>JASWHV010000002.1:82289899-83489899 GCA_030760725.1 Neostapfia colusana
CAGATGTGTTCCGCGAAGATTTACCGGGCATGCCGCCTGAACGTGATGTTGAGTTCAAGATTGAACTCGCACCGGGAACAACACCTATTTCTCGGCGACCATACAAAATGGCACCAATGGAGCTAGCGGAATTGAAGGAGCAGCTGAATGGCCTCATGGACAAAGGTTTTATACACCCAAGTTCATCACCTTAGGGCTGTTCCGCACTCTTCGTGATGAAGAAGGACGAGACTTTGAGGCTATGTGTAGATTATCATCCACTGAATGTTGTCACTATCAAGAATAAGTATCCACTACCACGATCGATATTTTATTTGATCAACTAGTGGGTGCTAAGGTATTCTCCAATATGGATCTTCGGTCTGGGTATCACCAGATAAAAATCCGGGCAGAAGACGTACCTAAGACGGCATTCTCGACAAGATATGGTCTTTATGAATATCTTGTCATGTCCTTTGGGTTGACCAATGCTCCGGCTCACTTTATGTATCTCATGAACTCCGTGTTCATGCCGGAGTTAGATAAGTTCGTCGTGGTTTTCATCGACGACATCTTGGTCTATTCAATGTCAGAAGAAGAACACGCTGAACATTTGCGTATTATACTCCAACGCTTGAGGGATCACATTCTTTATGAAAAGTTCAGTAAATGTGAGTTTTGGATCAGCAAAGTGCCATTTTTTGGGCATATTATTTCAGTGGAAGGCATCGTTTTGGACCCAAGTAAAATCGAGCAAGTGCTGAATTGGAAATCTCCAACATCTGTTCATGAAGTGAGGAGTTTCCTAGGTTTAGCTGGTTATTACCGGAGATTCATTCCAAACTTCTCCAAAGTCGCTAAACCTATGACGGAGCTGTTGAAGAAAAGCACCAAGTATGATTGGAGTAATTCATGTGAACAAGCTTTTCAAACTTTAGTGAAGCATCTCACTACAGCTCCAGTTTTGGCCCAGCCGGACACAACGAAGCCGTTTGATGTTTATTGTGATGCATCCGGCATCGGTTTGGGTTGTGTGTTGATGCAAGAAGGACGTGTGGTCGCGTATGGATTCTGACAACTCAGGGGCCATGAGCAGAATTACCCGACGCACGAACTTGAGCTAGCTGCAGTGGTCTTAGCATTGAAAATGTGGAGGCATTATCTACTAGGCAATCTAGTACATCTCTACACTGACCACAAAAGATTGAAGTACATCTTCACACAGAAAGAACTGAATATGAGGCAGCGAAGATGGCTCGAATTGATCAAGGATTACGAACTTGAAATTCAATACCATCCGGGCAAGGCGAATGTGGTTGCCGACGCACTTAGTCGGAAAGCCCATGTTCACCATTTAGCCATGGCTGCACATGAAGGAGGAGAACCAAGCCTGCGCTTAGTTCCTTATGGATCGCTGTTCAACCTCGCTCTTATTCCTACAATCAGAGATGAGATTGTAGAGGCTCAGAAGAGAGACAGGGGTATGTCTCACATCCGGAGGAGAGTGGACAGCGGTGAGTTGAAGATGTTCTGCAAAGATGAAGAGGGTACTCTATGGTTTAACAACCGCATAGTGGTACCCCGAAACATGAAATTGCGGAGGAAGATACTGGATGAAGCACATTTATCCAAGTACTCCATTCACCCGGGAAGCAATAAGATGTACCAGGACTTGAAGTTCTAGTGGACACGGATGAAAATAGAGATTGCGAAGTACGTATCCGAGTGTGATACGTGTCGGCGGGTTAAAGCCGACCATATGAGGAAAGCCGGACCACTTCAACCGCTGAAGGTTCCAGCATGGAAGTGGGAAGACATAAGTATGGACTTCATCGTCGGTTTACCCATGACCAGCAACAAGCATAATTCTATTTGGGTAATCGTCGATCGTTTGACCAAGACAACACATTCTATTCCAGTCCATACCAAATATGTGGCAAAGAAGTGTGCGGAGCTGTTCATCTCGAGAATCGTGTGTTTACACGGGGTTCCCCGCACCATCATTTCTGATCGAGGTGCGTTGTTCGTATCCAGATTTTGGGAGCAACTACATGCTTCATGGGAACCAAGCTGATTCGGAGTTCAGCGTATCATCTGCGAACTGATGGTCAAACGGAGAGAGTCAACCAGATTCTTGAGGATATGCTACGGGCATGTGTCATCAATCATGGGAAGAATTGGGATGACCATCTACCGTTAGCATAATTCTAATATAATAACGGTTATCAATCCAACATAAAGATGGCTCCGTATGAAGCTCTTTATGTCCGGAAGTGCCGCACACCACTGAATTGGTGTGAGTCCGGCGAGAGAGTAGTCTATGGTATTGATCTTGTGAATGAAGCCGAGGAACGAGTGCGAGTGATTCAAGCCAACTTAAAGGCTGCTCAATCTCAGCAGAAGAGTTATGCAGACAAAAGATGTCGACCTCTTCACTTCGACATCAGGGACCACGTTTATCTTTGTGTCTCTCCGATGAAAGGGGTTGATCGTTTTGGAGTGAAGGGAAAGATCGCTCCGCGATTCATCAGGCCGTTTGCTGTCACTGAGATATGCGGACCCGTGTCCTATCGTCTGGAGTTACCGACGTCACTTTCGGGTATTCACAATGTTTTCCACGTCTCTCAACTGCGGAAATGTCTTAAGTACCCAACCGCAGTTCATATGGAGAACATTGAAGATCTTCAACCGGATCTCACTTATTCTGAGTATCTGATACAGATTATTGATGAGAAGACTCATGCCACAAGAAAGCGTACATTGCGATTTTATAAAGTCTTGTGGAGCAACCACACCGCTGATGAAGCAACGTGGGAAAGCGAGCAATTTCTCCGTTTAAATTTTCCAGGCTTGTTTGTACCATATGTCCAGTAGTAATTCTCCCTTCTTCTTTCTTTTTGTAATCTCGGGACGAGATTCTTTTAAGGGGGCAGGAATGTAACAGCCCTAACTTTTGTAAAGTTTGATGTCAACTTATGAAACAAAGTTAAGGCGATAAAAGACTATAGTTGTGTCACATGAAATGATGAACACAACTATGGACAGGTGAGGGAGTTAAAAAATTTCTCTAGCCCATGCTCAACACATGTTAACCTAGGGGAAAGAATTACACTCCAAAAACTCTAAGTCATGTGCACCCTTTTCTATGAGGAGAGGGGAGGAAATTTAAACATCATTTTGAATCTTTTGAAGGGATTCCTATTCAGATTGTCCAAAGGCCTATATGTGAGATCATAGATGCATCTCTCATGTATTCAAGAGCCTAAGTTTCAAAGTTGGAGAATTATACGTTTCATATACTATTTATTCCGAGGATTAAATGAGGGCACGTTCAAATTCAAACTTAAATTTGAATTTTGAAACAAACAAACTCAATTTCAAAATCTGATTTCAGATTTGAGTTCCTCATAATTCCTTTGACCTATCCTCCAAGTTTGATCGAATTTGGAGCTTGTTTGCTATTTTAAACGAAATTAGGAGATAAGAGGAGAGAATTGGGGCCCACATGTCAGCCACCCCACAGTGCAATCCGCCTCTGTTTTGAGTTTCTTCAGATGAGAGCGCACCCACAGCCGGTGCAATCCACTCCCGACGCCAGCTCCTTCTTCCCTCGTGGGCTCGGTCTGATCCTCACACCAAGAGAGTGCACGAAGCCAATTCAACTTTTTTTCCCTGCTCGGTCTGCTCCCGTGGGTTTCTCTCCCGAGCAGAACAGAACCATCGCTCTGCTCTTCTTCCCATCACGCAGCCACCACCGTAGCTCGTTTGCTTGAGCTTCCAACAGCAAAAAGGTTCGCCCATGAGTGCTCTAGCCGGCCAGCACCCTTCCTCCGCTGTTCCATGCTTGCTTGCACCTGGATACGGCTTGATTGCTGCTGCTCCCGAGTTCAAACTCAAGGAACCAAAACTGATCACCGTGGACAGCCCAAACCAGGAGTGATCACGCCCAAGCAAGCCACCCCATCGGTGCACCTACAAGTCTAGTTTCTCACCTCCGATGCTCAGCCCTAGCCATTGATCACAGAGGGAGAATTTCATGTTTTTCTCCCGGGCGGCAGAAACTGACCTTGAGGTAAGAAATTGTAAAATTCGTCCTCAAATCGTGTTTGTTGGGTTTCAAACTTCACACACCGGATGTTAAATGCCTAGCACACCTCCTCCATCGATTTTAGACCAAGATATTGAGTGTAGAGCGAGGAATCCGAGTTCTTTTCGAGGGTATAGTGCCGGACCATATCGGGCGCACGGTGCCGATAGGTTTGGAGCTCTCCCCGGCTTGTCTAGACCTCATGTCGGTCTTCTACATGATCCTCTGGTGCTTTAGAGCCAAAGAACCGACCATTTGGTGGAGAATTCACCGTGCATGACCTCGCCGGAGCCCTAGGGTTCTATGTTGCCGGTGCGCCCTGTTTTCCGGTGAGTTTTAGCCGCCGGCGGGGAAAATGGGGGGGTGGCCAGCAGGGGGTCCGGAGGTGGCTTGGAAGTGCTTTTCCGGCGACCTTGCCGGAGGGGGCCGCCACTGCCCTGTTTGGCGCGAGGCTGGAGGTTAGGGATGACTAGTGGGACCCACTGTCAGCATTTAAACATTTTCCAGATTTTCCTAATTCAGTTTAAACTTTGGAGAGCCATAACTTTGTGTAGGAGTGTCCAAAATTGTGAAATAAATTTCATTGGATTCTGCTCAAAGAGTACTATCCAGGGGTGCATCCCAATATTTATGTAAATCACTGGATTTGGCTCATTAATTCATTTAATGAAAATCCTGTAGGAATTTTTACAGGAGTCATGTTTACTGGAAAATTCCCAAATTTGGAAAGGACATTCTTACAAGAATCCTAGAACTCCAGTAAAAATTTCAGAGGCATTGGTCATAATTTTCTTGGTCAAATGATGTGTTCATTGCTTAGGTATCTGAAAAATGGGAAAATGAACAGAGACATTTTCAGCTTTTCCCCAACATTTATAAAATTCATAGCTCCAAGTTGGAAACTCCAAAAATGGTAAAACCAATTCCTTTGGACTCAGGACATTTTGTACTTCACAAAAAGTCTACTTTGAAGCATAGGAAAGCTTAATATCTAGGGGTTAAAGGCAGGTTAGTGAAAACCACATAAGGATTTGTTTTGCTCATATGAAGCCATGTCATGAGCTCAATTTTGGCACAATGCCTAAATACCGTCCACAGAAGCTGTGGTTAAATTCTCAGCTTCATTGAACCTTTGGAACTTGAGCTACCATATTTTAGGTCTAAGTGTTCATATGAGGATGTAATCACATGGTGATTTATTTTTCCTCCCTTGTCACCTAGCATTCTTCTTCTCTAAGGTTTAGATCCAACAACAGAAACCTTGCTGTTGTTTATCCCTTTTAGGTGTGAGTTAACTGGTACAACAGTTTTGAATCATTTTCTAAATTGCTTTTGATTACATGTGCATAAATCATCTTAATAGCACGTGACGTCGAAGTTCGACGAGGACTCGACTCTGCAGCGAGGATCTCCATCTCGTGACGAGTTTGGCGGATTGTTCGGAGGAAGACTAACTTCTAGTTTCTAACAAAACCGTTGAGCAAGGCAAGCCCCGGTTTGCATATCGTTACCGTTTTAAATTTTGCTTTACTTCACCTGTTGTTTATTAGAGTTGATATTGTGCATTATGTCAAGGATGTTTGAAACCCACTTGCATGGCTATGACATCCCTGAGTAGAAGGTTTAGTGGAGGATTTGCCTCGCCGTAGATGCTAGGCTAATGTTGTAGTTAGCTCGGTAGAAGTCGAGTAGTAAAAAGCTACTCGCAAGAAAGGTCGAGTAATGGAGTTACTCGCGAGAGGTTGATGATAAGAGCACCCTCATGAAAATGAGATAGGGATGGGGATGTTCCTGTAGGATGGAGCGCTCAACGTTGGTCTCGACCTGCGAGGGGTGTGACAATGCTTGAGACCACATTTGGCCTGGACCGGGATGATAAGGCAAATGTGGAGGTTGATTGTAGCCCTGTCCGTGTTGGTTAAGGACCGTATGTATGCGGCCCTGCTGGACAAGATTGAGCTGTACCGAATATATAGTGGGGGTATGGGACCCATGAAACCGATGTAACTCGATGGACCGTGATATAGAAACTCATCCTTAGCGTGGGAGTGGCGTTGAGAAGGCGGGAGGTGTAAATCCTTTAGCGGGAAACTTCGACATGTCCGCATAGAGGCCCATCCTGCTCGGCGTGAAATGTTTTTCTATGTCGGGGTGTCGTGTGAAAGGTTGCTGCATACTATGTAAGAAAGAGCTCTTGAGAGAGTCTTTCGAGGCGGGTGTATGTGTCGTGTATTCCGGGTTATTATTGATTCTAATCACCGTCGCTCGTGGAAGAGGATTGAGCATACTTGCCCACTGCGCCGTGACGTAGTAAAAAGAGTAACTAAGTCTCTTAACTTGCTGTTTGTGGATTAATCACTGTATTGGAACCTTGACTGAAGTAGATATAGAGCGAACTAAAATTCATTTCCACCTTAGGCTAGCAACATCGGGATAAGCGTTTCTTGCTTGATTGTGGACTTCCAATGTTGTGAGGCGTGAGGACCACTAAAATGAAGGCTACAAGAATCTGAATATAAGGATCAAGTTTAGTCAAGCTGCATTTTGCAAATTCATGTTCCTACTGTCTTACTACCCCTGCATTTAGAGTTACATGTTTAGGAGTGACGGTTAAGTCTTGTTGAGCCTTAGTGCTCATGGTTGCTTCTGAGTTGTTTTTGAAGGTAGTAGGATGCCTGCTATGAAGAGGGTTGTTCGGTGAGACGATGAATCTCACGGTTCGTTCAACTCATCGGAAACCTAGCCGCTGCCTTTCTTTGGTGAAGCTAGTAGGAAGCGTTCACGGGCTGAACGACTTCTCTTCGGCGTAGATAGGGTCGAGAGTGAGTAGATTGTACTGAAAATTTTAATTTCCGCTGCGTGTCTACATTATATTGTAAAATAAATTATCTTGAGTAACAAAATGGTTTTGTTATGTTCCTACGCCTCTTTTCGTGCAGGCTGTTGGGTGCCGCATCGCACGGCACCACCCACTGTGATCCCGGGCGTTGTTCCTCACAAATGTGGTAAGACGCTTGAGAGAGAGAGATTGTTTCCTTCCTTCTACTTTTCACATTGCCACTATCCTTTGTAGTTGATAGGGACAACATATTTTTTCTTTTGTTTTGTTTACTACTGTGACGCCCTCGATTCCGTGGAAAACCACGGAACCGAGAACTGATGCATATGTGTGCCCAGGATGTTCATCACACATATACACATCGTCCACAAACTGAATTTCAGAATATATATAACCACGAATAACAGAGTTTATTACAAGGTTTCATGAGTCTTGGACTCATGCTCACAGCGGAAGTCTTAATCTAACAGCGGAAGTCTTTATTCTAGCAGTGGAAGTCTTCTAACTAATGCGGAAACAATCTAAGCAGCAGCTCAATCTCTACTCCATCCCCACAGGCAAGGTTGAGGACAGATTACACGCCTAATGCTCCACCTGGTCTTCATAGTAATCTTCTCCTGTTGCTGATAATGAAATAATAATGCAAGTTTGAGTACAATGATGTACTCAGCAAGTGCCGGAAAATATGATATGTAGCTCACAACAAGGTAGGTATAAAAAGGCTCATTGCAGAAAAGCAAAATTACTTATCAAAAACCACGATAAAACAGCAACTTATCTTTAAGTGAATGTAATCCCAACATGTATTAAATACCAATCATACCTCCGTTATGTTCATTATCCTCCATGTCCCATCCAGACATCAACCTCATTCTTGCTACGAATACCTTCTCGTATTCGCTACCATCTCACGAATACCATCTCATATTCGCTACCATTTCATCAAATAAATGATTCCGTCTCACACCGAGACTAATCTCATTGCCATGACTCATCAGTTAAGCAACCCATCTTATCATCCGGACTCACAGTCCCGAAAACCAAACTATTAAACCAAACTATCCAAAACCATAACCAATAACCAATAACCATCCCAACTAGTAATGGAAGTTGGCCAGGCGCTCGTGACCGTAAGCTCGGCTATCATGATAGTTTTAAGGCTCTGCAGAGTATGCACCTCTTTACCCACAAGTTTGTGATTTCGTCACCCGTCGGCGACTGCAGAAACTCCATTATACCAGTACACAACCGTAGGTGCATGGCTAAGAGATCAAAAAATAGCCTTTACAAAGGGGCTACTAGATGTATGGACTCACTAAGGTTTCACCGGCAGGCTAGAATGTAAAAGCCCAAGAAAAGGGACTTGCAAAAACTTTTCTTCACCTCACAACACCACAGTTTGAATTGTGGATATCTTAGGAAATATGGTGAAGAGCAAGTAACCTCCATCAAAAGAGTTATTAGAGGGGAAAGCCTTCATTTGCACAAAGTGGGATTTGGACACATGAACATGAGAGGTTGAACTCACCCCTAGAACTTAAAAAGTCTTGGGAGGGTTCAAGCCGAGTTTCATGCAAATCCAACAATTTATGAGGCACTTTTTGGGGTATTTGAAAAAGAGGCCAATTTGAATGTAAATTCAAATTGCAGCAACTTTCATCACTCAAATTCAAAAGTTGGCTTCATATTCAAACTCAGCACATTTTTCTGAGTAAGCCTACCAATTTTCATCCTCATTGGAGTTCATCTTGTGAAGAGCTAAATTTGCAAGAATTCAAAACTGAATTTGAATTTCAGTTTAAACATGCAGCAAATTTAGCCAAACACAGTTCAAATTTGAGAATTCAAATTTAAACCAAGACTTGGGGGCTAAGTCTCCCATTCAATGTTCAGTAGCTGGGATATTTACAAAAGAAAGGGGGAGAAAGAATTAGAGGGGAGAAGAGGGCCCACTGGTCAGCCACCCAGTGATCAAACCGACTCAGGCACGAGGTCGAACACCCCTACGGGCGACAACGCACGGGGTTGACCCCGTCCCAACGCGGCCACCGCACGGTGAAAGAGCGGAGTCACCACGCCAGCGCGACGCTCGCCCGGCTGTTTTCACGGTGCCCCGGCTGCCCAGCGTTCCCCCATCCACAATCGCCTCCGCGCGCAAACCTGTTCCTCGCCCGACAAGCAACACGAGAGAGAACCACCTCGAGGTACTGATCACCATCGTACTGACCTCGCCCTCTCTCTCACACGGTCGGCAAAGAATTTGGGGGATTTGTGTGTCGGGATGTTTAGATCCGAACCATGCGAAATCCAGAAATTCGTAGCATGTAAGCCACCACTCCTTAGGCTGAGCTAAAGACATGATCTAGACTCGCCCAGGCGTCTCTGAGTTCAGAAATCATCGAGTTTCATCGAGTATGGGCGATGTTCTTCGAGCTTTTTGCATCGACGCCGATTTCCGGTCTAGGTCACCGGTGAGGTCGTAGTTGCAGCTGTTTTCACAGAGATCGGTGCCCATATCCATGATCACCGGGTGTCAGCGGAGCTCCCCGAGCAAACCGCATCGAAAAAGGTGCAGGGGATGCTTAGTTTAACGTCGCCGGTGAGCTCCCGGCCGCTGTTGCTGGCGGGAGCACTGTTCTGGCTGTTGTCAAGCTCCGGTGAGGGCACCAGCGTGTTCTCCGAGTCGAGTTAGACACAGGCGGCAAGTTCCGTCAAAGTTCGGGCAGTGTAACGCCCGACGGCGAGCGCTCCGGCGAGGCGCCGCCGCGGGAGCTGCGGGAGAGCGCGAGGTAGACGAAGGGGGGCCGGGTCCACCGGTCAGCCTCTGATCTCGCGCGGGGATCGGGTTGCGGCCGGGATTCGGTGCGGCAGCGCGGGTAAAACCCCGTGGGCCGCGGTGTGGCCGCATTCTGAGTGGGCCGGCTCGAGCAGTGGGCCCCACCCGCAGGATTTAAACATTTTTGGAATTTCCAGTTTTAGTTCAAACTTCAAATGAATAGAACTTTCGCTAGGAAACTCCAAATTCGATGAACCAAATTTTACTGGACTCAGAATTCTGAGTACTTTCCAGCAATACCAAATTCAGCTTATGAAAGTAAATAATTTTCCAGAATTAAATCCCTAAATTTTAAACTGCTGGGAATTTTATCTGGAGAACTACTTTATGAAAAATTCTGAAATTTGGCTGGGAGGTTCATTGGAAAATCCCTGAATCCCAGTAAAATTGTCAGACTCATCCAAGTCCATTTATTTACCCTAATAGGGTGATCAAGAGAACTGCCCTGAGAAAATAGAAAAATGTACAGAAACATTTTTCAGATTTTCTCAAATCTTAATTAGGGCATAACTTTCTGTAGAATTCTTCAAATGACATGAAACCAACTCCATTAGAACCATCCTAAATTCTAGTTTCCATAAAGTAATGGTTGGAGCCATGAATAACCCTGGAATTACTTAGAGGCTCAATTATTGACCAAATAGGCTTTTATTTGTACAAGGTGCAATTGAACTTTGCTTCAAATAAAACTTGGTCACAACTCTGGTTAGGACCCTACTAATCCACCCTAAAAATTTCAGAACCATAGGGGAGGGTTAGCTAGAGTTACTAGTAATTAAATATTCCAGTGTACACATTGCATTTAATTGACACATCGTATTTCATTAAACGTGTAGTCGCTGAAGAAGAGACTCCGGAAGTGCTGGACTTCCTCCTTCCGGAAGAAGAGCTAACTACTGACCAGCAGCAACAAGGCAAGCCCCGGTTTGCATTAACTCATTTATCAAGTTTTACTTTGTTCACATAACTAGGGTGATGTATGAATGTGCATTAGGTGTAGGATGAATGGAACCCCACTTGCATAACCAAAGGTTCCTAAAAGAGTGAGGGTAGTGTCTAAGACCTCGAGTAGACAGGCTATGCTTAATGTTTCATAGGACTTCGGTATAAGTCGAGTAGTTGGAATCTACTCGCGAGATAGGCTTGGGACACACGGGTTCGGTTGAGTGATGTGATATCACTTTACTAATGAAAATGAGACTAGGCAGGGGCTAGGGCGCAGCAAGAGGGAGTCTTGTGTGCGCAGCCCTGTCCGTGTCGATTGAGGACCGATCTGTGTGCGGCCCACGCTGATCAAGTTTGAACGTACCGAAGGCATATCGGATATATGGGCCCCGATAAACCGATGTAGCCTAAACCTCCGGGTGTCGAGGCATAGCACACCGATTTATAGGTGTAGGTTGAGGGCAGCAAGGTGGAAATCTGCCAAACGGGCATAGAGAGATGCTCCGTGTGGGGAACCTCCTGCTCGTTTCGGTGCGACCGGTTCGACGTTTGGGCTGTTGGGTGAAAGGTTGTCCCGTACGACATCGAGTGAGCGTGCTGTGCAGCTCCACGGGTGGGCGTACGTGACGTGCTCTTTGGGTTTCCCTGCAGGTGTATATCGAGTCGATTCGCCGTCCCTCGCGGTGAAGAGTACCACTTGGTCACTGAGTCGTGACGTAGAATAATGTATGAAATACGTTGATTCAATATTGCTGATATGATATAATATTGTATTGCTACATGTTTGCCACCAAATCCTGCTTACTAAATTTCGGATTCCTGAACTGTTAACTGATTGCTAAAAGATGAACTAAGGATGAACTCGTAGGCGTGTCCATTTGCTGCCACATTGCTATCCTATGTCATTGTACCCTTCATGTAGAGTTTCATGCTTAGGTGAGTCGGTTAAGCCTTGTTGAGCCATCGTGCTCACGGTTGCTGCTTAAGTGTTTTTCAGGTGAGGAGCCACCCACGGACTCGGAGTACGAGTCCACCGGCAAGGGTTACCCTCCGTCGGGGACCACGGCTGAGTGGGAGCCGTACACGCCGCGCTGAGCTGAAGAGTGTAGCTAGTGTGGGTTGCCCTAGGGCTGGGCAGCCGACTTTTGCTAGATAGGCGGGCGTGAGTTGTATAGTGTAGACTTCCGCTGTGTAAGATAAATAATATTTTGTAACTGAAGCTTGTACTACTTTTTACAGTTCAGTTGTTTTCCCATGTAATATATGGTGTTCTTATGACGTGTGCTGTCGGGTGTCGCATCGTGCGGCACCACCCTATGCGATCCTGGATGGGTGGATTCCGGTCCGCCACAGCCTGGTATCAGAGCTGCATTGGGGATAGCACAGTACTTAAGGACTGTATTATGGGAAAACTTAGGTTTACTGTGAGATTCGGTAGTTGCCCAAGTAAGGACTATATTAGCATAGTTAATTAAAGTGGCAAAGACTAACTTATGTGTTATAATTCTGAATTTCAATTATGTATCGACACACCTACGCTCTGGTAAGAATGGTAAGGAATGCCACCGAAAGCGGTTCAATTTCGGTTAGCTCCCCTGACGAGGAATGTGGTTCAGGGATTGATCTCACAGCTTGGTGTAGGACGTCAATATGAAACTCTTGGACTCTTCATGTTCCTGAGTTCATATGAAACGCTTATCCCTAGCGTGCATTAGGCAAGTAAGTGGAGACCCCATCGCGTGGTCAGTAACGCGAGAGTGTGTTCATCTGGAAATAGCCCAGCAGGACATACGCAGCGCTTGCCATCGGCGTGCCCTGCAGGGCAGTAGGTGGTATCTGTTGGGTTGATAACATTCCCAACCGTGACGACCCATTCATGACATGCTCGGGTTCCCCGTCGTGTGGTGTTGAAACACGATCACGTACCTTGAGACGTGACCTAATTCAAGGACGGCCGTATGGCAATGATACGGGCGTTTGTATTTACTTTTAAATATGATCCTGCCTGAAATGAAAACAACCATTGAGTGCACCATTATTGTGTGGTCTTCTGCATGTACTAACCACGTATGTATCCGTGTAGTAAACGTGTGCGAGAGACCGTTTAGTGCCACATTTGAGACGTATAGGCCGGTATAATCAGGTTAGGATTTTCTTTTGTGAGGAACATAGTACCGAGATGTTGTAGGCATATGCATGAGAAAAATGATAACAAGGAATTAAAATCACTAGGATCAACATCTAGGACTCTGGTTGGGTAGAAAAGTGATAATTGATGAGTGTAGTTCCAAAAGACTGAAAAACAGAGTGCTCTGTTTTGGGCAGCAAGTTGCTGATCTTCAACAGAGCATAACTCACAGGTCTTTTAGCCCAGGGAGGTGTGGTATATGGTTATGGAAAGGTATTTGAGTACCCTACAACTTTGTTATAGACTTCCAGAGCTGAAACACACCTTAAGATGGCTGAAATCCCAGAAGAATGTAAACTGTCCAGAACCAGGACAGAGTAAAACATTCTCTGAACTGTTCTGTTTTTCAAACATAACTGCCAGTAGAAAAATCTAAAATTGTCATATAATACATCCTTAGAAAGAGTAGAAGATGTGTGACATCTTTGCAATTCAAAGTTTCTGAAATTTCAGCACAGATTTCAGTGGAAACCAGGGTTGAAATCAGCCACTTCCAAGAGAGGTGCTGTTAAAATTCTTCCAGAAATTCTGTGGACTTTGAATTACCATAACTTTTTAACCAGAGCTGATCTGGGGGCAAATGAGTACTCGTAGGAAATATACTAAAGTTAACTTTAACTTTGGTATTCAGCTTGAGTCATGAAAATGCCCGGAACCAGATCAAAACTTGGATTAGGTAGAAACTGGTCATTCTGACAAAGGACTGACCGTTGAACTCATTGGAGAGGGTGTTGTACCCTAAGGGTGGTATACGTGATGACAACGCGATAGTAATGTCTCGTAGTGACCAAACCTAGTTATGGTGAACTTCCAGAGAGGAGGTTCATCAAGTTGGATTTAACTGGCTTGTGTTTGGTCTGGTAATGGGGTAGCTTGTGCAAAGTTATTACATTATCTACTTACGAGATGTATCGCATGTTTTTATTGTCATTATGTTGTTACGCCTATTGTTATTGGACTGCATGCAATCTGTAGCTTGTGCAAAGTTGGATTTATTGTCGTATGGTTGCAGATGGTTCGCACTAGGACCACGCACGAGATTGGTGGCTCTAGCCAAGGGGGAGGCGACGACTCCCAGCCACCGGCCTACGACAGCACCCCGCAGCAGCAGCCACCACCGCCGCCTCCGCTTACTCTAGCGGATGTGATAGCGGCACTGGTGGGAGGTCGTGAGGAGTAGACCGACCTGCTCCGCATGATCGTGCAGAATACGTCCCAGGCGGGGGGCGTCAAGATAGAGGGCCTCGTGAGCCCCGTGAAGTGTCGTACTCGGATTTCCTGAGTACGCACCCTCCAGTGTTCACCAAAGCCAAACAACCACTGGAGGCTGACAACTGGCTGCGGACCATCGAGTCCAAGTTCAGGCTGCGCCAATGTACGGAGCGGCAGAAGACTGTTCGCAGCGCAGCAACTCCACGGTGCCGCGGGTGCGTGGTGGGCGAATTATATCGCCTCACGTCGGGCTGGCCATGTTGTGGAATGGGAGGAATTCCGGGAGGCGTTCCGCGCCTATCATATCCCTCCCGGGATCATGAAGAGGAAGTTCCAAGAATTCTTGTAGCTGAAGTAGGGCGGGAGGAGTGCCCATGACTACTCCCGTGCCTTCAACCATCTGGCGCAATATGCGTCAGACTACATATCCACCGAGGAGAAAAAGCGGGAGCACTTCTATCGGGGCTTACACCCTGAGATGAAGACACATCTCGTTCAGTGGAATCGCGGCACATTCAACGACCTAGTCAATGCCGTGATCATGCAAGAGGACGCTCAGCGGGAGTTGGCAGCTGAGCAGAAGAAGCGCAGCGCTCCACCTAGCAGCGGTGGTGGCGCGCCTCAGAAGTACCGTATGGTGTATCGGACACCATCCGGGCAGCAGTGGCATCCACCGGCGCGACCTCAACGGTTCGGGGGACGTCCTTTTCAGTCACCCCCGTTCCGACCGCCGATGCCACCGCCAAGACAGCAGCAGTAGCAGCAGACGGCACCCCGGACGTTCCCACCGCCACAACGCGCCCCGGGATTCCGTCCACCGATCAGCGGGGGACCGCCCCATTTCACCTGCTTCACGTGTGGCCAGGTGGGCCACTTCGCGATGGACTGTCCCCAGGGGCAGCAGAGCAGCGGGCATGCCCAGTTCCAGGGCGGTGCTCGAGGCCGACCTCCGGTGAAGAAGATTGGTCAGTGGACTGGGGGTGTCCGCAACCTCGACAATGAGGACGCCCCAGAGGGAGACAACATGCTGGCGGGTACATTTACTCTCAACAATCAAGCCATCGTCATATTGTTTGATTTTGGTGCAACCCACAGCTTTATAAGTGCATCCTATGTGGCTAAGCATCAAATGCAAGTCTTCACAACCGATTGCACCTATATGATCTGCTCACTGGGAGGGAAGATCTCAGCAAATATGATGATTCCAAAGGCACCTCTGTGCTTAGCTGGGAAAATATATCCCACCACCTTGATAATCCTTATGGGGCAAAAGATTGATGCAATCTTAGGGATGTCATGGCTACAATACCATGGCGCTGTCCTGGAGACTTGGACACGGACGGTTCATTTAAACTCTCCCTTCCACCGTCCGCATTCCATGGTGTTAGACACTCCAGTCCGGGAGGTTGCAGCAATTAATAATGCTGAAGCTCTCAAGTTAGAAGACATCCCCGTAGTCCGGGAGTACCCCGACGTGTTTCCGGATGATCTTCCGGGCATGCCACCTGAGCGGGATGTCGAGTTCAAGATTGAACTTGCACCCGGGACTACGCCCATATCACGGAGACCATACAAAATGGCTCCAAATGAGCTGGCTGAACTGAAAGAACAGCTCAATGATCTATTGAGCAAGGGTTTCATTAGGCCGAGTTCCTCGCCTTGTGGATGCTCGGCGCTGTTTGTAAAGAAGAAAGATGAAACCCTGAGGCTGTGTGTGGATTACTGGCCTCTCAACGCCGTCACCATCAAGAATAAGTATCCACTACCCCGCATCGACATATTGTTTGATCAACTTGTGGGTGCAAGTGTGTTCTCCAAGATGGACCTTCGCTCTGGATATCACCAGATAAATATCCGGGCGGAGGATATTCCGAAGACGGCCTTCTCGACGAGATATGGATTATATGAATATCTCGTCATGTCCTTTGGTCTCAAAAATGCTCCAGCCCATTTCATGTATCTCATGAACTCAGTGTTCATGCCGGAGCTGGACAAGTTCGTGGTAGTGTTCATCGACGATATCTTGGTTTACTCCAAGACAGAAGCCGAACATGCCGAACACTTACGGATCATTCTTCAACGATTGCGAGACCATAAGCTCTACGCCAAGTTCAGCAAGTGCGAGTTTTGGATCAGCCAAGTGCCATTCTTGGGACATATCATCTCAGCAGAAGGCATTGCAGTTGACCCAAGCAAGATAGAGCAGGTGCTGAAATGGAAAGCTCCCACTTCAGTCCATGAAGTCAGAAGCTTCCTCGGGTTAGCGGGATACTATCGGAGATTTATTCCAAGTTTCTCCAAGCTCGCTAAGCCAATGACATAGTTGCTGAAGAAAGGGACGAAATATGTTTGGAACACGGCGTGTGAAGGAGCGTTCCGAGCATTGGTGAAGCATCTCACCACAGCCCCGGTCTTAGCTCAGCCGGATACAACAAGGCCCTTCGACGTGTATTGTGACGCGTCCGGTATTGGGCTCGGCTGCGTGTTGATGCAGGAAGGACGTGTGGTCGCCTATGGCTCACGCCAGCTTCGGAACCATTAGCAGCATTATCCCACTCATGATCTTGAGCTTGCTGCAGTGGTTTTGGCGCTAAAAATGTGGAGGCACTATCTCCTGGGTAATCTGGTGCATCTCTACACCGACCACAAGAGCTTGAAATATATTTTCACCCAGAAGCAGCTGAACATGAGGCAAAGGAGGTGGTTAGAATTGATCAAAGATTATGAAATTGAGATTCATTACCACCCCGGCAAGGCGAATGTGGTTGCCGACGCGCTGAGTCGGAAATCCCATGTCCATCACCTCACCATTACACCGGTGGAGGAGGAGGAGCCGAGTCTATATTTGGTTCCTTATGGATCGCTGTACAACCTTGCCCTCATCCCTACGATTAGGGAGGACATCATGGAAGCTCAGAAAGATGATAAAGGCATGGCACATCTCCGGAGACGGATAGACAATGGAGAGATCAAATGTTTCCGGAAGGATGATGAGGGGACGCTATGGTTCAATGACCGCATAGTCGTACCCCGGGATATGGAGTTGAGGAAAAAGATCCTCGATGAAGCTCACTTGTCTAAGTACTCCATTCATCCGGGCAGCAACAAAATGTACCAAAATTTGAAAAACAAATTTTGGTGGACGCGGATGAAACGGGAGGTAGCGAAGTACGTATCCGAGTGCGATACGTGTAGACGAGTGAAGGCGGATCATATGAAGAAGTCAGGACTGTTGCAACCCCTGAGAATTCCAGCATGGAAATGGGAAGATGTGAGCATGGATTTCATTGTGGGATTACCCTTAACATCCAACAAACATGATTCCGTTTGGGTGATCGTTGACCGACTAACCAAGTCCGCTCACTTGAACCCCGTGCATACACATTTCCATGCCAACAGATATGCGGAGTTGTATATCGCCAGGATTCTTTGCTTGCACGGTGTACCCAAGACTATAGTCTCAGATCGAGGTGCATTGTTGGTATCTCGCTTTTGGGAGCAGTTGCATGCTGCTTTGGGGACTTAACTGATTAGAAGCTCCGCCTACCACCCTCAGACAGATGGCCAGACAGAGAGGGTGAATCAAGTATTAGAAGACATGTCGAGAGCATGTGCCATCCACCATGGTAGGAACTGGGATGATCACCTATCATTGGCGGAATTCTCGTAGAACAACGGCTATCAGGCGAGTATCAAGATGGCACCCTATGAAGCTCTCTACGGTCATAAATGCCGCAACCCATTAAACTGGTGTGAGTCCGGTGAAAGGGTCACATTCGGGGTTGATGTGGTGAACGACGCCGAAGAGCGCGTTCGGACAATTCAAGCCAAATTGAAGGCCGCTCAATCCCGGCAGAAGAGCTACGCTAATAAGAGGCGTAGACTGTTGCACTTTGACGTCCGTGAATACGTGTACCTCCGTGTGTCTCCGATGAAGGGCGTGCACCGGTTCGGTGTGAAGGGGAAGCTCGCTCCCCGTTTTATTCGACCCTACGTTATCACCGAGAAGTGTGGACCAGAAGCGTATCGATTGGAGCTACCGGCATATCTAGCTGGTGTCCATGATGTTTTCCATGTTTCGCAACTGCGAAAATGCTTGAAGCATACAGCTGCTGTTCCTACCGAAGACATCGGCGAGCTGAAACCAGATTTAACATATGATGAGTATCCGGTGGCCATTCTTGATGAAAAAGCCAGGACCACGCGCAGCAGAACGTTGTGGTTCTACAGGATACTCTGGAGCAACCACACCGCCGAAGAAGCGACATGGGAGAGCGAGGAATTCCTTCGCTCGAATTACCCAGAGTTCATGACTTCTCAACACGGGTAAGTCCCTATTACATCGCTATCTCTTCTTTTGTAATCTCGGGACGAGATTCTTTTAAGGGGGGAGGGATGTAAAAGCCCAAGAAAAGGGACTTGCGAAAACTTTTCTTCACCTCACAACACCACAGTTTGTATTGTGGATATCTTAGGAAATATGGTGAAGAGCAAGTAACCTCCATCAAAAGAGTGATTAGAGGGGAAAGCCTTCATTTGCACAAAGTGGGATTTGGACACATGAACATGATAGGTTGAACTCACCCCTAGAACTTAAAAATTCTTAGGAGGGTTCCAGCCAAGTTTCATGCAAATCCAACACTTTTTGAGGCACTTTTGGGGGTATTTGAAAAATAGGCCAATTTGAATGTAAATTCAAATTGCAGCAACTTTCATCACTCAAATTCAAAGTTAGATTCATATTCAAACTCAGCACATTTTTCTGAGTAAGCCCACCCATTTTCATCCTCATTGGAGTTCATCTTGTCAAGAGCTAAATTTGCAAGAATTCAAAACTGAATTTGAATTTCAGTTTAAACATGCAGCAAATTTAGCCAAACACAGTTCAAATTCGAGAATTCAAATTTAAACAAAGACTTGGGGTATAAGTCTCCCATTCAATGTTCAGTAGCTGGGATATTTACAAAAGAAAGGGGGAGAAAGAATTGGAGGGGAGAAGAGGGCACACTGGTCAGCCACCCAGTGATCAAACCGACTCAGGCACGAGGTCGAACACCCCTACGGGCGACAACGCATGGGGTCGACCCCGTCCCAACGCGGCCACCGCACGGTGAAAGAGCGGAGTCACCACGCCAGCGCGACGCTCGTCCGGCTGTTTTCACGGTGCCCCGGCTGCCCAGCGTTCCCCCATCCACAATCGCCTCCGCGCGCAAACCTGTTCCTCGCCGCTCTTTGGTCGCTGGCATCCGAGCAACCCAGGCACTCTCGTGCCCGACAAGCAACACGAGAAAGAACCGCCTCGAGGTACTGATCACCACCGTACTGACCTCGCCCTCTCTCTCGCACGGTCGGCAAAGAATTTGGGGGATTTGTGTGTCGGGGTGTTTAGAACCGAACCATGCGAAATCCAGAAATTCGTAGCAAGTAAGCCACCACTCCTTAGGCCGAGCTAAAGACATGATCTAGACTCGCCCACGCGTCTCTGAGTTCAGAAATCATCGAGTTTCATCGAGTATGGGCGATGTTCTTCGAGCTTTTTGCATCGACGCCGATTTCCGGTCTAGGTCACCGCTGAGGTCGTAGTTGCAGCTGTTTTCACAGAGATCGGTGCCCATATCCATGATCAGCGGGTGTCAGCGGAGCTCCCCGAGCAAACCGCATCGAAAAAGGTGCAGGGGATGCTGAGTTTGACGTCGCCGGTGAGCTCCCGGCCGCTGTTGCCGGCGGGAGCACTGTTCCGGCCGTTGTCAAGCTCCGGTGAGGGCACCAGCGTGTTCTCCAAGTCGAGTTAGACACAGGCGGCAAGTTCCGTCGAAGTTCGGGCAGTGAAACGCCCGACGGTGAGCGCTCCGGTGAGGCGCCGGCGCGGGAGCTGCGGGAGAGCGCGAGGTAGACGAAGGGGGGGCCGGGTCCACCGGTCAGCCTCTGATCTCGCGCGGGGATCGGGTTGCGGCCGGGTTTCGGTGCGGCACCGTGGGTATAACCCTGTGGGCCGCGGTGTGGCCGCATTCTGAGTGGGCCAGCTTGAGGAGTGGGCCCCACCCGCAGGATTTAAACATTTTTGGAATTTCCAGTTTTAGTTCAAACTTCAAATGAATAGAACTGTGGCTAGGAAACTCCAAATTCGATGAACCAAATTTTGCTGGACTCAGAATTCTGAGTAATTTCCAGCATTACCAAATTCAGCTCATGAAAGTGAATAATTTTCTAGAATTAAATCCCTAAAATTTAAACTGTTGGGAATTTTATCTGGAGAACTACTTTATGAAAAATTCTGAAATTTGGCTGAGAGGTCCATTGGAAAATCCCTGAATCCCAGTAAAATTTTCAAACTCATCCAAGTCGATTTAGTTACCCTAATAGGGTGATCATGAGAACTGCCCTGAGAAAAAAGAAAAATGTACAGAAACATTTTTCAGATTTTCTCAAATCTTAATTAGGGCATAACTTTCTGTATAATTCTTCAAATGACATGAAACCAACTCCATTAGAGTTTCCAGAAAGTAATGGTTGGTGCCATGAATAACCCTGGAATTACTTAGAGGCTCAATTATTCACGAAATAGGCTTTTACTTGTACAAGGTGCAATTGAACTTTGTTTCAAATAAAACTTGGTCACAACTCTGGTTAGGACCCTACCAATCCACCAGAAAAATTTCAGAACCAGAGGGGAGGGTTAGCTAGAGTTACTAGTAATTAAATATTCCAGTGGACACATTGCATTTAAATTGACACATCGTATTTCATTAAATGTGTAGTCGCTGAAGAAGAGACTCTGGAAGTGCTGGACTTCCTCCTTCCGGAAGAAGAGCTAACTACTGACCAGCAGCAACAAGGCAAGCCCCGGTTTGCATTAACTCTTTTATCAAGTTTTACTTTGTTCACATAACTAGGGTGATGTATGAATGTGCATTAGGTGCAGGATGAATGGAACCCCACTTGCATAACCAAAGGTTCCTATAAGAGTGAGGGTAGTGTCTAAGACCTCGAGTAGACAGGCTATGCTTAATGTTTCATAGGACTTCGGTACAAGTCGAGTAATTGGAATCTACTCGCGAGATAGGCTTGGGACACACGGGTTCGGTTGAGTGATGTGAGATCACTTTAGTAATGAAAATGAGACCAGGCAGGGGCTAGGGCGCAGCAAGAGGGAGTCTTGTGGGCGCAGCCCTGTCCGTGTCGATTGAGGACCGATCCGTGTGCGGCCCACGCTGATCAAGTTTGAACGTACCAAAGGCATATCAGATATATGGGCCCCGATAAACTGATATAGCCTAAACCTCCGGGCGTCGAGGCATAGCACACCGATTTATAGGTGTAGGTTGAGGGCAGCAAGGTGGAAATCTGCCAACGGGCATAGAGAGATGCTCCGTGTGGGGAACCTCCTGCTCATTTCGGTGCGACCGGTTTGACGTTTGGGCTGTTGGGTGAAAGGTTGTCCCGTACGACATCGAGTGAGCGTGCTGTGCAGCTCCACGGGTGGGCGTACGTGACGTGCTCTTTGGGTTTCCCTGCAGGTGTATATCGAGTCGATTCGCCGTCCCTCGTGGTGAAGAGTACCACTTGGTCACTGAGTCGTGACATAGAATAATGTATGAAATACGTTGATTCAATATTGCTGATATGATATAATATTGTGTTGCTACATGTTTGCCACCAAATCCTGCTTACTAAATTTGAGATTCCTGAACTGTTAACTGATTGCTAAAAGATGAACTAAGGATGAACTCGTAGGCGTGTCCATTTGCTGCCACATTGCTATCCTATGTCATTGTACCCTTCATGTAGAGTTTCATGCTTAGGTGAGTCGGTTAAGCCTTGTTGAGCCATCGTGCTCACGGTTGCTGCTTAAGTGTTTTTCAGGTGAGGAGCCACCCACGGACTCAGAGTACGAGTCCACCGGCGAGGGTCACCCTCCGTCGGGGACCACGTCTGAGTGGGAGCCGTACACGCTGCGCTGAGCTTAAGAGTGCTGCTAGTGTGGGTTTCCCTAGGGCTGGGCAGCCGACTTTTGCTAGATAGGCGGGCGTGAGTTGTATAATGTAGACTTCCGCTGTGTAAGATAAATAATATTTTGTAACTGAAGTGTGTACTACTTTGTACAGTTCAGTTGTTTTCCCATGTAATATATGGTGTTCTTATGACGTGTGCTGTCGGGTGTCGCATCGTGCGGCACCACCCTCTGCGATCCTGGATGGGCGGATTCCGGTCCGCCACATAGAATCTCCAATTCTCCCACCCACGGGCCCCCTCTTGTGCCCTGCAGTTCCCAGGGCAGTCCTCACTCGACTCCCATTCCCCGCACCTTACACAGTCCATAACAATCTAGCAACTTACCTAATTAGTCAGCTAAGCCGCACCCATACTTGGCCTTGTGGTGGCACTGTTATCCTGGCATGTGCTCACATGAACCGGTTCTTAGATCTACGGCAAGTAAACCACCATCTCATGCTACCTCATTCACAAACCCAGTCTTGCCTAGATCTCCCTCGGATCCATGTTCATTACCAACATCAGTTTCTCAATAACGTTACGAGTGCAGTTAGCTAGACACATCTATCTCGCTTCCCAATCACATGGACTCAGCAAAGCATAAAAGCAAAAACCATACCCGACTCATAAACTTCCCTGGCGACAAGGGTGGTTTAACCAAAGCTAGTAAACTCCAATAAAAGGGTTTCCCATTATGTTTGACTCAGCACACACACCTTTTCGCAAAGCAAAATAGTTTTCTAAAACATAGGATCAATATGGTCAAGGGGCACTTGCCTTGTTCTTGCGGTTCCGGTTGCTCTTGGATCTCGAAACCTGGTTGTTGCAGCTCGTCGTAGACAGCTCCCTGAGATTGTCCTTTTATACAAGATCACGCACATACAAGATTCACAGCAATCAATATCATGCATAACTTTAACTAGATGCGATGATGCATATGCATGCTACCCTATGATCAGTTTCTACGTGTTCTTGCATGGTTTGCGTGGGTTTTACGATGAATAGAGGTGTTCGGATCAAATGTGGACGTGGTGATGATCTTGACTCTAGATCAAACCGATCAACATGGGATCTGTCCACGAAAAAGCTTCTGTTCGAAAGCAATCGAAGAACAGATGCAAAGAAAACACGATGATGTCGTAAGGTGATATTGGAGACCTACCTTACGTTCTTCTTGGTCTTAGGGTCCTTCTCTGATCAGACAGACTGTTGGGGCTCTCTTCCAGCGATCTTCCTCGACCGAACTCCGGCGATGGGATTACTCGGCGAGTTGGGTCTAGGGCTCTAAGTCGTCGGCTCACGAGGTGGAAAAGAAGTTCGTGGTTTCGGCCAAAGGTTCTGGGTTCTATTTATAATTGAGAGAAGAAGAGTCCTAATCTGATTGTATTTCGAATAAGAGTCCTATTCAGATTGTCGCTGAATCTTAACAACTTATCTTTAGTCGATTTGCTGCGGTAACATCGTGGAATTCAGGTCGGTTTCTTCTCCGTACCGATATTTCTAGGCGTACAGAATCCAAAAACCGCTCCAGAACTCATTACCTCCGCGGTGATGAGCTCTGTAAGCTCCACATGTCCACCGGGGCCTGGTCTCTCCCTTTCCGCAGAGACGAGCTCCGGTTGTGCCGCGTGTCAAGCGAGCGAGACCTCCCTCTCCTTCAGAGGTGAGCTCCACGTGCACCACGTATCCTGGCGGTCGGGACCTCCTCTCTATTCGGAGGTGGCTCCGCACACGCCACGTGTCAGTGCTGGACCTTCCCTCTCCTTGGAGGTGGCTCTGGGTGTGCCACGTATCCATTTCGGACCTCCCTCTCTTCGGAGGTGAGCTCCGTGAATGCCACACATCAAGTAGCGCCGGACTCCCTTTTTCCTCAGAGACGAGCTCTGAGGTCGACATGTGTCCAACAGTGACGGACCTCCCAGAGATAAGTTCTGGTGGTGACACGTGTCCAATAGAACCGGACCTCTCAGAGGTGAGCTCCGAGATCGACACGTATCCCGCACGATTGGTCCTCTGATTTCCGGGGTGACTAGCTCCGAAGGTGACACGTGTCCTGCAGCTGGCCTTGCTTCTTCGCAGAGGCTAGCTCCGGGGGCAACACGTGTCCCACGGGGTCGGACCTCTCCCCCTTTGCGGGGATGAGCTCCAAAGGCACCACGTGGCCAGCGGGCCGCGAGAGTTGTCTTCGGCACTCTTGGTGAACTGGATTCGGCTCTTTTTGGCTATCTTTTTGATATTTTTCTCTGTTCCCACTTCTTTTAAAATGTTTTCTCTTCGTGAAACATGAATACAAGCAGAAACCAGAAATGAGGGTGTCACAAATCTACCCCCCTTAAATTGAATCTCGCCCTTGAGATTCGTTAGTAGAGAATAGATGAGGGAATTCCGCCTTGTTGTCTTCTTCACGCTCCCATGTGGCTTCAGCTTCGGTGTGATGGCTCCATTGTACCTTGCACCATCGGATCACTTTGTTCCTTGTGACCCTTTCCTTTACGTCCAAAATTCGGACAGGGTGCTCTGCATAAATCAGGTCCTCTTGAAGTTCAAGCTCTTCCATTGGTACTTGCTCCTCTGTTACTCTCAAGCACTTCTTGAGCTGGGATACATGAAACACGTCATGTACGTTGGAGAGGTGTGTTGGGAGCTCTAGTTGATAGGCTACTTCTCCTCACTTGTCCAAAATCTTAAATGGTCCGATGTAGCGAGGTTCTAGCTTCCCTTTGTCATTGAAACGCCGTTGGCCATGGATAGGTGATACCTTAAGGTATACGAAGTCTCCTACTTTGAAGGTCAACTTCCTTCGCCTATTGTCCGCATAGCCTTTCTGTCGTGACTGAGCAGCCTTTAAGTTCTCCCGTATCGTTTGGACTTGCTTTTCAGATTCTTGTAGTACTTTGGGTCCAAACACCTGGTTCTCTCCGGTCTCGTTCCAAAACAGCGGCGTTCTACACCGCCTACCATACAATGCTTTAGAAGGCGACATCTTCAAGCTAACTTGATAGCTGTTGTTATAGGAGAATTCGGCGTACGGTAAACTCCTATCCCAACTACGCCCACATTTCGAGGCGCAAGCTCTCAACATGTCCTCCAAAATTTGGTTTGTCCTTTTGGTTTGTCCATCGGTTTGTGGGTGATAGGCGGAGCTAAAATCCAGTCGTGTACCCATAGCTTTCTGCTGCTTCCTTCAAAATCTAGAGGTAAACTGAGAACCTCGATCTGAGACTATCCTCCTCGGGACTCCATGACGGCACACGATCTGCTCCATGTACAACTCGGCTAATTGTGCAACGTTGTACTTGGCCCTTATAGGGAGAAAATGGGATGTTTCCATCAATCGGTCCACGATAACCCAGATGGAGTCATAACCCGACTGAGTACGTGGCAATCCGATGATGAAATCCATACTGATGTCCTCCCACTTCCACTTGGGTACCTTCAAGGGTTGCAACAATCCAGCGGGTCTTTGATGTTCGGCCTTCAACCGTTGACATGTGTCGCATAGGGCAACGTATTCGGCTATGTCCTTTTTTCATACCATCCCACCAATAACAAGTCTTCAAGTCCTTGTACATTTTGGTACTTCCAGGATGTATGGAATAGGGTGAATCATGTGCCTCTTTTAATATCATGTCGCGGATGTGCTTCATGTTAGGCACGCAAATCCTTTTTCCTAGCCCAAGCGTACCCTTCTCATCTTCTTTGAAATCCTTCTCTATTCCTTGTCGGATCCTTTCCTTGATCTCCTTGATCTCCTCATCCATTGCTTGGCCATCTCTTATCTCTTGCTCCAATGAAGAGTGGATCTCCATAACTTCCATGTTGTTTAAGAATCCGAGGTGTAACCGTTCGAACTCCTCACATAGTTTGGGTGGTAGCTCCTGAACCATGAGTTGGTGACATGCTCCCTTCCGGCTCAATGCATCAGCTACTACATTGGCCCTCCCAGGGTGGTAGTTGATTCCAACATCGTAATCCTTAATGAGTTCCAACCATTGACGTTGCCTCAAATTCAGGTCCGTTTGTGTAAATATGTACTTGAGGCTTTTATGATCCATATAGATCTCACATCGTTTGTGACACCCTCATTTCTGGTTTCTGCATGTGTCGGTACCCTCAATACTGGGTACCCCCGCGCACTGGGTAAAACTGCCTAAGGACCTCGCCCCCTCTGCAGGGGCAAGGTTTGAACGCGCCATGTGTCCAGCGGGGCCGGAGCTCCCCTCCCCAAGGAGGATAGCTCTGGGCCTGCCACGTGGCCCAGGAGGCCGGACCTCGCCCCCTCCGCAAGGGAGAGCTCCGAAGGAGCCACGTGTCCGGCAGGGCCGGGGCTCTCCTCTCCTCAAAGGATAGCTTGGAGCCTGCCACGTGGCCCAGAAGACCGGACCTCCCCCCTCCGCGGGGGTGAGCTCCGAAGGCTTCACGTGTCCAGTAGAGCCGGAGCTCCCCCTCTCCACAGAGGAGGGCTCCGGGTCCGACACGTGGCCATTAGAGCAGTGCTGCCGCCTGGCGCGGTAGGCAGCGGGAGTAAAGGTGCGCCATGCCTTTACCGTACAAAGCATTCAAGACCCGCGTCTTCCCAAGACGAAGAGTCGCAGCACACGCCTGTCAGGTGGCGCTGTGACCAGTCACAGTCAGGACAGGCGTACAGTGTCTGAAGCTGCAGACCATTGAAGGCAGCGACAAGACCGGACAAGACATGCCCTGCTGCCCCTGCCATCGCCAACGACTACACGCTACACTTAGCCTGCGGAATGGGCAGGGCGGCAGGACGAGGACTTCGACGCCAGCGCCAAGACATAATAGCTGGTAGGAAATCACCTCGGGGCCACCTGTCGGGTCCCCGGGGCCACCTTGTAAGCCACCCGAGCCTTGGACTATAAAAGGCACGGGTAGGCAACGTTAGCAAGGGTTCGAACTCTGTGAACTCGCACCCTAGACTTCACTCACCCTCAAGCTCAGGACTCCGGTTCTGAACAGCAAGCAATACAGCGAGCACCTCTGCTCACCGTGGACGTAGGGTTTTACGCTCCGGCGGCCCGAACCACGTAAAACTCGCCGTGTCAAGCTTCTCCCTCACTCGTCCCTCACGCTGAAGCTCTCCGCAAGTGTCTAGCCCCTCCGAAAAAGAACCTCCGCGGGCTGCCCTGAGCAGGTCCGGGGGAAGTGTCGACCACACACTTCGACAGCATGTATTCATGTTTCATGTAGAGAAAATATTTTAAAGGAAGTAGGAACAGAGAGAGAATAAAAAAGATAGCCAATAAGAGCCGAATCCAGTTTCCAGAGAGCGCCGAAGACAACTTCCGCGGCCCGCTGGCCACATGGCGTGTTCGGAGCTCATCCCTGCGGAGTGGGGAGAGGTCCGCCGCTAAACTGGCTACGTGGCAGGCTCGGGGCTCATCTCCGCTAAGGGGGAGAGGTCCGGTTCTATTGGACACGCGTCATCACCGGAGCTTATCTCCGGGAGGTCCGTCACTGTTGGACTCGTGTTTACCTCGGAGCTCGTCTCTGGGGAAAAAGGAAAGTCCGGCGCTACTTGACGCGTGGCATTCACGGAGCTCACCTCTGAAGAGAGGGAGGTCCGGAATGGATACGTGGCACACCCGGAGCCACCTCCGGAGAGAGGAAAGGTCCGGCACTGACACGTGGCGTGTGCGGAGCCACCTCCGAATAGAGAGGAGGTCACGACCACCAGGATACGTGGCGCACGCGGAGCTCACCTCCGAAAGAGAAGGGGGGGGATCTCGCTCGCTTGACACGCGGCACAACCAGAGCTCTTCTCTGCGGAAAGGGAGAGACCAGGCCCGGTGAACACGTGGAGCTTCTGGAGCTCAGCACCGAGGAGGTAACGTGTTTTGGAACGGTTTTTGGATTCTGTACGCGTAGAAATATCGGTACAGAGGAGAAACCGACCTGAATGCCACAGTGATACCGCACCAAATCAACTCAAGATAAGTTGTTAAGATTCAACGATAATCTGAATAGGACTCTTATTTGAGATACAATAAGATTAGGACTCTTCTTCTCCTGATTATAAACAGAACCCAGAACCTTTGGCCGAAACCACAAACTTCTTTTCCAACTCCTAAGCCGACGACTTAGAGCCCTAGCCCTAACTCGCCGAGTAATCCATCGCCGGAGATCAGCGAGGAAGATCGCCGGAAGAGAGCCCCAACAATCTGTATGATCTGAGAAGGACCCGAGACCGAGAAGAACGTAAGGTAGGTCTCCAATACCACCTTATGATATCGTTGTGTTTTCTTTGCATCTGTTCTTCGATTCCTTTCGAACAGAAGCTTTCTCGTGGACAGATCACTTGTTGATGGGGTTGATCTAAAGACAAGGTCATCGCCACATCCACATCTGATCCGAACACCTCTGTTTATCGTAAAACCATGCAAGCCATGCAAGAACACGTACAAATCGACCTAATAAAACTAAACTGCATTATAGGATAGCATATACGCATCATCGCATCTAGTTTAAAGTTTGTGCATGGTATTGATTGTTATGAATCTTGTATGTGCATGATCCTGTATAGAAGGACAAGCTCAGGGAGCTGTCTACGACGAGCTGCAACAACAAGGTTTCGAGATCCAAGAGCAACCGGAACCGCAAGAACAAGGCAAGTGCTCCTTGACCATATTGATCCTATGTTTTTAGGAAAAACTGTTTTGTTTTGCGAAAAGGTGTGTGTGCTGAGTCAACCATGATGGGAAACCCTTTTACAGGAGTTTATTAGTTTTGGTTAAACCACCCTTGTCGCCAGGGAAGTTTATGAGTCGGGTATGGTTTTTTTTTACTTTTATGCTTCGCTGAGTCCATGGGATTGGGAAGCGAGATAGATGTGTCTAGCTAACTGCACTCGTAATGATAATGAGAAACTGATGTCGTTAATGAACATGGATCGGAGGGAGTTCTAGGCAAGACTGGGTTTGTGAATGAGGTACCATGAGATGGCGGTTTACTTGCCGTAGATCTAAGGACCGGTTCATGCGAGCACATGCCAGGATAACAGTGCCACCACAAGGCCAAGTATGGGTGTGGCTTAGCTGAGTAATTAGGTAAGTTGCTAGATTGTTATGGACCGTGGAAAGCGCGGGGAATGGGAGTCGAGTGAGGACTGCCCTGGGAACTGTATGGCACAAGAGGGGGCCCGTGGGTGGGAGAATTGGAGATTCTAGCCTGCCGGTGAAACCTTAGTGAGTCCATACATCTATTAACCCCTTTGTAAAGGCTATTTTGTGATCTCTTGACCATACACCGACGGTTGTGTACTGGTATAATGGAGGTTCTTCAGTCGCCTACGGGTGAAGAAATCACAAAATTGTGGGTAAAGAGGTGCAAACTCTGCAGAGTTCTAAAAACTATCATGATAGCCGATCTTACGGTCACAAGCGCCCGGCCAACTTTCATGATTAGTTGGGATGGTAATTGGATATGGTCATTGCTTATGGTTTTGTTTTGGTTATGTTTTTGGGACTGTTGAGTCCGGGTGATAAGATGGGTTGCATGACTGTTGAGTCATGGCAACAAGGTTGGTCTCGGTGGGAGACGAAGTTGTTTTATGAGATGAAATGGTAGTGAAGACGAGATGGTATTTGTGAGATGGTAACGAATACGAGGAGATATTCGTTAGCATGGATGAGATTTATTGATGTCTGATTGTGACATGGAAGGTAATGAAGATAATGGAGGTATGATTGGTATTTTAATACATGTTGGGATTACATTCACTTAAAGATGAGTTGATGTTTTATCATGGTTTTGATAAATAACTTTGCTTTCTGCAATGAGCCTTTTTGTACCTACCTTGTTATGAGCTTCATATCATATTTTTCCCGCACATGCTGAGTACATCATTGTACTCAAACTTGCATTATTATTTCATCATCAGCAAGAGGAGAAGATTTCTATGAAGACCAAGTGGAGCATTAGGCGTGTGATCTGTTCTCAACCTTGCCTGTGGGGATGGAGGGATGGAGCCACTACTTCTTAGAATTGCTTCCACAAAAGTTAGAATACTTCCGCTGCATAGAAATAAGACTTCTGCTATTAGATTAAGACATCCGCTGTGAGCATGAGTCCAAGACTCATGGGACATTGTAATAAACTCTGTTATTCGTGGTAATATATAATATGAATTCAGTTTGTGGAACATATGTGTATGTGTGATGAACATCCTGGGCACACATATGCATTAGTTCTCGGTTCTGTGGTTTTCCACAGAATTGAGGGCGTCACAGATTGGTATCAGAGCCACGGTTGACAGTGGGTTACACGCCTAAATAGGAAACACAGATTGGTATCAAAAGCCACGGATAAGGGTAGATTACACACATAGATACAATCACAGATTGGTATCAGACACAGATTGGTAGTTAAGCCACGCTGACCATAGGATGCAAGCATAGGATGCATAGATTGGCCTTGAAACTACCTTGACATAGAAAACCATCCTTGAATAGGAGTTGTGTGAGCCCTTGTGATGATTGTTTGTGATTGTGTGCTTAGTGTGAGTTGTGGGACATCTCAAAATGTTGTCCATACCCACACATAAGCAGAAAGAGGTGTGAGATGCTTCAGCACTTGTTCACATCCTCATATGGGCTAATATATATATATATATATATATATATATATATATATATATATATATATATATATATGATGCATATAGTTGAGGGAATCCACCTAACCTTCTAACCTCCTATTCTATTTCCACCTCTCTCACAGATGGTGAGAGGAAACGCTGGCCGAAGGAACGTCCGTGACAACCAAAAGGATGACCACGAGGAAGTTCATGTTAACCCCGGAGCTGGTGAGAACCACCTGGAATGGTTGATGGCCATGCAGAATCAACTTATGCAAACTATGATCCAAACTTTGGGTCAGTTGCAGGCCAACAACAACAACCCTATTCCGGCACCACCGCCACCACCACCGCCGGCTCATAACAGGCTGGGAGAGTTCATGAGGACTCGACCATCCACCTTTGCTCAAGCTAACGACCCCATGGAGGCCGACGACTGGTTGAATTCCATGGAGAAGAAGCTTGTCATAGTGCAGTGCAATGACCGAGACAAGGTTCTCTTCGTGTCGCACCAACTCATGGGAGCTGCCGCTGACCGGTGGGATGCCCTAAGCAACGCTCATGTCAACCCGGAGACGATCACTTGGACTGAGTTCAAGGAGAGTTTCCGCTCTCATTACATCCCTTCTGGTGTAATGATGCTCAAGAGGCAGGAGTACGAAGGTCTCCGCCAAGGACAGAGAAGTGTGAATGAGTATCTCAACAAGTTCACACAAATGTTCCGGTATGCCCCCGAAGATGTCAACTCAGACAAGAGGAAGCAATACCTGTTCATGAGAGGGTTGAATAACGAGATTTAGGTTCAGCTCCTCAACAATGACTACGGAAGCTTTCAGAAGCTGGTTGACAAGGCCATAGTGATTGAATGCAAGATCTGAGAGATCGAGCGAGAGTGCAAGAGGAAGATGCCATACCAGCCTCAAGGGAGCAACGTACGACCTCGGTACATGCCCCCAGCTGCACCGCAGTATGGATCGACCACTCCTGCATACCGCCCTAGTCAGCCACCACAGCAACGAACCGTTGCACCAGCACCTCGTGTGCCCATGCCTCCTGTGCCTCGACCTAACATGGGCGCTCCTGTTCAAAACCCTCGCCCCAACGTACCTGCTGCCGTAGGCAACAGGGCATGCTTTGCATGCGGGGAAATAGGACACTTCGCGAACCAGTGCCCGAGGAGAGGTCCTGGACAGCAAGGCAACGTGCCCAAGCAGAACCCGCGACCAAACGGAGGGGACAATCAAGGAAACCGGGGACAGCAGAACTATGCTCGCGGCAACGTGAACCATGTCTCTGCTGAGGAAGCACAACAGGCTGAGGACGTCGTAATTGGTATGTTCCTTGCCAACTCCAACCCAGCCACCGTCTTATTTGATTCTGGAGCATCACATTCCTTCATATCATCCAAGTATGTTGCCAAGCATAATCTACCCATATCCCACTTAAAATGTGCTATGTCAGTTAATTCTCCCGGAGGAGAAATGAGGACTAATATAGTATGTCCGAAAGTAAGCCTTAAAATAAGGGGGGTAGACTTCCTTGCCAACATTATTGTCTTGGATTCCCAAGGGATTGACATAATACTCAGGATGGATTGGCTATGCAAGCACAATGGGGTAATTCAATGTGCTGAAAGAAGTGTGCAGTTGACAAATGAGCACGGTATTCGTGTCGAGTTTGAGTCAGCCCAACAAACCACTAAGAAGGCAATCTTGAACCACGTTGAAGGAGCAACGTTGGATAGCATTCTAGTGGTTCAAGAATTCTCGGACGTGTTTCTAGAGGAGCTTCCAGGTATGCCCCCTGATCGGGACATTGAGTTTGTCATTGAATTGGTACCCGGAACTGCACCCATAGCAAAGAGACCCTATAGGATGCCTGTCAATGAACTAGTAGAACTCAAGAAGCAAATTAAAGAACAGTTGGAGAAGGGTTTTATACATCCAAGCTCGTCACCATGGGGAGCTCCTATGCTCTTCGTAGACAAGAAGGATGGGACCCAAAGGATGTGCGTGGACTATAGGTCTCTCAACGAGGTGACGATCAAGAACAAATACCCTCTGCCCCGTATAGAGGAACTATTCGACCAAATGAAAGGAGCCTGAGTGTTCTCCAAGATTGATCTTCGGTCGGGATATTTCCAGCTGAAGATTAAGCCCTCCGATATACCCAAGACTGCCTTTCGAACATGGTATGGTTCGTATGAATATACCATCATGTCTTTTGGATTAACAAATGCAACCACATACTTCATGTACCTCATGAACAAGGTTTTCATGGAATACTTGGATAAGTTCGTCGTGGTTTTCATCGATTCAAAAAGTGAGGAGGAGCATGAAGAACATTTGAAATTGACCTTGCAGAAATTGCGTGAGCATCAATTGTATGCCAATCTTAACAAGTGTCAATTTTGGCTAAAGGAAATATCGTTCCTAGGCCACATTATATCCGAAGAAGGGGTATCGGTTCACCCCGGTAAAGTGAGAGATGGTCTGAAATGGGACCAACCGCAAAATGTGAGGGATATTTGGAGTTTTCTTGGCATGCTAGATACTACCGACGTTTCATTAAGGACTTCTCTAAGATAGCAAAGCCTATGACGGAGTTGCTAACGAAGGGAAAAGCCTTTCGATGGACACCAGCATGCCAACAAAGTTTTGAGGAGCTCAAGAAAAGGCTAACCACAGCGCCGGTTTTGGTATTGTCGGACGTGAGCAAGAGCTTTAACATATATTATGACGCATCCAGACAGGGGCTCGGATGTGTGCTCATGCATGAAGGACAAGTGGTAGCCTATGCCTCATGACAATTAAAGAAGCACGAGCTTAATTATCCTACACATGACTTGGAGCTAGCAGAAGTAGTGCATGCATTGAAGATTTGGAGACATTATATCTTTGGTCATCGATGTGAGATCTATACGGATCATAAAAGCCTCAAGTACATATTTACCTAAACGGACTTGAATTTGAGGCAACGTCGATGGTTGGAACTCATCCAGGATTACGATGTTGGAATCAACTACCACCCCGGGATGGCCAATGTAGTAGCTGATGCATTGAGCCGGATGGGAGCATGCCACCAACTCACGGTTCGGGAGCTACCACCTGAACTACGTAAGGAGTTTGAACGGTTACACCTCGGATTCTTGAACAACATGGAAATGATGGAGATCCACTCTTCATTGGAGCAAGAGATAAGAGATGGCCAAGCAACAGATGAGGAGATCAAGGAGATCAAGGAAAGGATCCAACAAGGAATAGAGAAGGATTTCAAAGAAGATGAGAAGGGTAAGCTTTGGCTAGGAAAAAGGATTTGTGTGCCTAACGTGAAGCACCTCCGCGACATGATATTGAAGGAGGCACATGATTCACCCTATTCCATACATCTCGGAAGTACCAAAATGTACAAGGACTTGAAGACTTGTTATTGGTGGGATGGTATGAAAAGGGATATAGCCGAACACGTTGCCCTATGCGACACATGCCAACGGGTGAAGGCCAAACATCAAAGACCCACTGGATTGTTGCAACCTTTAAAGGTACCAGAGTGGAAGTGGGAGGACATCAGTATGGATTTTCATCATCGGATTGCCACGTACTCAGTCGGGTTACGACTCTATCTGGGTTATCGTGGACCGATTGATGAAAACAGCCCATTTTCTCCCTATAAGGGCCAAGTACAACGTTGCACAATTAGCCGAGTTGTATATGGAGCAGATCATGTGCCGTCATGGAGTCCCGAGGAGGATAGTCTCAGATCGAGGTTCTCAGTTTACCTCTAGGTTCTGGAGGAAGCTGCAGAAAGCTATGGGTACACGACTGGATTTTAGCTCCGCCTATCACCCACAAACCGATGGGCAAACCGAAAGGACAAACCAGATTTTGGAGGACATGTTGAGAGCTTGCGCCTTGAAACGTGGCCGTAGTTGGGATAGGAGTTTACCGTACGCTGAATTCTCCTATAACAACAGCTATCAAGCTAGTTTGAAGATGTCGCCTTTCGATGCATTGTATGGTAGACGGTGTAGAACACCGCTGTTCTGGAAGGAAACTGGAGAGAACCAGGTGTTTGGACCCGAAGTGCTACAAGAAGCTGAAAAACAAGTCCAAACGATTCGGGGGAACTTAAAGGTTGCTCAATCACGACAGAAAGGCTATGCGAACAATAGGCGAAGGAAGTTGACCTTCGAAGTAGGAGACTTCGTATACCTTAAGGTATCGCCTATTCGTGACCAACGACGTTTCAAAGTCAAGGGCAAACTAACACCTCGCTATATCGGACGTTTAAAATTTTGTACAAGCGAGGAGAAGTAGCCTATCAACTAGAGCTCCCAACATATTTCTCCGATGTACATGACGTGATTCATGTATCCCAGCTCAAGAAGTGCTTGAGAGTACGAGAGGAACAAATACCAATGGAAGAGCTTGAACTTCAAGAAGACCTGACTTATGCGGAGCACCCTATCCGAATTTTGGACGTAAAGGAAAGGGTCACCAGGAACAAAGTGATCCGATGGTGCAAGGTACAATGGAGCCATCAAAGCTGAAGCCACATGGGAGCGTGAAGAAGACATCAAGGCAGAATTTCCTCACCTATTCTCCACTAACGAATCTCGAGGGCGAGATTCAATTTAAGGGGGGTAGATTTCTGACACCCTCATTTCTGGTTTCTGCATGTATTCATGTTTCATGTAGAGAAAATATTTTAAAGGAAGTAGGAACAGAGAGAGAATCAAAAAGATAGCCAATAAGAGCCGAATCCAGTTTCCAGAGAGCGCTGAAGACAACTTCAGCAGCCCGCTGGCCACGTGGCGTGTTCGGAGCTCATTCCTGTGGAGTGGGGAGAGGTCCGCCGCTAAAATGGCTACGTGGCAGGCTCGGGGCTCATCTCCGCTAAGGGGGAGAGGTTCGGTTCTATTGGACACGCGTCATCACCGGAGCTTATCTCCGGGAGGTCCATCACTGTTGGACACGTGTTTACCTTGGTGCTCGTCTCTGCGGAAAAAGGAAAGTCCGGCGCTACTTGATGCGTGGCATTCACGGAGCTCACCTCCGAAGAGAGGGAGGTCCGGAATGGATACGTGGCACACCCGGAGCCACCTCCGGAGAGATGAAAGGTCTGGCACTGACACGTGGCGTGTGCGGAGCCACCTCCGAATAGAGAGGAGGTCCCGATCGACAGGATACGTGGCGCACGCGGAGCTCACCTCCGAAAGAGAAGGGGGTCTCGCTCGCTTGACACGCGGCACAACCGGAGCTCGTCTCTGCGGAAAGGGAGAGACCAGGCCCAGTGGACACGTGGAGCTTCCGGAGCTTATCACCGAGGAGGTAACGAGTTCTGGAACGGTTTTTGGATTCTGTACGCGTAGAAATATCGGTACAGAGGAGAAACCGACCTGAATTCCACAATGATACCGCACCAAATCAACTCAAGATAAGTTGTTAAGATTCAATGATAATCTGAATAGGACTCTTATTCGAGATACAATCAGATTAGGAATCTTCTTCTCCTGATTACAAATAGAACCCAAAACCTTTGGCCGAAACCACAAACTTCTTTTCCAACTCCTAAGCCGACGACTTAGAGCCCTAACCCTAACTCGCCGAGTAAGCCATCGCCGGTGATCAGCGAGGAAGATCGCCGGAGGAGAGCCCCAACAATCTGTCTGATCTGAGAAGGACCCGAGACCAAGAAGAACGTATGGTAGGTCTCCAATACCACCTTACGATATCGTTGTGTTTTCTTTGCATCTGTTCTTCGATTCCTTTCAAATAGAAGCTTTCTCGTGGACAGATCACTTGTTGATGGGGTTGATCTAAAGACAAGGTCATCGTCACATCCACATCTAATCCGAACACCTCTGTTCATCGTAAAACCATGCAAGCCATGCAAGAACACGTACAAACCGACCTAATAAAACTAAACTGCATTATAGGATAGCATGCATACGCATCATCGCATCTAGTTTAAAGTTTGTGCATAGTATTGATTGTTATGAATCTTGTATGTGTGTGATCCTGTATAGAAGGACAAGCTCAGGGAGATGTCTACGATGAGCTGCAAGAACAAGGTTTCGAGATCCAAGAGCAACCGGAACCGCAAGAACAAGGCAAGTGCTCCTTGACCATATTGATCCTATGTTTTTGGGAAAAACTGTTTTGTTTTGCGAAAAAGGTGTGTGTTTTGAGTCAAACATGATGGGAGACCCTTTTATAGGAGTTTACTAGTTTTGGTTAAACCACCCTTGTCGCCAGGGAAGTTTATGAGTCGGGTATGGTTTTTTTTTACTTTTATGCTTCACTGAGTCCATGGGATTAGGAAGCGAGATAGATGTGTCTAACTAACTGCACTCGTAACGATAATGAGAAACTGATGTTTTTAATGAACATGGATCAGAGGGAGATCTAGGCAAGACTGGGTTTGTGAATGAGGTAGCATGGGATTGTGGTTTACTTGCCGTAGATCTAAGGAACGGTTCATGCGAGCATATGCAAGGATAACAGTGCCACCACAAGGCCAAGTATCGGTGCGGCTCAGCTGAGTAATTAGGTAAGTTGCTAGATTGTTATGGACCGTGGAAGGCGCGGGGAATTGGAGTCGAGTGAGGACTGCCCTGGGAACTGCATGGCACAAGAGGGGGCCCGTGGGTGGGAGAATTGGAGATTCTAGCCTGCCAGTGAAACCTTAGTGAGTCCATACATCTAGTAACCCCTATGTAAAGGCTATTTTGTGATATCTTGACCATACACCGACGGTTGTGTACTGGTATAATTGAGGTTCTGCAGTTGCCGACAGGTGACGAAATCACAAACTTGTGGGTAAAGAGGTGCAAACTCTGCAGAGTTATAAAAACTATCATGATAGCCGAGCTTACGGTCACGAGCGCCTGGCCAACTTCCATGATTAGTTGGGATGGTTAATGGATATGGTTATTGGTTATGGTTTGGTTTTGGTTACGTTTTTGGGACTGTTGAGTCCGGGTGATAAGATGGGTTGCATGACTGTTGAGTCATGGCAACAAGGTTGGTCTCGGTGGGACACGAAGTTGTTTTATGAGATGAAATGGTAGCGAATACGAGATGGTATTCGTGAGATGGTAACGAATACGAGGAGATATTCATGATCAAGAATGAGGTGACGTCCGGCAATTGACACGACCCCACGGTCTTGTCGAGCCAGGATCACGCTGAGGGGTGCTGCGTTGCACAACACCGGATAACACACATCGAAGGTACAAAGCGGAAACAAAATTTTCTTACATAAACAGGTTTATAAACATTTTTACAACAAAATATGTTCACTCTACACTCACGGGCGTAGACTACGCATCAAGTTCACGTTCAGCCCGTGAACGTTTCCTTGCTAGCACACACGCACACTAACATGGCGGTGTGCACGACTCCCACTCGACGGGGTTCCCCTCCTGGGGTTCCGTCTCCTCCTCGGGAGTTCCTTCCTCATAGAACCCTTCCAAAGCTTCAAACACAAGCAGTGAGCATGAAGTCTCAGCAAGACTGACCCGTCTCTCCTAAACATGAAACTTCTACATGGAGGGGTGATAGGTACATGAGATAAAACAAGTTTGGAATTGACTCGCCTAATTAGTAGAACCTTACTTTCAAGTTTTAGCAGCAGGTTGTGGAGAACCTTACGCTAAGGCACATGAGAGAGCCGCAATCAAACAAGAAACACATTTCTCTCATGTACTTTGCCCAAAGTTCAAAGGAACTTTAGTTAGATCTAAACTACAACAAATCATTAACAATCAAAGTTAATCTTTCAATCAGCAACATTTTAACATGTAACTAGCCTGTTCTTTCTACGTCACGGTACAGTGAACAAGTGGTACTCACTGACCGCGAGGGACGGCGATTAGTTAGCCCGAAAGGCATGACAGTGTATTCATACAGTCCGTACCGAGATACGAAAGCTGTCTTGGGAATATCAGATTGCCTTATCTTAAGTTGGTGGTACCCCGACCTGAGATCAATTTTCGAGAACACACAAGCTCCCCTCAACTGATCAAACAAGTCTTCAATGTGGGGTAATGGGTACTTGTTCTTGATGGTTACTTCATTCAAGGCACAGTAATCCACACATAACCTTTGGGTTCCGTCCTTCTTGGGCACAAATATCACTGGAGCTCCCCATGGTGAGGAACTAGGACGAACATACCCCTTCTCCTTCAATTCTCTTAAATGATCCTTGAGTTCTTCTAGCTGCTTGGAGTTCATCCGATAAGGTCTCTTGTATATCGGGGCTGTTCCAGGCACTAGCTCAATTGCGAATTCCACTTCACGATCAGGAGGCATTCCTGGCAAGTCCTCCGGAAAAACATCTGGATATTCCCTGATGGTCCTGATCTCCTCCACTTTCACCTCAACTTGATTTAATTTAATGTCCCTCCTAGGCTCTTGTATTGTTATGAACATTACTCTTGTGCCACTAGGGTGAGTTAGTTCCACCGTTCTGGTCGAACAATGGATGATTCCCTTATGTTTGGTCAACCAGTCCATGCCTAAAATAATATCGATCCCTTGGGAATCTATCACTATGAGGTTAGCAGTAAACACTACCCCATTAATGTCTAGATTCACCTTGGGACACACTTGTCTTGTCCTTATTTCTCCACCTGGAGAGTTTACTGCTAGCATATAGTTCATTTGTGTTGTTGCTAGATCATGCTTCTTAACAAACCCTTGAGCAATGAATGAGTGGGTAGCACCAGAATCAAACAGCAGGGTTGCAATGTGTAAATTGGCAGGAAACTTACCAACTACCACGTCGGGTGCCTCTTGCGCTTCCTCCATAGTGACGTGGTTCACCCGTCCTCTCATTACATTCTGCTGTTGTGGCTGCGTGGGCTTCTTCTTTGGGCACTTATGGGCGTAGTGCCCCACTTCACCACAGATACAACATTGCACCCCAACCTTAGGTGCCTGGCCTTTGTTGTCTTGGGGTTTATTTGGAGGGCCTTGTACTGCTGGTCGAGGTGGATATGCAGGGTGAGGCTGCTGTACAAACTGACGTTGTGGTGGTGCTGGTGCTGCCGGAGGCCTGAAGTTCGGGTTGTTCCCTCTTGGTGCTGAGTAGGGTACCGCAGCACGGTTCGTCTGCCCTGCGGGTTGCTACATCAGACGTGGGCGGGTGTTGCTTCCTGAGGCTTGATGTGACCACCCGGCCTTCCTCTTATTCTCATTTTCCAAGGCCTTCAGCTTCCTTTCTACCACAAACGCTCTGTCCACCATCTTTTGGAAGCTTTCATACTCATTTGAGGACATTGCACACTGCATTTCTGCGGTAAGTCCTTCCACGAAACAATCCTGTTTCTGCTCATCAGCCTCTGTCCCGTGGGGCATAACGGGAAAGTTGAGTGAATTTAGTGAGGTACTCCCTCACCGTCATGTTTCCCTGCTGTAGTCCCAAGAACTCCTTCCTCTTGTTTTTGAGTTCACCCCTTGGTATGTAATGGTTGCGAAAGCTACGCTTGAACTCTTCCCAAGTGATGTTCTCAGGGTCATGATGGGCCGCCACGTAGGCGGTCCACCAATCAGCAGCAGGTCCATGCAATTGATGAGAGGCAAATAGCACCCTCTCATACCCTTGGCACTGTATGATCCTCATCTTGCTCTCAATGGTCTTTAGCCAATCATCTGCCTCCAAAGGTTCAGCAGCACTTGCAAACTTTGGAGGTTGAGTTCCTAGAAACTCACTCAACCTTGGTTGGCGTGGTGCAGCTTGTGGAGGTGGAACTTGATGCAAGTTGGCCACCACTTGAGTCAGGTTCTGGATGAGCTGATTTTGATTTTCAAGCATTTGGTGGATGGGATCAACTCCCTCACGGCGACCACCCCTGTCTTGGCCTCCAGAAAGATGAGGGTTGCAGGCCTCATCGTTGTTGTTGGCGGGGTTGGCAGCACGTCCTTTTCCTCTTCCGGCCATCTGGCAGAATCAACCAATGTTAATTTGAAAGCATTTCGTATCATCTTATTACTTTCACTTGTTTGTACTTTGAAGTGTTGAGGCTTTGTTATACTTTTATGAGGGTTCATTTCTCACACAAAAATAAATGCAATATTATTTCATGTGGGTTCACACACCAAAGCAAAACAATCTGAAGACGAGACTGTGGACAATTGCTCATGGCTTCCACAACTCATGTCACACACCAAGCATTAACACACCATTAACTAACGTAACAACTCGACATCCTTCTAATTTAAGGGAAAGGCTCTACGCTACTCGTTTTCTTGAGCTGGCTCCTCGGGATCTTCCTCATCATTTCGGCTGCCTTCTGACTATGCTTTGGGTGGGGAGGCTGCTGGTGGAGAAGTGCGACGACGCCTGATCGCTCGGCGATCTGGGGAGTCAGGAGTCCATATATCATTCACGGTGACACACAGTTCATTCCCATCTCCTCTTTCTCTCGCCCTCAAGCAGGCTCGAAGCAACACCTCGGTTTCCTTCAGGGTGTCAAGAACATCCTGAAGCTCCTGCAGTCGAGTGCTGAGCATAGCAGCATCCTCCAAGCACAAGTCCATGTGCTCATGGGAAGTCCCTTGCTGCACTGGCGGGTACTTGTACTCCGTGGTACCACTCTCATGCTGGAGGGCATACATGTACTCAGTCCTGTCCAGGTGTCGACGATAGATGTGGCTCTGGCAGGTGATGGCCTCCCAGGTGACATCCTTCTCCGCATCGACCTGTGTCGCTCTACAGGCTGGAGAGCAGTGGATCTTAAGCAGCTGATTTTCGTGTATAATCCTCATCTCTGAACTCCATTCTTCCCTCTTCTCACGGATGGTCCTGGTGGAGTTATAGTGGATGATTAGCTTGCCCGTATTGCCGGCGGCTTCGAGCATACGTCGAAGACGGCGCAACAAGCCTCCTACTGCCAATCCGTAGGAAAGGTACGTCACCGGACGGCTCTCCTCTCTTTCGGCAAGGGCAACTACGGGAACTCTCCCTCCTGTGGACTTGCGGGTGGTGCGAATCATGCAAACCATCTAAAACAAAAAACATTTAAACTTAGGCTAGATAAACTTTTTAAACAAAAATCCTATTTTGAATGAAAATTGGGGGTAAGATGAAGAAAGTGACTCATTAAATAACACTTTTCAACACACACCTTGTAAAAATAGTTTTTAAGAAAATAAGGCCCTTAAATACGTCCATTTCTACCTAGGTCCATGTTCCTACGGGCAACCTTGGCTCTGATACCACTTCTGTCACACCCGATTTATCCGAAGAACAACCGAGTGAATATCACATGTATGCCAGGATCATTTTCTCATACATGTGATGACAAATAGTGAAACATCATTTATTACAAGCCAGGTGTCGAATATAAATAAGTATTACATAGCAAATGTCTCAATGGACAATAATAAGTTCATCACAAGTAAATAAACTAGCAGCGGAATATTATTTCTTGAGGTCTCCGTCACAGGCGTTGCCCGGGGGTCTCCATGAACCTAGAAACCTTCTTCGGGTCCAAAGTCTTGGTCATTATACACCACCTCATTATCTTGACCTGAGCAGCAATATAAACCAACAAAATATGCAAGGTTGAGTACCGATGGTACTCAGCAAGTATGGGAAAGTTATGTCATGCATGGCTAGAACAAGAGAAGGTTGAACTCATGGTTAAAGCACTATGCAAATAATACCTATCACCTTAGCTTATTAAGCACCTACATTACTACACAGGTGAAATGGTCCCAAACTCCCATCCCATCATCATAATCAAATAACCATAAAATCATTTCCAATGTTAAGCTCCCCGCTTAACATTCTCACTTCCAAAACCATCACTCCTCTAATCATGAATAAGTCCAAGCTGTTCTTGACCGTGAGCACGGCTGTCATGACAGTTTTGACTCTGCAGAGTTTGCACCACTGTACCCACATGTAGTGATTTCATCACCCGTTCTCGGGTGGACTAAAAGAACCTCCATTATGCCAGTGGCCACAAACTACATTCACACTTCCCAGGTGTGTAGCCAGGAGATCACTACGAAGCCTTTACAAAGGGATTCCCGATGAGTGTGGGCCCACTGAGATTTCATCCCTAACAGCATACAAGAGGCTCCAACCCCGCTGCAGTGGCCCCCTCTTGAGCCTTGCGGTTCATATGGTAGTCCAGCTGACACCTATTCCCCGCACCATCCAACACACCCATACTACGCCGGGGATACACCTAATTAATTGGCCAAGCTGCCCCATCTCAGCATGTGGTTGGTACGGTAAAGCCTGGTTACATGCTTCATGAACCGGTCCTTAGGATCCAGGCAAGTACTAAACACAAACCCGAGTCTCGTGCACCCAACACCAACCAAATCATCCAACTTGCCTTGATCCCTACCTCTACATAACTCATAATATCTCCTTCAAGAGTAAGGTAAGCAAGTTGATAATATCATATCCCACTTATCCCTTTCTAAGTATGGCTAAGCATAAGTAATATGAATGAATAATATAATAAATCAAAATCCCATCCCAAGCTACAAGAAAAACAAGGTAATGCAATTCTAGGGAAACTTCCTAGCATGGGTTTCATATTTCAATTGACAATGCAAATAACTCTATCTACACATCCTAGTATAGGAACAAAGTGGTCAAGGACACTTGCCTTCTTCCTGCTACTTTGGGAATGGAAAGTCTTGTTCTTGGAAGGGAAGAACTTGCTCTGGGGCAGGTTCTACTCATACAATCACACATAGCAAAAGAAAACAACAATCCATAAGACATAGTTCACACTTTCACTTCATACAAACCACACATTCACACCTATGAAAGTCATTCACACTACTAAGGGTTGTGGTTACTCTATGTGTGTTGATTTTTGGCCTACATGCACTTTTAAACATATGTATATTATTTCTAACTTTTGTATTCAGATTTCTGTTTGCACACTATATATGAATTTCCAATTTAAACAAATTCTTTAATACCCTCTTTAGCTACCAAGTTTGCATGGAAGGTAATTTCCTACTCCAAATGGGTTTTCAAATCTTCTACCAAATCCTAAACTGAAATCTTTGGATTTGGAAACTTCATTTGTCATTTTCTAGTTATGCATACCTAGTTTCTATATTTTCAGATTTATTTCCTATGCCTAAATGTGAACTTTATTATGAAAATAGTAAGACACCTCATCTAAATAGAATAGGTTCTGATATAAAATATTAAGTAATATATTTTTGAACTTCTCCTCTGATGTGAACTAATTTAAATCTATTTTACCCATTTTCAAAATTATTTATTAACCTAAAAATGTGTTCCTAGAACTAATAAACATGAACACACCCAAACAGATTTCATTTCAGCCTAAAATTTATTTTTAGTTCATTCTAAAGTTTTCCAAGTGTTAGTAGCGTTTAAACTTGAATTTACAATGTGTTTGTATTTCCTTTTTAAATTTAAATCCTAGTCACACATTCAAATTTCTAAATTGAATATCATATAGGGTTAAAAAGGTAAGTTCACCCTACTAAAGGGTCTAATTTATTATTTTAAGAATTTCCAGGGGCCTAACTATGCATAACAGAGGGGTTTTGCAAATTTTTATTAAGTCCAGGGGCTAAAACTGATTTTTAATTGAGTTTACATGAATATCTGAAGTTCCAGGGGCTAGATCAGAAGTTTCTGGGGCTAGCTCGTATTTTCCGAGATCCCCAGGGTGTAGCGCGTAAGAATCCCGGCCTTTATAATGCGGGGCCGACGTGGACCGTCCAATTTAAAACAGACAGCTCAGATTAGATTGCCGAACCGGTACGCGCGGGTTTTAATTCCACCGTGCGATTTAAAATAGACGGCGCACAAGCGGCCACGTCGCTCTGACCGAGCGCGGGCGCTGCTGCCCGGCGGCGCACGGCGGCGGGAGGTGGCGATCTCGCCGGAAAACTTCGGATCTTCGTCTATTCTTCCTAAAACTGGGATTTCATGGCATAGATCGGTAGAGGGGAGGTCGGGGATCTCACCTCGGGGTTTTTCTTGAGCTCGGAGGTCCTGGAAGGCGGTCGGCGACAAGGTCCGAGGTGAATTCACGGCGATGCTCGTCGGCGCTGTGTCTGAAGCGCAAACCACCGAGTTTTCTGCACCTGTGTGATTCCCTGGAGGCAGTGGAACACGATCGTCGCGTTAGATCAGAGAACCCGAGCAAAGATCGAGAGAAAATGGTGATCGGAGCTTCGGTTCTCACCGGGAGGAAAAACAGCCGATCGCGGGTGAAAAACGGGACGATGCCGGTGTTTATATAGCCGGGGGAGGGCGGCGTTCGGTTGGAATCGAGCTGGAGTCGTCCAAAACCGAAACTCGGCTGGGATGCGCGGGTATCCGGGGTGGTTTCGATTCGGGGGAGAGAGGAGTCCCGGGTCGGTCGAGCGCGCGCGCGAGGAGGAAGACGACGGCGGGCCCCACATGTCGGTGAGAGGAAAACGGGGCACGCGGCTGCGGGCTGGCGCGGGGGCGAGGTGGGCCGGCTGGTGGGTTTCGGCCCACTGGCCGGGAGGGTTTTCCTTTTTTCTTTTTCTTTTTCTTTTCTGTTTTGAGTTGAATTTGAATTCCAATTTGAATTTGAATTTCTGCGCCACATGCAATACGTCCAAAAATTTTTAAATTCCCCTCTTAACAGGTTTTGGGGTGTTACACGCTGACAGCTGGGTCTCACCCCCTTCATCTACCTCTCGCCGCCCGCGCTCTGCCGCCGCGATACCTCGCCAGAGAGCTCGCCGGCAGCCTCTGTGGAGCTCCAAACTTCATGATTCTGACCGCCCCTGCCTACTTTCACTCGGGGAACATGATTCCGGGCTCAGTTCGTCATGAAAATGGCCGGTACATGGTCGGCGACGAGGGGCAGCCTCGGGAGAACTTCGGCCATGTCGGTCGACCTGCCTAGCACCTCAATCACTCGAGCAAATGGTCGGGAAGCATCAGTGGACCTTAGGAAAGGTCGACATGAGCTCCACGGAACTCGGGAAGGGCTGTGTTGGGCTGTCACCGTGCGACCTAGGCCGGAAATCGGGATTTCTACTAAAACTTGAAGAACAGCGGTTTCCCTCCATGGTTCTCCGTGGTTCCTGCTCCTATGGACTCGTACGGGCACCTAGAAGTGATCCTCTCCACGAGAGAATGAGTGGTGCAGTGTGGATTACGAATTTTGCAGATCGGTGCAGACTCCACTTTTGCACACCGTCGCGAAAACATGAAATTCCGGCGTGAGCGGTCTTTGTCACGCCACCGGAGCATGCGGGAATGAAAGAGGGACTGAAGGCGAACTTCTTTGCTGTTCACAGCTCGGTGAACGGTGGGCTGTGGTAGCCGGATGGATCGTTCCCGCGGTGGCGTCTCGAGCTTAACCAGCAGAGGAAAGATCGTCGCGGTGGAGCTCAGGAAGGACTGCTCTGAGCCTGGAACCGACGCGAGGGTGTCGAAGAGGGCTTGGCGCACCTGGTGCTGGTCTCAGATCGCCGTGAGGATCACTGGATCGGCCGGGCGGTGAGGAACCGAGAGTTCAACTGGGCGGCGAGGATCTTCAGTTTTCTGGACGGAAACGCGTCGGGGCAGCGGTGAAAACCCCCTGCGACCGCACGGGCGCGTAGATAAGGGCCCCGAGAGGCGGTTCATCGGCCGAGGGCGGCAAGCAGCTGCTGTCCTCGCCGTTTCTTCGCCATGGCGGCAGCTCGGTCGGGCGCGAGTAACCGGCTGGAGTCTTCAGTCGGTTGAATCCTCTCCAGTGGCTGACATGTGGGTCCCATTTTCCTTTTAACCTCTGAAATTAACTTTGCTCTACTGCTCTAAACAGTAGAGACCAAATTAACCTCAAGTGTTTGAATTTTCTGCCCTTGGGCCATTTGAGTGGGTTAGAATTCAAATTGGTTTGGGTTTGACTAAATTTCAGCACACATGTAGTTTGAAATTCAAATAAGGTTTGAATTTGCTACACTTAGCTCATGTCAAGATCAACTCCAAATGGAGTGAGAATTGGTGTGTGAGCTCACAAAAATGTGCTGAGTAAGAATATGCCTCCCACTTTTGAATCCATGGTATAAAAACAGTTTGAATTTGAATTTGGGTTCAAACTACCCTTTTTCTAGCTACACCCAAAAGGACCTCAAAAGGTTTTGAATTTGGCTGAAACTTGGCATGGACATCCCTAGCAAGGTGTAGGAGTTTTCATATGCCCAGCCCCTAAATGATGCATGTGGGAAATACCACTTTTCCTGTTTTTGAGTTTATTCTCTAATGAGCTTGTTGATAATGGTTACTTGCTCTTCAAATGTGTTCATCCACTTTCTTTCAATGAGGTGTGTGGTGTGGTGATGAACACTTTAAACTTGTGTCAAAAACTAAGGCCTTTACAGCAATACCAAAACCGGCGCTGTGGTTAGCCTTTTCTTGAGTTCCTCAAAACTTTCTTGGCATGCTGGTGTCCATTGGAAGGCTTTTTCCTTCGTTAGCAACTCCGTCATAGGCTTTGCTATCTTAGAGAAGTCCTTGATGAAGCGTCGGTAGTATCCAGCCATCTCAAGAAAACTCTGAATATCCCTCACGTTTTGCAGTTGGTTCCACTTCAGAACATTTCCCACTTTTCCGGGATCAACTGATACTCCTTCGTCGGAGATAATGTGGCCTAGGAACGATATCTCCTTTAGCCAAAATTGACACTTGTTAAGCTTGGCATACAATTGATGCTTACATATTTTCTGCAAGGTCAATTTCAAATGTTCTTCATGCTCCTCCTTACTTTTTGAATACACCATAATGTTGTCGATGAAAACCACAACGAACTTATCCAAGAACTCCATGAAGACCTTGTTCATAAGGTACATGAAGTATGCGGGTGCATTGGTTAACCCAAAAGACATGACGGTATATTCATACAAACCATACCGTGTTCGAAAGGCAGTCTTGGGTATATCGGAGGGCTTAATCTTCAGTTGGAAGTACCCCGACCGAAGATCAATCTTGGAGAACACTCGGGCTACCTTAATTTGGTCGAATAGGTCTTCTATACGGGGCAGAGGGTATTTGTTCTTGATTGTCACCTCATTGAAAGACCTATAGTCTACGCACATCCTTTGGGTCCGATCCTTCTTGTCCACGAAGAGACGTATAAAACCCTTCTCCAACTGCTCCTGAATTTGATTCTTGAGTTCCACTAGTTCATTGACGGGCATCCTATAGGGTCTCTTTGCTATGGGTGCAGTTCCGGGTACCAAATCAATGGCAAACTCAATGTCCCGGTCAGGTGGCATACCTGGAAGTTCCTCTGGAAGCACGTCCAAGAATTCATGAACCACTGGAATGCTGTCCAATGTTGCTCCTTCGACGTGGTTCAAAATTGCCTTTTCGGTTGTTTGTTGGGCTGACTCAATCTCGACGCGAATACCGTGCTCATTTGTTAACTGCACGATTCGTTCAGCACATTGGATTACCCCATTGTGCTTGCTTAACCAATCCATCCCGAGTATTATGTCAAGCCCTTGGGAATCCAAGACAATGAGGTTGGCAAGGAAGTCTACCCCCCTTATTTTAAGGCTTACTTTCGGACATACTATATTAGTCCTCATCTCTCCACCCGGAGAATTAACTAACATAGCACATTTTAAGTGTGATATGGGTAGATTATGCTTTGTAACATACTTGGATGATATGAAAGAATGTGATGCTCCAGAATCAAATAAGATGGTGGCTGACTAGGGCGGTATTTAGGAGCGGTTGATCCATACTGTGGTGCAGCTGGGGGCATGTACCGAGGTCGTACATTGCTCCCTTGTGGCTGGTATGGCATCCTCCTCTTGCACTCTCGCTCGATCTCTCGGATCTTGCTTTCAACCACTATAACCTTGTCAACCAGCTTCTGGAAGCTCGCATGGTCATTTTTGAGAAGCTGAACCTGGATCTCATTGTTCAACCCTCTCATGAACAGGTATTGCTTCCTCTGGTCTGAGTTGACATCTTCGGGGCATACCGGGACAGTTGTGTGAACTTGTTGAGATACTCATTCATGGTTCTCTGTCCTTGGCGGAGGCCTTCAAACTCCTGTCTCTTGAGCATCATTATACCAGCAGGGATGTAATGAGAGAGGAAACTCTCCTTGAACTCAGTCCAAGTGATCGTCTCCGGGTTGACATGAGCTTTGCATAGGGCATCCCACCAGTCAGTGGCAGCTCCCATGAGTTGGTGCGACGCGAAAAGAACCTTCTCTCGGTCATTGCACTGCACTATGGCAAGCTTCTTCTCCATGGATTTCAACCAGTCGTCGGCCTCCATGGGGCCGTTAGCTTGAGCAAAGGTGGGTGGTCGAGTCCTCATGAACTCTCCCAGCCTGTTATGAGCCGGCGGTGGCGGTGGTGGCGGTGCCGTGTCACACCCGGTTTATCCGAAGAACAACCGAGTGAATATCACATGTATGCCAGGATCATTTTCTCATACATGTGATGACAAATAGTGAAGCATCATTTATTACAATCCAGGTGTCGAATATAAATAAGTCTTACATAACATATGTCTCGATGGACGATAATAAGTTCATAACAAGTAAATAAAATAGCAGCGGAATATTATTCTTGTGGGCTCCGTCACAGGCGTTGCCCGAGGAACTCCATGAACCTAGAAACCTTCTTCGGGTCCAAAGTCTTGATCATTAAACACTACTTCATTAGCTTGACCTGAGCAGCAATGTAAACCAACAAATATGCAAGGGTGAGTACCGATGGTACTCAGCAAGTGTGGGAAAGTTATGTCATGCATGGCTAGAACAAGGAGAGGTTGAACTCATGGTTAAAGCACTACGCAATTAATATACCTATCACCTTAGCTTATTAAGCACCTACATTACTACATAGGTGAAATAGTTCCAATCTCCCAACCCATCATCATAATCAAATAACCATAACATCATTTCCAATGTTAAGCTCCAAGCTTAACATCTACAACCTCCAAGGTCATCATACTCTAATCATGAATAACTCCAAGCCGCTCTTGACCGTGAGCATGGCTGTCATGACAGTTTTGACTCTGCAGAGTTTGCACCACTGTACCCACATGTAGTGATTTCATCCCCCGTTGCCGGGTGGACTAAAAGAACCTCCATTATGCCAGTGGCTACGAACCACATTCACACTTCCCAGGTGTGTAGCCAGGAGATCGCTACGAAGCCTTTACAAAGGGATTCCCGATGAGCGTGGGCCCACTGAGGTTACACCCCTAACAGCATACAAGAGGCTCCAACCCCGCTGCAGTGGCCCCCTCTTGAGCCTTGGGGTTCATATGGTAGTCCAGCTGACACCCATTCCCCGCACCATCCAACACACCCATACTACGCCGGGGATACAACTAATTAATTAGCCAAGCTGCCCCATCTCAGCATGTGGTTGGCACGGTAAAGCCAGGTTACATGCTCCATGAACCGGTCCTTAGGATCCAGGCAAGTACTAAACACAAACCCGAGTCTCGTGCACCCAGCACCAACCAAAACATCCAACTTGCCTTGATCCCTACCTCTACATAACTCACAATATCTCATTCAAGAGTATGGTAAAATAAACTGATGATCTCATACCCCAAATATCCCATTCTAAGCATGGCTAAGCATATGCATAATAATAAATGACATGATAAAATAAAGCCCAACCCAAGCTACAAGGAAACAAGGTAATGCAATTCTAGGGAAATATCCTAGCATGGGTTTCATATTTTCATTTGACAATGCAGATAATTCTAGCTACACATCCTAGTATAGGATCAAAGTGGTCAAGGACACTTGCCTCCTTCCTGCTGCTCTTGGAATGGGTAGTCCTGACCTTGGAAAGGAAGAACTTGCTCTGGAGCAGGTTCTACTCATACCATCACATATAGCAAAAGAAAACAACAAGTCATAAGACATAGTTCACACTTCCACTTCATACAAACCACACATTCACATTTATGAAAGCCATTCACAATTCTATGTGTTGTGGTTACTCTATGTGTGTTGATTTTTGGCTTACATGCACTTTTAAACATGTGTATATGATTTCTACTTTTGTATTCATATTCATGTTGGCATACTATATATGAATTTATAATTTAAATAAATCCCTTATATTTAATTGATACACATTTTAGCTACCAAGTATGCATAAAAGGTGTTTTCCTACTTCATATGTGTCTTCAAACCTTCTACCAACCCTAAACTGAATTCTCTGGATTTTGGAAACTTCATTTATCATTTTCTAGTTATTTATACCTAGTTTGCTATATTTTCAGATTTATTGCCTATGCCTAAATGTGCACTTTATTATGAAAATAGTAAGACACCTCATTTAAACAGAATAGGTTTTGGGTCTAAAATATTAAATAATATATTTTTGAACTTCTCTTCTGATGTAAACTATTTTACATTTATTTTACTAATTTTCAGAATTATTCTATACTTAAAAATGTGTCCCTATTACTAATAAATGTGAATAATCAATTAAACAGATTCATTTCAGCCAAAAATCTATTTTTATCTCATTCCAAAGTTTTCCAAATACCAGGAAGGTTTTTAATTTGAATTTACAATGTGTTTGTCCCATCTTCTAAATTTTAAATACTAAACACATATTCAAATTCCTAAATTTAATATCACATAGGGTTAAAAAGGTAAACTCACCCCACTACAGGGTCTATTATATTATTTTAAGAATTTCCAGGGGTCTAACTACACATAACAGAGGGTTATTGCTAATTTTTATTTAGTGCAGGGGGCTAAAACTGATTTTTAATTGAATTTACATGAATTTCTGAAGTTCCAGAGGCAAGATCAGATGTTTCCGGGGCTAGCTCGTATTTTCCGAGAACCCCAGGGGGTAGCACGTAAGAATTCTGGCCTTTATAACGCGGGGCTGACGTGGACCGTCCGATTTAAAACAGACGGCTGAGATTATAACGTCGAACCGGTACGCGGGGATTTAAATTCTACCGTGCGATTTAAAATAGACGGCGCACAAGCGGCCACGTCGCTCTGATCGAGCGCGGGCGGCGCTGCCCGGCGGCGCACGGCGGCGGGAGGCGGCGATCTCGCCGGAGAGTTTCGGATCTTCGTCAATTCTCCCTAAAACTGTGATTTTATGGCATAGATCGGTGGAGGGAAGGTCGGGGATCTCACCTCAGGGGTTTTCTTGAGCTCGGAGGTCCTGGAAAGCGATCGGCGACGAGGTGTGAGGTGAATTCACGGCGAAGCTCGTCGGCGCTGTGTTTGAACTGCAAACCACCGAGTTTTATGCACCTGCGAGGTTCCCCGGAGGCGGTGGATCAAGACCAGCGAGTTAGATCAGAATTCCCGAGCGTAGATCGAGCAGAATTCGCCGGAGAAGCTCGGGTTCTCACCGGAAGGAAAAACGGCGGATCGTGGGGAAAAACGGGACGATGCCGGGGTTTTTATAGACGGGGGAGGGCGGCGTGTTAGTTTAGATCGAGTCGGAGTCCTCCGGAACCAGAATTCAGCGGAAATCTGGTCGGTTGAGATCGCGCGCGGGGGGGAACAGTCTGGTTTCGGACGATCGGGGGTTAGGGATGACAGTTGGGTCCCGCCTGTCTGCGAGAGGGGCGCGGGCGCGCGGCTGCGGGCTGGCTCGGGAGTTGGGTGGGCCGGCTGGTTGGTTTCGGCCCACTAGCCGGGAAGATTTGTTTTTTTCTTTTTCTTTTTCTTGTTCATTTCTGTTTTGAGTTTAATTTGAATTCCAGTTTGAATTTGAATTTTTGCAACACATGCAACACGTCCAAATTTTTTTAATTTCCCCTCTTGACAGGATTTTGGGGTGTTACATGCCGGAACAGGGTTGTTGTTGTTGGCCTGCCACTGACCCAAAGTTTGGATCATGGTTTGCATAAGTTGATTGTGCATGGCCATCAACCGTTCCAGGTTGTTCTCACCAGCTACGGGGTTAACAGGAACTTCATCGTGGCCATCCTCTTGGTTGTCACGGACGTTCCTTCGGCCGGCGTTTCCTCTCACCATCTATGAGAGAGAACGAAATAGAATAGAAGGTTAGAAGGTTAGATAGATCCCCTTAACTATATACATCAAGGTGGGTTGAACTATTTATATTAGCCCATATGAGGATGTGAACAAGTGCCGAGGCATCTCACACCTTTTTCTACTTATGTGTGGATATGGACAACGCTTTGAGACGTCCCACAACTCACACTAAACACATAATCACAAATAATCATCACAAGGGCTCACAACTCCTATTCAAGGCTTGTTCAATGGGGGTCCTATACTGCTTAGGGTGTTGCCAATCTGTGATCCAACTATGGCCTAGGCTTGGATCCTATGGTCAGCGTGGCTTAGCTACCAATCTGTGATCTATCCAGGTTGTGTGATCTATCCATGGCAGGTTGATACCAATCTGTGACCTCTATCTAAGCGTGTAACCTACCGTCAACCCGTGGCTCTGGCTCTGATACCAATCTGTGACGCCCTCGATTCTGTGGAAAACCACGGAACCGAGAACTGATGCATGTGTGCCCAGGATGTTCATCACACATATACACATCGTCCACAAACTGAATTTCAGAATATATATAACCATGAATAACAGTGTTTATTACAAGGTTTCATGAGTCTTGGACTCATGCTCACAGCGAAAGTCTTAATCTAACAGCGGAAGTCTTTATTCTAGCAGTGGAAGTCTTCTAACTAATGCGGAAACAATCTAAGCTGCAGCTCCATCTCTACTCTATTCCCACAGGCAAGGTTGAGGACAGATTACACGCCTAATGCTCCACCTGGTCTTCATAGTAATCTTCTCCTGTTGCTGATGATGAAATAATAATGCAAGTTTGAGTACAATGATGTACTCAGCAAGTGCGGGAAAATATGATATGTAGCTCACAACAAGGTAGGTATAAAAAGGCTCATTGCAGAAAAGCAAAGTTACTTCTCAAAAACCACGATAAAACAACAACTTATCTTTAAGTTAATGTAATCCCAACATGTATTAAATACCAATCATACCTCCGTTATGTTCATTACCCTCCATGTCCCATCCAGACATCAACCTCATTGTTGCTCACGAATAGCTTCTCGTATTCGCTACCATCTCACGAATACCATCTCGTATTCATTACCATTTCATCTCATAAACGATTCCGTCTCACACCGAGACTAATCTCGTTGCCATGACTCATCAGTCATGCAACCCATCTTATCACCCGGACTCACAGTCCCGAAAACCAAACCAAAAACCAAACCATCCAAAACCATAACCAATAACCATCCCAACTAATCATGGAAGTTGGCCAGGCGCTCGTGACCGTAAGCTCGGCTATCATGATAGTTTTAAGACTCTGCAGAGTTTGCACCTCTTTAACCACAAGTTTGTAATTTCATCACCCGTCATCGACTGCAAAACCTCCATTATACCAGTACACAACTGTCGGTGTATGGTCAAGAGATCACAAAATAGCCTTTACAAAGGGGTTACTAGATGTATGGACTCACTAAGGTTTCACCGGCAGGCTAGAATCTCCAATTCTCCCACCCACGGGCTCCCTCTTGTGCCATGGAGTTCCCAGGGCAGTCCTCACTCGACTCCCATTCCCCGCGCCTTCCACGGTCCATAACAATCTAGCAACTTACCTAATTACTCAGCTAAGCCGCACTCGTACTTGGCCTTGTGGTGGCACTGTTATCCTGGCATGTGCTCGCATGAACCGGTCCTTCGATCTACGGTTGGTAAACCACCATCTCATGCTACCTCATTCACAAATCCAGTCTTGCCTAGATCTCCCTCCAATCCATGTTCATTAACAACATCAGTTTCTCATTATTATTACGAGTGCAGTTAGCTAGACACATCTATCTCGCTTCCCAATCCCATGGACTCAGTGAAGCATAAAAGTAAAAAAAACCATACCCGACCCATAAACTTCCCTGGCGACAAGGGTGGTTTAACCAAAACTAGTAAACTCCTATAAAAGGGTTTCCCATCATGTTTGACTCGACACACACACCTTTTCGCAAAACAAAACAGTTTTTCCCAAAAACATAGGATCAATATGGTCAAGGAGCACTTGCCTTGTTCTTGCGGTTCCGGTTGCTCTTGGATCTCGAAACCTTGTTGTTGCAGCTCGTCGTAGACAGCTCCCTGAGATTGTCCTTTTATACAAGATCACGCACATACAAGATTCACAGCAATCAATATCATGCATAACTTTAACTAGATGCGATGATGCATATGCATGCTACCCTATGATCAGTTTCTACGTGTTCTTGCATGGTTTGCGTGGGTTTTACGGTGAACAGAGGTGTTCGGATCAAATGTGGACGTGGTGATGATCTTGACTCTAGATCAAACCGATCAACATGAGATCTGTCCACGAAAAAGCTTCTGTTCGAAAGGAATCGAAGAAAAGATGCAAAGAAAACATGATGATGTCGTAATGTGATATTGGAGACCTACCTTACGTTCTTCTTGGTCTCGGGGTCGTTCTCTGATCAGAAAGACTGTTGGGGCTCTCTTCCGGCGATCTTCCTCAACCGAACTCCGGCGACGGGCTTACTCGGCGAGTTGGGGCAAGGGCTCTAAGTCGTCGGCTCAGGAGGCGGAAAAGAAGTTTGTGGTTTCAGCCAAAGGTTCTGGGTTCTATTTATAATTGGGAGAAGAAGAGTCCTTATCTGATTGTATTTCGAATAAGAGTCCTATTCAGATTGTCGCTGAATCTTAACAACTTATCTTTAGAAGATTTGGTGCGGTAACATCGTGGAATTCAGGTCAGTTTCTTCTCCGTACCGATATTTCTACGCGTACAGAATCCAAAAACTGCTCCAGAACTCGTTACCTCCGCGGTGATGAGCTCCGGAAGTTCCACGTGTCCACTGGGGCCTGGTCTCTCCGTTTCCGCAGAGATGAGCTACGGTTGTGCCACGTCTCAAGCGAGCGAGACCTCCCTCTCTTTCGGAGGTGAACTCCGCATGCGCCACGTATCCTGGCGCTCAGGACCTCCTCTCTATTCGGAGGTGGCTCCGCGCATGCCACGTGTCAGTTCCGGACCTTCCCTCTCCTTGCAGGTGGCTCTAGGTGTGCCACGTATCCATTTCGGACCTCCCTCTCTTCGGAGGTGAGCTCCGTGAATGCCACGTGTCAAGTAGCGCTAGACTCCCTTTTTCCTCAGAGACGAGCTCTGAGGTCAACACATGTCTAACAGTGACGGACCTCCAAGAGATAAGTTCCGGTGGTGACACGTGTCCAATAGAACCGTACCTCTTGGAGGTTTTTCCGAGATCGACACGTATCCCGCGCGACTGGTCCTCTGATTTCCGGGGTGACTATCTCCGAAGGTGACACGTGTCCTGCGGCTGGCCTTGCTTCTTCGCAGAGGCTAGCTCCGGGGGCAACATGTGTCCCACGGGGTTGGACCTCTCCCCCTTTGCGGGGATGAGCTCCAAAGGCACCACGTGGCCAGCGGGCCGCAAGAGTTGTCTTCGGCACTCTTGGTGAACTGGATTCAGCTCTTTTTGGCTATCTTTTTGATATTTTTCTCTGTTCCCACTTCTTTTAAAATGTTTTCTCTTCATGAAACATGAATACATGCAGAAACCAGAAATGAGGGTGTCACAACTACTAACAATGGCAGAAGATAAAAGGGATGATGAATGTGTTCAACATGCTGAGCGTGACATGATGAGGGAAATGACAGATATGTTCACCAAAACCCAAGCATTGACAGAGGCGTCATTGACGACCTTGAATCGCCAAGTTGCTGATCTTGTTGTTCGGATGGATACTCTTGAGGCGCAGCAGCCTCTCGCTGAAGATCGTGAAGACGGTGCTTATAATATGGAAGATCATAACAATCAACCACAACTTCCACGTTATCTACGAGGTATGGGAGGTAATAATCATTATAACAATTTTAATCACCCTCTTAATGATCCTTTTGCTAAAGTCAAATTTACTATACCCACTTTTTATGGTGCTTATGATGCTGAGGCATATCTTGATTGGGAGATGACAGTAGAGCAGAAATTTAATGCCCACCTTGTTCCTGAACAACATAGAGTTCGTCAAGCTACTTGTGAGTTTAAGGAATTTTGTATCATATGGTGGAATGAACTTGTTAAAACTAGAACTGATCCTCCAACATGGGATAGATTAAAGGAAGCTATGTGTGTTTGTTTTGTTCCTCCTTCTTTTCAGCGGGACCTTCGCAAAAAATTGCAGCGCTTAGACCAAGGTAACATGTCCGCAGAGGAGTATTATCAAGACTTACAAAAGGGTATGTTGCGCTGTGGGGTAGTAGAGGACATGGATGATAAAATAGCTCATTTTTATGGGGGGGTGAGGCGTGAAATTGAGGACATTGTTGATTACAAGGAATATGATACTGTTAACAGATTATTTCAGCTGGCTATGTTGGCAGAAAAAGAATTGCAGGGCCGGCAACAGCAGCAGCACCAACGCACGAGGAGCATCTTCACACCGCGTTCGACACCTACACCATCCAAAACAGCACCATCTTCGAGTTTTCCTACTGCCACTACACCATCCAATGGTGGCCAACGAACTTCATCTACTGCTACATTTCCTCGCGCGCCGGAGGGCAGCAAGGCGACACCATTCAAGCCTACGTCTTCCACTCCTTCGACGAGTCAAACTTCCGACATTAAGTGTCACCGCTGCCAGGGAGTTGGTCATGTGATGAAATATTGCCCTAGCAAACGAGCATACATAGCACGAGATGATGGTGGGTATGATAGTACTTCGGATGTTGAAGATGAATATTCTCTTGCTACTAACGTTGCAGGACCAAAAGATGACCACTATAGCACAGATGAAGAGGTACTTGGTACTGCAGCAACGGAAAATTATAGAAGCATAATTGTGCAGCGTGCTTTGAGCTCCAAAGTTGAGGTGGATGACAAGCTACAGCAACACAATCTTTTTCACATGTTTCTCATCGTCAAGGACTGCCGTGTGCACACTATAATTGATGGAGGCAGTTGAAATAACTTGGTGAACACGGATGTGGTCAAGAAACTTGGGTTGACAACAAGAGCACACCCTCATCCATACCACATTCAGTAGTTCAACAACAGCGGTAAGGTTAGGGTAACACAAACAGCGAGAGTACATTTTTCGATTGGTTCTTACCATGATTTTGCCGATTTTGATGTCGTAGCTATGGATGCTTGTTCTCTTTTGTTGGGACGTCCTTGGGAATTTGATACGGATGCTATTCATCATGGTAGAACTAATAAATATACTCTGATGCATAAAGGAAAGAAAATCACTTAGCTTCCTATGACTCCTGCTGAAATTGTACATTTGGAGAAAAATAAAACACGTAATGATAAGGCAACAAAATCACTAGACTCTGAAAAACAGCAAGTCATTAAGTTAAAATAACCTTCGCTGCTCACAACTAAATCTGACCTTGCTGATTTATTTAATACCAAGGGGATGTACTATGCTTTAGTATGCAAAGAAGCCATGTTTTCGCTTCATGAAGTGTCCATTGCATTGCCCCCTGCTGTTGCTAACCTTTTGCAGGATTTTGCCGATGTGTTAACCCCCGAGATACCCCCTGGATTACCACCTATGAGGGGCATTGAACATAAGATCGACTTGATTCCAGGGGCAAGTTTGCCAAATCGTGCGGCGTACAGGGCGAATCCGGAAGAGACAAGGGAAATTCAGCGACAAGTTCAAGATCTTTTGAACCGCGGGTATATTCGTGAAAGCCTTAGTCCTTGTTCTGTTCCTTTTCTTTTGGTTCCTAAGAAAGATGGTAGCTGGCGCATGTGTGTTGATTGTAGAGCAATTAATAACATCACCATTCGATATCGTTATCCTATTCCTCGCTTAGATGGCATGCTTAATGAATTGAGTGGTGCTATTATTTTCACAGAAATTGACTTGCGTAGTGGTTACCACCAAATTACAATGACACTAGGAGATGAATGGAAAACTACATTTAAAACCAAGTTTGGACTTTATGAGTGGTTAGTAATACCTTTTGGTTTAACTAATGCACCTAGCACTTTTATACGATTAATGAACGAGGTTTTACGTGCTTTTATTGGAAAATTTGTGGTGGTTTACTTCGATGATATCCTCATTTACAGCAAGTCATATGACGAACATCTTAATCATTTACATGCTGTTTTCAGTGTCTTGAGAGATGCACGTTTGTTTGGTAACCTCGAAAAGTGCGTCTTTTGCACCAATCGAGTTTCGTTTCTTGGATATATCATTTCGTTGCAGGGAATTACGATGGATGAGGCAAAAATTGTGGCGATCACTAGCTGGCCAACTCCGTCGACCGTCACGTAGGTGCGTAGTTTTCTTGGTCTTCCTGGTTTTTATCGACGCTTTGTGCGGGATTTCAGCACCATTGCAGCACCTCTCCATGAACTGACGAAGAAGGGAGTGCAGTTTTCAGCAACAAGCTTTTGATGTTCTCAAATCAAAGCTTACACAAGCACCATTGCTACAGCTTCCTGATTTTGACAAGACATTTGAGCTAGAATGTGATGCAAGCGGCATTGGTATTGGAGGCGTTCTCATACAAGGAGGTAAACTCGTTGCATTATTTAGTGAAAAATTGCATGGTCCTCTCAATTATTCTACTTATGATAAGGAATTGTATACCTTAGTGCGAGTTCTACAAACTTGGCAACATTACCTATGGTCTAAGGAGTTCGTCATACATTCCGATCATGAATCTTTGAATTATCTTAAGTGTCAAACCAATCTGAATAAACGTCATGCTAAGTGAATTGAGTTCATAGAATCGTTTCCATACATCATTAAGCATAAGAAAGGGAAGGAGAATGTTATTGCAGATGCATTATCTAGACGTTACACCATGCTGTCCCAACTTGATCATAAAACATTTGGTTTGGAAACAATAAAAGGATTATATCCTACTGATTTGGACTTCAAATATGCCTTTGAAAATTGTAGAGAAGGAAGAACTTGGAATAAATATGTACTACGGGAGGGCCTCCTCTATCGTGCTAACAAGCTATGTGTTCCTGCTAGTTCCATTCGCCTATTACTTTTGCAGGAAGCACATGGAGGAGGTTTGATGGGACATTTTGGAGTGAAGAAAACTGAGGACGTGCTGGCCACACACTTCTTTTGGCCAAAGATGAGACGTGATGTCGAGTGCTACGTGTCACGATGCACTACTTGCAATAAAGCTAAGTCTCGACTTAACCCACATGGTCTGTATATGCCTCTTCCTGTTCCTAGTGTACCTTGGCAGGATATTTCCATGGATTTTGTTTTGGGATTGCCTAGGACTAAGAGGGGGGAGGATAGTATTTTTGTGGTTGTTGATCATTTCTCCATAATGGCACATTTTATACCTTGTCATAAGAATGATAATGCCTCACACATTGCTGATTTGTTTATGGCGGAAATTATTCGTTTACATGGTGTACCAAATACCATTGTTTCTGATCGTGATGCAAAATTTTTAAGTGATTTTTGGAGAACTTTGTGGTATAAATTGGGAACCAAGCTGCTGTTTTCAACCACGTCACCCACAAACCGATGGACAAACTGAGGTAGTAAATCGTACTCTATCCACTATGTTGCGGGCTGTTTTGAAAACAAATTTAAAGGGTTGGGAGGATTGTTTACCACATATAGATTTTTCTTTCAACAGGTCAGTTCACTCTACTACAAAGGTAAGCCCATTCTAGCTAGTGTATGGTTTCAATCCCCGTGCTCCTATTGATTTATTACCTTTGCCTCCTTCTGAAACTATAAATTTGGATGCTACACAACGATCTGAATTCATTCTTAAGATGCATGAAACTACAAAGAAAAATATTGAAAGGATGAATGAGAAGTATAGAATTTCTGGTAGTAAAGGTTGAAAAGAAGTAAAAACTTGAACCAGGGGATTTGGTATGGCTACATTTGAGAAAAGAACGATTCCCTCACTTGAGAAAATCTAAAGTTATGCCACGAGCTGCTGGTCCTTTTAAGATTGTTGAAAAGATCAATGACAATGCATATAAGCTTGAGTTGCCTCACGATTTTGGGGTTAGTCCCACATTTAACATTTCAGATTTATGACTATACTTGGGGGAAGAAGATGATCTTGAGTCGAGGACGACTCCAATTCAAGAGGGGGAGGATGATGAGGACATCACAACAGTGGATACTCACATTGAATACAAGGACCAATCACAAGAGCACGAGCACGGTTACTAAATCAGCAGGTGAACTCGTTCCTAACTTCCTACCCATGTGATTTTGAGAGTGGATTGCTATTGAATGATTTAATTGTTATTAGGAACCATGGACATGATCAGCAAGTAAAGGGAGGAGGATTTAGGGACGTGGAGAACCAGATGGGACGTCCACAAGTTGATGGAAACAGTCACCAACTCGGACTCGAGTTCAATTCGGAGTCCAGGAGCAGTCCATCTTAAAACGGACACCCAGGAGTGGTTGGGAGTTGTCGAAACAAGCCGAATTCAGAGTTCTGTCCGGTGTTGCACCACCGTATTGGGCTTTTGGGCCCTGTATCCCGTATGAGTCTATTAGGGACGCATCTAAGGGTCTTATGGACAAACCACGGCCTTTAAATACTGCAGCCGCTGGCCATATTCGGTTTTCGGAAGATCGGGCCTAAACCACTCATCAGCTGTCCTCCTTGGCTGACCATGGAATTTCTTTGTAGCTTGAGATGAAAGATGACTGCTGCTTTGCTGGGTCACTTGACCCTCCTGAAGAATATGCTCTACATCGCTACAAGTACCGTATGATGCGAGCTCAGGATCTTCATAATATGGAAGTGGTTGATATTCTTGTGCACCTTGCTGAAGTAGGGGTGCACAAATACTCATTTGCTGCTGTTGCAGCAGTGGCTTAACATCCATGGTTTAATATAGACAGAATTGGATCTGAGGTGGTCCGTCAAAGGACTGAATTTCCACCCTGGATGGTAAGCAATATATCACCGGTTGTTCCTGAGGATAAGCATTCGTACTTGCCGGTGATAAGCTTCTCTTCCTCTTACTTTCCCTATACTGGAGTTAAGCTATTTCTTGAATCATAGCGGCATTGACTAACTCGCTATAATTCCCTTTATTGACTAGTGCCACTTTCGCCTGAAGCTCCATGTTGAGGCCTCGGAAAAAGTAATGACACTTCATCGTCTCCTTATCCACATAAGCGGATGCATATTGTACTAAATGGTAAAATTCCATAAAGTACTCCATAATACTCATCCCTCCTTGCTTGAGTTCATAGAACTCTTCCACTCTGGTTTGGCCGATGCCCTCACAGATATGATGTGCACGGAAAGCATCACGGAACTCCGTCCACATCACACGATGGCCTTCAGCGATCTTAGCAAGATATTCAGACCATCAATCCCCAGCGGATCCATGAAGTTGCTGAGCGGCAGATAAAGCCTTCTAATATTCATCACACTGGAGCATTCCCAATTTAATTTCAATAACCCGGTGCCATTGATCTGCCTCCAAGGCTTCTTTAGCTTCCGATAATACCGGTGGTTGTCTTGCTAGAAAATCCAAGTAAGTGTTCAGTGTGGGGTTTTGCTGTGAGGTCTCCGGTAGGATGCCTTGCTGCACCAATATCTCAAGAGACTCAGCCATTCTTCACAACACCTCCGACAGTCTGGTTGATGATGGTGGTGATCGTCGCTGTGATGAATCATTTACATCCCGGCTGGAACTACCAACCTCATACCCAGAATGAGTATGATCCATACTGCAAGAGCGAGCAATTTACGGTTAATATCCAAGATTGTACTCAACTTGAACTCAAAATTATTAGCCGCAAAAGCATCACATCAACAGTGCAGCATACATGAAATGGAACAAGGATTTTGACGGTTCTGAATTATAACCAATGAATGCTCAAGTTTGTCAAACACTTAAACCAACAACAAGAGATGATAAAAATAACTGTTCACTATGTCATTGAACTTAGAGAAGTATAAAAACCTTCATGTCCACAACAAGTCTCAAGTTACATGGGCAATGAGCAATGCTCTGTTCAGAGTGACCATTTGGCCTTAATCCCACAATTTGATTTTAAAATGGCAGTTTCATGTCTCATGTTGAATATAAAAGTTATAGATAACTTCAATATATTTCCAACAAGTATATATTTGCCTTCATATCAATCCTGGATCAGGAGTTATAATATTTCAAAGTTGACAGAAATCTGGAACAATTTTGACAGCACCTCCTCTGAAATTGTCTGTTTTGTCCGCAAGATTTCAGGAAGTTCTACACCAAATCTGTAGAAACTTTGAACTACAAAGTCATAGCACATATCAAAAAATTTCCAACGGTGTCTTACATGACCCTTAGAAATTTTTCTACAATAAGTTATGGTCGAAATACAGAAAATTCCAGAGAGCATTTTTGGGCTGTCATGTTTTGGACAGTTAACACTCATCTGAGATTTTCATCCATTTGAAGGGAGATTCTGTTCTGGAGTTCTACAGAAAAGTTGTGTCAGACTTAAACCTTTCCAGAAATATATCCCTCACCTCCATTGGTTCAACCAATCAAAAGTTATGTCCTGTTCGAGTTCAGCAAAAATTCTGCCGAAAACAGGGGAGATGGATCCTAATTATTTGAGATGAAACTATACTCCCAATTCACTCTTAGTTCAATACAGGAGTTCATTAACCCCTAATGGAATCCTAGACTCCAAATTTACTCTTTTATTTGAAAAATTCATTTGACATGCAGTTAAGAACATATTACGGTACTACGTTTCCTGACCAAATCAAAAATCCTAACCGGTGTTACACCGGCATATACGTCTCAAGGGGTGGCACTAAAACGATCACTCACACACGTTTTCTAAACGCAATGTTCTAGTCGTGGTTAAGGTACCTGCAGAAAAACAATCAATAATGATGCACACAACAGGTTTTCCATTACAGGCAGGTCCATCTAATAGTAGAAACATACGCCCCGTATCAATGCCATACGGGCCATCCTTGAGTCAAGTCACATCTCAAGGTACATGATCGGGTTATTCACCACCCGACGGGGGCTCCAGACCTTTGCAATAAAGCACACCGGTGGAACAGCGCTTTCGTAAGCCTCATAGGACATGAAGAGTCCTAGAGAACATACTTCGTGTTACAAACCACACGATGGGGTCTCCGCCTCCTGCCCCTGGGTTTGCAAACTGGAGGCTAGTGCATTTCATATGTCTCTAAGATATGAAGAGTCTTAGAAAACATATTCACTTCCCGTCCGTTGCTGAACGGGACATGCCACACTACTTTCCTCGTGTGGCGGAGCTAACCGAAATTGATCCGCTTTCGGTAGCGTTCCTTACCATTCTTACTTCCACGTAGGTGTGTCGTTACAGAATTGAAATACTGAATAATAACACACTGTTAGCTTGCCACCTTAAGTAACTATGCTACTAATAGTCCTTATGTGGGCATACTATATGTTCCTAACTCGTATACTTCTATGTTTTTGAAAATACGCTCTTTTCATGCATGCTATTCCCAATGCGGCTCTGTTCCCACACCTGTGGGGAACCCCTTCCGGGATCCACACTCCAGGATACACATTGGGTGGTGCCGTGCGATGCGGCACCCAACAGCATACACGAAAAGAACCAGAAACGTAAAAAGCTTTTATTTATCAACATGGTGTCATATACAAAATAATGTACCATGAAGGTACATGCAGCGGAATATACATACACACGAACTCTCGATCCTAACTATGCAAAAGAGAAGACGTCCAACCCGCGGACGCTTCTTACTAGCTTCAACAAAGATGAGTGCAGCGGCAGGGTTGCCGGTGAGTCTCTGATGGCTCACCGAACAACCATCTTCATAGCAAATTTTATATAACCTGTAGAACACTAATAATGCAACCGTGAGCACGATGGCTCAGGAAGACTTAACTGACACTCCTAACCATGAAACTCTACATGCATGGATTAATAATATAGCATAAATATGTTGCAATAAAGACACGCCTACATGTTAATCCTTACTTTCAGTTTGATAGCAGCAGATTATTATGCCTTAGGCAGCCCTCACATCGGAAGTCCACAATCAAACAAGAAACGCTTTCCTCGGATGTGGTTATGCCCAAAGTGGAAGATAAACTTAGTAAGCCCTACAACTATAGCATACATGGTTTGCAATACAATGAACTTAAAAACTTCACAACAGCAATGATTCATCTCACTTCATCTGGAAGTAATTACTACGTCACAACTCAGTGAACAAGTGGTACTCATATAACCGCGAGAGATGGTGATTCGAATAAGGACACACACGGAACAAACGACACATACACCCGCCTCGTAAGACTCACACAAGAGCTCTTTCTTATGTTGTATGCAGCAAACTTTTACCCATCACTCCGATGCCGAACCAGTTCTGCCGACCCATCAGAAGGGCCACTACCCGGAACACATTGAAGTTGCTTTGCTAGTAGGTTTACACCTCTGACACCAACCCCCAAAGGACGGCCATATAAGTTTCGACACGAGAGTACCCGAGTTACATCGGTTTCTTGGACCCAGTAATTCCAGTATGCATCCGGTACTGTTCAAACTTGCTCAATAGGGCGGCATACGCATCGGTCCTTAACCGACACAAACAGAGCTACGGCAACACAGGCCCAACATCCTGCTGCTCCTACTCTCTGCTCGGTCTCATTTTCCATTCCAGTAATTTCATTCTCTAGAATCATACCCCGTTGAACCAACATCCTAAGCTCGCGAGTTGCTTCCAACTACCCGACTTGTACCGGATCCTATACAACTTAAGCCTAGCAGAAAACTAGATGAAGGTAACCTGTTCTACCCTTTAACCGCGAGGTTTTGTGGTCATGCATTTGGAGTATCAATTGCCTTTACCTAATGCACAATACATACTAGACCAATTACAGTGATACAAAGAAAAATATAACTAAAAGCTGTTAAATGCAAACCGGGGCTTGCCTTATGTTGCTGCAGGTTTAATACTAACCTAAAGTCAGTAGCTTTGTGACGAGTAAAGCTTCAAGTTGCTGTTATGAGTCGAATGCCTCGTCGGGCTCCTTCGTCGTTTTTCCTACCGATATGAATATGCACAAGTTCATATTGCGAGTAAATGAATTACAAAACAAAAGTGTTTTATGACTTAAGAAGAGTTCAGATCAACTAAGACTTGAGAGTTGGGTTTGGCTATGTGCTGAACAGAGAAAGAATCATTTTGGATCAATGGAGGTCTTTGGAATAAAGTTCAAAGACTATATATTGGACATAGGTATCAAGCTAGAAAAAATTAGTAGAAACTGGAGAAGATCACCTCAACTTGCTCTGAAAGTTTTTTAATGGTCCCTAGATCATACAGAGGTATGGCTTGCAAAATTTCAGACAAATTTGATGTAAGATGTGGCCTAAGGAATTTTCTTAGCTATTTGGCTTCTCTGAATTCCTATGGCAATTCTAGGGTCTTGTCATGCTCCAAATTTGGTTTTTCAGAAACTTGGGAGTCTTATGAGTCCATAGGATTTGGTTTTACCATTTTTGGAGTTTCATAAATGGAGATATGGAGTTGTCAAGTTTGGGTAAATGTCTGAAAATGGGCTCTGTTTATTTTCCTATTTTTCAGAGACCTAAAGGATTGACACAACATTTGGCCAATCAATGTAGGTCCAATGCCTCTGAAATTTTTACTGGAGTTCAAGTATTTTTGGAAGAATGTCCTGCCCAAATTTGGGAATTTCCAATAAACAGAACTCCTGTAATTAATTCCTTAAATTTTTCTTTAATTGAATTATTGAGCCAAATCCAGGGATTTCCATAAGGATTGGGATGCGCCCCTGGATAGTACTCACTTAGAGGAATCCAACGAAATTTTATTGAGGATTTTTGAGCTTTCCTACAGAAAGTTATGGGCTCTCAAAATTTGAACATTTCCTGGAACCTATACTGGCTGACAGTGGGCCCCACTTGCAGGGTCTTCTTCAACCTCAGAACAGAAGCTCCGGCAGCAGCTCTGATGGTGGCGCCCTCGCCGGTCTTGTGATTCCTCACCTCCAACTTTGTCGATTTAGGCCGCCTGGGGGTTTTGATGGATGGGAAACCTGATGGTGGGGTCAAATCAGGCCGGTGGTAATTGGAATGGCGCCCCCCACGGCAGTAGCGGCGGCCATGACTCCGGCGACCTCTAGCTCGCACAAAAATGGCTCAAACAACTTGGCTTTTCTTCCTACAGCACCGTGGTGGAACCCTAAGCCTCGTCATGCACTCAAATCCGCTCAAAAATGGCTGCAAACAAGAGTTCATCGGCGACCTAGGGCCAAAACCGGCGGCGGCTCAAAATTCTCGAAGAACAGCGCCAAAACAGATGATTTTCGATGTTTTTGATCCTAGAGGAGTGTGGGAAGGTCTAGAACAGGTTTGTGGCTCGGCACAAGCTTTAGGGAAGTGATTACTTCGAATTTTGAGTTTTGGTGCGGCTCGGTTCTATGAACACGGAAGTAAATAACGGGGAAATTCTCCCTCGGCGATGCATGAGAAGAGGAACGGTTTGCATGGTTGTGTTTAGCACCTGAGGGCGGTCCTTTTTCGTGTAGATCATCGGGCACGAGGAAGCTTGTGTCGCCTGGGCGCTGGGGAATCGAAGTGTCGAGCGACGGTGAGTGTTCTTCGGCTGTGCGAGGCAAAACTGTGGAGAACAAGGAAGGTGATTCATGTGGGAAGGCAACGTTGCTTCACTCGACGTTCTTAGCCACAAAGAAGGAGCTGGCACGGCGCGGGATTCAGTTGGACGCCGGCGAGCAGGAGGTGGCACGCCCTCCTTGAAGAGAAACCGAGCACGGCGAAGGACTTCACGTGTGTCACTGTCCAGTGGGGTCCACACAGCCACAATTCTTCATCTTATCCCCCAATTCGGATTAAAATAGCAAATGAGCTTCAAATTTGATAAAAATTGGAGGATAGGCCAAAAGACATGTGAGAAACATAATGGTGCACTCAAATTTTGTTTTTGGTGAAGTCAGAATTTGAAACTGAGATTTAAATTCAAATTCAAACTTTCTCCCGTTTTAATTCTAACAGATAGGAAATCCTTTCCAAATGCTCTGAAAATTTTCCGGGCTATTATTGGATGTATGGTGAACCGAGTTATGGAGTTAGATCTCCTGCTTTAAAAACTTTTGCAAGTTCACTTTAGATTAGGAGCTCACGTCTTTATATTCAAAAGTTTAAATTACCTCTCATTTTCTCAGTGTGATTTACAGCTCCACTTGCTAAAGTTTTGGGATTACACATCCGCCACCACGTTTTCTTTGTCGGGATGATAATGGATCTCTATTTCATAATTTTTATCAATTCTAACCATCTTCTCTGCCTCATGTTCAACTCCTTCTGAGTGAATATGTACTTGAGGCTCTTGTGGTAGGTATATAAATGTACGAGGTTACCGAGTAGGTAGTGCCTCCACATTTTGAGTGTGAGTACCATGGAAGCAAGCTCTAAGTTATGAGTTGGATAGTTTTGTTCATGATTCCTAAGCTGTCGTGATCCATACGCGACCACCCTTCGGTCTTGCATCAGCACACATCCGAGCCCAACGCCAGATGCATCACAGTACACATTGAACGCTTTTGTTGTGTCTAGCTGCACCAAAACCGGTGCTGATATTAGGTGCTTTACTAATGCCTTGAACACTGCTTCACATACCGGACTCCAAACATATTTGGTAGCCTTCTTCAGAAGCTCGGTCATAGGCTTGGAAATATTCGAGAAGTTCGGAATGAGCCTCCGATAATATCACACGAGTCCGAGGAAACTCCGTACCTTGTGGACATACCTCTGGGACTTCCAATTCAGCACTTGTGTGATCTTGCTCGGGTCTACAGCGATGCCCTCGGCTGAAATAATGTGACACCCTCGTTTTTGGTTTCTGCATATATTCATGTTTCATTTAGAAAAAACATTTTAAAAGAAGTGGGAACAGAGAAAGAATAAAAAAGATAGCCAAAAAGAGTAAAATCCGGTTCACCAATAGCGCCGAAGACAACTCCCGTGGCCCGCTGGCCACGTGGCGCCTTAGGAGCTCATCTCCGCAAATGGGGAGAGGTCCACCGCTAAACTGGCTACGTGGCAGGCTCGGGGCTCATCCCCGCAAAGGGGGAAAGGTCCGACCCTGTGGGACACGTGTTGCCCCCGGAGCTAGCCTCTGCGGAGAAGCGAGGCCAGCCGACAGGACACATGTCACCTTCGGAGCTAGTCACCGCGGAAATCAGAGGACCAGTCGGTTGTTTGTGAATTAGGTAGAAAGAGATGGTGGTTTACTTGCCGTAGATCTAAGGACCGGTTCATGCGAGCACATGCCAGGATAACAGTGCCACCACAAGGCCAAGTATGGGTGCGGCTTAGCTGACTAATTAGGTAAGTTGCTAGATTGTTATGGACCGTGGAAGGCGCGGGGAATGGGAGTCGAGTGAGGACTGCCCTAGGAACTGCATGGCACAAGAGGGGGCCCGTGGGTGGGAGAATTGGAGATTCTAGCATGCCGGTGAAACCTTAGTGAGTCCATACATCTAGTAGCCCCTTTGTAAAGGCTATTTTGTGATCTTGGCCATACATTGACGGTTGTGTACTGGTATAATGGAGGTTCTGCAGTCGCTGACGGGTGACGAAATCACAAACTTGTGGGTAAGAGGTGCAAACTCTCAGAGTCTAAAACTATCATGATAGCCGAGCTTACGGTCACGAGCGCCTGGCCAACTTCCATGATTAGTTGGATGGTTAATTTGGGATGGTTTTGGATGGTTTGTTTTGGTTTGGTTTTCCGGACTGTTGAGTCCAGGTGATAAGATTGGTTGCTTGACTGTTGAGTCATGACAACGAGGTTGGTCTCGGTGTGAGACAAAATTGTTTATAAGATGAAATGGTTGCGAATACGAGATGGTATTCGTGAGACGGTAGCGAATACGAGAAGGTATTCGTGAGCAAGAATGAGGTTGATTAATGTCTGGTTGGGACATGGAAAGTAATAAAATGGAGGTATGATTGGTATTTTATTACATGTTGGGATTACATTCACTTAAAGATAAGTTGTTGTTTTATTGTGGTTTTTGATAAATAATTTTGCTTTTCTGCAATGAGCCTTTTTATACCTACCTTGTTGTGAGCTACATATCATATTTTCTCGCACTTGCTGAGTACATCATTGTACTCAAACTTGCATCATTACTTCATCATCAGAAACAGGAGAAGATTACTATGAAGATCAGGTGGAGCATTAAGGCGTGTAATCTGTCCTCAACCTTGCATGTGGAGAATGGAGTAGAGATGGAGCCACTGCTACTGCTTAGATTGCTTCCGCACTAGTTAGAAGACTTCCGCTGCATAGAAATAAAGACTTCCGCTGTTAGATTAAGACTTCCGTTGTTAGCATGAGTCCAAGACTCATGAGACGTTGTACAAAAACCCTGTTATTCATGGTAATATATAATTTGAATTCAGTTTGTGGAACATATGTGTATGTGTGATGAACATCCTGGGCACACATATGCATCAGTTCTCAGTTCCGTGGTTTTCCACAGAATTGAGGGCGTCACAGATTGGTATCAGAGCCATGGGTTCACGGTAGGTTATACGCTGAGATAGATCACAGATTGGTATCAGACACAGATTTGGTAGCTAAGCCACGCTGACCATAGGATGCAAGTCTAGGATGCATAGATTGGCCTTGAAACTACCTTGACATAGGATACAAGCCTAGGAAAGACCATAGTTGGATCACAGATTGGCAACACCCTAAGACATATAGAACCCCCATTGAACAAGCCTTGAGTAGGAGTTGTGTGAGCCCTTGTGACGATTGTTTGTGATTGTGTGCTTAGTGTGAGTTGTGGGACGTCTCAAAGCGTTGTCCACATCCACACATAAGTAGAAAGAGGTGTGAGATGACTCGGAACTTGTTCACATCCTCATATGGGCTAATATATATAGTCCAATCCACCTTGATGCATATAGTTAAGGGGATCCATCTAACCTTCTAACCTTCTATTCTATTTCGTTCTCTCTCACTGATGGTGAGAGGAAACGCCGGCCTAAGGAACGTCTGTGACAACCAAGAGGATGGCCATGATGAAGTTCCTGTTAACCCCGGAGCTGGTGAGAACAACCTGGAACGGTTGATGGCCACGAAGAACCAACTTATGCAAACCATGATCCAAACTTTGGGTCAGTTGCAGGCTAACAACAACAATCCCATTCCGGCACCACCGCCACCATCACCGCCGGCTCATAACAGACTGGGAGAGTTCATGAGGACTCGACCACCCACCTTTGCTCAAGCTAACGACCCCATGGAGGCCGACGACTGGTTGAAATCCATGGAGAAGAAGCTTGCTATAGTGCAGTGCAATGACCGAGAGATGGTTCTTTTTGCGTCGCACCAACTCATGGGAGCTGCTGCTGACTGGTGGGATGCCCTGTGCAATGCTCATGTCGACCCGGAGACGATCGCTTGGACAAAAGTTCAAGGAGAGTTTCTGATTTCATTACATCCCTGCTGGTGTAATGATGCTCAAGAGACAGGAGTTCGAAGGTCTCCGCCAAGGTCAGAAAAGTGTGAATGAGTACTCAACAAGTTCACACAACTGTCCCGGTATGCCCTTGAAGATATCAACTCAGACCAGAGGAAGCAGTACCTGTTCATGAGAGGGTTGAACAATGAGATCCAGGTTCAGCTCCTCAACAATGACTACGCGAGCTTCCAGAAGCTGGTTGACAAGACTATAGTGGTTGAAAGCAAGATCCGAGAGATCGAGCGAGAGTGCAAGAGGAAGATGCCATACCAGCCCCAAGGGAGCAACGTACGACCTCGGTGCATGCCCCCGGCCGCACCGCAGTATGGATCGACCACTCCTGCATACCGCCCTAGTCAGCCATCACCGCAACGACCCATTGCACAAGCACTTCGTGCACCCTTGCCTCCTTTGCCCCGGCCCGACATGGGCGCTCCTATTCAAAACCCCCGCCCCAACGTACCTGCTGCCGTGGGCAACAGGGCATGCTTCGCATGCCGGGAAACAGGACACTCCGCGAGCCAGTGCCTGAGGAGAGGTCCTGGACAGCAAGGCAACGTGCCCAAACAGTACCCGTGACCGAACGGAGGGGACAATCAAGGAAACCGTGGACAGCAGAACTATGCTCGCGGCAACGTGAACCATGTCTCTTCTGAGGAAGCGCAACAGGCTGAGGACGTCGTAATTGGTATGTTCTTTGCCAACTCCAACCCAGCCACCATCTTATTTGATTCTGGAGCATCACATTCCTTCATATCATCCAAGTATGTTGCCAAGCATAATCTACCCATATCACACTTAAAATGTGCTATGTTGGTTAATTCTCCCGGTTGAGAGATGAGGACTAATATAGTATGTCCAAAAGTAAGCCTTAAAATAAGGGGGGTAGACTTCCTTGCCAACCTCATTGTCTTGGATTCCCAAGGGCTCGACATAATACTCGGGATGGATTGGTTAAGTAAGCACAACGGAGTAATCCAATGTGCTAAAAGGAGCGTGCAGTTGACAAATGAGCACGGTGTTCGTATCGAGTTTGAGTCAGCCCAACAAACAAACGAAACCGCAATTTTGAACCACGTCGAAGGAGCAACATTGGACAGCATTCCAGTGGTTCAGGAATTCTCAGACGTGTTTCCAGAAGAGCTTCCAGGTATGCCACCTGATTGGGACATTGAGTTTGCCATTGATTTGGTACCCGGAACTGCACCCATAACAAAGAAACCCTATAGGATGCCCGTCAATGAACTAGTAGAACTCAAGAAGCAAATTCAGGAGCAGTTGGAGAAGGGTTTTATATGTCCATGCTCGTCACCATGGGGAGCTCCTGTGCTCTTCGTGGACAAGAAGGATGGGACCCAAAGGATGTGCGTGGACTATAGGGCTCTCAATGAGGTGACAATCTAGAACAAATACCCTCTTCCCCGTATAGAAGACTATTTGTGACACCCTCAATTCTGTGGAAAACCACGGAACCGAGAACTAATGCATATGTGTGCCCAGGATGTTCATCACACATACACATATGTTCCACAAACTGAATTCAGAATATATATTACCACGAATAAAAGAGTTTATTACAATGTCTCATGAGTCTTGGACTCATGCTCACAGCGGAAGTCTTATTTCTATGCAGCGGAAGTCTTCTAACTAATGCGGAAGCGATTTAACTAATGCGGAAACAACTCTAGGCAGCAATGGCTCCATCTCTACTCCATTCCCACAGGCAAGGTTGAGAACAGATCACACGTCTAATGCTCCATTTGGTCTTCATAGTAGTCTTCTCCTGCTGCTAATGATGAAATAATAATGCAGGTTTGAGTACAATGATGTACTCAGCAAGTGCGGGAAAATATGATATGTACCTCATAACAAGGTAGGTATAAAAAGTCTCATTTGCAGAAAAGCAAAGTTATTTATCAAAAGCACGATAAAACAGCGACTTATCTTTAAGTGAATGTAATCCCAGCATGTATTAAAATACCAATCATACCTCTGTCATGTTCATAACCAGCCATCAATCAACCTCATTCTCGCTCACGAATACCTCCTCGTATTCGCTACCATCTCAAGAATACCATCCTGTATTCGCTACCATTTCACCTCATAAAACAACTTCGTCTCCCACCGAGACCAACCTTGTTGCCACGACTCAACAGTCATGCAACCCATCTTATCACCCGGACTCAACAGTCCCAAAACCAAACCATAACCAAACCATCCAAACCATAACCAATAAGCATCCCAATAACCATCCCAACTAATCATGGCAGTTGGCCAGACGCTCGTGACCGTAAGCTCGGCTATCATGATAGTTTTAAGAACTCTGCAGAGTTTTCACCTCTTTACCCACAAGTTTGTGATTTCGCCACCCGTCGGCGACTGCAGAACCTCCATTATACCAGTACACAACTGTCGGTGTGTAACCAAGAGATCACAAAATAGCCTTTACAAAGGGGCTTCTAGATGTATGGACTCACTAAGGTTTCACCGGCAGGCTAGAATCTCCAATTATCCCACCCATGGGCCCCCTCTTGTGCCATGCAGTTCCCATGGCAGTCCTCACTCGACTCCCATTCCCCGCGCCTTCCACAGTCCATAACACTCTAGCAACTTACCTAATTACTCAGCTAAGCCGCACCCATACTTGGCCTTGTGGTGGCACTGTTATCCTGGCATGTGCATGCATGAACCGGTCCTTAGATCAACGGCAAGTAAACCACCATCTCATGCTACCTCATTCGCAAACCCAGTCTTGCCTATATCTCCCTCCGATCCATGTCCATTATTAACATCAGTTTCTCATTATCATTACGAGTGCAGTTAGCTAGACACATCTATCTCGCTTCCCAATCCCATGGGATCACCGAAGCATAAAAGTAAAAACCATACCCGACTCATAAACATCCTTGGCGACAAGGGTGGTTTAACCAAAACTAGTAAACTCCTATAAAAGGGTTTCCCATCCTGTTTGACTCAGCACACACACCTTTTCACAAAACAAAACAGTTTTACTCAAAACATAGGATCAATATGGTCAAGGAGCACTTGCCTTGTTCTTGCGGTTCCGGCTGCTCTTGGATCTCGAAACCTTGCTGTTGCAGCTCGTCGTAGACAGCTCCTTGAGCTTGTCCTTCTATACAGGATCACGCACATACAAAATTCATGACAATCAATACTATGCACAAACTTTAAACTAGATGCGATGATGCATATGCATGCTATCCCATGATCAGCTTTATTAGATTGGTTTGTACGTGTTCTTGCATGGCTTTATGATGAACATGGGTGTTCGGATCAGATGTGGACGTGGCGATGACCGTGTCTTTAGATCAACCCGATCAACAAGTGATCTGTCCATGAGAAAGCTTCTGTTCGAAAGGAATCAAAGAACAGATGCAAAGAAAACACAACGGTGTTGTAAGGTGGTATTGGAGACCTACCTTAAGTTCTTCTTGGTCTCGGGTCCTTATCCGATCGTTGGGCTCTCTTCCGGCGATTTTCCTCGCTGAACTCCGGCGATGGCTTTCTCGGCGAGTTGAGGGCTAGGGCTCTAAGTCGTTGACTTAGGAGTTGGAAAGAAATTTGTGGTTTCGGCCAAGGGTTCTGGGTTCTATTTATAATCAGGAAGAGAAGACACCTAATCTGATTGTATCCCGAATAAGAGTCCTATTCAGATCGTCGTTGAATCTTAACATCTTATCTTTAGTTGATTTGGTGCGGTAACATTGTGGAATCCAGGTCAGTCTCTTCTCCGTACCGATATTTCTACGCATACAGAATCCAAAACCGCTCCAGAACTCGTTACCTCCGTGGTGATGAGCTCCGGAAGCTCCACGTGTCCATCGGGGCCTGGTCTCTCCTTTTCCGCAGAGACGAGCTCCGGTGTTGCCGTGTGTCAAGCGAGCAAGACCACCCTCTCCTTCAGAGGTGAGCTCCGCGTGTGCCACGTATCCTAGCGGTCGGGACCTCCTCTCTTATTGGGAGGTGGCTCCGCACATGCCACGTGTCAGTGTCGGACCTTTCCTCTCTCTCCGGAGGTAGCTCCGGGTGTGCCACGTATCCATTCTGGACCTCCCTCTCTTCGGAGGTGAGCTCCGTGAATGCCACCGTCAAGTAGCGCCAGACTTTCCTTTCTTCTCAGAGACGAGCTCCGAGGTTAACATGTGTCCAACAGCGATGGACCTACCGGAGATAAGCTCCTGCGGCGAAACGTGTCCGATAGAGTCGGACCTCTCGGAGGTGAGCTCCGAGATCGACACGTATCCCGCGCGACTGGTCCTCTGATTCCCGTGTTGACTAGCTCCGAAAGTCACATGTGTCCTGCAGAAATGCCTTTGCTTCTCCCGGAGAGGCTAGCTCCGGGGGCAACACGTGTCCCACAGGGTCGGACCTCTCCCCTTTTGCGGAGATGAGCCCCGAGCCTGCCACGTAGCCAGTTTAGCGGCGGACCTCTCCCCACTTCGCAGGGATGAGCTCTGAACACGCCACGTGGGCAGCGGGCCACAGAAGTTGTCTTCGGCGCTCTCGGTGAACTGGATTCGGCTCTTATTGGCTATCATTTGATATTTTTCTCTGCTCCTACTTCTTTTAAAATGTTTTCTCTTCATCAACATGAATATATGCAGAAACCAGAAATGAGGGTGTTACAAATCTACCCCCCTTAAATTGAATCTCGCCCTCGAGATTTGTTGGTAGAGAATAGATGAGGAAATTCTGCCTTAATGTCTTCTTCACACTCCCATGTGGCTTGAGCTTCGGTGTGATGGCTCCATTGTATCTTGCACCATCGGATCACTTTGTTCCTGGTGACCCTTTCCTTTATGTCCAAAATTCGGACAGGGTGTTCCGCATAAGTCAGGTCTTCTTGAAGTTCAAGCTCTTCCATTGGTATTTGCTCCTCTAGTACTCTCAAGCACTTCTTGAGCTGGGATACATGAAACACGTCATATACGTCAAAGAGATATGTTGGGAGCTCTAGTTGATAGGCTACTTCTCCTCGCTTGTACAAAATCTTAAATGGTCTGATGTAGCGAGGTGCTAGCTTGCCTTTGATGTTGAAACGTCTTTGACCACGGATAGGCGATACCTTAAGGTATACGAAGTCTCCTACTTCGAAAGTCAACTTCCTTTGCCTATTGTCTGCATAGCCTTTCTGTCGTGATTGAGCAGCCTTTATGTTCTCCCGTATCGTTTTGACTTGCTTTTCAGCCTCTTGTAGCACTTCGGGTCCAAACACCTGGTTCTCTCCGGTTTCGTTCAAAAATAGCGGCGTTCTACACCGTCTACCATATAACGCTTTGAAATGTGACATCTTCAAGCTAGCTTGATAGCTGTTGTTATAGGAGAATTCGGCGTACGGTAAACTCCTATCCCAACTACACCCACGTTTCAAGGCGCAAGCTCTCAACATGTCCTCCAAAATTTGGTTTGTCCTTTCGGTTTGCCCATCGGTTTGTGGGTGATAGACGGAGCTAAAATCCAGTCGTGTACCCATAGCTTTCTGCAGCTTCCTCCAGAATCTAGAGGTAAACTGAGAACCTCGATCAGAGACTATCCTCCTCGGGACTCCATGATGGCACACGATCTGCTCCATGTACAACTCGGCTAATTGTGCAATGTTGTAATTGGTCCTTATAGGGAGAAAATGGGCGGTTTTCGTCAAAAGGTCCACGATTACCTAGATAGAGTTGTAACCCGACAGAGTACGTGGCAATCCGACGATAAAATCCATACTGATGTCCTCCCACTTCCACTCTGGTACCTTCAAAGGTTGCAACAATCCAGCGGGTCTTTAATGTTTGGCCTTCACCCGTTGGTATGTGTCGCATAGGGCAGAGTATTCGGCTATGTCCCTTTTCATACCATCCCACCAATAACAAGTCTTCAAGTCCTTGTACATTTTGGTACTTCCGGGATGTATGGAATAGGGTGAATCATGTGCCTCCTTCAATATCATGTCGCGGAGGTGCTTCACGTTAGGCACACAAATACGTTTTCCTAGCCAAAGCGTACCCTTCTCATCTTCTTTGAAATCTTTCTCTATTCCTAGTCAGATTCTTTCCTTGATCTCCTCATCCGTTGCTTGGCCATCTCTTATCTCTTGCTCCAATGAAGAGTGGATCTCCATAATTTCCATGTTCAAGAATCCGAGGTGTAACCGTTCGAACTCCTTTCGTAGTTCGGGTGGTAGATCCTGAACCGTGAGTTGGTGACATGCTCCCTTTCAGCATAATGCATCAGCTACCACATTGGTCTTCCTACGGTGATAGTTGATTCCATCATCGTAATCCTTGATGAGTTCCAACCATCGATGTTGACTCAAATTCAAGTACGTTTTTGTAAATATGTACTTGAGGCTTTTATGATTCGTATAGGTCTCACATCGATGACCAAGGATATAATGTCTCCAAATCTTCAATGCATGCACTACTGCTGCTAGCTCCAAGTCATGTGTAGGGTAATTGAGCTCATGATTCTTTAATTGTCGTGAGGCATAGGCTACCACTTGTCCTTCTTGCATGAGCACACATCCGAGCCCCTGTCTGGATGCGTCACAATATATGTCAAAGCTCTTGCTTACGTCCGGCAATACCAAAACCGATGCTGTGGTTAGCCTTTTCTTGAGCTCCTCAAAACTTTCTTGTCATGCTGGTGTCCATCGAGAGGTTTTTCCCTTCATTAGCAACTCCATCATAGGCTTTGCTATCTTAGAGAAGTCTTTAATGAAGCGTCGGTAGTATCCAGCCATCCCAAGAAAACTCCGAATATCCCTCACGTTTTGCAGTTGGTCCTACTTCAGAACATCCCTCACTTTTCCGGGATCAACCGATACCCCTTCTTCGGAGATAATGTGGCCTAGGAACGTTATTTCCTTTAGCCAGAATTGACACTTGTTAAGCTTGGCATACAATTGATGCTCACGCATTTTCTGCAAGGTCAATTTCAAATGTTCTTCATGCTCCTCCTCACTTTTTGAATACACTATAATGTCGTCGATGAAAACCACGACGAACTTATCCAAATACTCCGTGAAAACCTTGTTTATGAGGTACATGAAGTATGCGGGTGCATTTGTTAACCCAATAGACTTGATGGTATATTCATACGAACCATACCGTGTTCGGAATGCAGTCTTGGGTATATCGGAGGGCTTAATCTTCAGCTGGAGATATCCCGACCGAAGATCAATCTTGGAGAACATTCAGGCTCCTTTCATTTGGTCGAACAAGTCCTCTATATGGGGCAGAGGGTATTTGTTCTTGATCGTCACCTCGTTGAGAGACCTATAGTCCACGCACATCCTTTGGGTCCCATCCTTCTTGTCTACGAAGAGCACAGGAGCTCCCCATGGTGACGAGCTTGGACGTATAAAACCGTTCTCCAACTGTTCTTGAATTTGCTTCTTGAGTTCTACTAGCTCATTGACGGGCATCCTATAGGGTCTCTTGGCTATGGGTGCAGTTCCAGGTACCAAATCAATGGCAAACTCAATGTCCCGATCAGGGGGCATAACTGGAAGTTCCTCTAGAAACACGTCCGAGAATTCTTTAACTACTGGAATGCTGTCCAATGTTGCTCCTTCAACGTGGTTCAAGATTGCTTTTTTGGTTGTTTGTTGGACTGACTCAAACTCGACACGAATACCGTGCTAATTTGTCAACTGCACGCTCGTTTCAGCACATTGGATTACCCCGTTGTGCTTGCTTAACCAATCCATCCAGAGTATTATGTCAATCCCTTGGGAGTCCAAGACAATAAGGTTGGCAAGGAATTCTACCCCCGTTATTTTATGGCTTACTTTCGGACATACTACATCAGTCCTCATCTCTCCACCGGGAGAATTAACTAACATAGCACATTCTAGGTGTGATATGGGTAGGTTATTCTTGGCAACAAACTTGGATGATATGAAGGAATGTGATGCTCCAGAATCAAATAAGATGGTGGCTGGGTTGGAGTTGGTAAGGAACATACCAATTACGACGTCCTCAGCCTGTTGTGCTTCCTCAGCAGAGACATGGTCCATGTTGCCGCGAACATAGTTCTGATGTCCACGGTTCCCTTGATTGTCCCCTCCGTTCGGTCGCGGGTTCTGTTTGGGCACGTTGCCTTGCTGTCCAGGGCCTCTCCTCAGGCACTGGTTCGCGAAGTGTCCTATTTCCCCGCATGCAAAGCATGCCCTATTGCCTACGGCAGCAGGTACGTTGGGGCGGGAGTTTTCAACAGGAGCGCCCATGTTGGGTCGGGGCACAGGAGGCATGGGCACACGAGGTGCTGGTGCAATGGGTCGTTGCTGTGGTGGCTGACTAGGGCGGTATGCAGGAGTAGTCGATCCATACTGCGGTACAGCTGGGGGCATGTACCGAGGTCGTACGTTGCTCCCTTGGGGCTGGTATGGCATCTTCCTCTTGCACTCTCGCTCGAACTCTCAGATCTTGCTTTCAACCACTATAGCCTTGTCAACCAGCTTCTAAAAGCTTGCGTAGTCATTGTTGAGGAGCTAAACCTGAATCTCATTGTTCAACCCTCTCATGAACAGGTATTGCTTCCTCTGGTCCGACTTGACATCTTCGGGGGCATACCGGGACAGTTGTGTGAACTTGTTGAGATACTCATTCACACTTTTCTGTCCATGGCGGAGACCTTCGAACTCCTGCCTCTTGAGCATCATTACACCCGCAGGGATGTAATGAGAGCGGAAACTTTCTTTGAACTCAGTCCAAGTGATCGTCTCCGGGTCGACATGATCGTTGCTCACGGCATCCCACCAGTCAGCGGCGGCTCCCGTAAGTTGGTGCGATGCAAAGAGAACCTTCTCTCGGTCATTGCACTGCACTATGGCAAGCTTCTTCTCCATGGATTTCAACCAGTCGTCGGCTTCCATGGGGTCGTTGGCTTGAGCAAAGGTGGGTGGTCGAGTCCTCATGAACTCTCCCAACATGTTATGAGCCGGTGGTGGTGGTGGCGGTGGTGCCGGAACAGGGTTGTTGTTGTTGGCCTGCAATTGACCCAAAGTTTGGATCATGGTTTGCATAAGTTGATTCTGCATGGCCATCAACCGTTCCAGGTGGTTCTCGCCAGCTCCGGGATTAACAGGAACTTCATCGTGACCATCCTCTTGGTTGTCACGGATGTTCCTTCGGCCGGCGTTTCCTCTCACCATCTGTGAGAGGGATCGAAATAGAATAGAAGGTTAGAAAGTTTAGGTAGATTCCCTCAACTATATGCATCAAGGTGAGTTGGACTATATATATATATATATATATATATATATATATATATATATATTAGCCCGTATGAGGATGTGAACAAGTGCTGAATCATCTCACACCTCTTCCTACTTATGTGTGGATATGGACAACATTTTGAGACGTCCCACAACTCACACTAAGCATATAATCACAAACAATCATTGCAAGGGCTCACACAACTCCTATTCAAGGATGGTTTCCTATGTCAAGGTAGTTTCAAGGCCAATCTAAGCGTCTTAGGATGCTTCCTATGGTCAGCGTGGCTTAGCTACCAATCTATGTCTGATACCAATTTTTGACTGTATCTATGTGTGTAATCTACCCCTATTTGTGGCTTTTGATACCAATCTGTATTTCCTATTTAAGCGTGTAACCCACTGTCAAGCGTGACTCTGATACCAATCTGTGACGCCCTCAATTCTGTGGAAAACCACGGAACCGAGAACTAATACATATGTGTGCCCAGGATGTTCATCACACATACACATATGTTCCACAAACTGAATTTAGAATATATATTACAACAAATAACAGAGTTTATTACAATGTCTCATGAGTCTTGGGCTCATGCTCACAGCGGAAGTCTTATTTCTATGCAGCGGAAGTCTTCTAACTAATGCGGAAGCGATTTAACTAATGCGGAAGCAATTCTAGGCAGCAATGGCTCCATCTCTACTCCATTCCCACAGGCAAGGTTGAGAACAGATCACACGTCTAATGCTCCATTTGGTCTTCATAGTAGTCTTCTCCTGCTGCTGATGATGAAATAATAATGCAAGTTTGAGTACAATGATGTACTCAGCAAGTGCGGGAAAATATGATATGTAGCTCATAAAAAGGTAGGTATAAAAAGGCTCATTTGCAGAAAAGCAAAGTTATTTATCAAAAGCACGATAAAACAGCGACTTATCTTTAAGTGGATGTAATCCCAGCATGTATTAAAATACCAATCATACCTCCATCATGTTCATAACCAGTCATCAATCAACCTCATTCTCGCTCACGAATACCTCCTCGTATTCGCTACCATCTCACGAATACCATCCTGTATTCGCTACCATTTTACCTCAAAAAACAACTTCGTCTCCCACCGAGACCAACATTGTTGCCACGGCTAAACAGTCATGCAACCCATCTTATCACCCGGACTCAACAGTCCCAAAACCAAACCATAAACAAACCATCCAAAACCATTAGCAATAACCATCCCAACTAATCATGGCAGTTGGCCAGGCGCTCGTGACCGTAAGCTCGGCTATCTTGATAGTTTTAAGAACTCTGCAGAGTTTTCACCTCTTTACCCACAAGTTTGTGATTTTGTCGCCCGTCGGCGACTGCAGAACCTCCATTATACCAGTACACAACCGTCGGTGTATGGCCAAGAGATCACAAAATAGCCTTTACAAAGGTGCTACTAGATGTATGGACTCACTAAGGTTTCACCGGTAGGCTAGAATCTCCAATTCTCCCACCCACGGGGCCCCTCTTTTACCATGCAGTTCCCAGGGCAGTCCTCACTCGATTCCCATTCCCGGCGCCTTCCACAGTCCATAACACTCTAGCAACTTACCTAATTACTCAGCTAAGCCGCACCCATACTTGGCCTTGTGGTGGCACTGTTATCCTGGCATGTGCATGCATGAACCGGTCCTTAGATCTGCGGCAAGTAAACCACCATCTCGTGCTACCTCATTCGCAAACCCAGTCTTGCCTAGATCTCCCTCCAATCCATGTCCATTATTAACATCAGTTTCTCATTATCATTACGAGTGCAGTTAGCTAGACACATCTATCTCGCTTCCCAATCCCATGGACTCAGCGAAGCATAAAAGTAAAAATCATACCCGACTCATATACATCCCTGGCGACAAGGGTGACTTAACCAAAACTAGTAAACTCCTATAAAAGGGTTTCCCATCATGTTTGACTCGGCACACACGCCTTTTCTCAAAACAAAACAGTTTTACCCAAAACATAGGATCAATATGGTCAAGGAGCACTTGCCTTGTTCTTGCGGTTCCGGTTGCTCTTGGATCTCGAAACCTTGCTGTTGCAGCTCGTCGTAGAAAGCTCCCTGGGCTTGTCCTTCTATACAGGATCACGCACATACAAAATTCATGACAATCAATACTATGCACAAACTTTAAACTAGATGCGATGATGCATATGCATGCTATCCCATGATCAGCTTTATTAGATCGGTTTGTACGTGTTCTTGCATGGCTTTATGATGAACAGGGGTGTTCGGATCAGATGTGGACGTGGCGATGACCTTGTCTTTAGATCAACCCAATCAACAAGTGATCTGTCCACGAGAAAGCTTCTGTTCGAAAGGAATCGAAGAACAGATGCAAAGAAAACACAACGGTGTTGTAAGGTGGTATTGGAGACCTACCTTATGTTCTTCTCGGTCTCAGGTCCTTATCCCATCGTTGGGCTCTCTTCCGGCGATTTTCCTCGCTGAACTCCGACGATGGCTTTCTCAGTAAGTTGGGGGATAGGGCTCTAACTCGTTGGCTTAGGAGTTGGAAAGAAATTTGTGGTTTTGGCCAAGGGTTCTGGGTTCTATTTATAATCGGGAAGAGAAGAGACCTAATCTGATTGTATCCCGAATAAGAGTCCTATTCAGATCGTCGTTGAAACTTAACATCTTATCTTTAGTTGATTTGGTGCAGTAACATTGTGGAATCAAGGTCAGTTTCTTCTCTGTACCGATATTTCTACGCGTACAGAATCCAAAACCGCTCCAGAACTTGTTACCTCCGTGGTGATGAGCTCCGGAAGCTCCACGTGTCCATCGGGGCCTGGTTTCTCCTTTTCCACAGAGACGAGCTCTGGTGGTGCCGCCTGTCAAGCGAGCGAAACCTCCCTCTCCTTCGGAGGTGAGCTCCGCGTGCGCCACGTATCCTGGCGGTCGGGACCTCCTCTCTATTTGGAGGTGGCTCCGCGCACGCCACGTGTCACTGCCGGACCTTTCCTCTCTCTGGAGGTGGCTCCGGGTGTGCCACGTATCCATTCCGGACCTCCCTCTCTTCGGAGGTGAGCTCCGTGAATGCCACGCGTCAAGTAGCGCCAGACTTTCCTTTCTTCTGAAAGACGAGCTCCGAGGTTAACACGTGTCCAACAGCGACGGACCTCCCGGAGATAAGCTCCGCTGGCGACACGTGTCTGATAGAACCGGACCTCTCGGAGGTGAGCTCCGAGATCGACACGTATCCCGCGCGACTGGTCCTCTGATTCCCGCATTGACTAGCTCTGAAGGTGACATGTGTCCTGCGGAAATGCCTTTGCTTCTTCCGCAGAGGCTAGCTCCGGGGGCAACACGTGTCCCACATGGTCGGACCTCTCCCTTTTTTCGGAGATGAGCCCCGAGCCTGCCACGTAGCCAGTTTAGCGGCGGACCGCTCCCCACTTCGCAGGGATGAGCTCCGAACACGCCACGTGGCCAGCGGGCTGCAGAAGTTGTCTTCGGCGCTCTCGGTGAACTGGATTCGGCTCTTATTGGCTATCTTTTGATATTTTTCTCTGCTCCTACTTCTTTTAAAATGTTTTCTCTTCATGAACATGAATATATGCAGAAACCAGAAATGAGGGTGTTACACTATTCGACCAAATGAAAGAAGCCCGAGTGTTCTCTAAGATTGATCTTCGGTCGGGATACTTCCAGCTGAAGATTAAGCCCTCCGATATAACCAATACTGCCTTTCGGACACGGTATGGTTCGTATGAATATACTGTCATGTCTTTTGGGTTAACAAATGCACCCGCATACTTCATGTATCTTATGAACAAGGTTTTCATGGAGTACTTAGATAAGTTCGTCGTGGTTTTCATCGACGACATTATGGTGTATTCAAAAAGTGAGGAGGAGCATGAAGAACATTTGAAATTGACCTTGCAGAAATTGCGTGAGCATCAATTGTATGCCAAGCTTAACAAGTGTCAATTTTGGCTAAAGGAGATATCGTTCCTAGGCCACATTATCTTCAAGGAAGGAGTATCGGTTGATCCCGGAAAAGTGGGAGATGTTCTGAAGTGGAACCAACCACAAAACGTGAGGGATATTCAGAGTTTCCTTGGGATGGCTGGATACTACCGACGCTTCATCAACGATTTCTCTAAGATAGCAAAGCCTATGACGGAGTTGCTAACAAAGGGAAAAGCCTTCCAATGGACGCCAGCATGCCATGAAAGCTTTAAGGAACTCAAGAAAAGTCTAACCACAGCACCGGTTTTGATATTGCCACACGTAAGCAAGAGCTTTGACATATATTGTGACGCATCCAGACAAGGGCTCGGATGTGTGCTCATGCAAGAAGGACAAGTGGTAGCCTATGCCTCACGACAATTGAAGAAGCACGAGCTTAATTATCCTACACATGACTTGGAGCTAGCAGCAGTAGTGCATGCATTGAAGATTTGGAGACATTATATCATTGGTCATTGATGCAAGATCTATATGGATCATAAAAGCCTCAAGTACATATTTACACAAACGGACTTGAATTTGAGGCAACGTCGATGGTTGGAACTCATCAAGGATTACGATGTTGGAATCAACTACCACCACGGAAGGGCCAATGTAGTAGCTGATGCATTGAGCCGGAAGGGAGCATGTCACCAACTCACGGTTCGGGAGCTACCACCCGGACTACGCAAGGAGTTCGAACGATTACACCTCGGATTCTTGAACAACATGGAAGTGATGTAGATCCACTCTTCATTGGAGCAAGAGATAAGAGATGGCCAAGCAATGGATGAGGAGATCAAGGAGATCAAAGAAAGAATCCGACAAGGAATAGAGAAGGATTTCAAAGAAGATGAGAAGGGTACGCTTTGGCTAGGAAAAAGGATTTGTGTGCCTAACGTGAAGCACATCCGCGACATGATATTAAAAGAGGCACATGATTCACCCTATTCCATACATCCCGAAAGTACCAAAATGTACAAGCACTTGAAGACTTGTTATTGGTGGGATGTTATGAAAAGGGACATAGCCGAATATGTTGCCCTATGCGACACATGCCAACGGGTGAAAGTCGAACATCAAAGACCCGCTGGATTGTTGCAACCCTTGAAGGTACCCGAGTGGAAGTGGGAGGACATCAGTATGGATTTCATCGTTGGATTGCCACGATCTCGTTCGGGTTATGACTCCATCTGGGTTATCATGGACCGATTGACGAAAACAGCCCATTTTCTCCCTGTAAGGGCCAGGTACAACGTTGCACAATTAGCCGAGTTGTACATGGAGCAGATCGTGTGCCGTCATTGAGTCCCGAGGAGGATAGTCTCAGATCGAGGTTCTCAGTTTACCTCTAGGTTTTGGAGAAAGCTGCAGAAAGCCATGGGTACGTGACTGGATTTTAACTCCGCCTATCACCCATAAACCGATGGACAAACCGAAAGGACAAACCAAATTTTGGAGGACATGTTGAGAGCTTGCGCCTTGAAACATGGGCGTAGTTTGTAAAAGTCCCAAAAATGTGTATGAATAAAAACTATGGTTTGAGTTCATATGTGTGGCAATGACAGGAAAAAAAAAAATGGGACTTGTTAAAACTTTTCTTCATGCAAAGTAATACATGGATGAACATCCAACATGAGGTTCACCTTTTTATTTAAAAGTGTTGAACCAATAAGGAGTTAAATACCTCTTTGCATGTAAGTTTAAAATTCAGATTTGAAATTCAAAGTTCACACATATGGTGACCCAAAAACTTTGAATTAACATGCAGCCATATAGTTGAGTTTTTAGGGAAAGGGGTTATCACCAACTTTTCAATTGTAGGGTGGGCTCAAAGGAGAGCTAAAGAGAGGAAATTGCAAACTTAAATCAAATTCAGGTTTAGTCTTGCAAATTCAAACTGAATTTGAAGAATTCAAATTCTAGCCCACCTTTTTAAATTTTAGCATTCTGGGGATTGAAAAGATCAGATTGAACAGATATTTGGGAGGTACATGTGGAGTGGGACCCACATGTCATTGAGCTAAAAGAGGAAACTTAATCACTAAGTTTTGCTCTCGGTGGGAACTTTTCCCGAGCAGCTTGCGAGCGCCACCGAGCAGCTTGCCGGTGACAGCTCCTGCTGCCGGTCTCCACGCGTTGGCGCCCCAGGGTGGGTTCTCACCGCTTCAGCAACGTTATCTCCCCCTCCTCGGACCAAGCCAACAGCAGTTGCTCCTCTCCTCACGATCAGCAGGGCGCTGTTTTTCCTTCACCGGCGCTGCTCCATTGCCCCTGTCTCCCGGCCAGTCCAGCGCCTCTCCGGCAGGCTCAGGAAGTCACAGAGGTGCGCCAGGAGGTACTTATCATCATCACGTCGTCCTCTTGCCCTCCCCCGACGCCGGCTCGCCGGAATTCCAGTTTTGGCACCGGTGCACGTGTAGAACAGCATGTGTGTAATTCGGGAAATTCTCCCAAACCGATTGATCACACCTCCCACAATTCAAACCACAGCAACTAGATGCCCTAGCGCCCTCCCACGCCGAAAACCAAAGGAAACCGACCCTCCTGTGCCCCGGGCGACGAGAAATCGTCGCCGGCGGCCAAAACTGCCATGGTCCACGGTGAGGACTAGGTTGCAGCCACTTTCTGCATGATCTGATCCCCGTTCCGTGTTCCTAGAACCATAGGGATGCTGTAGGACATCATAGCTCGCCGGGAGATGCCTTGGACACGCGGGAACGCGTCCATGTCGAGCTCCCGAGCCGCCCCACCGGTGCCGACCCACCTGCAGCCATTTTCATGCGGGAAAACCTTGCCCGGCAGCTGCGCCACGTTCCCAGGAGCATGTAGGGCGAAACCGGAGCTCATTTGGTGGAGAAATGAGGGAGAACGAGCCATGCCAAGTTTCTGCTGGTGTGCACCGCGGGCTCTGGCGGGAGGTTGAAGAAGCATCTGACCCGTGGGCCCCACGCGCGACTGTGCTGTTTAAAATCAAACAGAGAGTTGTGCAAACTTGTAAAATGCATAACTTGGTGTAGGAAGCTCCAAAAATAGTGAGATAAATTTTGTTGGATTCCTTAAAGGGAGTACTATCCAGAGGTACAACCCAATTTGTATGAAACGAATTATTTAATTCTGGAAAATTCTTGGAAGGTTTTCTGAAAAAGAATTATAGAGGGAGTTTGGTTTATCCAAAAATACCCAAATTTTGCCAGAATATTCTTTAGCATATTGTTGACCTCATAGCAAATTTTCAGCTCATTTGAAGATCATTTGAGTAGGGATTTGCTAAAAACAATCTGCTGTGTTCATAAGAGTCCAGAAACATTTTCAGAAAATGTTTCCCACTTCAAAAATCTGTTCTGAGCAATCCATAGCTCCAAAAATCATAGGAAAATTTAGGCAAGCTCTATGGGACATACTTGGAATTGTAGTTCACTTAGTTGGGCATGAAAATGCACATTACTACAGAATTAATTCTATTGAGTACAAATGCTTAAAGAATTGTTCTGGGAGAACTACCCAAGTAAAAGGGCTGAATTTTGGACCAGATGACTCTCATGTGATCAAAAACTCACATGTAAATTATAAGCCCAAGATGAGTCCTGGAACTCCCTGTTCTTATTCTCCATACTTATGTATAAGGGAAAAATACATAAGAGATATTGTGAGAATTATGGAGGACACAATATGACTCCACATTAGCTGCAATTTGGCAAGCTAAATCCTTAGGTAGTATAGAACCTGCTGTAAAAGTTTTGAGGCCATTGGAGTTCTTGTTCTTCAGTTGCACTCAAATCTTTTCAGCTTATCTATTATGTTCATTAGAGAAAAGGGTTAGTGTATAGCTAAGGACCTTAAGGTCAAATTAGTTTAATTCTGTTCTTTGCACAACAGAGGCAAACCAAGCCATGCTTGGCTTTTCCACACAACCTCTGTTCTTAAGAAAGTAATTCTATAACTTCTTTCCATTACATTCCATGAAACATATGCATATACATTTCAATAGGAACCACAACGAAGGGGACTCAAAGGAGTGATTCATCAAAGTGGATCAAGCTCCGGAGAGTCAAGGGTGGATCTGCAAGGATACTAACTGCTTATATACGACTACCCTGCAAAACAGGCAAGCTCCGGTTTGCATTTAACAGCTGTTAAGTTTTTATTTTGTACTCACTTTCGGTCAAGATATGAACTGTGCATTAGGTCTAGTGATTGATACTCCTCTTGCATAGCCAAATGACCCATGGAGTAATGGGTAGGTGTCTTTCACCGTGTAGAACTGCCATGCTTAAGTACGGTTCGGTAGAAGTCGAGTGGTGAGATGCTACTCGCAGATTTAGGAACAACAGGGACATACGGGATTGGTTCGTAATTGAATTAGCAAGTTAAAGTTGAGACCGGAAGGTTGTAGGAGCAGCAGGACATAGGGGCCTGGGTGCTGTAGACCTGTCCGTGTCGGTCAAGGACCGATCCGTATGCGGCCCTGTTGAACAAGTTTGAGTTGTGTACCGGACTCATGCTGGCTATATGGGACCCAGTAAACCGATGTACCTCGGGAAGCTGTCGTTGGGACTTTTCGGGTCGCCTCAGGCGGACGGCCGGTGTGCAGTATGTGGGGAATATTCTCATGACATCTCACGTCGGAAGGTGCACCATGAGAGTAGCTACTGTACGGGGCGACTTGATCGATTCAGCGGGGGTGAAACGGGGGAAAGGCTGCCACGTACGACGTCAGTGATGGTTGTTGTAGGCAACGTCGAGTACGGGCGTACGTGTCGTGTAGTCCGGGTGTTATTGATTCGAATCACCGTCGCTCGCGGAATGGACCGAGCATACTTGTTCTCACAGTCGTGACGTAGTAAGAACTTGCATGGGAAAGAAACTAATCATATTGATGTGAAGTATTATACTAGTGTTGTATTGGATCTCGATGAATAGGCTAGTGCAAACTCGATTCTTTTATGCCATGAGCAATTTACATCGGGGGAAAGCGTTTCTTGTTTGATTGTGGACTCCCGATGTAGCGTGCCCAGAGTTACTTAAAATGCTGCAAATAATACCTGAAAGTAAGGATTCACTTTTAGGCGAGTTAATTATGCTTATGCCATCCTATGTTAGGTTCATAACCTCACTTAGAGTTTCATGTTTAGGGTGACGGTTAAGTCTTGCTGAGCGTTATGCTCACGGATGCTATCCGAGTTGTTTTGCAGGTAATTGACTCGCTGATTATGAGAAGGGTTGCCGATGAGACTCGGGAACCTCCGAGTGCTTACTCTAAGAGCATCCTCGCCGCTGCAGATTGTCTTCGTGTTGCTAGTAAGAAACGTCCGCGGGCTGGACCGTTTCTTTGTTGCTAGTTTAGATATGAGTCGTGAGAGTGATAGTTTTCCGCTGTAGTTTACTCTGATATACTTATTTGTAAAACAATCTTGTACGCTTCCGCAAACTATTTATGTAATATGATGTATGTTCATCGACCCGTGTGCTGTTGGGTGCCGCATAACACGGCACCACCCGACGAGGTCCCGTGGGGCCGTCTCAGCGGGGCATCTGAGCGCTGTTACACATGGTATCAGAGCTGCGTTGGGAACAGAGCACGGATTGAGCATCATATTATGTCAAAAACTTAGGATACGGTGAGATAACGGTACTAGGCCCACATAAGGACTACTATTAGCATATTATGAAGGTGGCAAGCTAACCTATTTGTTATGTCGGAAAATCGTGCATCTCGGGACGTTTATGTCTTGGGGGGTGCACGTATGCGCTGTCCACCAGTGCGCACAAGCTGAAGGGTGGAGCCTCACGGGTGGCAGGTAACCCGACCCGCTTTAGTATCCTCTACGACTCTTCATGTCGTTTGGGGTATTCGAGCAACGTCTTCCCTGGCGTGCGTGGTGCAATTTGGGAGACCCTGTCACGTGGTCAGTAACGTGAACACGTAGCTCAAGGCGTGTTTGGCTTGAGAACACCTGGGCGAGTGATGACGGCCGGGCGTACAAACTGTTATGGATACCGGGTTCGGTGTGCAGCCGAACCTGATGATTGAGTGTGTTTTATGTAGGTACTAACCACGAAAAACCTTAGTGCGTGTAGAACACGTTTGCGAGTGATCGTTTTAGTGCCACCTAATGATACGTGTATGCCGGTGTAATCCGGTTAGGTTTTTCTTTGGTGAGGCAACGTAGTACCGTCATATGTCTTACGGTGCATCGTCACCGTACTACACTGGATAGTATTCTTACCTATGAAGAAATCATTCATGACTAACTTTCAAACTAAAAATGGATGTGATAAAGCACATAATAGTTACTGAACTCTTCATTTGAACTAAGTTTCAAAGAAGAGAATTACTAGGCTTCTTTTGATCTCAAAAACAGAGTGCTCTGTCCTGGCAGAAGTTTTGCCGAACTTTAACAGAGCATAACTCTGATTAGTTTGACCCAATGGAGGTGTTTGATACAGTTCTGGAAAGTTTATTAAGTGCTCTACAACTTTTCTGTAGAACTCCAGAGCCAAATCCGACACCAACGTGGTTGAACGTCCAGATGAATGCAAACTGTTCAGAAAACAGAGCAGCTGCAGACTTCTCTGGATGATTGCTGTAAATTAGCCGTCACAGTCTGTAGAAAAATTCCTAAGGGTCATATGATACACCGTTGGAAAGGTTAGGAAATTTGCAACGATTTTGTAGTTCATAGTTTGTTCAGAATTGTACCCCAGTTGTATGTAAAACTGTGATGAAAACAGCCACATACAAAGGAGGTGCTGGCAAATTTTAGCCAGAAATTCTGTCAACTTTGAACAATCCTAACTGTTGTTCCAGAAATGATCTAGGGGCATGTGAGTACTCGTTGAAAATATACTGAAGTTAACTTTAACTTTGGTATTCAACTTGAGTTATGAAAATGCTAGTAACTGGATCAAATTCTGGGTTAAGTACTGAAAGGTCTGTTTTGTACCGAATGAGGGACTGGATATGTTGGCTTTAGAAAGATGTGTAAACATGAAATTTTGTTATGCTTTCATAAAGTTTTAGCATGTTCATGTTTTACATACTTTCACATACTGCTAGATCAAGTTGTGACTCCCCTCAAAAATTATGCTTGTGCAGTATGGTGCGTACTCATTCTCCGAGTAGGACTGAAGGTTCTCATCAAGACAGTGATGACTCGACTCCACCAAGGGCACCGCCATCAACGGTATGGGCGGAGATCATGGCTCCGATGGTCGAGTCAAGTCGAGAGAACACAAGACTACTCCAAGCCTTGGTACAACAGGGCTTACTCCAGCGTGCACAACCGGACGTTCCACCTCGGAACGCCTACTTGGATTTCTTGGCAACACAACCGCCAATCTTCACGGAAGCCCATGAACCAGTGGAAGCTGATCAGTGGCTTCGAGTTATGGAGTCCAAGTTTGGAGTGTTTGAGTGCGACGAGTACCAGAAGACATCATTTGCAGCTCAACAGCTCCATGGAGCCGCCGGAAATTGGTGGTTTGCGTATCTCGCCACCGTCCCGGAAGGCCATCAAGTGGAATGGACGGAATTTTGTGAAGCATTCCGTGCTCGTCACATTCCTATGGGTTTTATCAAGGCCCAACAGCAAGAATTCAGAAACTTGAAGCAGGGGGACATGAGTGTCCTTGGTTATGTCCGAAGATTCAACCTTCTGGCACAATATGCTCCTGCTTATGCGACGAGCGAAGCTGCAATGTGTGACTACTTTTTCTATGGCTTGAGTGCCATACTAAAAGAGAAGTTAGCTTTGTTCAATCAAGGCAGTTACACCGAGTTGATCAGTGCTGCTCTGCTGCAAGAACAAGCGACACTTGAGTGTCAAGCAGAGAAGAGGGACCGGGAGGATGTGCAAGAAGACACACCAATCGTTCCTCGTAAATACCGTGTGGTGTATCACACACCATCCGAGGAGATATGGCAAGCACCAGGGAGATCAACTCCGTACAGATTTCCTGCTCAAGAATCTTATCTTGAAGCAGCGCCATTTCCGCAGCAACGAATGATACCTGTTGCATCATTGCTGCAGCCAAGTGCCTCAACTTCTCAACCACAAGTCAACGAAGAACCGGGGAGACCTCCGTGTTCTTATTGCCACCGTTTTGGGCATTTTAGGCAGGAATGCCGGGAGAAGTTGGTAAACACCAGACAGCCATCATCATCAGGTGGTATGCCGCCACCTGCTCCAGTCAACATAACAGCATTGCAATCCGGGAGTGTGCAACATCTTGCGATTGAGGATGTCCCGGAGGGAGCACCGGTGTTAGCGGGCATGTTTACTCTCAAGGACGTGCCCGTATTGGTACTTTTTGATTCAGGTGCAACCCACAATTTTATCAGCAAAACATGCGTGGATCAGCACCAATTATCCACCAATACTCCCACGACGAGTTTTCTTATACGTTCACCTGGAGGAAATATCTCTGCCAATCAGATTGTGTCCCGAGCAGCTTTGTGTTTGGGCGGAAAAATATACCCAACATCGCTGATTATGTTGGATAGGCAGAAGATAGACATTATATTGGGGATGTCTTGGTTAAATCGTCACGGTGCCGTTCTCAATATCGGTAACCGGACTGTCCAGATTGACTCGCCGATTCACGGACAGCACACGCTGTTTTTAGACAGCGAAGATCCAGATATGGTAGAGGCCTACCACACGGAAGCGCTGAAGCTTGAAGATATTCCGGTAGTACGTGATTATCCCGACGTATTTCCCGATGACTTACCGGGCATGCCGCCCGAACGGGACGTCGAGTTCAAAATTGAACTGGCGCCGGGAACGACGCCTATTTCACGAAGGCCTTACAAGATGGCACCTAACGAGCTAGCGGAGTTGAAAGAGCAACTGAATGAACTCATGAGCAAGGGTTTCATACGACCAAGTTCTTCACCTTGGGGTTGCTCAGCGCTGTTCGTTAAGAAGAAGGACGAAACACTACGGCTATGTGTTGACTATCGTCCTCTCAATGCTGTCACAATCAAGAACAAGTATCCTTTGCCCCGCATCGACATCCTGTTCGATCAGCTGGTGGGTGCAAAGGTATTTTCGAAGATGGATCTTCGGTCGGGATATCATCAAATCAAGATCCGACCGGAGGACATACCAAAGACAGCTTTCTCGACGAGATACGGACTCTACGAGTATCTCGTCATGTCATTTGGATTAACCAACGCTCCGGCACACTTCATGTATTTGATGAATTCTGTGTTCATGCCGGAGTTAGACAAGTTCGTCGTGGTATTTATCGACGACATATTGGTTTACTCCAAATCGGAAGAAGAGCACGCTGAACATCTGCGTACTGTGCTACAACGGTTGCGGGAGCACCAGTTATATGCCAAGTTCAGCAAGTGCGAGTTCTGGATCGATCAAGTGCCTTTCCTAGGCCATATTATTTCAGCAGAAGGTATCGCCGTGGACCCCAGCAAGATTGAACAAGTGCTGAAGTGGGAATCTCCCAAATCGGTCCACGAGGTCCGAAGTTTCTTAGGTTTAGCGGGGTATTATCGGAGGTTTATTCCGAGCTTCTCAAAGATTGCTAAACCAATGACGGAGCTGCTGAAGAAGGGCACTAAATACATGTGGAATGCAGCATGTGAAGCCGCATTCAAAACTTTGGTGAAACATCTCACAACGGCTCCAGTTCTTGCTCAGCCGGACACGACGAAGCCATTTGATGTATACTGCGATGCATCCGGCATCGGTCTCGGCTGCGTTCTGATGCAAGAAGGGCGTGTAGTCGCCTATGGGTCTCGTCAACTGCGAAACCACGAGCAGCATTATCCAACTCACGATCTTGAGCTTGCTGCTGTGGTGTTGGCGTTAAAGATGTGGAGGCATTACCTACTAGGTAATCTTATTCACCTCTACACCGACCACAAAAGCCTGAAGTATATCTTCACGCAGAAGGAGCTGAATATGAGACAACGGAGATGGTTGGAGCTCATAAAAGATTATGAAATTGAGATCCACTATCACCCGGGAAAAGCCAACGTGGTTGCCGACGCGCTTAGTCGGAAAGCCCACATTCACAACTTAGCGGTTGCTGAGTTGGAAGATGAAGAACCAAGCCTCCGTGTTATTCCGTATGGCGCGCTTTATAATCTCGCGCTCATTCCAACAATCCGTGAAGAGATTGTTGAGGCTCAAAGAAGAGACAGAGGTATGTCTCACATACGGAGAAGACTGGACAACGGAGAGGTGAAATGTTTCCGGAAGGATGAGAACGGTACGATATGGTTTAACGACCGTATAGTGGTACCGCGTAATATGAAACTCCGGAAGAAGATCTTGGATGAAGCCCACCTGTCTAAGTTTTCCATTCATCCCGGAAGTAACAAGATGTACCAAGATTTGAAACAGAAATTTTGGTGGACGAGGATGAAGAGGGAGGTTGCTAAATACGTATCCGAATGCGATACGTGTAGACGGGTCAAGGCTGATCATATGCGGAAGGCCGGACCGCTACAACCTTTGAAGATTCCGGCGTGGAAATGGGAGGATGTGAGTATGGACTTCATCGTCGGATTACCGCTCACATCCAGGAGGCATGACTCGATATGGGTGATTGTCGACCGGTTGACGAAATCAGCTCATTTCATACCGGTGAACACTCATTATCGAGCAAGACAATATGCGGAGTTATTCATCTCCAGAATTATATGTTCACATGGTGTTCCAAAGACCATCATTTCAGATCGAGGTGCGCTGTTTGTTGCTCGATTTTGGGAGCAGCTGCATGCCTCGTTGGGCACCAAGTTGATTAGGAGCTCCGCATATCACCCTCAAACCGATGGACAGATGGAGAGGGTGAATCAAGTACTTGAGGATATGTTGAGAGCGTGTGCCATCCACCACGGTAGGAATTGGGACGATCACCTACCGCTGGCGGAGTTTTCATACAACAACGGTTATCAAGCGAGTATTAAAATGGCACCGTATGAAGCTCTCTATGGCCGGAAGTGTCGCACACCACTGAATTGGTGTGAGTCCGGCGAAAGAGTTCTGTTTGGGATTGATCTTGTCAACGAAGCCGAAGACCGAGTTCGGTTGATACAAGAGAACTTAAAGGCTGCACAATCCCGACAGAAGAGCTACGCGGATCAGAGGCGTAGGCCATTACATTTTGACGTCGGAGAACACGTTTATCTTCGTGTATCCCCGATGAAGGGAATTCACCGGTTCGGTGTAAAGGGGAAGCTCGCTCCCCGTTTTATTGGTCCTTTTGCTATCACGGAGAAGTGCGGACCCGTAGCTTACCGGCTGGAGTTACCGGCAAGTCTAGAGGGTGTTCATGATGTATTTCATGTTTCACAGCTGCGGAAGTGCCTCAAATTCACCGCTGCTGTTCGCACTGAGGACATCGACGAATTGAAACCGGACCTGACATACACCGAGCGACCGGTCCAGATTTTGGATGAAAAGACCCGGGTAACCCGGAACCGGACGATGAAATTTTTCAAGGTGCTGTGGAGTAACCACACCGCGGAAGAGGCGACGTGGGAAAGTGAAGATTTTCTCCGCACCAACTACCCGGAATTTTTATCTTTGTACAGTTTGTAATTACCTCTCCCGTCTCGTTCCTGTTTTGTAATCTCGGGACGAGATTCTTTTAAGGGGGGAGGAATGTAAAAGTCCCAAAAATGTGTATGAATAAAAACTATGGTTTGAGTTCATATGTGTGGCAATGACAGGAAAAAAAAAAATGGGACTTGTTAAAACTTTTCTTCATGCAAAGTAATACATGGATGAACATCCAACATGAGGTTCACCTTTTTATTTAAAAGTGTTGAACCAATAAGGAGTTAAATACCTCTTTGCATGTAAGTTTAAAATTCAGATTTGAAATTCAAAGTTCACACATATGGTGACCCAAAAACTTTGAATTAACATGCAGCCATATAGTTGAGTTTTTAGGGAAAGGGGTTATCACCAACTTTTCAATTGTAGGGTGGGCTCAAAGGAGAGCTAAAGAGAGGAAATTGCAAACTTAAATCAAATTCAGGTTTAGTCTTGCAAATTCAAACTGAATTTGAAGAATTCAAATTCTAGCCCACCTTTTTAAATTTTAGCATTCTGGGGATTGAAAAGATCAGATTGAACAGATATTTGGGAGGTACATGTGGAGTGGGACCCACATGTCATTGAGCTAAAAGAGGAAACTTAATCACTAAGTTTTGCTCTCGGTGGGAACTTTTCCCGAGCAGCTTGCGAGCGCCACCGAGCAGCTTGCCGGTGACAGCTCCTGCTGCCGGTCTCCACGCGTTGGCGCCCCAGGGTGGGTTCTCACCGCTTCAGCAACGTTATCTCCCCCTCCTCGGACCAAGCCAACAGCAGTTGCTCCTCTCCTCACGATCAGCAGGGCGCTGTTTTTCCTTCACCGGCGCTGCTCCATTGCCCCTGTCTCCCGGCCAGTCCAGCGCCTCTCCGGCAGGCTCAGGAAGTCACAGAGGTGCGCCAGGAGGTACTTATCATCATCACGTCGTCCTCTTGCCCTCCCCCGACGCCGGCTCGCCGGAATTCCAGTTTTGGCACCGGTGCACGTGTAGAACAGCATGTGTGTAATTCGGGAAATTCTCCCAAACCGATTGATCACACCTCCCACAATTCAAACCACAGCAACTAGATGCCCTAGCGCCCTCCCACGCCGAAAACCAAAGGAAACCGACCCTCCTGTGCCCCGGGCGACGAGAAATCGTCGCCGGCGGCCAAAACTGCCATGGTCCACGGTGAGGACTAGGTTGCAGCCACTTTCTGCATGATCTGATCCCCGTTCCGTGTTCCTAGAACCATAGGGATGCTGTAGGACATCATAGCTCGCCGGGAGATGCCTTGGACACGCGGGAACGCGTCCATGTCGAGCTCCCGAGCCGCCCCACCGGTGCCGACCCACCTGCAGCCATTTTCATGCGGGAAAACCTTGCCCGGCAGCTGCGCCACGTTCCCAGGAGCATGTAGGGCGAAACCGGAGCTCATTTGGTGGAGAAATGAGGGAGAACGAGCCATGCCAAGTTTCTGCTGGTGTGCACCGCGGGCTCTGGCGGGAGGTTGAAGAAGCATCTGACCCGTGGGCCCCACGCGCGACTGTGCTGTTTAAAATCAAACAGAGAGTTGTGCAAACTTGTAAAATGCATAACTTGGTGTAGGAAGCTCCAAAAATAGTGAGATAAATTTTGTTGGATTCCTTAAAGGGAGTACTATCCAGAGGTACAACCCAATTTGTATGAAACGAATTATTTAATTCTGGAAAATTCTTGGAAGGTTTTCTGAAAAAGAATTATAGAGGGAGTTTGGTTTATCCAAAAATACCCAAATTTTGCCAGAATATTCTTTAGCATATTGTTGACCTCATAGCAAATTTTCAGCTCATTTGAAGATCATTTGAGTAGGGATTTGCTAAAAACAATCTGCTGTGTTCATAAGAGTCCAGAAACATTTTCAGAAAATGTTTCCCACTTCAAAAATCTGTTCTGAGCAATCCATAGCTCCAAAAATCATAGGAAAATTTAGGCAAGCTCTATGGGACATACTTGGAATTGTAGTTCACTTAGTTGGGCATGAAAATGCACATTACTACAGAATTAATTCTATTGAGTACAAATGCTTAAAGAATTGTTCTGGGAGAACTACCCAAGTAAAAGGGCTGAATTTTGGACCAGATGACTCTCATGTGATCAAAAACTCACATGTAAATTATAAGCCCAAGATGAGTCCTGGAACTCCCTGTTCTTATTCTCCATACTTATGTATAAGGGAAAAATACATAAGAGATATTGTGAGAATTATGGAGGACACAATATGACTCCACATTAGCTGCAATTTGGCAAGCTAAATCCTTAGGTAGTATAGAACCTGCTGTAAAAGTTTTGAGGCCATTGGAGTTCTTGTTCTTCAGTTGCACTCAAATCTTTTCAGCTTATCTATTATGTTCATTAGAGAAAAGGGTTAGTGTATAGCTAAGGACCTTAAGGTCAAATTAGTTTAATTCTGTTCTTTGCACAACAGAGGCAAACCAAGCCATGCTTGGCTTTTCCACACAACCTCTGTTCTTAAGAAAGTAATTCTATAACTTCTTTCCATTACATTCCATGAAACATATGCATATACATTTCAATAGGAACCACAACGAAGGGGACTCAAAGGAGTGATTCATCAAAGTGGATCAAGCTCCGGAGAGTCAAGGGTGGATCTGCAAGGATACTAACTGCTTATATACGACTACCCTGCAAAACAGGCAAGCTCCGGTTTGCATTTAACAGCTGTTAAGTTTTTATTTTGTACTCACTTTCGGTCAAGATATGAACTGTGCATTAGGTCTAGTGATTGATACTCCTCTTGCATAGCCAAATGACCCATGGAGTAATGGGTAGGTGTCTTTCACCGTGTAGAACTGCCATGCTTAAGTACGGTTCGGTAGAAGTCGAGTGGTGAGATGCTACTCGCAGATTTAGGAACAACAGGGACATACGGGATTGGTTCGTAATTGAATTAGCAAGTTAAAGTTGAGACCGGAAGGTTGTAGGAGCAGCAGGACATAGGGGCCTGGGTGCTGTAGACCTGTCCGTGTCGGTCAAGGACCGATCCGTATGCGGCCCTGTTGAACAAGTTTGAGTTGTGTACCGGACTCATGCTGGCTATATGGGACCCAGTAAACCGATGTACCTCGGGAAGCTGTCGTTGGGACTTTTCGGGTCGCCTCAGGCGGACGGCCGGTGTGCAGTATGTGGGGAATATTCTCATGACATCTCACGTCGGAAGGTGCACCATGAGAGTAGCTACTGTACGGGGCGACTTGATCGATTCAGCGGGGGTGAAACGGGGGAAAGGCTGCCACGTACGACGTCAGTGATGGTTGTTGTAGGCAACGTCGAGTACGGGCGTACGTGTCGTGTAGTCCGGGTGTTATTGATTCGAATCACCGTCGCTCGCGGAATGGACCGAGCATACTTGTTCTCACAGTCGTGACGTAGTAAGAACTTGCATGGGAAAGAAACTAATCATATTGATGTGAAGTATTATACTAGTGTTGTATTGGATCTCGATGAATAGGCTAGTGCAAACTCGATTCTTTTATGCCATGAGCAATTTACATCGGGGGAAAGCGTTTCTTGTTTGATTGTGGACTCCCGATGTAGCGTGCCCAGAGTTACTTAAAATGCTGCAAATAATACCTGAAAGTAAGGATTCACTTTTAGGCGAGTTAATTATGCTTATGCCATCCTATGTTAGGTTCATAACCTCACTTAGAGTTTCATGTTTAGGGTGACGGTTAAGTCTTGCTGAGCGTTATGCTCACGGATGCTATCCGAGTTGTTTTGCAGGTAATTGACTCGCTGATTATGAGAAGGGTTGCCGATGAGACTCGGGAACCTCCGAGTGCTTACTCTAAGAGCATCCTCGCCGCTGCAGATTGTCTTCGTGTTGCTAGTAAGAAACGTCCGCGGGCTGGACCGTTTCTTTGTTGCTAGTTTAGATATGAGTCGTGAGAGTGATAGTTTTCCGCTGTAGTTTACTCTGATATACTTATTTGTAAAACAATCTTGTACGCTTCCGCAAACTATTTATGTAATATGATGTATGTTCATCGACCCGTGTGCTGTTGGGTGCCGCATAACACGGCACCACCCGACGAGGTCCCGTGGGGCCGTCTCAGCGGGGCATCTGAGCGCTGTTACATAGTTGGGATAGGAGTTTACCGTACGCTGAATTCTCCTACAACAACAGCTATCAAGCTAGCTTGAAGATGTCACCTTTCGAAGCATTGTATGGTAGGCGGTGTAGAACGCCGCTGTTCTGGAACGAGACCGGAGAGAACCAAGTGTTTAGACCAGAAGTGGTACAAGAAGCTGAAAAGCAAGTCCAAACGATACGGGAGAACTTAAAGGCTGCTCAGTCACGACAGAAAGGCTATGCGGACAATAGGCAAAGGAAGTTGGCTTTCGAAGTAGGAGACTTCGTATACCTTAATGTATCACCTATCCGTGGCCAATGACGTTTCAACGTCAAAGGCAAACTAGCACCTCGCTACATTGGACCATTTATGATTTTGGACAAGCGAGGAGAAGTAGCCTATCAACTAGAGCTCCCAACATATCTCTCTGACGTACATGACGTGTTTCATGTATCCCAGCTCAAGAAGTGCTTGGGAGTACCATAGGAGCAAGTACCAATGGAAGAGCTTGAACTTCAAGAGGACCTGACTTATGCGGAGCACCCTGTCTGAATTTTGGACGTAAGGGAAAGGGTCACAAGGAACAAAGTGATCCGATGGTGCAAGGTACAATGGAGCCATCACACCGAAGCTGAAGCCCACATGGGAGCGTGAAGAAGACATCAAGGCAGAATTCCAACATCTATTTTCTACTAACGAATCTCGAGGGCGATATTCAATTTAAGGGGGGTAGATTTGTGACACCCTCGTTTTTGGTTTCTGCATATATTCATGTTTCATGTAGAGAAAACATTTTAAAAGAAGTGGGAACAGAGAAAGAATAAAAAAGATAGTCAAAAAGAGTAAAATCCAGTTCACCAAGAGCGCCGAAGAAAACTCCCGCGGCCCGCTGGCCACGTGGCGCCTTCGGAGCTCATCTCCGCAAATGGGGAGAGGTCCACCGCTAAACTGGCTACGTGGCAGGCTCGGGGCTCATCCCCGCAAAGGGGGAAAGGTCCGACCCCGTGGGACACGTGTTGCCCCCGGAGCTAGCCTCTGCGGAGAAGCGAGGCCAGCCCGCAGGACATGTGTCACCTTCGGAGCTAGTCACCGCGGAAATCAGAGGACCAGTCGTGTGGGATACATGTCGATCTCGGAGCTCACCTCCGAGATGTCCGGTTCTATTGGACACGTGTCGCCACCGGAGCTCACCTCCGAGAGGTCTGGTTCTATTGGACACGTGTCACCACCGGAGCTTACCTCCGGGAGGTTCCTCACTGTTGGACAAGTGTCAACCTCGGAGCTCGTCTCTGGGAAGAAAGGATGTCTGGCGCTGTTAGGACACGCGGCACAACCAGAGCTCGTCTCTGCGGAAAAGGGAGACCAGGCCCCGGTGGACACGTGGAGCTTCCGGAGCTCATCACCGCAGAGGTAACGAGTTCTAGAGCAGTTTTAGCTTCTGTACGCGTGGAAATAACGTTACGGAGAGGAAACCGACATGACTTCCACAATGTTACCGCACCAAATCAACTAAAGATAAGTTGTCAAGATTCAACGACAATTTGAATAGGACTCTTATTCGAAATCCAATCAGATTAGAACTCTTTCTTCCCGATTATAAATAGAACCCAGAACCTTTGGCCGCAACCACCAACTTCTTTTGCACCTCCTGAGCCGACAACTTAGAGCCCTAGCCCCAACTCGCCGAGTAAACCCATCGCCGGAGTTTGGTCGAGAGAGATTGCCGGAAGAGAGCCCCAACGATCTGTCTGATAGGAGAAGGACCTTGAGACTAAGAAGAACATAAGGTAGGTCTCCAATACCACCTTACGACATCGTCGCGTTTTCTTTGCATCTGTTCTTTGATTCCTTTCGAATCGAAGCTTTTCATGAACAGATCACGTGTTGATTGGTCTGATCTAGAGTCAAGATCATCGCCGCGTCCACATTTGATCCGAACACCTCTGTTCATCATAAAATCCATGCAAACCATGCAAGAACACGTACAAACTGATCTAATAAAAACTGATCATAGGATAGCATGCATATGCATCATCGCATCTAGTTAAAGTTTGTGCATGATATTGATTGTTGTAAATCTTGTATGTGCGTGATCATGTATAGAAGGACAAGCTCAGGGAGCTACCTACGACGGACTACAACAACAATATTTTGAGCAACCGGAACAGCCAGAACAAGGCAAGTGCACCTTGACCATATTGACCCTATGTTTTGGGAAACTATTTTTTTTTTGCGAAAAGGTGTGTGTGTGCTGAGTCAAACATGATGGGAAACCCTTTTATAGGAGTTTACTAGTTTTGGTTAAACCACCCTTGTCACCAGGGAAGTTTATGAGTCGGGTATGACTTTTTCTTTTATGCTTCGCTGAGTCCATGGGATTGGGAAGCGAGATAGATGTGTCTAGCTAACTGCACTCGTAATGATAATGAGAAATTGATGGATTTACTGAACATGGACCGGAGGGAGATCTAGGCAAGCCAGGGTTTGTGAATGAGGTAGAAAGAGATGGTGGTTTACTTGTTGTAGATCTAAGGACCGGTTCATGCGAGCACATGCCAGGATAACAGTGCCACCACAAGGCCAAGTATGGGTGCGGCTTAGCTGACTAATTAGGTAAGTTGCTAGATCGTTATGGACCATGGAAGGCGTGGGGAATGGGAGTCGAGTGAGGACTGCCGTGGGAACTGCATGGCACAAGAGGGGGCCCGTGGGTGGGAGAACTTGAGATTCTAGCCTGCCGGTGAAACCTTAGTGAGTCCATACATCTAGTAGCCCCTTTGTAAAGGCTATTTTGTGATCTCTTGGCCATACACCGACGGTTGTGTACTGTTATAATGGAGGTTCTGCAGTCGCTGACGGGTGACGAAATCACAAACTTGTGGGTAAAGAGGTGCAAACTCTGCAGAGTCTAAAACTATCATGATAGCCGAGCTTACGGTCACGAGCGCCTGGCCAACATCCATGATTAGTTGAATGGTTATTTTGGGATGGTTTTGGATGGTTTTTATTTTGGTTTGGTTTTCGGGACTGTTGAGTCCGGGTGATAAGATTGGTTGCTTGACTGTTGAGTCATGACAACGAAGTTGGTCTCGGTGTGAGACGAAATTGTTTATAAGATCAAATGGTAGCGAATACGAGATGGTATTCGTGAGATGGTAGCGAATACGAGAAGGTATTCGTGAGCAAGAATGAGGTTGATTAATGTCTGGTTGGGACATGGAAGGTAATAAAATGGAGGTATGATTGGTATTTTATTACATGTTGGGATTACATCAACATAAAGATAAGTTGCTGTTTTATTGTGGTTTTTGATAAATAACTTTGCTTTTCTGCAATGAGCCTTTTTATACCTACCTTGTTGAGCTACATATCATATTTTCCCGCACTTTCTGAGTACATCATTGTACTCAAACTTGCATCATTACTTCATCATCAGAAACAGGAGAAGATTACTATGAAGATCAGGTGGAGCATTAAGGCGTGTAATCTGTCCTCAACCTTGCTTGTGGATAATGGAGTAGAGATGGAGCCGCTGCTACTGCTTAGATTGCTTCCGCACTAGTTAGAAGACTTCCGCTGCATAGAAATAAAGACTTCCGCTGTTAGATTAAGACTTCCGTTGTTAGCATGAGTCCAAGACTCATGAGACGTTTTAATAAAACCCTGTTATTCGTGGTAATATATAATCTGAATTCAGTTTGTGGAACATATGTGTATGTGTGATGAACATCCTGGGCACACATATGCATCAGTTCTCGGTTCCGTGGTTTTCCACAGAATTGAGGGCGTCACAAATAATATGCCCGAGGAAAGGTACTTGTGATATCCAGAATTTGCATTTGCTGAATTTCACTTATAGCTTGTGATCCAGTAGCCTTTGCAAGACTATACGCAGGTGCTTCGCGTGTTCTTCCTCTGACTTGGAATATACCAATATGTCGTTGATGAAGACCACGACAAACTTGTCCAGATCCGGCAAGAATACCGAGTTCATCAAGTACATGAAATGAGCTGGAGCGTTGGTGAGGCCGAAGGACATGACCAGTTACTCATAAAGCCCGTACCTCATCGAGAAAGCCGTCTTCGGAATGTCCTCAGCCCGTATCTTAATCTGATGGTACCCTGATCTTTAGTCCATTTTGGAAAAGATCTTTGCTTCGACCAACTGATCAAACAACATGTTGATCCGTGGCAACGGGTACTTGTTATTGATAGTCACGGCGTTTAGTGGACGATAATCCACGCAAAGCCGCAATGTTTCATCCTTTTTCTTCACAAATAATGCCAAACAGCCCCATGGTGAGGAGCTCGTCGTAATAAAACCCTTTTCCACCAGGTTCATCAACTGCGTTTTCAATTCTGCCAATTCCTTTGGCGCCATCTTGTACGGCCTTTGGGATATTGGCATAGTTCCCGCTGCAAGCTTAATTTTGAACTCAACCTCTCGGTCAGGCGGCATCCCCAGTAAATCATCTGGGAACCTGTCTGGGAACTCACGGACTACTGGAATGTATTACGATCTGTTGGTGGTGGATTGGTATACACTTGGAAGCTTTATTTCTGGACTGTCCAAAACTACTGAATGAGACTCGTGCATTTCTGGGTGTAGATGCATGACTCGTAGGATGGTGTCTAAAACAGCGTCGTGGTGGGTTAACCACGACATCCCTAAAATGACATCGACCTTTTGCCCCTCTCAAGCTATGAGAGACGTAGGGTATATTCTACCCCCAAAGCATAATGGCGCTTTTGAAACCATCATGCTTGCTGAAATTTTCTGACCCGGTGAACAAATCAAGTAAGTTACTTTTGGTGGTTAGTATTTGCAAGCTGTATTTAGCAATTAATGCTTGGCTAATGAAATTATGTGTGGCCCCTTAATCAAATAACACTATGGCGGGATGCTGGTGGAGTTGGAACATACCCGCAAGGATGGGTTTTCACTCCGGCACATCCTCTATGGCAAGTTGGTGGACGGTGCCGGGCTTAGGGTTTGCCCGCCGCGCAATAATGGGATTCCGGGGCTGATTCCTCCCTGTGGTGCCACTCCGACGCCTTGCCTCTCGGGGCAGTTGTTGGCGAAATGTCCTTGACGACCGCATTTGAAGCATGCGGTCGATGGCTGGCCCGTACTTGGAGGATGAAAGCCCGGCATGTGCTTCTGAGGTGCAAATGCACGCGGCATCGCCCGCTGTCGCTGGTGTTGCTGCGGAGGGTGTGCTGGTAAGGCCGGTCAGAATGCCGGTGGTGAATACGGCTGATTGCGAAATTGCATCGGTCGCTGCGGTGGCTGCCAGCATTGACCCGATGGTGAGTGATACACCATCCGGTATTTTTGGGGAGGACCACCTCCCTCTCCGCTGCTTTGCGGTGTGCTTCACTTCTTTTCCGCCGCTGCTAACTCCTTTCCAGAGTCCTCTTGCAATATTGCAGCATCAATTATGTCATTGAGGTTGCCACGATTGAACATCAGTAACTTGTCCTTCAGGAGCGGATTCAGCCCCTGGTAATAGTGGGCTCGCTGCTTCTCATCTATATCGGCGTGATAGGAAGCATAGAGCGCGAGATCATTGAACACCCTGGAGTGCTCCAGTGCGTTCCTGCTGCCTTGCTGCAGGTGGAGGAATTCTTGCGTCTTCCTCTTCATTAAACCTGGTGGTATATGATAGGCCCTGAAGGCCATCCGGAACTCCGCCCAGGTCAACACCCGCTCGGCGGGTTGTGAGGCGCAGGAGTTCACTCACCAAGCGCTCGTGGATCCCTGAAGTTGCTGGGCTGCGAACTGAGTCTTCCGCTGCTCACTGACTTGGAGCAGCCCGAACTTCATCTCCATCGTGCGGAGCCAGTTGTCCGCATCGAGGGTTTCATCCGCCCTTGAGAATACCGGGGGATGAGTAGCAAGAAAATCCGAGTAGGAACTTTGTTGACGTTCCTCTCAGTCTTGACGCCTCTCTGGTAGAGAAGTATTGGCTATTAAAGTTTGCAGCAACTCCGAGTGCTGCTGATTCGAGCCAGCCATGGCCGCAACGATGTTGGCCAACGTGACCGTTGGCGGTGGCGGTGGCTGTACTTGCTGTTGCTGCTGCTGCTGTCCCGAGGAAGTCTCGGGAGGCTGTTGGGAGGCCTCTCCCGCCTGACTTGAACCACCAACCTCAGGGTTAGCACGTGTACGAGTCATTCTGAAATTCAAAACAGCAACGGCCAATACATGTCATACTCAAAATTCCATAGCAACAGTAGGTACTGCAGTGACACATGGAGAAAATTGCACAAAATTCACATATATTGATAAAGCATAAACTTTATACAAGATGCATTATTCTCGTACCTTCGAGAAGTCGTGCTCATGTCGTTACTACATATACATACGCTACTGTCTGCACGACATGTCACTGTTACAAAAGTTGTTACACACCACCCTCGCTGCCCTACTTGGCAACGGTAAATTCATGACTCGGAGTAGAACTCGACCACCTGTGGGTCTTCCTCCTCCGCTATCTCTGCTGGTGGCTCAGGGTCCATGACCTCCTCTTCGGCTTTGGGTTCCGACATCGCCGGGATACCCAAAATCACGGGTACTGCACCTACTATCGGTAGGCCCACTACCGAAGGCACGAGGTCTTGCAAAGCATGCACCTCGTCCATGGCCTAGTTGTAGTCTTCTTCCCGGTTCTGTCCGTCCTGAATAGAGGCATCACACTCTTGAGTAAGGACCTCGTTCTGCTGGGTCAAGGCCTGTACTTTCTGCTGCAAAGCCGTGATGTCGACACGACATTTCTTCTTTGCCTTCCTCAGACAACACAACTGATTGTGTTGTTCATTCAGTCGCTTGATCGTTGGAAGGAGCACATTACGGAGTGCGCTGTGAGCACTCTCGAAATGGTCTCGGTGGCTGGTGCTCTCCTTGAGCTCCACGGCAAGTCGAGCTCTATGGACAGCTTGGCTGTCCATCACTGTCTTTCCTGCAGCCAAATGGAGGCTGAAGTTCAGCTCCGCCGGATTGTACCTCGGGCAACTCAGATCAGTCGCCACAACGTACCTCTCCCTCCACACGTGATTAGCTCGTCCTTGCCCTTGGGAAAGCACGTATGGAGTGCCCTCCATCGTTCTCACATGTAGCTGGCAGAAACGCGACATGGTGTCACGGATCTCTCCCGGTTTTCTACCTTTCACCGTGACGGTGAATGGTACCCAACCCGGTGGTGTTGGTCCTGTTGGAACATCGACATGTACAGTCCATGTCTTGTTCCCCTCCTCTCCTTCATCCTTTGAGAGGTAACGCGGCGTCTCCACGTATCCGCTGCGTTGAGAACAGTGGGATACCACCCACCCGTTCTCCAGTTGTTTTATCCTCTGTCATCTGTAGAAACATATTTGAAAAAGGTCAAAAAATCATTTCAACAGTAAATCATTGATTTATAACATAAAACATGTCATTGAACTCATAAAACTTGGAAACACAATTCAAACTTAGTACAAATTTGACTGCTGGTCTGCTGCCCAGACTGACAGCCATGACCAGTTTCCCTTTAAATCTGATTTTGACCCTGCTAAAATAAAACCAGTTCTGGAGCTCAACATCAAAGTTAAATTTAACTTCAATAGATTTCAAGAATGTATTTATTTGTCCTCAGATCTTACGTGGTTCAAAAGTTATGAGATGTCAAAGTCGAAAGAATTTCTGGAGAAAATTGGACAGCACCTCCCTGCTTGAGGTACTGATTTGATCCAAGAATTCCAGTTAATTCTATCTCAAATTTGACAAAACCTTCTGTTACAAAGTTGTAATCTATCTCATAAACTTTACAGAACTACCTCATTTTCTATTTTTGGATTTTTATGCAGGACGTTATCTTCAATTTACAGAGAGTTACAGAGAGTATTTGCTCTGCCCTGTTTTCTGGACAGTTTAACCTCTACTGCATTTTTCGACTGGTTAACGGGTGAAACATGTCGGGGCCCGACACCCGATCATGGGGCCGTGCCTCTCGCTCGGGAATCTCATTGGGTGGTGCCGTGTTATGTGGCACCCAACAGCACACATATAAGAAAAACATGTATTACATAAATTAAAGCGGAAGCTTACAAATGTTCTTTGTAAATAATTTACATCAAATAACTACAGCAGAAGACTATAGCCATCTCACGTTGAATAACTAATAAGCACTCGAGAAGATGTCTAGCCTGCAGACTCTTCTCGCTAGCAACATAAAGACAACTGCAGCGGCTGGGTTCTCCATGTGTTAAACGACTCAGAAGTCTTCAAGTCTCACAGGACAACCTCCTCATAGGCGTCGATGTAAACCTGCAAAACCACTCATATAGCAAGTGTCAGCACATAGGCTCAGCAAGACTGATCCGTCTCCTCTAAACAAGAAACTCTACATGCACGACGGTTGAAAAGGGTAGCTGAATTTGCATAAAGGACTCGCCTACAGTTGATCCTTAACTTTCAGATTTTAAGCCTCATTTTAACGACCTTGAGCCGAACAGCATCGCAACTCCACAATCAAACAAGAAACGCTTTGTTGCGATGCTTCTTGCACAAAGTGAAGTAAAGTTTTATTCATATGCTGAAAAGATTTAAAGAATTTTCCGCAATGATTTATTGACTTTCATACAAACTGGGTTGCATATTTGGATAGATTTGTTAAACCTGAATCTAACCCAATTTGAATCACTAAATTTGGAGTTTCCTAGCAAAAGTTATGCTCTTCTAAAGTTTGGGGGAAATCTGGAATTTGAATTAAATCGGGAAACGTTCATGTTCTGACTGTGGGGTTTGGTGCTACGTGGCGCATTCTAGCAAGACACACCGGGCCACAGGGTTATTGGTGTGTTGTCACAACTTGACCCGGTGCAACAGAAAGTCACAATTTCCTTTGACCTTCACTGAAAGCGGGCCTGGCGGTGCCTTCTTCTTCCTCCGGACAACACCCGCACGCCCGCGCCTGCTGTAAAGGTCCCAAAAATGTGAATACAAAGAAACTCTTGTTTTCAAAAGTTGGTTTCATATGTATGAAAAATGGGACTTGTTAAAACTTTTTTCCACATGTGATAACACACATGACAGCTCTCTTCACACAAATTCAAATAATTGTTTGAAAACTTGGAATCCAAGAGGGGTCTAAAACCAAGATGGGAAGTTTCCATATGTGTTAGAAAGCTAAAGTCAGATTTGGAACAAATTTGTTTAACTAAAAATTCAAATGAGAGCAACACAATGAATTTCAAAACTGTTGTGCTAAAAACTCATTTGCAGCAGCCAAATTAAAAATCAGATTTCATATTTGAATTCCTTAGGTCCAAAATAGTGGGTATGCAAAGTTCCATGATTTGTTGAAATTTTTTGCAACTCATTTTCCAAAATGGACTTTAAATTGCAAAGAATTCGAACACCCATTTGAATTTGGATGAAACTTGCCCAACTGTCCAAATGCATCTCAGATTTGAACTTCCACAATTGAATTCCATCATTTGCCAATTTTGGGAGATATTTTAGAAGATAAGGAGGCACTGAACTGTGGGACCCACATGTCAATGAGACAATTCAATTTGCAAAAAGATCTCAGAGTGTGGTCTTTGTTTTTGCTCTTCAGTCGGTTCACTCTCGGGCAGACCGAAGTTCTCGCCGTGCGACACCGAGCAGCGCCAAAGCCACCTCCTCCTTGATCGGTTTGCGCTGGCGAGCTGCTCCTCCCCGTTCTCATCTCCTCTGTAGTGCTCTTGTTGACCACAGAACCGAGACCAAGGCCGTCTTCTCTCCCTCGCACCCGAGAAACAGAAACACGGCCGACACTCCATCGATCACTCGGGAACCCGTATAGCTCACGGGAGCAACGCTTCTGAGCAGCAAAACCGCACCACCATACCCTCCACGACCTCCTCGCGCCATTCCAACATGAGCATAGCCTCCCCAAACGGAGAATGCCGAGTTCCCGCGGCGGTCGAAAGACACCGCCATGGATGGCTCTCTAGGACAGCCTCACCCGAGGCTTGTCACGGGCGAACTAGGCCACCATTGGACGCGCAAAAGCTTCCTGCAGCTTCCATCCGAAGCTCAGCTCTAGCCGTTGCTTATTTTCGACGAATATCAAAATTCTCCTCCGGCCAGTTCAAACCGAGGTGCGGGTAAGAATCCTTCAAATTCTCGAGCTACAATTTTTTAGAGCTCCGCCAATTGCACTCGCATGACCTAGCCTTGCTTAGCAACAATTCCTCTTTGGAAACCTACCATGAAACACACGGTGCACGGCGTATTTCCGATCATCCCGATGGTGGCTATGGTGGGAAGATTCGGGCGCACGATGAACCCTAGTTTGGAGCCTTTCCCAAGCCCGTGTGCGACCATGCCGAGCTTCTCCAGCCCTCACTGGTGCTGTAGGACCTTTCCAGGGAGCTTTTGGCGGGCTAGCTCATCGGACCGACGTCGCCGGACTTATACCGAGCCGCCGTGCCGTCGTGAGCTACTTTGGGGGCTCTGCCAGCTCGGGTAGACCACACCAGCGTGTTCCTTGCACGAAATAGGGCCTTGCGGCAATTGGCAGCTCGAGAAATTGGGTTAGATTCATATCGACAAACTCTATCCAAATATGCAACCAAATTTGTATGAAAATCATTAGTTTTGAAATTTCTTTAAAGCTTTACAGCAAAAGAATTTTAGAGGGAGTTTGGTTCATCCAAAAATCCTTAAATTTTGCCAGAATATTCTTTAGGGTGATATTGAACTCCTGTAAAAATTTCAGCTCATCTGGAGTTGATTTTATCAGGATAATTCAGATTTAAAGTTGCTGTGTTCAAATGAATACAGAAACATTTTTAGAGAATTTCAAAAACTTGGAAATTCAGTACTGGGCAATTCTTAGCTCCAAAAATCCTAGGAAAATTCATGAAGTCTCCATGAACTATAATTGAAATTGTACTTCACTAAGTTTGACATGAACATGGGTATTACATCAGAATTAATTCCTCTTTGCTTAATTGCTTAGAGAATTGTTCTGAATAAACCACTCAATGAAAAGTGCTAATTTTTGGTACAGGTGACTTTTTTGTGACAAGGAACTCACATGAAATATTTCAGCTCCATTGGAGCTCTGGATCGCCACTGTCCTGTGTAACCTCTTAAGGTGATCAACACACAAGTCGAGGAAGCACTTACCACTTGATCATAGTGCTTAAACCCAAACCACTAGCACCAGTGTAATTTTAAATTCTTAAACAGAGTTCCAGTTTTTAAACTTGTCATTATAGATTATTAGCAAAAGCTTTACAATTAAATACATATGCATATTCATATCGTGTAGCATCTACGTGAGAACGTGTGAAGGAGTTGAAGTGAAGATCAAGGAGGGAGGAAAGCGAGTGATCAAGCCGCAAGTGATCTTCACTAACTGATTGTAATCTTAGTCACCTGCAAAACAGGTATGCCCCGGTTTGCATTTGAACAGTTTTATAAAGCATTTCCATTTTTAGAGATCATAGCTTGAATTGTTTGATTGCATTCAGTCTAGTTAATATTGAAAACCCCAGTTGCATGACCAGAATTACCTAAGAGAGAAAGGGTAGAATAGCACCTACTCGAGTGGATTTGGCTACGCTAAATGTTAGTAGGAAAGGTCCGGTAGAAGTCGAGTAGTTGGAATCTACTCGCGAGTTTAGGGCTGGTTACTCAGAACGGGTCAAAATAGAAATGATGAGGAAAGTTCAAACATAAGAAATGGATACCGGGCAGGGAGGTTTAGATGCAGCAGGCTGCGGACCATGAGTGCATAGCCCTGCCCGTGACGGTTAAGGCCCGTCCGTGCTTGGCCCTGTTGGACAAGTTTGAGTTTTGTACCAGGCGCATATTGGCAATATGGGACCCAGGAAACCGATGTACCTCGGGAGATCCACATTGGAACTTTTCTAACTACCTTAGGCTTTCGGTGTCAGGGTAGCAGGAGGTAACTCGCTCAAGAACATACCACTGCGGGTATGTACCTTGAGGGAGCTTGCATACTCGGGGCAGCTAGACCGCGTCCTGTGTGGAAGATCTTGGGAAAGGTGGTCGTGTACAGTGTCAGTCGAGGTTGCTGCCGGCAACTCGAAGTACGGGTGTACGTGTCGTGTAGTCCGGGCGTGTACTGATTCAAATCACCGTCGCTCGCGGTTATATGAGCATACTTGCCCACTGCGTCTTGACGTAGTAACAACTGAACTGTTTTTCTTTTATACTTGATAAGGCTGTGATGTAACTTGTATTGCAACCATGATTGAACTAGAGATAGGCTCATTAAACTTTACTTTCACTTTGTGCAAAAAGCATCACAACAAAGCGTTTCTTGTTTGATTGTGGAGTTGCGATGCTGTTCGGCGCAAGGTCTGTACAATGAGGCTTAAAAAATCTGAAAGTTAAGGATCTACTTCAGGCGAGTGCTTTATGCAAATTTTAGCTAACCCAATTGCAACCGTCGTACATGTAGAGTTTCTTGTTTAGGAGAGACGGATCAGTCTTGCTGAGCCTATGTGCTCACGCTTGCTATATGAGTGGTTTTGCAGGTTAACATTGAAGCTAAGAAGAAGGTTGTCCGGTGAAACTCGGAGACTTCCGAGTCGTGTAACACATGGAGAACAGCCACTGCTGTTGTCTTGGTGTTGCTAGCGAGATGAGTCCGCGGGCTGGACTTCAGCTCGAGTGCTCTTTAGTTATTAGACGTGAGTTGTTTATAGACTTCTGCTGTAGCTACTTGATGTAAATTATTGACAAGGAAAAACTTGTAAGGTTCTGTTTTTGTTTTATGTAATACATTGTTCCTTATATGTGTGCTGTTGGGTGCCGCACAACACGGCAACACCCAATGCGATTCCAGGGCGGGTGCCACGTCCCCGTGAATGAACGGTTGGCGTCGGGCCCTGTCAGCATGGTATCAGAGCCGCATTGGTAATAGTGCATGGAATAAGGATAGTATTACGACAAAAACTTAGGATACGTTGAGGAAACGGTATTAGGCCCACATAAGGACTATAGTAGTATAGTTATTTAAAGTGGCATGACTAACATACTTGTTATAATTCTGAATTTTGATTATGTAACGACGCACCTATGCTCAGGTAAGAATGGTAAGGAACGCCACCGAAAACGGTTCAATTTTGGTTAGCTCCCCTGACGAGGAATGTGGTTCAGGGATAGGTCTCACAGCTTGATGTGAGACGTTAATATGAAACTCTTGAACTCTTCATGTTCCTGAGTTCATATGAAACGCTGATCCCTAGCATGAATTAGGCAAGAAAGTGGAGACCCCATCATGTCGTCAGTAACGCGATAGTGTGTTCTTCTGGAAATAGCCTAGAAGGACATACGCAGCGCTTGCCATCGGCATACCCTGCAGGGCAGTAGGTGGTATCTGTTGGGTTGATAACATTCCCAACCGTGACGAGCCGTTCACGCTCTACTCGGGTTCCCTGTCGTGTGGTGTGAAAACACGACCATGTACCTTGAGACGTGACTTGACTCAAGGACGGCTCGTATGGAAATGATACGGGGCGTACGTTTTTAGTACGATTTGGAACTGCCTGAAATGAGAAAAACCTATGTGTGCATCATTATTGAGTGTTCTTCTGCAGGTACTAAACACAAAACCGTAGTATGAGTAGAACATGTTTGCGAGTGAACGTTTTAGTGCCACCTAAGATACGTTATGCCGGTATAATCCGGTTAGGATTTTCTTTTGGTGAGGCTACGTAGTACCGACATGTTTCTTATGGGGCATTGACACCGTACTAAACTTAATAACTTCTTCCCTTTGAAGAAATGACTCATGATATAAATTTCAATTAAAAATGGAAGTTTGAAACAAATATTAGTTACTGAACTCTTATTTTGAGCTAAGACTCAAATGAGAGAAAGACTAGGCTTCAAAGATTTTAAAAACAGAGTGCTCTGTTTTCGGCAGGAATTCTTGCTGGACTTTAAACAAACATAACTCTGAGTAGTTTGACCCAATTAAGGTGTATGATACAGTTATGGAAAGATTATCAAGTGATATACAACTTCTTTGTAGACATCCAGAGCAAAATCACAAGTTAAATGGGTAGAAAGTTCAGAGGAAGGTAAACTGTCCAGAACCAGGACAGCAGGAAAACCTCTCTGGACCTTTCTGTTTTTAAGCAATTACCTTCTGTAGAAAAACCCTTAAGGAGCGTATGATACACCGTTGGAAAGGTTATGAAATGTGCAACATTGTTGTAGTTCAAAGATTTTTCAGATTCTTATTGTATTTGCATATACAACTGTGATAAAAATGGCCACATACAAAGGAGATGCTGGCAAATTTTATCCAGGAATTCTGTCAAATTTGGAAAAATCATAACTTTTGATACATAGATGATCTGAAGGAATATGAATACTCTTTGGAAAGATACTGAAGTTAACTTTAACTTTGATATTCAGCTTTAGTTATGAAAATGCTCTTAACTATATCAAAATCTGGAGATAGTGCATAAAGGTCTATTCTGTACAGATAGACCAGTTAGCTATGCTTACTCTAAGGAGTTGTATAAACATGGACTTTGTTACTGCTTCAATAAAGTATTGACATATTCATGTTTTCATTAGTCTCACATACTGCTGAGTTCATGTTCAACTCATCTCGAATACATTTTTGCAGTATTGTGCGTACTCACTCTAGGAGTAGGGCCTGGAATTCTCGCCGAGGCGGTGATGCTTATATTCCACCGTCAGAACCACCATCCACGGGATGGATGGATCTTATGACTCGAGCCTTCGAGTCTAACCAGGAGAACACCAGGCTACTCAAAGAAGCAACTCAATAAAACACACGCTTACTCCAAGCCTTGGTACAGCAGGGTATACTCCAGAACCCGCAATAAGTCGTTTCACCTCGGAACGCTTATCTGGACTTCTTGGCGACTCAACCGCCAATCTTTACTGAAGCCATCGAATTTGTGGAAGCAGATCAATGGCTTAGTGTCATGGTGTCAAAATCCGGAGTATTCGAGTGTGATGAAGTGAAAAAGACAAGGTTTGCCGCTCAGCAACTCCATGGAGCCGCCGGAAACTGGTGAGTTGAACATCTTGCCACCATTCCGGATGACCATCAAGTGACATGGAGTGAGATTTGTGAAGCCTTTCGTACTCGTCATATACCACTAGGTATTATCAAGGCAAAGTGGAAGGAATTTTTGGGCTTGAAGCAAGGGGACATGAGTGTTCTCGAGTATGTCAGAAGTTTAACCTTTTGGCCCAATATGATCCCAATTATGTGGCGAAAGAAAAGGCACAGTGTGACTTATTCTTCCATGGCCTGAGTGCCATATTACAGAAGAAGTTGGCCGTACACAATAACGGCAGTTACACCGATATGGTCGATGCGGCTCTCATACAAGAGAAGCCGACACTTGAGTGGCAAGCAGAGAGGAGAAAGATGAGTGAGATCGAGCAGACCAGCACAAGTTTTGTGCCTTAGAAGTACCGTTTGGTGTACCAAACACCATCCGGTGAAAGATGGAGGCCACCTGTACGATCCACTCCTCAAAGGTTGATTGCTGGTCAAGTTCCACAACTTGCACCACCTCCACAGCAGCAGCATCAGACGGTGGTTTGTGCTCCATCGCTGCAGCCATGTGTACCTAGCATCCAACCGCAAGGCAATGAAGAACCGGAGAAATATCCGTGTTTCACTTGTCGGCTTTTGGGCCATTATGCTAGGTATTGTCTGGAGGGAACTCAAGGCTGCGGGTCATCATATTTACAACAATACGACCCGTACCTCAGTCTGCAGAAAGGAGGGCAGATAAGGGGCAACACTCACTATACTGTGATTGATGATGTTCCGAAAGGATAAGCCGCTTTAGAAGGGATGTTTTCTCTGAACTAGCTATCGGTTTTGATTCTCTTTGATTCCGGTGCCACACACAACTTCATTGGTCAATCTTTTTTGGCTCAACATCAGCTCCAAACAGTTTATACAAAGAGGCAATACCTCATATCTTTTCCCAGGGGCAGCAGTACCGCAAGCGAGGTTGTCTCCCGAGCACCTCTTTGTTTGGGGGGTAGAATATACCCCACGACTCACATTATTCTTGAGGGTCTGAAGATCGACATTATTTTGGGGATGTCGTGGTTGAATTACCACAAGGCGGTTCTTAATATCAGCTCTAGGACCGTTGAGCTCAACTCCCCACAGCATGGTCTTCATATATTAATTCTGGGCACCAGACGGCAACTGATTTCAATAGTGAACCACACGGAAGCTGTGAAGATAGAGGACATTCCGATGGTACGTGAGTATCCGGATGTATTTCCCGACGATTTACTGGGCATGCCGCCCGAGCGAGATGTTGAGTTCAAGATTGAACTTGTACCGGGAACAACACCGATATCACAAAGGCCGTACAAAATGGCACCCAATGAACTGGCAGAATTGAAGACACGGCTGAATGACCTAATGAGCAAGGGCTTTATACGACCGAGTTCATCACCTTGGGGTTGTTCAGCGTTGTTTGTCAAGAAGAAGGACGAAACACTACAGCTTTGTGTTGATTATCGTCCTTTGGACGCCATTACCATCAAGAACAAGTATCCACTACCTCGCATTGATATGCTCTTTGATCAATTAGTGGGTGAGAAGGTATTTTCGAAGATGGATCTTCGGTCCGGATATCACCAGATTAAAATCCGGGCAGAAGATATTCCGAAGACGGCATTTTCAACGAGATACGGGCTGTATGAGTATCTCGTTATGTCTTTTGGTTTGACCAACGCCCCTGCACACTTTATGTACCTGATGAATTCAGTGTCCATGCCGGAGTTGGATAAATTCGTCGTGGTCTTTATCGACGATATCTTGGTGTACTCCAAGTCAGAGGAAGAACATGCTGAACATCTGCATATTGTGCTACAGAGATTGCAAGATCATTAGCTCTATGCCAAAATTTAGCAAGTGTGAATTCTGGATTAATCAAGTACCGTTTCTCGGACACATTATTTCAGCGGAGGGCATCGCTGTAGATCCGAGTAAGATTATCCAAGTGCAGAAATGGGAGTCACCAAAGTCAGTGCATGAAATCCGAAGCTTCCTCGGTTTAGCGGGTTATTACCGGAGGTTCATTCCGGGTTTCTCCATGATTGCTAAACCGATGACAGAATTATTAAATAAGAATACCAGATTTGTGTGGGGTGCTGCGTGTGAACAAGCCTTCAAGACTCTAGTGAAGCATCTCACAACAGCTCCAGTTCTTGCTCAGCCAGATACGACGAAGCCATTCGACGTTTATTGCGATGCATCTGGCATCGGTCTTGGCTGTGTGCTGATGCAAGGAGGACGAGTGGTCACTTATGGATCTTGTCAACTCAGAAATCACGAGCAGCATTATCCCACTCATGATCTTGAATTAGCTGCCGTAGTTCTTGCTTTGAAGATGTGGAGGCATTACTTGCTCGGAAATCTTGTACACCTCTACACCGACCACAAGAGCTTGAAGTACATCTTCACTCAGAAAGAATTGAACATGAGGCAATGAAGATGGCTAGAGCTCATTAAAGACTATGAACTTGAGATTCATTATCATGCAGGAAAGGCGAATGTGGTCGCCGATGCGCTCAGTCGTAAGGCGCATATCCATCACCTGACTATTGCTGAAATGGATGATGAAGAACCAAGCCTCCGTGTCATTCCGTATGGAGCTCTCTATAATCTCGCTCTCATTCGTACCATCCGAGAGGAGATCATTGAAGCTCAACAAAAAGACAAGGGTATGTCTCACATACGGTGAAGGATGGACAACGGAGAGATGAAATGCTTCCGGAAGGATGATGATGGTACTTTGTGGTTCAACGACCGGATTGTAGTGCCCCCGGATATGGGACTACGGAAGAAAATTTTGGATGAAGCTCATTGGTCCAAATTTTCCATTCATCCGGGCAGTAATAAAATGTACCAAGGTCTCCGGAAAATGTTTTGGTGGACACGTATGAAATGTGAAGTTGCAAATTACGTTTCAGAATGTGATACGTGTCGAAGAGTCAAGGCCGACCATGTGAAGAAGTCGGGCCCGTTGCAGCCATTGCAAGTACCGGCATGGAAGTGGGAAGACTTGAGTATGGATTTCATCGTCGGGTTGCCGATGACCTCCAACAGCCATGATTCGATTTGGGTAATCGTTAATCGATTATCCAAATCAGCACACTTCATCCCGGTGCATACAAGATATAACGCAAAAAAGTATGCGGAGTTGTACATAGCACGGATCTTGTGCTTACATGGAGTTCCCCGCACCATTGTGTCTGATAGAGGATCACTCTTCGTAGCCCATTTCTGGGAGCAGCTACACGCATCCTTGGGAACCAAACTGATTAGAAACTCCACGTATCACCCTCAAACCGATGGGCAAACTGAGAGGGTGAATCAAATACTGGAATATATGCTAAGAGCATGTGCCATCCACCACGGTAAGAGCTGGGATAATCACTTACCGTTGGCGGAGTTCTCGTACAACAACGGATATCAGACGAACATCAATACCATATGAAGCTCTATACGGCCTGAAGTGCCATACACCATTCAATTGGTGCGAGTCCGGTGAACGAGTAACGTTCGGGGTCGATATTGTCAATGAAGCCGAAGAGAGAGTTTGGATAATACAAGAGAACCTCAAATCTGCCCAATCTCGTCAGAAAAGCTATGCGGATCAGAGGCGTCGACCGCTGCATTTCAATGTCGGAGAGCACGTGTATCTTCGTGTGTCTCCGATGAAAGGGATTCATCGGTTTGGTGTCAAGGGGAAACTTGCTCCCCGATTCATCGGTACGTTTGCCATCATGGAGAAGTGCGGGACTGTAGCCTACCGGCTGGAACTACCGCCAAGCCTTGCCGGTATTCATGACATATTTCACGTGTCCCAGCTGCGGAAATGTCTCAAGTTTACCGCTGCTGTCCTCACCGAAGACATCAATGAGTTAAAGCCAGATCTCACCTATTTCGAGCAACCTATTCAGATTATCGACGAAAAGACCCGGATAACCCGAAACCAGACTTTGAAATTTTACAAAGTCCTGTGGAGTAATCATACTCCGCAAGAGGCGACGTGCGAAAGCGAAGATTACATCGAAAAGAACTATCCGGAACTTTTGTCATAAACGTTGTAATTACCCTCCCGTCTCGTTCTTCTTTTGTAATCTTGTGACGAGATATATTTTAAGGGGGGAGGAATGTAAAGGTCCAAAAAATGTGAATACAAAGAAACTCTTGTTTGCAAAAGTTTGTTTCATATGTATGAAAAATGGGACTTGTTAAAACTTTTTCCACATGTGATAAAACACATGAGAGCTCTCTTCACACAAATTCAAATAATTGTTTGAAAACTTGGAACCCGAGAGGGGTCTAAAACCAAGATGGGAAGTTTCCATATGTGAGAAAGCTAAAGTCAGATTTGGGAGAAAGTTGTTCAACTCAAAATTCAAATTAGAGCAACACAATGAATTTCAAAACTGTTGTGCTAAAAAGCTCATTTGCAGCAGCCAAATAAAAAATCAGATTTCATATTTGAATTCCTTAGGTCCAAATTAGTGGGTACGCAAAGTTCATGATTTGTTGAAATGTTTTGCAACTCATTTTCCAAAATGGACTTTAAATTGCAAAGAATTCAAACACCCATTTGAATTTGGATGAAACTTGCCCAATTGTCCAAATGCATCTCAAGATTTGAACTTCCACAATTGAATTCCATCATTTGCCAATTTTGGGAGATATTTTAGACGATAAGGACGCACTGAACTGTGGGACCCACATGTCAATGAGACAATTCAATTTGCAAAAAGATCTCAGAGTGTGGTCTCTGTTTTTGCTCTTCAGTCGGTTCACTCTCAGGCAGACCGAAATCCTCGCCGTGCGTCACCGAGTAGCGCCAAAGCCACCTCCTCCTTGATCGTTTTGCGCTGGCGAGCTGCTCCTCCCCGTTCTCATCCCCTCTGCCGTGCTCTTGTTGCCAAAAAAAACCGCACCACCATACCTTCCACGACCTCCTCGCGCCATTCCAACATGAGAACAGCCTCCCCAAACCGAGAACGCCGAGTTCCTGCAGCGGCCGAAAGACACCGCCATGGACGGCTCTCGTGGACAGCCTCACCCGAGGCTTGTCACGGCCGAGCTAGGCCACCGTTGGACGCGCAAGAGCTTCCTACAGCTTCCATCCAAAGCTCAGCTCTAGCCGTTGCTTATTGCCAACGAATTTCAAAATTCTCCTCCCGCCGGTTCAAACCGAGGTGCAGGTAAGAATCCTTCAAATTCTCGAGCTATAATTGTTTAGAGCTCTGCAAATTGCACTCACATGACCTAGCCTTGCTTAGCAACAATTCCTCTTTGGAAACCTAGCATGAAGCATACGGTGCACGGCGTATTTCCGATCTTCCCGACAGCAGCTATGGTGGGAAGATTTGGGTGCACGATGAACCCTAGTTTGGAGCCTTTCCCGAGCCCGTGTGCGACCATGCCGAGCTTCTCCAGCCCTCACTGGTGCTGTAGGACCTTTCCAGGGAGCTTTTGGCGGGCTAGCTCATCGGACCGACGTCGCCGGACTTATACCGAGCCGCCGCGCCGTTGCGAGCTACTTTGGGGGCTCTGCCGGCTCGGGTAGACCACACCAGCGTTTTCCTCGCATGAAATTAGGGCCTAGCGGCGAGTGGCAGCTCAAGAGAAGGCCGGGAAGTCGGAAACCGAGGTGCTCCGGCGAGCTCCGGCAGCCAGGGCACGCGGGCGGCTGGAGGTTGAAGAAAACCGCCGGGCCCGCATGTCCGTCACTCGGGAAGGAGAGGCCAGATCTTCTGTGGTGCCAGATAAATTGTGGCGATGCGGGAAATAGCTCTGTAACCCCGTGTGGTTTGTTCCAGCACGTGACACGTGCCCCCTGGTCCCGATTTAAACTTTTCCACGATTTTTTTCAAATCCCAGATTTTTACCCAAACTTTAGAAGAGAATAAATTTTGCTAGGAAACTCCAAATTTAGTGATTCAAATTGGGTTAGGTTCAGATTGGCAAACTCTACCCAAATATGCAACCCAATTTTTATGAAAATTAATAGTTAATTCTGGAAAATTCATTAAATCTTTACATCAAAAGAATTTTAGAGGTAGTTTGGTTCATCAAAAATCCTCAAATTTTGCCATAATATTCTTTAGGGTGTTATTGAATGTAACACCCCAAAATTTTGATTTAAAACCCTAAATCATGTTAAGAGGGGAATTTAAAAATTTTTGGACGTATTGCATGTTTTGCAAAAATTCAAATTCAAACTGGAATTCAAATTAAACTCAAATCAGAAAAGAAATAGAAAAAAGAAAAAGAGAAAACAGAAAAAAAACCGGCCAGTGGGCCGAAACACACCAGCCGGCCCAGCCAGCGCCCGCGCCAGCCCGCAGCCGCGCGCGCTGCTGTCTCACACTGAAAGGCGGGACCCACCCGATCTTCGTCTACCTCGCGACAGCGCCGGACTCCCTCGCACCCGAATCAAAACCGATCGGGATTTCGGCGTATCCCCGCTGAATTCTGTTCGTAGGCGACGCGGACATGATCTAAACCACCCCGCCGCCTTCCCCCGTCTATAAAAACCCCGGCCTCGTTCTGTTTTTCCCCCGCGATCGTCGATTTTTACTCCGGTGAGAACCGAGACTTCTCCGGCGAATTCTGGCCGATCTAAGCTCGGAAATTCCGATCTAACTCGCTAGTCTTGATCCACCGCCTCCGGGGAACCTTGCAGGTGCAGAAAACTAGGTGATTTGCGGTGTAAACGCAGCGCCGACGAGCTTCGCCGTGGTTTTGCCTCAGACCTCGTCGCCGATCACCTTCCAGGACCTCCGAGCTTAAGAAAACCCCCGAGGTGAGATCCCCGACCTCCCCTCTACCGATCTATGCCATAAAATCACAGTTCTAGGAAGAATTCTCGAAGATCCGAAAGTCTCCGGCGAGATCGCCGCTTCCCGCCGCCGTGCGCCACCGGCAGCGCCGCCCGCGTTCGATCAGAGCGACGTGGCCGCTTGTGCGCCGTTTATTTTAAATCGCACGGTAGGGTTTAAACCCCCGCGTACCGGTTCGATGTTATAATCTCGGCCGTCGGTTTAAAATCGGACGGTCCACGTCAGCCCCGCGTTATAAAGACTGGAAATCTTACGTGCTACCCCCTGGGGTTCTCGGGAAATAAGAGCTAGCCCCGGAAACTTCTGATCTAGCCCCTGGAACTCCAGAAAATCATGTAAATTCATTTAAAAATCAGTTTTAGCCCCTGGACTTAATAAAAATTAGGAAAAACACCTCTGATAAGTGTAGCTAGACCCCTAGAAATTCTGAAAATAATATTATAGACCCTGTAGTGGGGTAAGTTTAACTTTTTAGCCCTGTTTAGTATTTAAATTAGGAAATTGAATATGTGGCTAGTGTTTAAAAATTAAAAAGTGGGACAAACATATTGTCATAATTAAATTAAAAACTATATCAGTATTTAGAAAACTTTGAAGTGACATAAAAACATATTTTGGGCTGAATTGAATCTATTTAATTTATTATTCACATTTAGGGACACATTTTTAAGTAATGAATAGTTTTAGAAAATAGGGAAAATAATTGTGAAATAGTTTACATCAGAGGCAAAGGTCAAAATGTGTTATTAAATTATTTAGGACCAGAACCTATTCTGTTTAGATGATGTGTATTACTAATTTCATGATAAAGTACACAATTATGCATAGGAAAATAAATCTGAAAATATAGCAACTAGTAAATGATAAATGGAGTTTCTAAAATCCAAAGAATTCAGTTTAGGGTTGGTAGAAATTCTGAAGGCACATATGGAGAAGGAAAATACATTTCATGCATACTTGGTAGCTAAAAGGTGTAGTAATTGAATATAAGGAATTTATTTAAATTGGAAACTCATATATATAGTAGGTAAGTATAAATGTGAACACTAAAGTAGGAATTATATACACATGATTAAAAGTGCATGCAAGCCACAAATCAACACACATAGAGTAACCACAACACATATAATGGTGAATTACTTTCATGAATGTGAATGTGTGGTTTGTATGAAGTGGAAGTGTGAACTATGTCTTATGGATTGTTGTTTTTCTTTTGCTATGTGTGATGGTATGATGTAGAACCTGCTCAAGAGCAAGTTATTCCTTTCCAAGACCAGGACTACCCATTTCAAGAGCAGCAAGAAGGAGGCAAGTGTCCTTGACCACTTTGATCCTATGCTAGGATGTGTAGCTAGAGTTATTTGCATTGTCAATTTAAATATGAAACCCATGCTAGGAAGTTTCCCTAGAATTGCATTACCTTGTTTCCTTGTAGCTTGGGTTGGTATTTATTTTATTATGTCATTTATTATTGTGCATATGCTTAGCCATGCTTAGAATGGGATATTTGAGATATGAGATCATCAGTTTATTTTACCATACTCTTGAATGAGATATTGTGAGTTATGTAGAGGTAGGGATCAAGGCAAGTTGGATGTTTTGGTTGTGTGCTGGGTGCACGAGACTCGGGTTTGTGTTTAGTACTTGCCTGGATCCTAAGGACCGGTTCATGGAGCATGTAACCTGGCTTTACAGTGCCAACCACATGCTGAGATGGGGCAGCTTGGCCAATTAATTAGGTGTATCCCCGGCGTAGTATGGGTGTCCTGGATGGTGCGGGGAGTAGGTGTCAGCTTTACTACCATATGAACCGCAAGGCTCAAGAGGGGGCCACTGCAGCGTGGTTGGAGCCTCTTGTATGCTGTTAGGGGTGAAACCTCAGTGGGCCCACGCTCATCGGGAATCCCTTTGTAAAGGCTTCATAGTGATCTCCTGGCTACACACCTGGGAAGTGTGAATGTGGTTCGTAGCCACTGGCATAATGGAGGTTCTTTTAGTCCACCCGGCAACGGGGAATGAAATCACTACATGTGGGTACAGTGGTACAAACTCTGTAGAGTCAAAACTGTCATGACAGCCGTGCTCACGGTCAAGAGCGGCTTGGACTTATTCATGATTAGAGGATTGATGGTTTTGGAAGTTGTGATGTTAAGCGAGGAGCTTAACATTGGAAATGATGTTATGGTTATTGGATTATGATGATGGGATGGGAGATTTGGAACATTTCACCTGTGTAGTAATGTAGGTGCTTAATAAGCTAAGGTGATAGGTATTAATTGCGTAGTGCTTTAACCATGAGTTCAACCTCTCCTTGTTCTAGCCATGCATGATATAATTTTCCCACACTTGCTGAGTACCATCGGTACTCAACCTTGCATATTTTGTTGGTTTATATTGCTGCTCAGGTCAAGATAATGAGGTGGTGTATAATGACCAAGACTTTGGACCCGAAGATGGTTTCTAGGTTCATGGAGACCCCCGGGCAACGCCTGTGATGGAGCCCTCAAATATAATTTTCCGCTGCTAGTTTATTTACTTGTGATGAACTTATTATTATCCATCGAGACATTTACTATGTAAGACTTACTTATATTCGACACCTGGCTTGTAATAAATGATGATTCACTATTTGTCATCACATGTATGAGAAAATGATCCTGGCATACATGTGATATTCACTTGGTTGTTCTTCGGAAAAACCGGGTGTGACAGAAGTGGTATCAGAGCCAAGGTTGACCGTAGGAACGTGGACCTAGGTAGAAATGGACGTATTTAAGGGCCCTATTTTCTCAAAAACTATTTTACAAGGTGTGTGTTGAAAAGTGTTATTTAATGGAGTCACTTTCTTCATCTTACCCCAACTTTCATTCAAAATAGGATTTTTGTTTGAGAGTTTATCTAACCTAATTTTAAATTCTTTTTGTTTTAGATGGTTCGCATGATTCGCACCGCTCGCAAGTCCACAGGAGGCAGAGTTCCCGTAGTTGCCCTTGCCGAGAGGGAGGAGAGCCGTCCGGTGACGTACCTTTCCTACGGATTGGCAGTAGGAGGCTTATTGCGTCGTCTTCGGCGTATGCTCGAAGCCGCCGGCAATACGGGCAAGCTAATCATCCACTATAACTCCACCAGGACCATCCGTGAGAAGAGGGAAGAATGGAGTTCAGAGATGAGGATTATACACGAAAATCAGCTGCTTAAGATTCACCACTATCCAGCTTGTAGAGCGACACAGGTCGATGCGGAGAAAGATGTCACCTGGGAGGCCATCACCTGCCAGAGTCACATCTATCGTCGCCACTTGGACAAAACTGAGTACATGTATGTCCTCCAGCGTGAGAGTGGTACCACGGAGTACAAGTACCCGCCGGTGCAGCAAGGGACTTCCCATGAGCACATGGACTTGTGCTTGGAAGATGCTTCTATGCTCAGCACTCGACTGCAGGAGTGTCAACAAGAGCTTCAGGATGTCCGGGACACCCTGAAGGAAACGGAGGCGTTGCTGCGAGCCTGTTTGAGGGCGAGAGAAAGAGGAGATGGGAATGAACTGTGTGTCACCGTGAATGATACATGGACTCCTGACTCCCCAGATCGCCGAGCGATCAGGCATCGTCGCACTTCTCCACCAGCAGCCTCCCCACCCAAAGCAGAGTCAGAAGGCAGCCAAAATGATGAGGAAGATCCCGAGGAGCCAGCTCAAGAAAACGAGTAGCGTAGAGCCTTTCCCTTAAATTAGAAGGATGTCGAGTAGTCGAGTCGTTACGTAGTTAATGGTGTGTTAATGCTTGGTGTGTGACGTGAGTTGTGGAAACCATGAGCAATTGTCCACAGCCTCGTCTTTAGATTGTTTTGCTTTGGTGTGTGAACCCACATGAAATAATAGTGCCTCTATTTGGTGTGAGATATGAACCCTTTTAAAAGTATAACAAAGCCTCAACACTTCAAAGTACAAACAAATGAAAGTAGTAAGATGATACTAAATGCTTTCAAATTAATATTGGTTGATTCTACCAGATGGCCGGAAGAGGAAAAGGACGTGCTGCCAACCCCGCCAACAACAACGATGAGGCATGCAACCCTCATCTTTCTGGAGGCCAGGACCGAGGTGGTCGCCGTGAAGGAGTTGATCCCCTCCACCAAATGCTGGAGAATCAGAATCAGCTCATCCAGAACTTGACTCAAGTGGTGGCCAACTTGCATCAAGTTCCACCTCCACAAGCTGCACCACACCAACCACGGTTGAGTGAGTTTCTAGGAACTCAACCTCCAAAGTTTGCAACTGCTGCTGAACCTCTGGAGGCAGATGATTGGCTGAAGACCATTGAAAGTAAGATGAGGATCATACAGTGCCAAGGGTATGAGAGGGTGCTGTTTGCTTCTCATCAATTGCATGGACCTGCTGCTGATTGGTGGACCGCCTACGTGGCCGCCATCATGACCCTGAGAACATCACTTGGGAAGAGTTCAAGCGTAGCTTCCGCAACCATTACATCCCAAGATCAAAAACAAGAGGAAGGAGTTTTTGGGACTGCAGCAGGGAAACATGACGGTGAGGGAATACCTCACTAAATTTACTCAACTATCCCGTTATGCCCCACAGGACATAGAGACTGATGAGCAGAAACAAGATTGTTTCGTGGAAGGACTTACCGCAGAAATGCAGTGTGCAATGTCCTCAAATGAGTATGAAAGCTTCCAAAAGATGGTGGACAGAGCGTTTGTGGTAGAAAGGAAGCTGAAGGCCTTGGAAAATGAGAACAAGAGGAAGGCCGGGTGGTCACATCAAGCCTCAGGGAGCAACACTCGCCCCCGTCTGATGCAGCAACCAGCAGGACAGACGAACCATGCTGCGGTACCCTACTCAGGACCAAGAGGGTACAACCCGAACTACAGGCCTCCGGCAGCAGCAGCGCAGCCGCAACGTCAGTTTGTACAGCAGCCTCGCCCCGCATATCCACCTCGACCAGCAGTGCAAGGACCTCCAAACCAACCCCAAGACAATAAAGGCCAAGCACCTAAGGTTGGAGTGCAATGTTTTAATTGTGGTGAAGTGGGGCACTATGCCCATAGGTGCCCAAAGAAGAAGCCCGCGCAGCCACAACAGCAGAATGTAATGAGAGGACGGGTGAACCACGTCACTATGGAGGAAGCACAAGAGGCACCCGACGTGGTAGTTGGTAAGTTTCCTGCCAATTTACACCTTGCAACCCTGCTGTTTGATTCTGGTGCTACCCACTCGTTCATTGCTCAAGGGTTTGTTAAGAAGTATGACCTAGCAACAACACAAATGAACCATATGCTAGCCGTAAACTCTCCAGGTGGAGAAATAAGGACAAGACGAGTGTGTCCCAAAGTGAACCTAGACATTAATGGGGTGGTATTTACTGCTAACCTCATAGTGATAGATTCACAAGGGATAGATATTATCTTGGGTATGGATTGGTTGACAAAACATAACGGAATCATCCATTGTTCGACCAGAACGTGGAACTAACGCACCCTAGTGGCACAAAAGTAAAGTTTATAACAATACAAGAGCCTAGGAGGGATGTTCAATTAAATCAGGTTGAGGTGAAAGTTGATGAAATCAGAACCATCAGGAAATATCCAGATGTTTTTCCGGAAGAATTGCCAGGTATGCCTCCCGATCGTGAAGTGGAATTTGCAATTGAGCTAGTGCCTGGAACAGCCCCGGTTTACAAAAGACCTTATCGGATGGACTCCCAGCAGCTGGAAGAACTCAAGGATCATTTGAGAGAATTGACGGAGAAGGGGTATATTCGTCCTAGTTCCTCACCGTGGGGAGCTCCGGTGATATTTGTGCCCAAGAAGGACGGAACCCAAAAGTTATGTGTGGATTACCGTGCTTTGAATGAGGTAACCATCAAGAACAAGTATCCATTACCTCGCATTGAAGACTTGTTTGATCAGTTGAGAGGCGCTTGTGTGTTCTCAAAAATTGATCTCAGGTCGGGCTACCACCAACTCAAGATAAGGCAATCTGATATTCCCAAGACAGCTTTCGTATCTCGGTACGGACTGTATGAATACACCGTCATGCCTTTCGGGCTAACTAATGCCCCGGCATACTTCATGTATCTCATGAACAAGGTATTCATGGAATATCTGGACAAATTTGTGGTGGTTTTCATAGATGACATTCTCGTTTTCTCCAAAGATGAAGAAGAACATGAGAAACATCTAAGGTTGGTGTTGCAGAGGCTGCGAGAACACCAACTATATGCCAAATTGAGCAAGTGTGAGTTTTGGCTGAAGAGAGTTCCCTTCTTAGGACATATAATCTCGGAGGGAGGAATCTCCGTAGATCCCGCCAAAATCGAGGATATACAGAAGTGGAAGACCCCTGAAAATGTCGGGGAAGTTCGAAGCTTTTTGGGATTGGCTGGATACTATCGACTGTTTATTGAGGGATTCTCTAAGATCTCGAGACCTCTCACCAAACTGTTGGAGATGGGAATCACATTCACATGGATGCCGCAGTGCGAGACGAGTTTTCAGGAGATAAAAGAAAGATGAGCTCAAGGCACAATTTCCGGAATTGTTTTCTTAGAAACACCAATCTCGAGGACGAGATTTCTTTTAAGGGGGGTAGAGCTGTAACACCCCAAAATTTTGATTTAAAACCCTAAATCATGTTAAGAGGGGAATTTAAAAATTTTTGGACGTATTGCATGTTTTGCAAAAATTCAAATTCAAACTGGAATTCAAATTAAACTCAAATCAGAAAAGAAATAGAAAAAAAAAAGAGAAAACAGAAAAACAACCGGCCAGTGGGCCGAAACCCACCAGCCGGCCCAGCCAGGGCCCGCGCCAGCCCGCAGCCGCGCGCGCTGCTGCCTCACACTGACAGGCGGGACCCACCCGATCTTCGTCTACCTCGCGACAGCGCCGGACTCCCTCGCACCCGAATCAAAACCGATCGGGATTTCAGCGTATCCCCGCTGAATTCTGTTCGTAGGCGACGGGGACATGATCTAAACCACCCCGCCGCCTTCCCCCGTCTATAAAAACCCCGGCCTCGTTCTCTTTTTCCCCCGCGATCTTCGATTTTTACTCCGGTGAGAACCGAGAATTCTCCGGCGAATTCTGGCCGATCCAAGCTCGGAAATTCCGATCTAACTCGCTGGTCTTGATCCACTGCCTCCGGGGAACCTTGCAGGTGCAGAAAACTCGGTGATTTGCGGTGTAAACGCAGCGCCGACGAGCTTCGCCATGGTTTTGCCTCGGACCTCGTCGCCGATCACCTTCCAGGACCTCCGAGCTCAAGAAAACCGCTGAGGTGAGATCCCCGACCTCCCCTCTACCGATCTATGCCATAAAATCTCAGTTCTAGGAAGAATTCTCGAAGATCCGAAAGTCTCCGGCGGGATCGCCGCTTCCCGCCGCCGTGCGCCGCCGGCAGCGCCGCCCCCGTTCGATCAGAGCGACGTGGCCGCTTGTGCGCCGTTTATTTTAAATCGCACGGTAGGGTTTAAACCCCCGCGTACCGGTTCGATGTTATAATCTCGGCCGTCGGTTTAAAATCGGACGGTTGTAAGGATCGAAACGCCCAAGAGGGGGGTGAATTGGGCTTTTTAAAATTTTAGAGCAATTTAAAACTTTAATGGTTGAAGCCCAATTCCCTATGCAAACTAACTACGCAAGCAAGAGAGTTAAGTGCGGAATAGTAAAAGCGTAATAGTAAGGGGTGAGGAGAAAAATGCAAACTCCCGCGGAGACTCGGAGACACGGCGATTTTTCCCGTGGTTCGGTAAGATCACAAAAATCTTCCTACGTCCACGTTGTGGCACCCACCAAAGGGTATAGCCACTCCCAAGTCACCAAGACGGGGGAATCCACTATCTTTCTCCGTTCGCCTTCTCCGGCAAGGTGGAGCTCAAGCCTTGTACAACGGTGATCTTCCGGGCTTCCACAAACACCTTGGTAAGCTCCGGAGTGATCTCTTCTTCCTCCAACGTTTACAAGGTGAGAGAAGTCACCAAGACACTCTCTCTCACTAGCCTAGAGATTCCAATCACCAAGAATGGACGCACACAAGCTTCTGTCTCGCTAGATATAACCTATAGTTGGAGTACAAGAGGTTTTGAAGTGTGGAAGTGGTAGCTCTTGGTCTTGAATGCTTGAGAATGTCTAGAGAGGCTCTGGTGATCAAGACTTGTCGAAATGGCCGGTTGGAGGGGTATTTATAGCCAGCCCACACGAGATAGCCGTTGGAAAAGTGGGCAGACTTTTTCAGTGAACATCGGATCCTCCGATGTACCCCTTTATATGAGCATCGGTCGAATTCCAAATTAGCTGATGTCACGTGTCAGATGTGACCGTTGGATATAACCGTTGGATCTTTTAATCGACCGATGTTACTTCAATTTATCATCGGATGATCCGGTGAGTTGATCTTCAGAATTGGGTTAGAAATATTGTCTCTGTTGAATTTGACCGATGTACACATACTTCATCATCGGATGATCCGGTGAGTTGATCTTCAGAATTACTCAGAAATTATCCTTCTGTTGAAAGCAACCGATGTGCCACTCCCTTCACATCGGATGATCCGGTGTTTACTGGGCTCTGAGGTCTTCTTCTTCTGCCAACTCAAACTCGACCGATGTAGTCATTTTGCAAGACATCGGATGATCCGGTGAATGCAACTTGTTTGCTTCGAGTTGTTTTGAGTTGATCTTTTAGAATCTTCTTGAGTGACCTCTTTGACACTTGTTTGAAATGATATTACGATGAAGTGTAAGCTCCTTGTGTTGCCAATTTTGATAAAGTAGAGTCGTTGTATGAGTTCTTCATTTAGTTTTCATGAGTATCGAATAACCCCTTAGAATGGATCGTTGAGGGGTCTCCATTTGTATCCAATGAGCAGTAGATGGTGTGAATAGATAGTTCATTTAATGTTTGATGTGATGTACGTGAAACCTTGCATCCACAAACTCATTAGTAATAATGAACAGTTGTCATTAATCACCGAAACCATATCTCACGGGGGCCTAGATGCTTTCAATCTCCCCCTTTTTGGTGATTGATGACAACACAACGAGTAGAGTATGAAATTAAAACGCAATGCTCAAAAAGGAAACATAACAAGTATAAATTGCAGCACAAGTGACTCGAAGGCTCAAATAATAATTAATAAAGCGTAAGAGCACAGAGTAGCACCCGGAGTACAATAATAGCAAATAATAATAATCTCCAATAAAGTAGCAAAAGGGATAGACACTCCCCCTAGAACCAAGTACTCCCCCTAGAACTAAGCTAACCTCCCCCTGACTCTAACTCTTCTCCCCCTTTGGCATCAAGGCACCAAAAAGGAAACTCGAGTGACTACGACTCAGGCGCGCTCCTGGCGATGGTGAAGCGGTCGGCGTCGACGGTGCTGTCGCCGGAGCTGCTGGAGGTGGAGGTCGCTGGTGCTGGAGCTGGAGCGGGAGGAGCTGGAGCTGCTGTGGGGGCTGGAGCTGGAGCTGGAGGAGCTGGAGCTGCTGTGGGGGCTGGAGCTGGAGCTGGAGCTGCTGGGGGATCCGCTGAGACTGCTGGCGCCAGTGGAGGTACTACCGGAAGAGGTGAGGACTGGAGCGACGTCGGTGGCAGTACTGGAGCTGGTGCCAGTGGGGGTGCACCTGGAGCCTGACTGAGTCCCAAGTGCTGAGGTGGAAGAGCCACTCCAGTCTCCTGGTAGAGGTTGGTGACCAACCCCAGGATGCACAACAGCATCTGCTGAGTCTGCTGCTGCTGGTCCAGAGTGTGTCGCGTCATCTGATCGACAAGGTTGGTGAACCTGTCGGTGTCCTCTCGCCTCTGACGGGCGATCTCCAGCTGCATCTCCTGCTGCTGCCTCTGAAGCTGCTCCTGTCGAGCTGCTTGCAGCTCTTGCTGCTGAGCCATCCGCTGAAGTAAGGTGGTGAGCTCTGACGGCTGAGTCACCTGAGCCTCTGACACTGGAGGAGGTGTAGGTGGTGGAGCAGCTGAGCCTCCTGCCTCTGCGTCGTGCTGCCTCGGTGAGGGAGGAGCAGGATGGAAGTACTCCTCGACACTGTCACTAGTGTCGCTATCCGACCATACGTGCTGTAGGTCTCCTCCCTGAGCCTCTGCCTGTGCCAGCTCTGCGTCCTCCTGAGTCAGCTCTGCCCAGTCCTCCTCTGACAGTCTGGCTCGAACCTCACGCTCGACGGGCGTCCAAGGCGGCGGTCTCCCGGAGTGGGGACTCGGTAGTGGCTGAACCGGGTCACGTGCATCTCCGTCAGCTGAGAGACTCCTGGAGTGTCCTCTGGAACCAGCTGGTGAAGAAGGTGACAGATCTAGTGACCAAAGACCAGCTGTCGTAGCATCCCAACTCCGTCGGTGATCACGTCCTCCATCTCGCAGATCAGAATGTCTACTATGTCGAACTCCATCCCGTTCATCACATAGAACAGGATGGTCTGCTGAAGGCTCGTGAAACCCTCCAAGTAGCCGGACCTCGGTAGCAGGGTACGCCTGAGGACGTGGTGAACTGTCCGAGCTGCTGGGGTGAGAAGCGCTGGCACCCTCGGCTGGTCAGGTGTGAACGGCTGTGTGAACAGACCTCTGATCTCCTCGAGGGGCGGTGCCACTCCTCCAGTCAGTGGCCTCCTCGGCGGATCTGCATCTCCGTAGACTATCTGGTGCAGGCACGTAGTGGAGAGCTCCACACCAAGCAGTGTGCCCATCAGGTCTCGAGATACGTCGTGGATTCGCCCCATGAACATGAAGTGAATCGAGCGACGACCCTCAGAGACGTAGAGTGTCGCGTAGAACACCCTAACCCACTCCTCGACGTAAGCACTCCTCGGGTGTGAGAGCAAGTCCGCCAGTCCTCTGTATCTCTCAAAAAGGGGCCTGATCCCGTGTCCTGCTGCCACTGCAGGCTGATCCCAGTCAATGCTGTTATGCTGGAATAGCTTGTGACCCCGACGCCTGTAAGTCTCGTACAGTGACGCCTGTGTTAGGGTCCAGAACCGGGAGTCAACTCGAGCATCCCTAGGCCGCGGGAACCACTCCTCAATCAGCGCTGACCATCTGAGCTTCTTTAGTTGCCTTGCCTTCATCTTCCTGTAGTCAGTGAGTCTGACGTCTTCGGCGACTCGGACTGCTGTGTCCATCAGGTGGATGGCCCTTTCGGCCTCTCTGTCCTCGGTGCGGTCAGCTGCAGAGGGGCGCCGACTCGCCGTAGGAGTCTGTCCACCCCCACGAGTCCTCGGGGTGCGCCGGCGGATGAGAGGCGGCACCTCGGTCTCCTCCTCATCGGAGCCCTCAGGAGGCACCGGCTGGATCGGAGGCTGCTCCTGCCTCTGCCGGGACTCGCGGATCCGTAAGGAACCGCGATGGCCGTGCTCACGCTCCTCGACGGCGCGAGCGGCCAACTCCGCACGACGAGCGTCCTTGGACATCTTGCGCTTCTTCGCGGCGGGCTCCTCAATAGCCTTGCCCTTTCCTATGCGATCGCGACCCATCTTATCGACGAGCGGCGAAGCACGACGAGATCCTAGCGGAGAGGGTGATGTGAACCGGCGGCGAGTGGTGGAGGGGAGACGGCGAGGAAGGCGCGGCGGTGCGGTGGAACAGCGACGGCACGCTCGGGAGAGGCGGCGGCGCGGGCACGGATGGCGCCTAGGCGGCCGAAAGATAGCGGTGGCGGCTCCTGGGAGGAGGCGGCGGCGGCGCCTGGGAAGGGTGGCGGCGGCCCCTGGGAGGAGGCAACAGCGGCGCCTGGGAAGGGCGGCGGCGGCTGGGAAGCGGAGCGCGCGGGAGGCGGCGTGCGTGGGAGAGGCGGCGGCGGCAGCGGCGCCTGGAGCCGGCGGCGGCAGCTGGGAGGCGGCGGCGGAGACTGGGAGGCGGAGGCGCGTGGGAGAGCCGGCGAGGGCGACGGACGGCGGCGGAGGTCGGGAAGAAGAGAAAAGAAAAAACGAAATCCGGCCGAGTCCGCTTTTTAAACTGTTCGGGCAAACCCTAGCCGCGCATAACACACCGGATGGACCGATGATCATCGGAGGATGCATCGGTCGAGTTCAACAGAGAGCTGTTCCAAAAACTCTCTTTGAACACCGGATGGACCGACGTTGAGGTGGCGATCATCGGTCGATTTCTGCAGGGCACCAGGAAAACTGAACACCGGATGCTCCGATGTCTTTTGAAATGAACTCATCGGTTGATTTGTGACATCTGACTTGAACTGAAGCACCAATTGATCCGATGATCTGCTGGCCCTGGCATCGGATAATCCGATGACTACAGAAAACCTAAGACTGCCCATATGTGTCCTTGGACTTAAACACACAAAGATAAGGATGGGTCCTCGGACTTTTTGGGCAACTCCTAACCTCTAATATAAGGCTTTAAATATAGTGCCACATATTGGCTAAGCCCTTCAGCAAAGAGAAACACACAAGGTTAGGAGTGAAACCATGAAAATGTAAGGCTCATGCTTTGTGAGCTAGAGTATAGAAAACTTCTATCTCCTTAAAGCATGTACCTTTAGAATTTTGCTCTATCCACATTATATGAGTTGAGATATTGCATTTTGAACAGGTCTCCTTCTCATGATGTGGGTTCCCCTTTGTGACAATCTACCGTATGCAATGCCAAACAAAATAATGCAAGATATTGAATGAGTGCAAGTCTATATGGCAGGAATCATGCAAGGCGGAATGTAAATCTATCTTGCCAAGTTTAAACCTGCCAAAGGCTTCCTCAGGAAAAGCTATTTCTAGCTTGCCCCTATCCTTTGGGAGTTAGACAAGACCTATTTGATATGCAACCTTACATGAACATGGCAACTTACATGACGTTAGATGCATCTAGCACATTCAATTCACTTCTAAGTCTAGAAAAAGTTTTCTCATCAAGTGGTTTAGTGAAGATATCCGCCAATTGTTCTTCAGACCTAACACCTTGCAAAGAGATGTCTCCTTTAGCCTCATGGTCCCGCAAGAAGTGATGGCGAATATCAATGTGCTTAGTGCGGGAGTGTTGAACGGGGTTTCTAGCTATCTTAACCGCACTTTCATTGTCACAAAGGAGAGGCACACAATCAAACTTAATTCCAAAGTCCAAAAGGGTTTGCTTCATATATAGAATTTGGGCACAACATGCACCGGCCGCTATATATTCTGCCTCCGCGGTGGACAAAGCCACGGAGTTTTGCTTTTTGCTCGACCAAGATACTAGGGAACGCCCAAGTAAGTGGCACCCACCGGAGGTACTCTTGCGATCCACACGGCATCCGGCAAAGTCCGAATCCGAGTAACCCAAGAGATAAAAACTAGCGTTCTTGGGGTACCACAAACCTACACTTGGGGTATGCTTGAGATACCTAAGTATCCTAAAGACCGCCTTACGATGCGATTCTTTAGGTGCCGCTTGAAAGCGAGCACACAAGCACACACTAAACATGATATCGGGCCTAGATGCGGTAAGATATAATAATGAACCAATCATGGAACGGTAATGAGATTGATCAATAGGTTTACCGTCCATGTCCGCGTCGAGATGACAATTTGTTTCCATTGGAGTACTTCTTGAGCTGCAATCTTCCATTTCAAACTTCTTCAAGAGGTCTTTGGTGTACTTTTCTTGGTAGATGAAAGTCCCCTCTTGAAGTTGCTTGATTTGAAATCCTAGGAAGAAATTGAGTTCTCCAATCATTGACATCTCGAACTCCCTAGACATCATGGTGCCAAACTCAAGACTAAGAGATTTGTTAGTTGAGTCAAAAATAATGTCATCAACGTAAATTTGACAAAGAAATAAATCCCCGTTGATGTCCTTGGTGAAAAGTGTGGTGTCCACCCTCCCGATCTTGAATCCTTGCATGACTAAGAAATCCCTAAGACGTTCATACCATGCCCTAGGTGCTTGCTTGAGCCCGTAGAGCGCCTTGTGTAACCTATACACATGGTTAGGATTCCTCGGATCTTCAAACCCGGGAGGTTGCTCAACGAAAACAAGCTCGTTAATATAACCATTGAGGAAGGCACTTTTCACATCCATTTGATAAAGCATAATATTGTGATGTGAAGCAAAAGCAAGGAGTATGCGAATAGCTTCTAACCGTGCGACCGGGGCAAAGGTCTCTCCAAAATCTAGTCCTTCTACTTGTGAAAAACCCTTGGCCACAAGCCTTGCCTTGTTGCGGACCACCACGCCATTCTCGTCTTGCTTGTTGCGGTACACCCACTTTGTTCCGATGACGTTCTTGTTCTTGGGTCGCTCCTCCAATACCCAAACTTCATTTCGGGTGAAGTTGTTGAGTTCTTCTTGCATAGCCATCACCCAATTGGGATCTTGGAGTGCTTCCTCAATATTTGTGGGTTCTACACACGAAACAAAAGAGTAGTGCTCACAAAATGAAGCAACATGGCGAGAACGAGTACTTACTCCCCGTGATGGACTTCCGATGATTTGATCCATCGGATGTGCCTTGGAGATGCGCCCATGCCTCATAAGAGGTTGTGAGGCACTTGGTGGTGGTGAGGCATCTTGCTCGTCTTGTGGTTGGACTTGACCTTGGACATCTTCTTCTTCTTGGTGTTGTGTGGCATGTGAATCTTGCATTGGCAATGGATAATTTTTCTCTTCTTCTTCATCAATTTGAGGCGCCATGGAGGTGTTGATGTTGGAACTTGAGGCTCCCCCTTGATCATGGCTCTCCCCAACTTCGGGCTTGATGTCTCCTATGGTCATGTTTCTCATAGCTTCTCGTAGAGGCTCATCATCTATATAATCATGACCAAAACTCTCCTCTTGGGAGCCATTAGTCTCATCAAACTCAACATCACAACTTTCTTCAACTAACCCGGAGGTTTGGTTGAATACTCGATATGCTCTTGAGTTTGACGCATAACCTAGAAAGATGCCAACATCACACCTTCTTTCAAACTTACCGAGCCTTTTCTTGCGGTAGATGTAGCACTTGCACCCGAAGACTCGGAAGTAGGAGATGTTGGGCTTTCTCCCAATGAGGAGCTCATATGGGGTCTTTTGAAGTAGTCGATGAAGGTAGACCCTATTTGCGGCATGGCACGCCATGTTGATTGCTTCGGCCCAAAACTTTTCCGACGTGCCATAGTCATCAAGCATTGCTCTTGCAAGGGTGATGAGAGTCTTGTTCTTCCTTTCAACGACACCATTTTGTTGAGGGGTGTATGTGGCTGAAAACTCGTGCTTCACGCCTTCACGATCACACCACTCCCCAATGTTGTAGTTCTTGAACTCGGTGCCGTTGTCACTCCGGACCTTGATGATAGGAAGTTGAAATTCCCTTTGCGCTCGTTTAGCGAAGGTCTTGAAGATTTCCGGAGTTTCACCCTTGTCACATAGAAACAATGTCCAAGCATACCGAGAGTAGTCATCAATAATGACAAGACAATAAAGGTTACCGCCAAGGCTTTGGTATGTGGACGGTCCGAAGAGGTCCATGTGAAGTAGTTCAAGTGGCTTGGAGGTTGACACCATTGTCTTCATCGGATGGTGTGAGGCAACTTGCTTCTCGGCTTGACATGCGCTACAAAACTTGTTCTTTTTGAATGTGACATCCTTCACGCCGGTCACCATCCCAAGCTTGAATGACTTCTTGAGCTTGCTCATCCCAATGTGAGCAATGCGCCGATGCCATAGCCATCCCAAACTTGTCTTGGTGAAAAGACAAGTGGTCAAGCTAGCATCCTTGTTGGAGAAGTCCACCAAGTAGAGATGTCCATGCCGAAAACCTTTGAATATTAGTTCTTTGCTTGAATCACTAGTCACCACAACACCATTCTTGTCAAATGTGCATGTTAGTCCAAGATCACATAATTGTGCAATAGAAAGTAAATTAAAACTAAGAGACTTAACGTAAAGCACATTAGAGATAGACAAATCGTGAGAAATAGCAATTTTACCCAAACCAATCACCTTCCCCTTTGAGTTATCACCAAAGGTGACTTGTTCATGATTGTCGGGGTTTTCTATGGAGGTGAACATACCATCATTACCGGTCATATGTTGAGTGCACCCACTATCGAGTACCCAATGCTTTCCTCCGGCTTTGTAGTTCACCTACACACATGAAGTTAGTTTTTGAGTTTAGGAACCCAAGCCAACTTAGGTCCTTGTATGTGTGATACAAGTGTTTTTGGAACCCAAAGTTGCTTGGGGAGCTTCCCCTTCATGCCCTTGATGTCTTTGCCGATGAACCTTGCCTTCACTTTTCCACCTACTTTGCTCAATAGATAGTGATAATCATTGAACGTAGATTTATAGTTGGGAGGCAATTTGGGAGAAGGACGGTTGGGAAGAGGACACTCCCTCGTGTGATGTCCGGTGACCTCACAATGTTGGCAATAGGAACCAACTTCCTTGATGAAGCTTGTCCTAAGCTCCGATGAGGGCACCTTTCCTTTGTTGGGCACCGGGAAGGATCCAAGTCCCCTCTTGTGGAAGCCTTTAGCTTGTTGGTAGAGGATTTCCTTGTGCTTGTCCTCCCCCTTAGAAAGTCTTGCCACACTAGTGCGAAGACTTTCAATTTCGTCCATTAGCTCCTTCTCCCTAGGGCTTGCTTTCAAAGGCAAAGACTCATCCAAAATATTAGTGGCATGTGAATTAGGTGATATTTTGCCATCAAGGGTTTCTTTCTTTGTGTTTTTCACTTTAAGTTCAATCGCTTCATAAGCAAGGTTAAGCACTTCATGTTCTTGAACCAACTCATTGTGCTTTGCCAAGAGTGCTAAGTTAGCTAAGTCAAGCTCATGATACTTAAGCTTGATTTGAGCATTCTCCTCCTCGATTTGCTTAACATTTGATTTGAGCGTGTCATGCTCTTTAAGTATGGTTACATACTTATCATGCAAATCGAGGTTGGCACTTTCAAGCTTGGCTCGAGCTAGCTCAAGAGCCTTAACCTTAGCCTTTTCCCTTTTTATAATGGCATGATATTCATTAATCGTAGATGCTAATTCATCGGGTGAAAGCTCATCATCATCATCGCTAGAATCTTCACATACCTTTGAGTTACCTTTCGCCATTAGGCACATGGGAGGTGGACGAAGAGGTGAGTCATCCTTGTTGACGACGCCGAGGCCCGCCAAGTTTTCTTCATCTTCACTATCTTCGTCGCTTGACTCTTCATCCGTGATCCACTCATTGGCTTCACACATGAAGACCTTTTGAGGCCCTCTTCTCTTCTTTGGAAAGAGCTTGGTTTTCTTGCCTTTGTCAAATTTCTTCTTTCCAAAAGAACGCTTGGGCTTAACCTCCTCTTCATCATCACTTTCTTCTAGCTTGTAATGCTTCCCATTTTCCTTCCTTTTGTCCGGTCTTGGACAATCATATGATATGTGGCCTAGATCACCACAATTGTAGCACGTCTTGTTTTCATCTTTTCTTGGCAAGAAGGCTTTCTTTTTAGGATCAAAAGAGTATCCCTTCTTTGCAATCTTGGAGTTGAGGCGTGAGAATTTCCTCATCATCAAAGCAAGTTCATCATCATCTTCGCTTGTTTCTTGCTCTTCTTCACTTGAGCTAGGCTCAACCACTTTCTTCTTCTTGGAAGTTGTCTTCTTGGTTGAAGCCTTGAGAGCAATGGTTTTTGATGATGACTCCTCCATCATTCCAAGTACGCTCATCTCATGAGCATGGATTTCTCCAATGAGCTCCGAAACTTCCATGTTGTCTAGTGACTCCTTTTGGAGCATTGAATTGATAATGTTGTACTTGGGCTTGGGTAGAAGCATGAGGATCTTGCGATTGATAAGTCCCTTGCCAAGAGAAGCAATGTCAAGTGCGTTAATTTCCTCAATGAGCACATTTAAATGAGAAAACATTTGGTTAACGTTCTCATGAGGAAACATCTTAAATTCATCATATTTTGATTTAAGCATGTGATATTTGAGTTCTTTAACCCGAGATGAGCCCTCATGTATTTCAATTAGACATGCCCAAATTTCACACGCTTTTTCTTTACTAGCAATCCTAGCAAAGACATCTTGACTAATGCATTCATATATGGCATTTCTAGCCTTAGCATCCCATTTTAGTTGGTCACCAACATAGTCAAGATTTCCAAACCCCGCATGGGTCGCTTCCCACACTTCGGGAGCAATTGCCTCAAGGTAAGCGCGCATGCGTGCTTTCCAATAAGCAAAATTCTTGCCCTCGAAGGTAGGAACCGAACCCCCATTCTTGGCCATTTTCGCTCTCTAGCGGTGAAGCTAGAATGATCCAGTGAGCAACCTTGCTCTGATACCAATTGTAAGGATCGAAACGCCCAAGAGGGGGGGTGAATTGGGCTTTTTAAAATTTTAGAGCAATTTAAAACTTTAATGGTTGAAGCCCAATTCCCTATGCAAACTAACTACGCAAGCAAGAGAGTTAAGTGCGGAATAGTAAAAGCGTAATAGTAAGGGGTGAGGAGAAAAATGCAAACTCCCGCGGAGACTCGGAGACACGGTGATTTTTCCCGTGGTTCGGTAAGATCACAAAAATCTTCCTACGTCCACGTTGTGGCACCCACCAAAGGGTATAGCCACTCCCAAGTCACCAAGACGAGGGAATCCACTATCTTTCTCCGTTCGCCTTCTCCGGCAAGGTGGAGCTCAAGCCTTGTACAACGGTGATCTTCCGGGCTTCCACAAACACCTTGGTAAGCTCCGGAGTGATCTCTTCTTCCTCCAACGTTTACAAGGTGAGAGAAGTCACCAAGACACTCTCTCTCACTAGCCTAGAGATTCCAATCACCAAGAATGGACGCACACAAGCTTCTCTCTCGCTAGATATAACCTATAGTTGGAGTACAAGAGGTTTTGAAGTGTGGAAGTGGTAGCTCTTGGTCTTGAATGCTTGAGAATGTCTAGAGAGGCTCTGGTGATCAAGACTTGTCGAAATGGCCGGTTGGAGGGGTATTTATAGCCAGCCCACACGAGATAGCCGTTGGAAAAGTGGGCAGACTTTTTCAGTGAACATCGGATCCTCCGATGTACCCCTTTATATGAGCATCGGTCGAATTCCAAATTAGCTGATGTCACGTGTCAGATGTGACCGTTGGATATAACCGTTGGATCTTTTAATCGACCGATGTTACTTCAATTTATCATCGGATGATCCGGTGAGTTGATCTTCAGAAATGGGTTAGAAATATTGTCTCTGTTGAATTTGACCGATGTACACTTACTTCATCATCGGATGATCCGGTGAGTTGATCTTCAGAATTACTCAGAAATTATCCTTCTGTTGAAAGCAACCGATGTGCCACTTCCTTCACATCGGATGATCCGGTGTTTACTGGGCTCTGAGGTCTTCTTCTTCTGCCAACTCAAACTCGACCGATGTAGTCATTTTGCAAGATATCGGATGATCCGGTGAATGCAACTTGTTTGCTTCGAGTTGTTTTGAGTTGATCTTTTAGAATCTTCTTGAGTAAACTCTTTCACACTTGTTTGAAATGATATTACGATGAAGTGTAAGCTCCTTGTGTTGCCAATTTTGATAAAGTAGAGTCGTTGTATGAGTTCTTCATTTAGTTTTCATGAGTATCGAATAACCCCTTAGAATGGATCGTTGAGGGGTCTCCATTTGTATCCAATGAGCAGTAGATGGTGTGAATAGATAGTTCATTTAATGTTTGATGTGATGTACGTGAAACCTTGCATCCACAAACTCATTAGTAATAACGAACAGTTGTCATTAATCACCGAAACCATATCTCACGGTGGCCTAGATGCTTTCAACGGTCCACGTCAGCCCCGCGTTATAAAGACTGGAAATCTTACGTGCTACCCCCTGGGGTTCTCGGGAAATAAGAGCTAGCCCCGGAAACTTCTGATCTAGCACCTGGAACTCCAGAAAATCATGTAAATTCATTTAAAAATCAGTTTTAGCCCCTGGACTTAATAAAAATTAGGAAAAACACCTCTGATAAGTGTAGCTAGACCCCTAGAAATTCTGAAAATAATATTATAGACCCTGTAGTGGGGTAAGTTTAACTTTTTAGCCCTGTTTAGTATTTAAATTAGGAAATTGAATATGTGGCTAGTGTTTAAAAATTAAAAAGTGGGACAAACATATTGTCATAATTAAATTAAAAACTTTCTCAGTATTTAGAAAACTTTGAAGTGAGATAAAAACATATTTTCGGCTGAATTGAATCTGTTTAATTTATTATTCACATTTAGGGACACATTTTTAAGTAATGAATAGTTTTAGAAAATAGGGAAAATAATTGTGAAATAGTTTACATCAGAGGCAAAGGTCAAAATGTGTTATTAAATTATTTAGGACCAGAACCTATTCTGTTTAGATGATGTGTATTACTAATTTCATGATAAAGTACACAATTATGCATAGGAAAATAAATCTGAAAATATAGCAACTAGTAAATGATAAATGGAGTTTCTAAAATCCAAAGAATTCAGTTTAGGGTTGGTAGAAATTCTGAAGGCACATATGGAGAAGGAAAATACATTTCATGCATACATGGTAGCTAAAAGGTGTAGTAATTGAATATAAGGAATTTATTTAAATTGGAAACTCATATATATAGTAGGTAAGTATAAATGTGAACACAAAAGTAGGAATTATATACACATGATTAAAAGTGCATGCAAGCCACAAATCAACACACATAGAGTAACCACAACACATATAATGGTGAATTACTTTCATGAATGTGAATGTGTGGTTTGTATGAAGTGGAAGTGTGAACTATGTCTTATGGATTGTTGTTTTTCTTTTGTTATGTGTGATGGTATGATGTAGAACCTGCTCAAGAGCAAGTTATTCCTTTCCAAGACCAGGACTACCCATTTCAAGAGCAGCAAGAAGGAGGCAAGTGTCCTTGACCACTTTGATCCTATGCTAGGATGTGTAGCTAGAGTTATTTGCATTGTCAATTTAAATATGAAACCCATGCTAGGAAGTTTCCCTAGAATTGCATTACCTTGTTTCCTTGTAGCTTGGGTTGGGATTTATTTTATTATGTCATTTATTATTATGCATATGCTTAGCCATGCTTAAAATGGGATATTTGGGATATGAGATCATCAGTTTATTTTACCATACTCTTGAATGAGATATTGTGAGTTATGTAGAGGTAGGGATCAAGGCCAGGTGGATGTTTTGGTTGTGTGCTGGGTGCACGAGAATCGGGTTTGTGTTTAGTACTTGCCTGGATCCTAAGGACCGGTTCATGGAGCATGTAACCTGGCTTACAGTGCCAACCACATGCTGAGATGGGGCAGCTTGGCCAATTAATTAGGTGTATCCCCGGCGTAGTATGGGTGTGTTGGATGGTGCGGGGAGTAGGTGTCAGCTGGACTACCATATGAACCGCAAGGCTCAAGAGGGGGCCACTGCAGCGGGGTTGGAGCCTCTTGTATGCTGTTAGGGGTGAAACCTCAGCGGGCCCACGCTCGTCGGTAATCCCTTTGTAAAGGCTTCGTAGTGATCTCCTGGCTACACACCTGGGAAGTGTGAATGTGGTTCGTAGCCACTGGCATAATGGAGGTTCTTTTAGTCCACCCGGCAACGGGGGATGAAATCACTACATGTGGGTACAGTGGTACAAACTCTGCAGAGTCAAAAACTGTCATGACAGCCGTGCTCACGGTCAAGAGCGGCTTGGACTTATTCATGATTAGAGGATTGATGGTTTTGGAAGTTGTGATGTTAAGCGGGGAGCTTAACATTGGAAATGATGTTATGGTTATTGGATTATGATGATGGGATGGGAGATTTGGACCATTTCACCTGTGTAGTAATGTAGGTGCTTAATAAGCTAAGGTGATAGGTATTAATTGCGTAGTGCTTTAACCATGAGTTCAACCTCTCCTTGTTCTAGCCATGCATGATATAATTTTCCCACACTTGCTGAGTACCGTACTCAACCTTGCATATTTTGTTGGTTTATATTGCTGCTCAGGTCAAGATAATGAGGTGGTGTATAATGACCAACACTTTGGACCCGAAGATGGTTTCTAGGTTCATGAAGACCCCCGGGCAACGCCTGTGATGGAGCCCTCAAGAATAATTTTCCGCCGCTAGTTTATTTACTTGTGATGAACTTATTATTGTCCATCGAGACATTTACTATGTAAGACTTACTTATATTCGACACCTGGCTTGTAATAAATGATGATTCACTATTTGTCATCACATGTATGAGAAAATGATCCTGGCATACATGTGATATTCACTTGGTTGTTCTTCGGAAAAACCGGGTGTGACATTGAACTCCTGTAAAAATTTCAGCTCATTTGGAGTTGATTTGATCAGGAGAATTCAGATTTAAAGTTGCTGTGTTCAAATGTATACAGAAACATCTTCAGAGAATTTCCAAAACATGGAAATTCAGTTTAGGGCAATTCTTAGCTCCACAAATACTAGAAAAATTCATGCAGGCTCCATGAACTATAATTGAAATTATAGTTCACTAAGTTTGACATAAACATGGGTGTTACCTCAGAATTAATTCCTCTTTGCTTAATTGTTAGATAATTATTCTGTATAAACCACTCAATGAAAAGTGCTAATTTTTTGTCCAGATATCTTTATTGTGACAAGGAACTCACATGAAAAATTTCAGCTCCATTGGAGCTCTGGATCACCACTTTCCTGTGTAACCTCTTAAGGTGATCAACACACAAGTGGAGGAAGCACTTACCACTTGATCATAGTGCTTAAACCCAAACCCAAACCACTAGCACCAGTGTCATTTTAAAATTATTAAACAGAGTTCCAGGTTTTAAACTTATAATTAGAGCTTATTAGCAAAAGCTTTACAATTAAATACATATGCATATTCATATTGTGTAGCATCTAAGCGAGAACGTGTGAAGGAGTTGAAGTGAAGATCAAGGAGGGAGGAAAGTGAGTGATCAAGCCCCAAGTGATCTTCACTTACTGATTGTAATCTTAGTCACCTGCTAAACAGGCAAGCCCCGGTTTGCATTTGAACAGTTTTATAAAGCATTTCCATTTTTAGAGATCATAGCTTGAATTGTTTGATTGCATTAAGTCTAGTTAATATTGAAAACCCCAGTTGCATGACCCGAATAACCTAAGAGATAAAGGGTAGAATAGCACCTCCTCGAGTAGAAGTCGAGTAGTTGGAAGCTGATCGCGAGTTTAGGGCTGGTTACTCGGAACGGGTCAAAATAGAAATGATGTGGAAAGTTCACACATAAGAAATGGAGACCGGGCAGGGAGGCTTAGATGCAGCAGGCTGCGGACCGTGCGTGCATAGCCCTGCTTGTGTCGGTTAAGGCCTGTCCATGTTTGGCCCTGTTGGACAAGTTTGAGTTGTGTACCGTGCGCATACTGGCTATATGGGACCCAGGAAACCGATGTACCTCGGGAGATCCACATTGGAACTTTTCTAACCGCCTTAGGCTTTCGGCGTCAGGGTAGCAGGAGCTAACTAGATCAAGAACATACCACTGCGGGTATGTACCTTGAGGGAGCTTGCGTACTCGGGGCAGTTAGACCGCGTCCTGTGTGGAAGATCTTGGGAAAGGTGGCCCCGTACAACGTCAGGCGAGGTTGCTGCCAGCAACTCGGAGTACGGGTGTACGTGACGTGTAGTCCGGGCGTGTACTGATTCGAATCACCGTTGCTCATGGTTATATGAGCATACTTGCCCACTGCGCCTTGATGTAGTAACAATTGAACTGTTTTTCTTTTGAACTTGATAAGGCTGTGATGTAACTTGTATTGCAACCATGATTGAACTAGAGATAGGCTCATTAAACTTTACTTTCACTTTGTGCAAGAAGCATCGCAACAAAGCATTTCTTGTTTGATTGTGGAGTTGCCATGCTGTTCGGCTCAAGGTCTGTACAATGAGGCTTAAAATCTGAAAGTTAAGGATCTACTTTAGGCGAGTCCTTTATGCAAATTTAGCTAACCCAATTGCAACGGTCGTGCATGTAGAGTTTCTTGTTTAGGAGAGATGGATCAGTCTTGCTGAGCCTATGTGCTCACGCTTGCTATATAAGTGGTTTTGCAGGTTAACATTGATGCTAAGAAGAAGGTTGTCCGGTGAGACTCGGAGACTTCCGAGTCGTGTAACATATGGAGAACCCAGCCACTGCTGTTGTCTTCGTGTTGCTAGCGAGATGAGTCCGCGGGCTAGACTTCAGCTAGTTATTCGACGTGAGATGTTTATAGACTTCCGCTGTAGCTACTTGATGTAAATTATTTACAAAGAAAAACTTGCAAGCTTCCGCTATTGTTTTATGTAATACATTGTTCCTTATATGTGTGACGTTGGGTGCCGCATAACACGGCACCACCCAATGCGATTCCCGGGCGAGTGCCACGTCCTCGTGACTAAACAGGCGGCGTCAGGCCCTGTCACCTGCGCTCGCCGGAGATCACCGGAGCTCGCTTCCCCGGCCACCTCCTGTTCTTACACTCACCGCAAGCCCCTTAATCCACATGAGGAACACGGTGGAAGGGTTTCCCCAGGCCGGCAACGAATCCAACCTAGTGCGCGACGTGCGGCGGCTTGCACCGAAGTTCGGCGATGTCGCCCGGCCCTTCTAGCTCACCAAAACCCCGGTGGAGCGGCTATACAGCATCAGTGTACAACGGAGGAACTCGACATGGACGTTAACTAGATCGTGGACGGCTCTAAAGTACTTATCACCGTGCGCCCGAGGCTCCCCGCCACGGTCGCCGTCGTAAAAGTTGGAATATGCCGTCAACGGTGGGTTTCATGCTAGGGTTCCAAAGAGAAATTGTCGCTTACCTAATCTAGCTCATGTGTGATCAATTTGGTGTACTACAAATGAATATTAATTGTGAAATTAACAAACTCTTACTCACGGGTCATTTTACTCTGGCCGAAAGAAGAATCGGAAATTCACTAGCGATGAGCAACAACTCGGGCTGAGTTTTGGGGGTGAGCAGATCGGGGCCCTAGCACTTCTGTTGGTACATTTGCTTGGCCGTGAGAGGCTCTGGAGTGAGCTGTCCACGGAGGACCGAAGCTGCGGATGTTTTCAGCCGCTGCAAGACAAAGGCGTTCTCGGCGTAGAGAGAGCTTAGTGCGCTCGGTGTGGTGTCGAAGAGGCACTAGGCGATCACGCGGTGCCGTTTTGCCACTCTCTGAGGCTTTGCAAGTGATGAAACGCCGGCTCCTGATCGACCGAGGAGTGGCGGCGATGCCTCTGCTCTGTTCATGCGTGAGGGGAAAAGCACGGTGTCGGTTCTCTGGTTTGTGGGCGAAAGGGTTCCACAGAGAGGCCATAAGGGCACTAGAGGGAGTCCACGAGCTGCTCGGAAGGTGTCCTCGGCGTGGCACCTCGGTGTTGAGCTGATAGCCCTCGGATGCTTCGAGTGAAATATGAAACCTGATTTTTTGTTTGGCTGCTGCAAATGAGCTTTTTAACACAACAGTTTGCAACCCATTGTGTTGCCCTCATTTGAAATTTGAGTTGAACCAGTTAGTTCCAAAATCAGATTTTTAAACATTCAATTGCACATGCGACTTCAAATCTGTGGTTTAAATATACCTTAGTTCCAAACATGCAACTAAACATGAGCTTGTGTAGAGAGAGCTCTCATGTGCATTATCACATGTGAAAGTTTTAACAAGTCCCAATTTTCATACACATAAAACTAATGTTTGTGCAAACTTTATTTTCTTTGTATTCATATTTTTGGAATCTTTACATTCCACGCCCCTTAAAAGGAATCTCGTCCTGAGATTACAAAAGATGAACGAGACGGGAGCGTAATTACAAAGTCTATGACAAAAGTTCCGGATAGTTCTTGTGGATGTAATCTTCACTTTCCCATGTTGCCACTTCTGAGCTATGATTACTCCAAAAGAGATTGTAAAATTTTAAAGTCTAGTTCCGGGTGATCCGGGACTTTTCGTTGATAATCTGCACGGGTCGCTCGGTGTATGTGAGATCTGGCTTTAGCTCGTTGATGTCTTCAGTGCGGATAGCAGCGGTAAACTTGAGACACTTCCGCAGCTGTGACACTGAAATATGTCATGAATACCAGCAAGGTTTGCCCGTAGTTCCAGCCGGTAGGCTACGGTTCCACACTTCTCTGTGATGGCAAACAGATTGATAAACCGGAGAGCAAGTTTCCCCTTGATACCAAACCGATGAATTCCTTTCATCGGAGACACACTAAGATACACGTGCTCTCCGATGTCGAAATGCAGTGGTCGATGCCTCTGATCCACGTAGCTTTTCTGACGAGATTGAGCAGCTTTGAGGTTCTCTTGTATTATCTGAACTCTCTCTTCGGCTTCGTTTACAAGATCAACATAGAATATTACTCGTTCACTAGACTCGCACCAATTCAATGGTGTACGGAACTTCTGGCCGTAGAGAGCTTCATATGGTGCCATTTTGTGAGACCTATGTGTGCTGAATACATTGGCAATTAGGATAAAAGTTAGCATTAACATTCAAAGTTTTGAATATTGCCAAAACATTCTTCTGTGGCAAGGTCCGACAAGTTCTTTGTTAGGTCCGCCAAGTGTTGGCAAGGTCCGACGCAAGGTCCGGAGAGCTCCTGCAAGGTCCGGAGAGCTTCTGTGAGGTCCGGAGCTTGTTTTTAGGGAGCTCCCGTGAAGTTCAACTCGTAGAACTGCAGCGTCTTGTTTTTGCTTTTAACTCGCAATGTTTCAAACATGCTTTTATGGGAAGGTTTGCTTAGTATTAATTTGCTAAGTTTTTGGTGTGTTTTGGTGGTTATGGCTGTTATCATTTGATATGGTTTGCAACATGCTTATGTGACGTGCTCATGTAAGGTGTTGTGGTTTTCGAACTAACGTGAGTCAAGTCGAGGACTTGTGCTTGGAAGAATTGGTTGTTTATTCATGTGCAGGTTTGCTTGTGTGGGACGCGCCCGCGGCCCGGGAATCGCAGTGGGTGGTGCCGTGCGATGCGGCACCCAACAGCATGCACGAAAAGAGGCGTAAGAAACATAACGACACCATTTTGTTACTCAAAGTAATTTCTTTTACAACATAATGTACACACGCAGCGGAAATTAAAATGTACTGGACAAACTACTCACTCTCGACCCTAACTACGCCGAAGAGAAGTCGTTCAGCCCGTGAACGCTTCCTACTAGCTTCACCAAAGAAAGGCAGCGGCTAGGTTTCCGATGAGTTGACCAAACCGTGAGGTTCATCGTCTCACCGAACAACCCTCTTCATAGCAGGCATCCTGCTACCTGCAAAAACAACTCAGAAGCAACCGTGAGCACTAAGGCTCAACAAGACTTACCCGTCACTCCTAAACATGCAACTCTACATGCAGAGGTAGTAAGAAAGTAGGCATAGGAATTTGCAAAATGCATCATGACTAAACTTGATCCTTATATTCAGATTCTTATAGCCTTCATTTTAGTGGTCCTCACGCCTCACAACATCGGAAGTCCACAATCAAACAAGAAACGCTTATCCCGATGTTGCTAGCCTAAGGTGGAAATGAAATTTAGTTGGCTCTATATCTACTTCAGTCAAGGTTCCAATACAGTGATTAATCCACAAACAGCAAGTTAAGAGACTTAGTTCATCTTTTTACTAAGTCACGGCGCAGTGGGCAAGTATGCTCAATCCTCTTCCGCGAGCGACGGTGATTCGAATCAATAACAACCCGGAATACACGACACATACACCCGCCTCGAAAGACTCTCTCAAGAGCTCTTTCTTACGTTGTATGCAGCAACCTTTCACACGACACCCCGACATAGAAAAACGCTTCGCGCCGAGCAGGATGGTCCTCTACGCGGACACGTCAAAGTTGCCCGCTAAAGGATTTACACCTCCCGCCTTCTCAACGCCATTCCCACGCGAAGGATGAGTTTCTATATCACGGTCCATCGTGTTACATCGGTTTCATGGGTCCCATACCCCACTATATATCCGGTACAGCTCAATCTTGTCCAGCAGGGCCACATACATACGGTCCTTAACCGACACGGACGGGGCTACAACCAACCTCCACATTTGCCTTACCATCCCGGTCCAGGCCAAATGTGGTCTCAAGCATTGTCACACCCATCGCAGGTCGAGACCAACCTTGAGCGTTCCATCCTACAGGAACATCCCCGTCCCCATCTCATATTCATGAGGGTGCTCTTATCATTTATCTCTCGCGAGTAACTTCATTACTCGAACTTTCTCGCGAGTAGCTTTTTACTACTCGACTTCTACCGAGCTAGCTACAACATTAGCCTAGCATCTACAACGTGGCAAAGCCTACACTAAACCTTCTAATTAGGGATGTAATAGTCATGCAAGTGGGTTTCAATCATCCTAGACATAATGCACTCAAGTCTAACAAACATGGTGTGAAGTAAAGCAAAATTTAAAATGGTAACGATATGCAAACCGGGGCTTGCCTTGCTCAACGGTTTTGTTAGAAGCTAGAAGTTAGTCTTCCTCCGGAGAATCCGCCAAACTCGTCACGAGATGGAGATCCTCGCTGTAGAGTCGGACCCTCGTCGAACGTCAACGTCACGTGAGCTATTATATTGCAATGCACATATATTTCAAAAGCAATTTAGAAACTGTTTCAAAACTGTTGTACAGTTAACTCACACATAAAAGAGATAAACAACAGCAAGGTTTCTGTTGTTGGATCTAAACCTTAGAGATGATGAAATCTAGGTGAAAAGAGATACTAGTAATCACCATGTGATTATGTCCATTATATGAACACTTAACCTAAAAGATGGTAGCTCAAGTTCCAGAGGTCCAATGAAGCTGAGAATTTAACCACAGCCTCTATGGAAGGTATTCAGGCAGTGTGCAAAAATTGAGCTCATGAAATGGCTTCATGTGAGCACAACAAATCCTTATGTGGTTTTCACTAATTTGCCTTTACCCCCTAGATATTAAGCTTTCCTATGCTGAAAAGTAGACTTTTTGTGAAGTACAAAATGTCCTGAGTCCATAGGAATTGGTTTTACCATTTTTGGAGTTTCCTACATGGAGATATGGATTTTTCAAAGAATGGTGAAAAGCTGAAATTGTCTCTGTTTATTTTCCTATTTTTCAGAGACATAAGGAATGAACACATTATTTGACCAAGAAAATTAGGTCCAATGCCTCTGAAATTTTTACTGGAGTTCAAGGAATTTTGGAAGAATGTCCTGTCAAAATTTGGGAATTTTCCAATAAACAGAACTCCTGTAAAAATTCAGACAAGATTTTTCTTAAATGAATTAATGAGCCAAATCCAGGGATTTTCATAAACATTGGCCTGCACCCCTGGATAGTACTCTTTGAGAGGAATCCAACAAAATTTGTTTCACAATTTTTGGACATTCCTACACAAAGTTATGGCTCTCCAAAGTTTGAACTAGAGTGGGAAAATCTGGAAAATGTTTAAATGCTGACAGTGGGTCCCACTCGTCATCCCTAACCTCCAGCCACGCGCCAAAACAGAGCAGTGGCGGCTGCCTCCGGTGAGGTCGCCGGAAATGAGCTTCCCGGCCACCTCCGGACCCCCTGCTGGCCGCCCCCCCATTTTCCACCCTGCTGAACTCATTGGTGAGGTCCCCGGCGGCTGAAACTCGCCGGAAAGCAGTGCGCACCGGCCACAGTTAACCCTAGAGCTCCGGCGAGGTCTTGCACGGTGAATTCTCCACCAAATGGTCGGTTCTTGGGCTCTACAGCACCAGGGGAACATCTAGAAGACCGGCATGAGGTTTAAACCAGCTGGAGATGGCTCTAAACCCATCGGCACCGTGCACCCGATAGGGTCCAGCGGCAAAGCCTCTAAAAGAGCTCGGACTGCTCACTCTACACTCAATTTCTTGGTCTAAAATCGATGGAGGAGGTGTGCTAGGAAGTTAACAACCTGTGTATGAAGTTTGAGACCCAACAAACATGAATTGAGGACGAATTTTACAATTCTTTACCTCAAGGTCCGTTTCTGCCGCCCGGGAGAAAAACTTGAAATTCTCCCTCTGTGATCAATGGCTGGGGCTGAGCTTTGGAGGTGAGAAACTAGACTTGTTGGTGCACAGATGGGGTGGCTTGCTTGGGCGTGATCCCTGCTGGTTTGTGCTGTCCACGGTGTCCAGTCCCAGCTTCTTCAGTCTCAGTTCGGGACAGTGGGAGCTTTGCCGTTTCTAGGCGCCGGTGAGCTCAGGACTGTGGGGTAAAGTGGCTGGACGGCTAGAGCAGGGGTATGCGATGATCTTTGCTGTGGAGACCTCGATCATTCGTCGCTCAGGTGGCTGTGTAGAATCGAGAGAAGGAGGGGCGCTGTTCTGCTCGGGAGGACGAACAGAGAGCGGGAGCTCGGTTGGGAGAAGGCAAAATGGTGTTGCTGCCCTCATGGGCGTGGATTAGGACGGCAAAAGATCAAAGCAGGAGATGGCATCGGCAGAGAATCGGGAGGAGCTGCTGTCGAGCTCTCCGTCGCTGAAGAACAGAGCAGAGTCGGTCTCATTCTTGTGAGACTGACCGGTGGGGTCCACGGCCCCAATTTTGCTTCTTATCCCCCAATTCGATTTAAAATAGCAAATGAGCTCCAATTGTGATCAAACTTGGAGGATAGGCCAAAAGAATTATGAGGAACTCAAATCTGAAATCAGATTTTGAAATTGAGTATGTTTGGTTCAAAATTCAAATTTAAGTTTGAATTTGAACGTGACCTCATTTAATCCTCGGAATAAATAGTATATGAAACCTAAAATTCTCCAAACTTGAAACTTAGGCTCTTGAATACATGAGAAATGCATCTATGCTCTCACATATAGGCCTTTGTACAATCTGAATAAGAATCCTTCCAAAAGAATTCAAATTGCATTTAAATTTCCTCCACTCTACTCATAGAGAAGGTGCATATGAGTTAGAGTTTTAGGAGTGTAATTATTTCCCCTAGGTTAACATGTGTTGAGCATGGGCTAGAGAAAATTTTTAACTCCCTCACATGTCCATATGTGTGTTCCTCATTTCATGTGACACAATTATAGTCTTTTGTTGCCTTAACTTTGTTTTATGAGCTGACATCAAACTTTACAAAAGTTAGGGCTGTTACATTCCTCCCCCCTTAAAAGAATCTCGTCCCGAGATTACAAAAAGAAAGAAGAAGGGAGAATGACTACTGGACATATGGTACAAACAAGTCGGGAAAATTTAAACGGAGAAAATCCTCGCTTTCCCACGTGGCTTCATCAGCGGTGTGGTTGCTCCACAAGACTTTGTAAAATCGCAATGTCCGATTTCTTGTGGCGCGAGTCTTCTCGTCAATAATCTGTATCGGATACTCCGAATAAGTGAGATCCGGTTGAAGATCCTCAATGTTCTCCATATGAACTGCGGTTGGGTACTTAAGACATTTCCGCAGCTGAGAGACGTGGAAAACATTGTGAATGCCCGAAAGTGACGCCGGTAACTCCAGACGATAGGCCACGGGTCCGCATATCTTAGTGACAGCAAACGGCCCGATGAATCGCGGAGCGAGCTTCCCTTTCACTCCAAAACGATGAACCCCTTTCATCGGAGAGACACGAAGATAAACGTGGTCCCCGATGTCGAAGTGAAGAGGTCGACGTCTTTTGTCCGCATAACTCTTCTGCCGAGATTGAGCAGCCTTTAAATTGGCTTGAATCACTCGCACTCGTTCCTCGGCTTCATTCACCAGATCAATCCCGTAGACCACTCTCTCGCCGGACTCACACCAATTTAGTGGTGTGCGGCACTTCCGGCCATAAAGAGCTTCGTACGGGGCCATCTTGATGCTGGATTGATAACCGTTATTATATGAGAATTCTGCTAACGGTAGATGGTCATCCCAATTCTTCCCATGATTGATGACACATGCCCGTAGCATATCCTCCAGAATCTGATTTATCCTCTCCGTTTGACCATCAGTTTGCGGATGATACGCTGAACTCCGAATTAACTTGGTTCCCAAGGAAGCATGCAGTTGCTCCCAAAATCTAGATACGAACAACGCACCCCGATCAGACACGATGGTGCGGGGAACCCCGTGTAAACACACGACTCTTGAGATGAACAGCTCCGCATACTTCTTTGCCACATATTTTGTATGGACTGGAATAAAATGTGCTGTCTTGGTCAAACGATCGACGATTACCCAAATAGAATCATGCTTGTTGCTGGTCATGGGTAAACCGACGATGAAGTCCATACTTATGTCTTCCCACTTCCATGCTGGAACCTCCAGCGGTTGAAGTGGTCCGGCTTTCCTCATATGGTCGGCTTTAACCCGCCGACACGTATCACACTCGGATACGTACTTCGCAATCTCTCTTTTCATCCGTGTCCACCAGAACTTAGATTTCAAGTCCTGGTACATCTTATTGCTTCCCGGATGAATGGAGTACTTGGATAAATGTGCTTCATCCAATATCTTCCTCCGCAATTTCATGTTTCGGGGGACCACTATGCGGTTGTTAAACCATATAGTACCCTCTTCATCTTTGCGGAACATCTTCAATTCACCACTGTCCACTCTCCTCCGGATGTGAGACATACCTCTGTCTCTCTTCTGAGCCTCTACAATCTCATCTCGGATTGTAGGAATAAGAGCTAGGTTGAACAGCGATCTGTAGGGAACTAAGCGCAGGCTTGGTTCTCCTTCTTCATGTGCAGCCATGGCTAAATGGTGAACGTGAGCTTTCCGACTAAGTGCGTCGGCAACCACATTCGCTTTACCCGGATGGTAATGAATTTCAAGTTCATAGTCCTTGATCAATTCGAGCCATCTTCGCTGCCTCATATTCAGTTCCTTCTGTGTGAAGATGTACTTCAAGCTTTTGTGGTCAGTGTAGAGATGTACTAGATTGCCTAGTAGATAATGTCTCCACATTTTTAATGCTAAAACCACTGCAGCTAGTTCAAGGTCGTGCGTCGGGTAATTCTGCTCATGACCCCTGAGTTGTCGGGATCCATACGCGACCACACGTCCTTCTTGCATCAACACACAACCCAAACCGATGCCGGATGCATCACAATAAACATCAAACGGCTTCGTAGTGTCCGGCTGGGCCAAAACTGGAGCTGTAGTGAGATGCTTCACTAATGTTTGAAAAGCTTGTTCACATGAATCGCTCCAATCATATTTGGTGCTTTTCTTCAAAAGCTCCGTCATAGGTTTAGCGACTTTGGAGAAGTTTGGAATGAATCTCCGGTAATAGCCCGCTAAACCTAGGAAACTCCTCACTTCATGAACAGATGTTGGAGATTTCCAATTCAGCACTTGCTCGATTTTACTTGGGTCCACAGCGATGCCTTCCGCTGAAATAATATGCCCAAGAAACGGCACTTTGCTGATCCAAAACTCACATTTACTGAACTTTGCATATAGCTTGTGGTCCCTCAAGCGTTGGAGTACAATACGCAAATGTTCAGCATGTTCTTCTTCTGACTTTGAATAGACCAAAATGCCGTCGATGAAAACCACGACGAACTTGTCTAACTCCGGCATGAACACAGAGTTCATGAGATACATAAAATGAGCCGGAGCATTGGTCAATCCAAAGGACATGACAAGATATTCATAAAGACCATATCTTGTTGAGAACGCCGTCTTAGGTACATCTTCTGCCCGAATCTTTATCTGGTGATACCCGGACCGAAGATCCATCTTGGAAAATACCTTAGCACCCACTAGTTGATCGAACAAAATGTCAATGCGCGGTAGTGGATACTTATTCTTGATAGTGACAGCATTCAGTGGACGATAATCTACACATAGTCTCAAAGTCTCGTCCTTCTTCTTCACGAAGAGTGCGGAACAGCCCCAAGGTGATGAACTTGGGCGTATAAAACCTTTGTCCATGAGGTCATTAAGCTGCTCCTTCAATTCTGCTAGCTCCTTCGGTGCCATTTTGTATGGTCGCCGAGAAATAGGTGTTGTTCCCGGTGCTAGTTCAATCTTGAACTCTACATCACGTTCGGGCGGCATGCCCGGCAAGTCTTCGGGAAACACATCTGGATATTCACATACCACTGGAATATCCTCAATTTTAGGAGCTTCAATCTGATGCACTGCTGCAACTTGTTGTGATGGATCCACAAGATTCAATGTGTTGCAACCGTGTATTGGGGAATTCAGTTGGACAGTTCGAGAGCTGATGTCAAAGATAGCTCCATAATGTGTCAACCATGACATCCCCAAGATAATATCAATCCTTTGGCCTTTGAGTATGATAAGGCTCGCAGGATAGATGTTTCCACCCAAACATAATGGTGCCCGAGAGACCATCTCATCTGTTGATATCTTGCCTCCGGGTGAGCTGATATGAAACGGATGCTTAACTGTGCTAAATGGAAGATTATTCTTCAGCACATAGTCTCTGCTAATAAAATTGTGGGTGGCTCCGGAATCAAACAACACGAAAGTGGGCTGTTCATGTAAAGTGAACATGCCCGCTAAAACTGGTTCGCCTTTAGCAATGTCCTCACTAGCAGTATAATTAACCCTGCCAGCTTTTGAAAGATTCTTCTTTGAAGGTTTATGATGCTGATCTGAGCATTGACGAGACAACACATAAGTGTGGCTCTGCTCAGCTCCATGAGGGTTTCGTGTTGTAGAAATCTTCAGCTCTCTACTAACACGAGGTGGAGATAATTCGTGCGTAGCTGGTTGTGGTAGGGTTGCACGAATAATTTCTGCCCGCTGTTGTTGAGGTGGATGCTCATAAGTGATCAACTCCAGCCGTGGTTGTGAGAGTTGCACCACAGGCTGAATTTGTTGCCTAACTGGCGAGTGATACCGCACTCGATAGTTCGGACGAACCTCGATGTCACTGTCCGGCGGTATACTTCTTTTCAGTTCCGCTTCACAACGAAGATGCATGTCTTCCTTAATGATAGCAGCATTTACCAACTCATTATAAATACCGTTATTGAACAAAGTCACTTGTTCCTGAAGTTCAACATTCAAACCTCGGAAGAAATAGTCGCACTTCAACGCTTCCGAGTCAACCATATGAGTTGAGTATTGCATCAAGTCTTCGAACTCCTTGAAGTACTCGTACGCCCTCCTTTCTCCTTGCTTTAGCTCCAGAAAGTCTTGATACTTTGTTCGAAGAATTCCCGAACAAATGTGACGTGCCCGAAAAACATTCCGGAATTCATCCCACGTCACTCGATGACCTTCAGGAAGAGTAGCGATATACTCTGCCCACCAAGCTCCAGCAGCTCCGTGGAGTTGTTGAGCGGCAAATAAAGTCTTCTGATATTCATCGCACTCAAGCACATCGAATTTGGCTTCAATACATTGAAGCCAATGAGCCGACTCCAACGGTTCTTTCGCTTCCGAGAAAACCGGTGGTTGTCTTGCTAGAAAATCTAGATAAGTGCTTGGCGGAGGATTTTGCTGTAGTGTCTCCTGTCGTATGCTTTGTCGCACCAACAGATCCAGAGACTCAGCCATCTTTGCCAAGATTTCCGCCAATCCGGTTGATGATGTCGGCACTTCTTGTCGTGGCGAATTACTTTCGCCGTGACTCGACTCACCAACCTCACTCCTGGAATGAGCACGATCCATGCTGCAAGAATGAGCAATTTACGGTTAAAATTCAAAGTTCAAACTCAACTTGAATTCAAAAACATTAACCGTCAAAGCATCACTTCAATAATGCAGCACACATACTCTAACCAGGGTTCCGACAATTCTGGAATCTATCAAACGTGAGAAAGTTTGTCCAAACCCTTAATTCCAACAGTAGGACAAACTGACAAATAACTCAAGGACATGTTACGGAGTTTAGAGAAGTCTAAGACATCCCTGTCCACAACAAGTCTCGAGCTAAAGGACAATAAGTACTACTCTGTTCAGAATGACCAATAGGTCTTAATCCCAGAGTTTGAATATGACCATGGCAATTTCATGTCTCAAGTTGAATATCAAAGTTATAGTTAACTTTAATCTCTTTCCAACTAGTATTCATTTGCCTTCATATAAGTTCTGGATCAAAAGTTGTGATATTTCAAAGTCGACAGAAATCTGGAACAATTTTGACAGCACTTCGTTTGAAAGTGGCTGTTTTGTCCACAAGATTTCATCACTTTAAACTCCAAATCTGGAGACTTTGAACTATGAAGTCATAGCACATATCACAAGCTTTCCAATGGTGTATTACTTGACCCTTAGAAGATTTTCTACAGAAAGTTATGGTCGAAATACAGAAATTTCCAGAGAGCAATTTGTGCCTGCCCTGGTTTTGGACAGTTCACACTCATCTGAGAATTTCATCCATTTGGAGGGTGATTCTGGTCTGGAGTTCTAATGAAGAGTTGTAGAATACTTCAATAGCTTTCCATAAATGTATCACTCACCTCCATTGGTTCAACCAAACAAAAGTTACGTCCTGTTTAACTTCAGAAAAAAAAAATTTGCTGAAAACAGGGGAGGTTATTCCTAAGCCTTTGTGAATGAATCTATACCCCCAATTGACTCTTAGTTCAATATAGGAGTTCATTAACCCCTAATAGAATCCTAGACTCCAAATTTACTCTTTTTATTTTCAAACCTTCTTTTTCTTGCAGTTCAAAACACATCACGGTACTACGTTGCCTCACCAAATTAAAATCCTATCCGGCTTTATACCGGCTTATACGTCTCAAGTGGTGGCACTAAAACGATCACTCACAAACGTTTTCTACACGACATGTTCTAACGTGGTTAAGGTACCTGCAGAAAATCACTCAATAATGATGCACACATTGGTTTATCATTTCAGGCAGGTCCATATCATAGTAAAAACATACGCCCCGTATCATTGCCATACGGGCCGTCCTTGAGTCAAGCCACGTCTCAAGGTACATGATCGGGTTATTCACCACCCGACGGGGGCTCCACACCTTTGCAATAAAGCACACCGGTGAAACAGCGCTTTCGTAAGCCTCATAGGACATGAAGAGTCCTAGAGAACATACTTCGTGTTACAAACCACACGATGGGGTCTCCTCCTCTTGCCCCTGGGTTTGCGCACTGGAGGCTAGTGCCATTCATATGTCTCTAAGACATGAAGAGTCTTAGAAAACATATTCACTTCCCGTCCATTGCTGAACAGGACATCCCACACTACTTTCCTTGTATGGGTGAGCTAACCGAAATTGATCCGCTTTCAGTGGCGTTCCTTACCATTCTTACCTCCACGTAGGTGCGTCGTTACTGAATTTAAATACTGAAGAGTAACACACTGTTAGCTTGCCACCTTAGATAACTATGCTAATAATACTCCTTATGTGGGCATACTATACGTTCCTCACTCGTATACCCCTAAGTTTTCAAAAATATACTCTTTTCATGCGTGCTATTCCCAATGCGGCTCTGATACCACGTCTGTGGGACGCGCCCGCGGCCCGGGAATCGCAGTGGGTGGTGCCGTGCGATGCGGCACCCAACAGCATGCACGAAAAGAGGCGTAAGAAACATAACGACACCATTTTGTTACTCAAAGTAATTTCTTTTACAATATAATGTACACACGCAGCGGAAATTAAAATGTACTGGACAAACTACTCACTCTCGACCCTAACTACGCCGAAGAGAAGTCGTTCAGCCCGTGAACGCTTCCTACTAGCTTCACCAAAGAAAGGCAGCGGCTAGGTTTCCGATGAGTTGACCAAACCGTGAGGTTCATCGTCTCACCGAACAACCCTCTTCATAGCAGGCATCCTGCTACCTGCAAAAACAACTCAGAAGCAACCGTGAGCACTAAGGCTCAACAAGACTTACCCGTCACTCCTAAACATGCAACTCTACATGCAGAGGTAGTAAGAAAGTAGGCATAGGAATTTGCAAAATGCATCATGACTAAACTTGATCCTTATATTCAGATTCTTATAGCCTTCATTTTAGTGGTCCTCACGCCTCACAACATCGGAAGTCCACAATCAAACAAGAAACGCTTATCCCGATGTTGCTAGCCTAAGGTGGAAATGAAATTTAGTTGGCTCTATATCTACTTCAGTCAAGGTTCCAATACAGTGATTAATCCACAAACAGCAAGTTAAGAGACTTAGTTCATCTTTTTACTAAGTCACGGCGCAGTGGGCAAGTATGCTCAATCCTCTTCCGCGAGCGACGGTGATTCGAATCAATAACAACCCGGAATACACGACACATACACCCGCCTCGAAAGACTCTCTCAAGAGCTCTTTCTTACGTTGTATGCAGCAACCTTTCACACGACACCCCGACATAGAAAAACGCTTCGCGCCGAGCAGGATGGTCCTCTACGCGGACACGTCGAAGTTGCCCGCTAAAGGATTTACACCTCCCGCCTTCTCAACGCCATTCCCACGCGAAGGATGAGTTTCTATATCACGGTCCATCGTGTTACATCGGTTTCATGGGTCCCATACCCCACTATATATCCGGTACAGCTCAATCTTGTCCAGCAGGGCCGCATACATACGGTCCTTAACCGACACGGACGGGGCTACAACCAACCTCCACATTTGCCTTACCATCCCGGTCCAGGCCAAATGTGGTCTCAAGCATTGTCACACCCATCGCAGGTCGAGACCAACCTTGAGCGTTCCATCCTACAGGAACATCCCCGTCCCCATCTCATATTCATGAGGGTGCTCTTATCATTTATCTCTCGCGAGTAACTTCATTACTCGAACTTTCTCGCGAGTAGCTTTTTACTACTCGACTTCTACCGAGCTAGCTACAACATTAGCCTAGCATCTACAACGTGGCAAAGCCTACACTAAACCTTCTAATTAGGGATGTAATAGTCATGCAAGTGGGTTTCAATCATCCTAGACATAATGCACTCAAGTCTAACAAACATGGTGTGAAGTAAAGCAAAATTTAAAATGGTAACGATATGCAAACCGGGGCTTGCCTTGCTCAACGGTTTTGTTAGAAGCTAGAAGTTAGTCTTCCTCCGGAGAATCCGCCAAACTCGTCACGAGATGGAGATCCTCGCTGTAGAGTCGGACCCTCGTCGAACGTCAACGTCACGTGAGCTATTATATTGCAATGCACATATATTTCAAAAGCAATTTAGAAACTGTTTCAAAACTGTTGTACAGTTAACTCACACATAAAAGAGATAAACAACAGCAAGGTTTCTGTTGTTGGATCTAAACCTTAGAGATGATGAAATCTAGGTGAAAAGAGATACTAGTAATCACCATGTGATTATGTCCATTATATGAACACTTAACCTAAAAGATGGTAGCTCAAGTTCCAGAGGTCCAATGAAGCTGAGAATTTAACCACAGCCTCTATGGAAGGTATTCAGGCAGTGTGCAAAAATTGAGCTCATGAAATGGCTTCATGTGAGCACAACAAATCCTTATGTGGTTTTCACTAATTTGCCTTTACCCCCTAGATATTAAGCTTTCCTATGCTGAAAAGTAGACTTTTTGTGAAGTACAAAATGTCCTGAGTCCATAGGAATTGGTTTTACCATTTTTGGAGTTTCCTACATGGAGATATGGATTTTTCAAAGAATGGTGAAAAGCTGAAATTGTCTCTGTTTATTTTCCTATTTTTCAGAGACATAAGGAATGAACACATTATTTGACCAAGAAAATTAGGTCCAATGCCTCTGAAATTTTTACTGGAGTTCAAGGAATTTTGGAAGAATGTCCTGTCAAAATTTGGGAATTTTCCAATAAACAGAACTCCTGTAAAAATTCAGACAAGATTTTTCTTAAATGAATTAATGAGCCAAATCCAGGGATTTTCATAAACATTGGCCTGCACCCCTGGATAGTACTCTTTGAGAGGAATCCAACAAAATTTGTTTCACAATTTTTGGACATTCCTACACAAAGTTATGGCTCTCCAAAGTTTGAACTAGAGTGGGAAAATCTGGAAAATGTTTAAATGCTGACAGTGGGTCCCACTCGTCATCCCTAACCTCCAGCCACGCGCCAAAACAGAGCAGTGGCGGCTGCCTCCGGTGAGGTCGCCGGAAATGAGCTTCCCGGCCACCTCCGGACCCCCTGCTGGCCGCCCCCCCATTTTCCACCCTGCTTAACTCATTGGTGAGGTCCCCGGCGGCTGAAACTCGCCGGAAAGCAGTGCGCACCGGCCACAGTTAACCCTAGAGCTCCGGCGAGGTCTTGCACGGTGAATTCTCCACCAAATGGTCGGTTCTTGGGCTCTACAACACCAGGGGAACATCTAGAAGACCGGCATGAGGTTTAAACCAGCTGGAGATGGCTCTAAACCCATCGGCACCGTGCACCCGATAGGGTCCAGCGGCAAAGCCTCTAAAAGAGCTCGGACTGCTCACTCTACACTCAATTTCTTGGTCTAAAATCGATGGAGGAGGTGTGCTAGGAAGTTAACAACCTGTGTATGAAGTTTGAGACCCAACAAACATGAATTGAGGACGAATTTTACAATTCTTTACCTCAAGGTCCGTTTCTGCCGCCCGGGAGAAAAACTTGAAATTCTCCCTCTGTGATCAATGGCTGGGGCTGAGCTTTGGAGGTGAGAAACTAGACTTGTTGGTGCACAGATGGGGTGGCTTGCTTGGGCGTGATCCCTGCTGGTTTGTGCTGTCCACGGTGTCCAGTCCCAGCTTCTTCAGTCTCAGTTCGGGACAGTGGGAGCTTTGCCGTTTCTAGGCGCCGGTGAGCTCAGGACTGTGGGGTAAAGTGGCTGGACGGCTAGAGCAGGGGTATGCGATGATCTTTGCTGTGGAGACCTCGATCATTCGTCGCTCAGGTGGCTGTGTAGAATCGAGAGAAGGAGGGGCGCTGTTCTGCTCGGGAGGACGAACAGAGAGCGGGAGCTCGGTTGGGAGAAGGCAAAATGGTGTTGCTGCCCTCATGGGCGTGGATTAGGACGGCAAAAGATCAAAGCAGGAGGTGGCATCGGCAGAGAATCGGGAGGAGCTGCTGTCGAGCTCTCCGTCGCTGAAGAACAGAGCAGAGTCGGTCTCATTCTTGTGAGACTGACCGGTGGGGTCCACGGCCCCAATTTTGCTTCTTATCCCCCAATTCGATTTAAAATAGCAAATGAGCTCCAATTGTGATCAAACTTGGAGGATAGGCCAAAAGAATTATGAGGAACTCAAATCTGAAATCAGATTTTGAAATTGAGTATGTTTGGTTCAAAATTCAAATTTAAGTTTGAATTTGAACGTGACCTCATTTAATCCTCGGAATAAATAGTATATGAAACCTAAAATTCTCCAAACTTGAAACTTAGGCTCTTGAATACATGAGAAATGCATCTATGCTCTCACATATAGGCCTTTGTACAATCTGAATAAGAATCCTTCCAAAAGAATTCAAATTGCATTTAAATTTCCTCCACTCTACTCATAGAGAAGGTGCATATGAGTTAGAGTTTTAGGAGTGTAATTATTTCCCCTAGGTTAACATGTGTTGAGCATGGGCTAGAGAAAATTTTTAACCCCCTCACATGTCCATATGTGTGTTCCTCATTTCATGTGACACAATTATAGTCTTTTGTTGCCTTAACTTTGTTTTATGAGCTGACATCAAACTTTACAAAAGTTAGGGCTGTTACAGCTTGAGTTCAAGACATGGCTGGTGACGGGATCCTTGGACTAGTCTCAGGGAGGAGATGAGGTTCCAACAACCAAGTTCGGGAGGAGCTGTGGTTGAGTTGATCGGGAGGTCGCGCAGCATGTTTGGATCAAGGGCAGTGCATATGAAGGTTGCGTGTACGTCGTTGGAAGGTTTTTGCACGTGTGCAAGGAGTGCATGGACTTGGCAACATTGTTCCAAGGCGTGATGAAGAGAAGTGGACGTAAAGAATTGGTCGGAAAGGTCCAACCGACTAGGTTATGGACTCAGGCTGCGGCTGAGTCGTGTTTGACTCAAATATGGAAAGTTTTGAGTTGGTTATGATAGGATTTCGTGTGGGTCACGAATTTAAGTTGTTTTAGGAATGTTTGGGACGTTCCTAAGGTGTTTGGAAGTCTTAAGATTGCTTCTATCTGCGTATAAAAGAGTCTTGAGCAGTATTGGAAAGTTACAGTTTGAATCCAAGTAGGAGTAGGAGTCCTAGTTTGAATTGGATTGGCCATAGAGCTGGTTATATAAGCAAGGGATGCCAGAGCTCGTGGTGCATGACTTTGGGCTGTTCCTCTTGTGTTTCTATTGAATAAAGTTCGTAGTTTCGAGGAGCTTTTGTGCCTTGTTCGTCCGACTTGTTTTTCGTCAAGTCTTTCTCGCCGAGTTTCTGGACAGACCGACGTTGCTTCGGTGTTTCATTCATAACTCGAGTTTTACAGATCCGATTGACGTGATTATTTTTGGGTTGTCTTCACAACTCAATTATATATCATCTGTGAAATTTTCACGAGCTTCGGATCTGTAGTTTTTGAGATACACGAGTTCCTTTGCAGCGTTGCAGATCTGTTTTATATCGGGTAGAACAGATTGATCATCGTTTAATGTTTTGATCGTATCTCAAGTTTTACTTCGTGTTTTCAAGTGATTCTTGTTGCATTAGATCCGTGACTTGACTCTCTACCTCTCTACTTGATTTTTCATGGTTGAACACGTTTGAAAACACTTGCGCACACGGTTTCTTTAACCAATTGATTTTTTGCTGAGGGGTTTTTGTTGTTTCCGCTGCGAAAAGTTTTAATCTACCATTCACCCCCCTCTGGTAGCTTTTCACGTGCTCTTCGATCCTACAATTGGTATCAGAGCCAAGGTGCTCTAATATTTGTGATTTGCATGTGTTTTGACTAACCATCATGGAGAAGTACTCCGCAAAACCTTGTGTGTTCAATGGCATCGATTTTCAGGTTTGGAAGGCGCGGATGGAGGCCTACATACAGGCGCAAGGCTTCGTCATATGGGAAAAGGTCTACCGGAACTTCGATGTACCACCCAACGATCAAGTTACAGCTGCGAACATGAGAGATGTTGACAAGAACAACAAGGCTCGCAACTTGATCATCCAAGGATTGACTCAAAGCAACTTCGACCGTGTTGCACACCTCCGATCAGCATATGATGTTTGGAAAGATCTTTGTGACTACCATGAAGGATCCAATACGATCAAGGAGGTAAGGCAAGATATGTTCAAGAAAGAATACATGCGTTTTGAGGTGCAACCCGGTGAGTCAATTGACGACCTTTTTAATCGCTTGAATAAAATTCTCAGCAACTTGCGTAGTGTCAATGTTAACTTTTTAGATGCTGAAAATGCTAGACAATTGTTAGGAGCATTAGATATGTCAATTTGGGAGATGAAAGTTACATCTATTCGTGAATCTACTGTCATGAGTTCTCTTACTTTAGACGTGCTTTATTCTAAATTGAAAACTCATGAAATTGACATCATCTCACGTAAAAACCCCAACAAGTCTATTGCATTTGTTTCGCAATGTGACATGTCTAGTTCTAGTCAATCATCATCTAGTGGTGCACTCTCTTTGCTGTCCTCTCTAACCCTTGAACAGATTGAAGAGTTTCCAGAGGAGGAGCTTGCACTCATCTCTACTCGGTTCTCAAAAGCATTGCAAAATGTGAGAACTATAAGGAGAGGAAGCTCCGGACCTCAACGATGTTTTGAATGTGGTAAGACAGGACATTTTTGTACGGAGTGCCCTAACCTTTCAGGTCCGACTTCACGTGAAGAAAAGCAAACAAGGCCGAAGAAATCGTTTGCAAAGAATAAGAAGAAAGATTTATCAATGCGCAACATAGTGCATAGTATGATCTCTGCACTTCAAGATTTCGGCTCAAGTGATGTGGACACCGGTAGTGATGAAGATGAAGAAGCTATGACAAATATGTGCTGCATGGCGAGCAAGTCAAGTTCAAGCTCCGAGGAGGCAGAACACAACAGCGACGATGAAGAGGTATGTCCCACTTGCGAAGAAATGTGTGATGCTATTTCTCGTGCCACTGTTATATTAAAGAAAAAGGATAAAAAACTTAGGAACAATGCTGTTAAAATTGAATCACTAGAATCTGAAATTAATCGTTTAAAAACTTTGATTCCTAGTGATGATTCTAATTCCTCATGTGATTTGATTTATGAACAATTATCCTCTTTAAGAAGTGCACACGCATCTACACTTGATAAACTTGAACTTGAAATTGAAAAGAACAAAGAGCTTGCTGCACTTAATGATAAAAATTTGAAAGATGCTTGTTGTTCTACAATTGATTTGCATTGTTCCTCATGTGATGATCTGAATAAGAAACTAAATGATGCTATGAATGAGATTTCTATTTTGAACAATGCTTTACGTGTGCATGAAGTTAAATATTGTTCAAATTGCAAACTAAAAGGAAAAACTTCATGTGAAAACTGCTTTGATCTGTCCAATAAACTTGATGACATGCATAGGACACTAGATCGGTTTTCTAATGCAAATAAGAACCTAAACTTGCTGCTGAATTCTTCCAAGTCTTGTAATGATAAAACTGGTTTAGGTTTTAATTCTCATGCTCATGCTAAGGCACACCCACCTAAAGTTGTAAAGTCATTAGGAAGCGGTTTGATTCAAACAGCTCCTAGACAAAAAAGGTGATTTTCAAATCTGCAGGAGTACTGTCCCATTCGGGTTCTAATAAACGTGTTGCTTGCTCATCTAGACATGATAATAAGGTTATTTTTCATTGTACCTACTGTGGTAGAGATGGTCATGTCATGGATTTTTGTTATAGACTAGCTAAACACGATAAGAAACAAAGAATACTTGCTAGATCACATAACAACCATGCAAAATCTGCTAGACCGAATGTTCGGAGCTTGCAACCTGCTGTAATGAGTCAAAAACTTGCTCCCGGACCTACTGTTTTTTGTGCTACATATAACACATCTTCTAAGTCAGTAGTTGGGAACAAAAAATTTCTATGTTTGGCTCATAAACCAGCTGTACCTTCTCAGCTTTCGCGTGTTATTCCTGCTGGACGTCGTGTGACTCAGTACTGGATTCCTAAAAGTCTTTTAACTAACCCCAGTATTGAGTCATCGACGTATTGTGCTGCTGTGTAGGTTTCACGTTTGAGGAAGGAGAACATTTGGATTGTGGATTCAGGTTGCTCACGCCACATGACCGGTAACAAAGAATGGTTCTCCTCTCTCTCTTTTCTGTCACGTGTAGAAAGTGTTACTTTCGCCGATAACTCTTCTACTCCCATAATTTCTAAAGGTTCGGTTAGAGTAAACAATCTCTACACTTTGAAAAATGTGGCACTTGTTAAAAATTTGAAATACAACTTGCTTTCGGTTTCACAATTGCTAGATGAAAATCTAGAGGTTAGCTTTGCTAAAAATTGCTGCAAGGTTGTAGATTCAAAAGGTGAGCTTTTGATTAACATGTCTAGGTTTGGAAGAGTTTTTAAAGCTGAGTTTGATTTGTCAACTTCTAAGCATCGGTGTCTAGTTGCTAATGATACAAAGGATCTATATTTTTGGCATCGTAGACTTGGTCACATAGGCTTTGATCATCTCACTCGTGTTAGTGCTCTCGATCGCATACGTGGGCTGCCGAAGCTTAAAAAGGACAATGATATTGTGTGCTCTTCTTGTAGACATGCTAAGTTTGTTGCAGGTTCACATGCTCCTCTCACAATGACCATGACAGCTGAACCAGGACAACTTTTACATCTTGACACAGTAGGTCCGGCACGTGTTCAATCCTTCGGAGGTAAATGGTATGTGCTTGTGATTGTTGATGATTATTCCAGATATTCTTGGGTTTATTTTATGGCATCTAATAATGAAGCTTTTAGTCATTTTAGAAATTTATTTCTTAGATTATCTATTGATCACCCAGGATCATTAAAAGCAATTAGAAGTGATAATGGAAGTGAATTTAAAAACCAATCCTTTGATCACTTTTGTGCTGAAAATGTAATAGATCATCAATACTCTTCACCCTATGTACCACAACAAAATGGTGTCGTAGAAAGAAAGAACAAGACCTTAGTTGAGATGGCTAGGACTATGCTTGATGAATATCAAACTCCTAGGAAATTTTGGGCTGATGCAATTGCAACCGCTTGTTATGTCTCAAATCGTGTTTTCTTGATTGCTAAGCTTGGAAAAACCCCATATAAGCTCCGGTTTGGACATAGGCCTAGTGTTACACACTTTAGGGTTTTTGGTTGCAAATGCTTTGTTAAGAAACTTGGTAATCTTGATAAATTTGAAACTAGATCTGTTGATGGCATGTTTCTTGGTTATCCATCTCATACTAGAGGCTACCATGTGCTTTTACTTGACACTAACAAAATTGTGGAGACTTGCGAGATTTCTTTTGATGAAGCTAGCCCAAGTACTAGCTCCGATATTGCAGGTCCGGATCCATATCTGCAGGGGGAGAGTATTTTTATTGAAGAAGATGAAGAAGTGGTGCTGCTACCCAAAAACTCGGAAGTAAATAACGATCAAGCTGCTGGTTTTGCACCACAACCAGCACCAACAGTCACTACTGCTGGTTCGGACCTTCCTCAATCAACAAGCTCTCCTAATCAAAGGTCCGAACATGAAGAAGAAGGTGCTTGTGAAGTGTCTACTCCCCTTCGAGGACTCAAAAGTCATCCTCCAAAACAAATCATTGGAAGCTTGCATGAACGAGTCACTCGGTCCAGGTTTTGCGATTCGAACTCTCATGCTCATTCTGCTTTTGTTGCTTCTTTTGAACCCAAGGATATATCACACGCACTCACTGACACGACCCCACTGGTCCTGTCGAGCCAGGATCACGCTGAGGGGTGCTGCGTTGCACAGCACCGTATAACACATGTCAAAGGTACAAAGCGGAAGCGGAAGCTTTATTACATAAACAAGTTTATTAACATGTTTACATCAAAATAAGTTTAGTCCACACTCGCGGGCGTAGACTAAGCATCAAGTGCACGTTCAGCCCTCGAACGTGTCCTTGCTAGCACACACGCACACTAACTCTGCGGCGGGCACGACTCCCATTCGACGGGGTTCCCCTCCTGGGGTTCCGTCTCCTCTTCGGGAGTCCCTTCCTCATAGAACCCTGCAAAAGCTTCAAACACAAGCAGTGAGCACGAAGGCTCAGCAAGTCTGACCCGTCTCACCTAAACATGGAACTTCTACATGAGGGTAATGGGTTGCATGAGGTAAAAATCATTTGCAAGGACTCGCCTAATTAGTAGAACCTTACTTTCAAGTTTTAGCAGCAGGTTGTGGAGAACTTTATGCTAAGGCACATGAGAGAGCCGCAATCAAACAAGAAACGCATTTCTCTCATGTACTTTGCCCAAAGTTGAAAAGAACTTTAGTTAGCACTAAGCTACAACATATCATTAACAATCAATATCCAACTTTCAATCAGCAACATTTTAACATGTAACTAGCCTGTTCTTTCTACGTCACGGTACAGTGAACAAGTGGTACTCACTGACCGCGAGGGACGGCGATTATAATCGATTTACACCTGCAGGGTTACCCGAATAACCCGTCACGTACGCCCGTACTCGATGTTGCCTACAACAACCATCACGGACGCCGTACGCGACTACCTTTCACCCGTTAGCCAAATATTGAACCGGTCCCATCGTCCCGAGCAAGAGGTCCCTGCACGCGCATCTCTGTGCCGCCAGCTGATTTACACCTCGAGCTCTCAACCTACCCTCTGAACGACGGGCAATGCCTCAACACCCAGCTACCCGAGTTACATCAGTTTCCCGGTTCCCATATAGCCGGTAGGTCTTCGGTACTGTTCTAGCTTGTTCAACAGGCCCGCACACGGCTCGGTCCTCAATCGACACAAGCGGAGCTACAGCACACAGGCCCCAAAGTCCTGCTGCCCTTACTCTCCGCTCGGTCTCATTTTCTTGCCATGTGTTTCATGTGCTATCTCTACCCGAGCAATGTGCCTCTAGCCTATTCTCGCGAGTAGTTCCAACTACTCGACTTGTACCGAATCCTACTCTATCCTAGCAATGCAGTGGCTAACGAGGTTTTCAATCCTAAACCCAACCCATGGTTTTCTTGGCTGTGCAGTTGGGTTTCCAATCAAGACTCTAATGCAACGAACAAAGGGAAACAAGTATGTGCTCAAAACAATAAAATTTGTAAAAAGGTTAATGCAAACCGGGGCTTGCCTTGCTGCTCTTGGTCGTAGGCTAGCTGTTCCTCCGGAGTAACGAAGTCTAGGACTTCGGGTTCCTCCTCGACCTTAGCGACTACATGATAAGAACAATGTATGTATTAATTAAATGCCTTTGTATTAACTTTGAAGTTGTGAAGTCTATAACCCTTACTAGACAGACCTAATGACTGTGAAACTTTTACTGTGGCTTGGTTACAACCTAAACAAAGACTTGGTCAAGTTTTAGTTGCAGCAAAGCTCATTTGAGCCCTCCACAAATAATTATGTCCTTGACCTTAATTGGAACCCTTAGGGTGTTCTAGGGATTTTCATGAGACAAACTATGACTTTCTGAAAACTAGATTTTCAGAGGGTCCTAATGGAGTTGGTCTCACTTAATTTGGAAGTCTCTAACTAAAGATATGAGCTAAACAATTTCAGAGAAAATCCTGAAAATGTTTCTGAACATTTTCTATTTTCTCTGGAACAGTTTTACTAATCACACCATTAGGTGGACTTAATGAGCTCAAATGGATCTGAAGTTTTTATGGTAGTTCAAGGATATTTTGGTGAACATCTCAGCAAAATTTCAGGATTTTCCTCCAAAGGATTCTCCAGTTAAAATTCCTAACAGTTTAAACTTTGAGGAATTAATTCTGGAGAACTAAGGAATTTCATGAAGTGAAACTTGATTTTCTGGAAAGTACTCAGAGAGCTGAATCCAGCAAAATTTGGTTCACTCAATTTGGAGCTTTCTAGCCAAAGTTATAAGGATTTGAAGTTTGAAGGAAATCTGAAAATCGGGGAAAAGTTTAAACTCGCGCGTGGGCCCAGGGGACACGCGTCGCACGCCGAAGCGACAGCACACCGCGGCCCACAAGGCTTTTGCGCGCCAGCACACCCGATCCCGGCCGCAGCCGGATCCCGATTCAAAATATCGGCCGCTGACAGCTGGGGTCCACCTCCTTCTTCAACCTCGCGACACCCGCGCTCCGCCGCCGAGGGACCTCGCCGGAGAGCTCGCCGCTGGCTGCTGTACCGCTCCAAACTTCTTGATTCTGGCCGCCCCTGCCTACTTTTACTTGGGGAACATGATCCGAGGGTCAGCTGCTCATGACAACGGCCGGAGCATGGTCGGCGACGAGCCGCCATATCGGAACGACTTCGGCCATGTCGGCTGATGCCCCTAGTGCCTCAGCTACTTGGGAAACCGGTCGGGGAGCATCAGTGGACCTCAGAGAAGGTCGACATGAACTCGGGGCAGCTCGGGGAAGGCCCGAAATAGGTCCTCACCGTGCGCCCGATACCCCCCGTTCGTTCCGCCATTAGTAGACCTTGAATTACGCCGGGCACAGAGGTTCTCCGGCCCAGAGTTGTGAAGGCAACTTGTGCGTCACCGTGTCTAGCTCGTGTGGGAGTGGCCTGAGGCCCTCTAATCCTTTCTAGAGCACGAATTAAACAGAATCGTACCCGAAGGTCGTTCTGCACACAGAAAGGGGAAAAGTGGAAATTCGCCGCCGGTGAGCAACCACTCGAGCTGTGGCTCGGAGATGAGCAGCACCGGTCACCTGCGCGTCCAAGGGTGTCTTGGCTCGGGCGTGACAACGCCCAGGTTGGGCTGTCCACGAGAGCCCGAGGTGCGGCGGTTTCCAGTTCCGAGTTTGATCTTTCGGCACAGCCGATATCACTCGGTTTCAATCGATTTCTATCAATGGGAAGGATGGAAGATGGTAGCTAGTACCTTGCTGGGACCTTGGAACGGAAAGAAGGAGCTGCGATCGGCTTGATCAAGCAGGAACTCGAGCGGCGGCGATGGCAGTGGGAAAAGCAGTCGCGCACGTCGGTAGCTCGGGGAAATGGTGACTGAAGCACGCCGGGGAGGGAATAAATAGCCCGGCCGGCTGGTCTCCGGCTTGGGGCATGCAGCAGGAGCTGGCGCCGGCTGCCCCCTTCGGTGGCGCGCGCGCACAGCTGCCGGGAACCGACTGAACTGTGTTTCAGTCGGTTTGCTTTGAGGCAGAGGCTGACATGTGGGTCCCACTTCTCTTTTAACCTCTGAAATTTATTCCTAACAGCTGTGGTAAACAGTGAACCCTATTCTACCCTTGGCAATTCAAATTATTCACCCAAGAGCCATTTGAATTGATCAAAGTTCAAATGAGGTTTGGTTTGAATGAATTTCAGCACAAGTGCAGTTTGAAATTCAAATAAAGTTTGAATTTCTCCCCCTTAGCTCATGTCAAGATCAACTCCAAATGGAGTGAAAATTGGTGTGTGAGCTCACAAAAATGTGCTGAGCAAGAATATGCCTTCCACTTTTACATTCAGTGGGTGAAAACAGTTTGAATTTGAATATGGTTTCAAACTGCCCTTTTCCTAACTATACCCAAAATGACCTCAAAAAGGTTTTGAATTTGGGTGGAACTTGGCATGGACATCCTTAGCAAAGTGTAGGAGTCTTCATATGTCCAGCCCATCTATATCACATGTGGGAAGTACCACTTTTGCAATGTGTGAGTTTGTTCCCTAATGAGCATGTTGATAATTGTTACTTGCTCTTTATTTGTGTTCATCATTCTTCCTCAAATGAGGTGTGTGGTGTGGTGATGAACACTGCAAATGAGTGTCAAAAACTGAGGCCCTTACATTCCTCCCCCCTTAAAAGAATCTCGTCCCGAGATTATAAGGTGAAATGAGAGAGAGGACAGTGGAAAATTACCGAATATGCGACGTGAAAAAGTCGGGGTAGTTAGTGCGAAGGAATTCTTCGCTCTCCCATGTCGCTTCGTCCATGGAGTGATTACTCCATAGAATCTTGTAGAACCACAACGTACGGTTGCGTGTGGTTCGGGCCTTTTCATCAATAATCTGCACCGGTTCCTCCCGATAGGTGAGATCCGGTTGCAGTTCTTTAATGTCTTCCAGCTGAACGGTAGTTGATAGCTTGAGACACTTCCTCAGCTGGGAAATGTGAAAGACGTCGTGCACACCGGAAAGTGCTTCTGGTAATCTTAGCCGGTATGCCACCGATCCACATCTTTCGGTAATCTGGAATGGACCGATGAATCGGGGTGCTAACTTTCCTCTCACCCCAAATCTGTTTACGCCCTTCATTGGAGACACTCGTAGGTATACGTGATCTCCAACTTCGAATTGTAATGGGCGCCTTCTCCGGTCCGCATACTGTTTCTGTCGGGATTGAGCGGCTTTTAGGTTCGCTTGAATTAATCGAACCTTTTCTTCCGCGTTGTTGACAAGATCAATCCCGAAGGTAACCCTCTCGCCAGATTCACACCAGTTCAGTGGTGTGCGGCATTTCCTGCCGTATAGCGCCTCGTAGGGCGCCATCTTGATGCTGGCTTGGTACCCATTGTTGTACGAGAACTCGGCTAATGGCAAGTGATCATCCCAATTCTTGCCGTGGTCGATAGCGCAAGCTCGTAGCATGTCTTCTAGGATTTGATTTACCCGCTCCGTTTGCCCATCCGTCTGCGGGTGGTAGGCTGAACTACGGATCAGCTTCGTCCCCAAGGCAGCGTGTAGCTGCTCCCAAAAACGGGACACAAATAAAGTGCCCCGGTCCGATACGATGGTACGGGGTACGCCGTATAAGCATAGGATCCGTGAGATGTACAGTTCAGCGTACTTCTTGGCGTTGTAGTTGGTGTTGACCGGGATGAAATGGGCAACTTTGGTGAGCCGATCGACGATCACCCACACAGAATCATGTTTCTGTAAGGTGGTGGGTAAACCGACGACGAAATCCATGCTCACGTCCTCCCACATCCAGGCAGGAATGCCCAGTGGTTGCAGCAGTCCCGGTTTCCGCATGTGGTCTGCCTTCACCCGTCGACATGTATCACACTCGGACACGTATTTTGCCGTCTCTCGCTTCATCCGTGTCCACCAAAACTTGCTTCTGAGTTCTTGATACATCTTGTTGCTGCCGGGGTGAATAGAAAACTTTGATAAGTGAGCTTCATCAAAGATTCTCTTCCTTAACTCCGGGTTTCGGGGTACGACGATCCGGTCCTTGAACCATAGGACGCCGTCTCCGTCCTTCCGGAAACATTTCAACTCCCCACTGTCTACTCGTCTCCGTAAATGTGACATGCCCTTATCATTCTTCTGGGCTGCCGCTATCTCTTCACGGATGGTGGGGATCAAAGCTAGGTTGTAGAGAGCTCCATGTGGAATCACATGTAGTGGTGGTTCGCTCTCTTCCAACGGTGTGATGGTCAGATTATTGACGTGTGACTTGCGGCTTAGCGCGTCTGCCACAACGTTTGCCTTGCCCGGATGATAATGGATCTCTATCTCGTAATCCTTTATCAGTTCCAACCATCTTCGTTGCCTCATGTTCAGCTCCTTCTGAGTGAAGATGTACTTGAGGCTTTTGTGGTCGGTATATAAATGTACGAGGTTACCGAGTAGGTAGTGTCTCCACATTTTCAGTGCAAGTACCACGGCAGCGAGCTCCAAATCGTGAGTTGGATAATTTTGCTCATGGTTCCTAAGCTGTCGTGATCCATACGTGACCACTCTTCGGTCTTGCATCAGCACACATCCGAGCCCAATGCCGGATGCATCGCAGTACACCTCGAACGGTTTTGTTGGGTCTGGCTGCGCCAAAACCGGTGCTGATGTCAGGTGCTTGACTAAAGCCTTGAATGCTGCTTCACATGCTGGACTCCAAACATATTTGGTAGCCTTCTTCAGCAGCTCTGTCATTGGCCTGGCAATCTTCGAGAAGTTCGGAATGAACCTCCGATAATATCCCGCGAGTCCGAGGAAACTCCGTACCTCATGAACAGTTCTCGGGGATTTCCAATTCAGCACTTGCGTGATTTTGCTCGGGTCCACAGCGATACCCTCCGCTGAGATGATATGCCCGAGGAAAGGCACTTGCGATATCCAAAACTCGCATTTGCTGAACTTTGCGTATAACTTGTGATCCCGCAGCCGTTGCAAGACTATACGCAGATGTTTCTTGTGATCTTCCTCCGACTTGGAGTATACCAGGATGTCGTCGATGAAGACCACGACAAACTTGTCCAGCTCCGGCATGAACACCGAGTTCATTAAATACATGAAGTGAGCTGGAGCATTGGTGAGGCCAAAGGACATGACCAGGTACTCATAAAGTCCGTACCTTGTCGAAAAAGCTGTCTTTGGAATGTCCTCAGCCCTGATCTTAATCTGATGGTACCCGGATCTTAAATCCATCTTGGAAAAGACCTTTGCTTCGACCAACTGATCAAACAACATGTCGATCCGTGGTAACGGGTACTTGTTCTTGATGGTTACGGCATTTAATGGACGGTAGTCCACGCAAAGCCGCAACGTTTCATCCTTCTTTTTGACAAATAATGCCGAACAACCCCATGGCGAGGAGCTCGGCCTAATAAAACCCTTCTCCAGAAGGTCCGTGAGCTGAATCTTCAGTTCCGCCAACTCCTTGGGCACCATCTTGTACGGCCTTCGGGATATTGGCATGGTTCCCGGTGCAAGTTCAATCTTGAACTCCACCTCTCTATCGGGTGGCATCCCCGGCAAATCATCCGGGAATACATCAGGGAACTCTCGGACCACTGGAATGTCTTCCAATCTGATGGTTGTGGCTTGATAGACACTTGGAAGTTTTATTTCTGGACTGTCCAGAAATAATGAGTGAGAACCGTGCACTTCTGAGTTTAAGTGCACGACTCGGAGGACGGTGTCTAAAACAGCGCCGTGGCGGGTTAACCACGACATCCCTAGGATGACATCGACCTTCTGTCCCTCTAAGATAATGAGAGACGTGGGGTACACTCTACCCGCTAAGCATAATGGTGCTTTGGAGACCATTACGCTTGCTGAAATCTTCCCACCCGGTGAACAAATTAAATATGGACTATCGGTGGGTAGTATCGGCAAGCTGTGTTTAGCAATGAAAGCTTGGCTAATAAAATTTTGCGTGGCGCCTGAATCAAATAGTACTATAGCGGGATGCTGGTGGAGTTGGAACATACCCGCAAGGATTGGCTCGCCCTCCGGCACGTCCTCAATGGCAAGCTGGTGGACAGTGCCGGGCCTAGGGTTTGCCCGCCGCGCATTAGTAGGGTTCCGGGGTTGATTCCTCCCCGGAAACTGTGGTACCACTCCGCCGCCTTGCCTCTCCGGGCAACTGCTCGCGAAGTGTCCTGGACGACCACACTTGTAACATGTGGCCGCTGCTGGTGGAGTACTCGGGGGACGAAAGCCCGGCATGCGTTGCGGAGGTGCAAACGCACGCGGCATCGCCCGCTGCTGCTGTTGTTGTTGCGGTGGTGCTGGCAGTGCCGGCCGGAATGCCGGTGAAGAATACGGCCGACCGCGGAACGGCATCGACCGCTGTGGTGGCTGCCAGCGCGGACCTGATGGTGGGCGATTCACCATCCGAAACTTCTGAGAAGGACCGCCTCCTTCTCCGCTGCTCTGCGGCGCGCTTCGCTTTCGCTCTGCCGCCGCCAACTCCTTGCCGGAGTCTTCCTGAACAATCGCAGCATCAATTATGTCGTTGAGGCTGCCGCGATTGAACATCGCCAGCTTGTCCTTCAGGAGCGGGTTAAGCCCCTGGTAAAAGTGGTCCCGCCGCTTCTCGTCCGTATCTGCGTGATACGACGCGTAGAGTGCGAGATCGTTGAACGCTCTGGAGTACTCCAGCGCGTTCCGGCTCCCTTGTTGCAGGTGTAGGAATTCCTGCGTCTTCCTCTTCATCAAACCGGGCGGTATATGATAGGCCCGGAAGGCCGTCCGAAACTCCGCCCAGGTCATCACTCGGTCGGTGGGTTGTGAAGCACAAAAGTTGGCCCACCACGCGCTCGCGGATCCTTGGAGCTGCTGGACCGCGAACTGAGTCTTGCGCTGCTCGCTGATTTGGAGCAGCCCGAACTTCATCTCTATGGCGCGGAGCCAGTTGTCCGCGTCAAGTGGTTCATCCGCCCTTGAGAATACAGGGGGATGAGTCGCCAGGAAGTCGGAGTAGGAGCTCTGTTGGCGCTCCTCGCGATCTTGACGTCTCTCTGGGCGAGACGTATTCGCAATTAACGTTTGCAGCAGCTCTGTATGCTGCTGATGTGAACCCGCCATTGCCGCGACAATGTCGGCCAATGTAACCGTTGGCAGTGGCGGTGGCGGTGTTTGCTGTTGCTGCTGCTGTCCCGAGGAGTCCTCGGGAGGCGGTTGGGAGGTCTCTCCCCCTTGGCTAGTACCTCCAACATCAGGGTTGGCACGAGTACGCGTCATTCTGAAATTCAACACAGCAGCAATTAGCACATGTCTTACTCAAAATTCCATAAACAGCAGTAAGTATTGAAGCGACGCATGACTAACTTGCACAACATTCACATATATTGATAAATCATAAACTTTATACAAGATACATTATTCTCGGACCTCCGAGAAGTCGTGCTCATGCCGTCACTACCTATACATACGCTACTGTCTACACGACATGTCACCGATTACAAAAGTTGGGTTACGCTACCCTAGCTGCCCTATTTGGCAACCGTAACCCCCTACTCGGAGTAGAACTCGACCTCCTGTGGGTCGTCCTCCTCCGGTACCTCTGCTGGTGGCTCGGGGTCTACCACCTCTTCTCCCATTCCAGGTTCTCCCATGGCTGGAAGACCCAAGACTACCGGTACGCCCAATACCGGGGGCACGAGGTCCTGCAATGCATGCACCTCGTCCATAGCTTGGTTGTAGTCCTCTTCCCAGCCTTGTCCTTCCTCAATAGCGTCGTCCCGCTCTTGAGCAAGGTCCTCATTCTGCTGGGTTAGGGTCTGCCCCAGCTCTTGCAACGCCGCAATGTCAACACGGCTCTTCTTCTTTGCCTTCTTCAGACGACACAACTGATTGTGTTGTTCATTCAGTCGCTTGATCGTCGGAAGGAGCACATTGCGGAGTGCACTGTGAGCACTCTCAAAATGATCTCCACGGCTTGTGCTCTCCTTGAGCTTGGTGGCGAGATGCTCCGTATGAACAGCTTGGCTGTCCATCACAGCGTTTCCCGCCCTCATTTGGAGGCTGAGATTTGCCTCCGCGGGGTTGTACCTTGGGCAACTCGGGTTTGTTGCCTCTAGGTACCTCTCTTCCCACACATGCTGAGCTCGTCCCTCCACCGGAACGAGTGCATATGGAGTGCCCTCCATAGCCTGCACGTGTAGTTGGCAGAAACGTGACATAGTGTCACGGGCTGCCACTTGCCACATCCCTTCCGGTTGTCTTCCTCTCACCGTGACGGTGAATGGCACCCAACCGGGTGGCGTAGGCCCTGCAGGAACCTCGACATGGATCGTCCACGTCTTGTTCCCCTCTTCGCCTTCTTCCTTGGCGAAGTATTGCGGCATCTGGTTGTACCCGAAATATTGGAGCATTAGGCACAATGCTCCCGGGTAGCCGCTACGGTCAGAGCAGTGGGAAACTACCCACCCGTTCTCCAACCGTTTATCTGCTGCCATCTGTAAAAATATATTTGAGAAATGTCAAATATTTATTTAAACAGTAAACCATTGAGTTATAACATAAGATATGTCATTGAACCCTTAACACTTGGAAACATAGTTCAAATTTTTAAACAAATTTGACTGCTGATCTGCTGTTCCCATGACAGCCCTGACCAGTTTCCATATCAATCTGATTTAGGCCAGGTTAAAAGCAAAACCAGTCCTGGAGCTCAACATCAAAGTTACAGTTAACTTCAATAGCTTTCCAGAAAGTATTTGGTTGGCCTAAGATCTGCTCTGGTTCAAAAGTTATGAGATGTCAAAGTTAACAGAATTTCTGGAAACAATTGGACAGCACCTCCCTGCCTTAGGTACTGATTTGATCCAAGAATCCCAGTTAATTCTGTTCCTAATCTGACAAAACTTTCTGTTACAAAGTTGTAACCCATCTCATAATCTTTCCAGAACTACCTCATTTCCTATTTTTGGATTTTTAAGCAGGAAGTTATGCTTAATTTACAGAGAGTTTACAGAGAGTCTTTGCTCTGTCCTGTTTTCTGGACAGTTTCAACTCTACTGCATTTTTCGAGTGGTTAAGGGACGAAACACCTCTGGAACTCAACAGAAAAGTTGTAAAGCTCCTCCAAAGCTTTCCAGAAATGTATCATACGACCCCAACCTCGAAAGAACTCAACCTCTAACCTCTGATTACTTCAGCCTTGATTTAGCTGAAAACAGAGTGCTCTGTCCTTAACATCCTATAAGTTGAAAACTTGTTAGCTTTGAATATCCTGTTCAAGGGAAGGAGTTACATCAAGTTTTACTACTTTGGATCAAAACCTTCAAATTTTTAAATGAAGTTGTTCATTTAGTTGGGTGTGACGTTGATGCGTCACCAGATCATGTCGGTACTACGTCCTCACAAAGAAAAACCTATACCGGACTTAGCCGGCTTCGTTAGTTTAGTGGCACTACTCGTCACTCGCACACGGATGCTACACGTCTACCGTTTCGTGGTAAGGCTACCTGCAGAAATTCAACCAATCATCAGACTCGGCTGCACACCGAGCCCGGAATCCATACAGTTGGTACATCCGGCCGTCATCACTCGCCCGGATGTTCTCAAGCCAAACACGCCCTGAGTTACGTGTTCACGTTTCAGACCACGTGACGGGGTCTCCCATGTTGCACCACGCACGCCAGGGACAGACGTTGCTCGAATACCCCAAACGACATGAAGAGTCGTAGAGGATATCAAAGCGGGTCGGGTTACCTGCCACCCGTGGGGCTCCACCCTTCAGCTTGTGCGCACTGGTGGACAGCGCTTACGTGCACCCCCCAAGACATGAACGTCCCGAGATGCACGATTTTCCGACATAACAAATAAGTTAATAAGCCACTTTCTATATACTAATAACATCCTTATACGGGCTACTAACTCGTTCCTCACTGGATTTTTGAAAAAGAAGACCTTTGTACTGTGTTAAACCTCAAGCGAGCTCTGATACCACGCTGACACGACCCCACTGGTCCTGTCGAGCCAGGATCACGCTGAGGGGTGCTGCGTTGCACAGCACCGTATAACACATGTCAAAGGTACAAAGCGGAAGCGGAAGCTTTATTACATAAACAAGTTTATTAACATGTTTACATCAAAATAAGTTTAGTCCACACTCGCGGGCGTAGACTAAGCATCAAGTGCACGTTCAGCCCTCGAACGTGTCCTTGCTAGCACACACGCACACTAACTCTGCGGCGGGCACGACTCCCATTCGACGGGGTTCCCCTCCTGGGGTTCCGTCTCCTCTTCGGGAGTCCCTTCCTCATAGAACCCTGCAAAAGCTTCAAACACAAGCAGTGAGCACGAAGGCTCAGCAAGTCTGACCCGTCTCACCTAAACATGGAACTTCTACATGAGGGTAATGGGTTGCATGAGGTAAAAATCATTTGCAAGGACTCGCCTAATTAGTAGAACCTTACTTTCAAGTTTTAGCAGCAGGTTGTGGAGAACTTTATGCTAAGGCACATGAGAGAGCCGCAATCAAACAAGAAACACATTTCTCTCATGTACTTTGCCCAAAGTTGAAAAGAACTTTAGTTAGCACTAAGCTACAACATATCATTAACAATCAATATCCAACTTTCAATCAGCAACATTTTAACATGTAACTAGCCTGTTCTTTCTACGTCACGGTACAGTGAACAAGTGGTACTCACTGACCGCGAGGGACGGCGATTATAATCGATTTACACCTGCAGGGTTACCCGAATAACCCGTCACGTACGCCCGTACTCGATGTTGCCTACAACAACCATCACGGACGCCGTACGCGACTACCTTTCACCCGTTAGCCAAATATTGAACCGGTCCCATCGTCCCGAGCAAGAGGTCCCTGCACGCGCATCTCTGTGCCGCCAGCTGATTTACACCTCGAGCTCTCAACCTACCCTCTGAACGACGGGCAATGCCTCAACACCCAGCTACCCGAGTTACATCAGTTTCCCGGTTCCCATATAGCCGGTAGGTCTTCGGTACTGTTCTAGCTTGTTCAACAGGCCCGCACACGGCTCGGTCCTCAATCGACACAAGCGGAGCTACAGCACACAGGCCCCAAAGTCCTGCTGCCCTTACTCTCCGCTCGGTCTCATTTTCTTGCCATGTGTTTCATGTACTATCTCTACCCGAGCAATGTGCCTCTAGCCTATTCTCGCGAGTAGTTCCAACTACTCGACTTGTACCGAATCCTACTCTATCCTAGCAATGCAGTGGCTAACGAGGTTTTCAATCCTAAACCCAACCCATGGTTTTCTTGGCTGTGCAGTTGGGTTTCCAATCAAGACTCTAATGCAACGAACAAAGGGAAACAAGTATGTGCTCAAAACAATAAAATTTGTAAAAAGGTTAATGCAAACCGGGGCTTGCCTTGCTGCTCTTGGTCGTAGGCTAGCTGTTCCTCCGGAGTAACGAAGTCTAGGACTTCGGGTTCCTCCTCGACCTTAGCGACTACATGATAAGAACAATGTATGTATTAATTAAATGCCTTTGTATTAACTTTGAAGTTGTGAAGTCTATAACCCTTACTAGACAGACCTAATGACTGTGAAACTTTTACTGTGGCTTGGTTACAACCTAAACAAAGACTTGGTCAAGTTTTAGTTGCAGCAAAGCTCATTTGAGCCCTCCACAAATAATTATGTCCTTGACCTTAATTGGAACCCTTAGGGTGTTCTAGGGATTTTCATGAGACAAACTATGACTTTCTGAAAACTAGATTTTCAGAGGGTCCTAATGGAGTTGGTCTCACTTAATTTGGAAGTCTCTAACTAAAGATATGAGCTAAACAATTTCAGAGAAAATCCTGAAAATGTTTCTGAACATTTTCTATTTTCTCTGGAACAGTTTTACTAATCACACCATTAGGTGGACTTAATGAGCTCAAATGGATCTGAAATTTTTATGGTAGTTCAAGGATATTTTGGTGAACATCTCAGCAAAATTTCAGGATTTTCCTCCAAAGGATTCTCCAGTTAAAATTCCTAACAGTTTAAACTTTGAGGAATTAATTCTGGAGAACTAAGGAATTTCATGAAGTGAAACTTGATTTTCTGGAAAGTACTCAGAGAGCTGAATCCAGCAAAATTTGGTTCACTCAATTTGGAGCTTTCTAGCCAAAGTTATAAGGATTTGAAGTTTGAAGGAAATCTGAAAATCGGGGAAAAGTTTAAACTCGCGCGTGGGCCCAGGGGACACGCGTCGCACGCCGAAGCGACAGCACACCGCGGCCCACAAGGCTTTTGCGCGCCAGCACACCCGATCCCGGCCGCAGCCGGATCCCGATTCAAAATATCGGCCGCTGACAGCTGGGGTCCACCTCCTTCTTCAACCTCGCGACACCCGCGCTCCGCCGCCGAGGGACCTCGCCGGAGAGCTCGCCGCTGGCTGCTGTACCGCTCCAAACTTCTTGATTCTGGCCGCCCCTGCCTACTTTTACTTGGGGAACATGATCCGAGGGTCAGCTGCTCATGACAACGGCCGGAGCATGGTCGGCGACGAGCCGCCATATCGGAACGACTTCGGCCATGTCGGCTGATGCCCCTAGTGCCTCAGCTACTTGGGAAACCGGTCGGGGAGCATCAGTGGACCTCAGAGAAGGTCGACATGAACTCGGGGCAGCTCGGGGAAGGCCCGAAATAGGTCCTCACCGTGCGCCCGATACCCCCCGTTCGTTCCGCCATTAGTAGACCTTGAATTACGCCGGGCACAGAGGTTCTCCGGCCCAGAGTTGTGAAGGCAACTTGTGCGTCACCGTGTCTAGCTCGTGTGGGAGTGGCCTGAGGCCCTCTAATCCTTTCTAGAGCACGAATTAAACAGAATCGTACCCGAAGGTCGTTCTGCACACAGAAAGGGGAAAAGTGGAAATTCGCCGCCGGTGAGCAACCACTCGAGCTGTGGCTCGGAGATGAGCAGCACCGGTCACCTGCGCGTCCAAGGGTGTCTTGGCTCGGGCGTGACAACGCCCAGGTTGGGCTGTCCACGAGAGCCCGAGGTGCGGCGGTTTCCAGTTCCGAGTTTGATCTTTCGGCACAGCCGATATCACTCGGTTTCAATCGATTTCTATCAATGGGAAGGATGGAAGATGGTAGCTAGTACCTTGCTGGGACCTTGGAACGGAAAGAAGGAGCTGCGATCGGCTTGATCAAGCAGGAACTCGAGCGGCGGCGATGGCAGTGGGAAAAGCAGTCGCGCACGTCGGTAGCTCGGGGAAATGGTGACTGAAGCACGCCGGGGAGGGAATAAATAGCCCGGCCGGCTGGTCTCCGGCTTGGGGCATGCAGCAGGAGCTGGCGCCGGCTGCCCCCTTCGGTGGCGCGCGCGCACAGCTGCCGGGAACCGACTGAACTGTGTTTCAGTCGGTTTGCTTTGAGGCAGAGGCTGACATGTGGGTCCCACTTCTCTTTTAACCTCTGAAATTTATTCCTAACAGCTGTGGTAAACAGTGAACCCTATTCTACCATTGGCAATTCAAATTATTCACCCAAGAGCCATTTGAATTGATCAAAGTTCAAATGAGGTTTGGTTTGAATGAATTTCAGCACAAGTGCAGTTTGAAATTCAAATAAAGTTTGAATTTCTCCCCCTTAGCTCATGTCAAGATCAACTCCAAATGGAGTGAAAATTGGTGTGTGAGCTCACAAAAATGTGCTGAGCAAGAATATGCCTTCCACTTTTACATTCAGTGGGTGAAAACAGTTTGAATTTGAATATGGTTTCAAACTGCCCTTTTCCTAACTATACCCAAAATGACCTCAAAAAGGTTTTGAATTTGGGTGGAACTTGGCATGGACATCCTTAGCAAAGTGTAGGAGTCTTCATATGTCCAGCCCATCTATATCACATGTGGGAAGTACCACTTTTGCAATGTGTGAGTTTGTTCCCTAATGAGCATGTTGATAATTGTTACTTGCTCTTTATTTGTGTTCATCATTCTTCCTCAAATGAGGTGTGTGGTGTGGTGATGAACACTGCAAATGAGTGTCAAAAACTGAGGCCCTTACACTCACTAATGAATCTTGGATTAATGCCATGCAAGAAGAGTTAGAAATTTTTGAAAGAAATAATGTTTGGAAACTTGTACCTCCACCTCAAGGTCACACATTAATCGGAACTAAATGGGTATTTAAAAATAAGCAAAGTGAGGATGGGGTTGTGGTTAGGAATAAAGCTATGTTGGTTGCTCAAGGTTTCACTCAAATTGAAGGTCTAGATTTTGATGAAACATTTGCTCCTGTTGCTAGATTAGAAGCTATAAGAATTTTATTAGCATTTGCTGCATCTAAAGCTTTCAAGTTATATCAAATGGATGTTAAAAGTGCTTTTCTTAATGGCTACATAGAGGAGGAGGTTTATGTTAAGCAGCCACCGGGTTTTGAAAATCCAAATTTTCCTAATCATGTTTACAAACTGTCCAAAGCCTTGTACGGTCTAAAACAGGCCCCTAGAGCATGGTATAATAGGTTAAAAACATTCTTACCTGAAAAGGGGTTTACCATGGGCAAGGTTGATAAAACTCTTTTTGTACTTAAGCATGGCAATGACTCATTATTCGTTCAAGTGTATGTGGATGATATTATCTTTGGTTGTGCTTCTCATGATCTCGTGTCCAAGTTTTCAGCTATGATGAGTTCAGAATTTGAGATGAGTATGATGGGAGAACTCACATACTTTTTGGGGCTGCAAATTAAGCAAACAAAAGAAGGAACTTTTGTGCATCAAACTAAGTATACAAAGGACCTTCTTAAGCGCTCAAACATGGACAAATGCAAGCCTCTTCGGACACCAATGGGAACAGCAACAACACTTGAACTTGACGAAGATGGTGACCTGGTCGATAAAAAAGAATACAGAAGTATGATTGGATCACTTTTGTATCTCACGGCGTCAAGACCAGACATACAATTCAGCGTATGTCTTTGTGCACGTTTTCAAGCTTCTCCACGTGCTTCACATCGCCAAGCCATCAAAAGGATTCTCAGGTACCTACATGGAACTCAAGAATTTGGCATTTTTCTTCCTTCTTCCTCAACCGTTTCTTTGAAAGCTTTTTCGGATGCTGATTTTGGGGGTTGTAGGATTGATAGGAAAAGTACTCCAGGTGCTTGTCATTTTCTTGGTAATTCACTTGTTGCTTGGTCATCTAGAAAACAAAGTTCAGTTGCACAATCCACGGCCGAATCTGAATATGTAGCTGCGGCTAGAGCTTGCTCACAAATTCTTTGGATTGTTCAAACACTTAAGGACTATGGGGTTGATTTAGATAGTGTTCCACTGTTTTATGATAACACTAGTGCAATTTATATTGCTAAAAACCCCGTGAAACACTCTAGAACTAAGCACATTGACATTAGGTATCACTTTCTTCGTGATAATGTTAAAAAAGGAAACATTGTGCTTCACCATGTCGATACCGAACAACAATTGGCTGATATTTTTACAAAACCTTTGGATTTCACTTGTTTTTGTTTCATTCGTAGTGAAATAGGGGTTATGCATCCTCATGGCTTAAATTGAGGGGGAGTTTTTGAAACTTTGAAAGTCTATGTGTGAATCTGAAACTAAAATAATATGAGCATAGTATTTCATACATATATGACTTTGTGATTCCTTTTACAGGCTGAAAGTTCTTACTACATTACTCATGTTATACATTTTGTAGTTTTTGCCATGACTAGTAATTGGAATGATTACTTACACTAAATCTGGTCATGATCGAACTTTCTTGCTGTTTTGAACTTGTTGCGTGCTCACAAGTGCTTTTAATCATAAAAAAATAATCAAGTGATCAGCTCACACGTTGAGTTTTCAAATAAAAAATTGAGAAAAGATCAAGAGAATATGCATGCATCGCACTTCTTCTTTTGAGATTGCTTATCATTGCACTAAGATATGAACTTGGAAGGAATTGTGTATGACTAAAACCATGTCCTTAAGCTTCTGATTGTCAAATGACATAGGCTTGGCTTGGTTGGTTAGAATAAGACTGATGCGTCATATAATCTCTTGCAAATATCATATGATCAACTTTGTGCCTTAAATGATTATGAATAATAAAAATGCAGCAACAAGTGTCATGTTTTCAGGTTTTGAAATAGTCGAGTAAGGGAGATCATGACTTGCTTAAACTGAAAAATACATTTGATCTCTAGCATGGCTTACACTACTTTATGTATCTCATTGATGTGATAGTGTAAGTAACCTGATAGTATGACTTGGATGAGCTTTGTTTTGTATGTATATGTTATAATATGCTCATAACATTTAAAAATTTCTCTTTTGAACCTTGCTGAATACATTGTCAAAGGGGGAGAAATATGTATAAGGAGAGATTTTCTTTACACTTTGCATATGTTATACACTTTCTTCCTTCTCTGATTTTAAAAAATAGGGAGAAATTAATAAAGGGGGAGAAATGAGTTTTCAAAGCTTTTCAAAACTTCCTCGAAGATGATGTGGCCTAGGAACGATATCTCCTTTAGCCGAAATTGATATTTGCTGAGCTTGGCATACAATTGATGCTCTCGCAGTTTCTGCAATGTCATTCTCAAATGATCTTCGTGTTCTTCCTCGCTTTTCGAATACACCATGATATCATCGATGAAAACCACGACGAACTTGTCCAAGTACTCCATGAAGACCTTGTTCATGAGGTACATGAAGTATGCGGGTGCATTCGTTAACCCAAAAGACATAACGGTATATTCATACAAACTATACCGTGTTCGAAAGGCAGTCTTGGGTATATCGGAGGGCTTAATCTTCAGCTGGAAGTACCCCGACCGAAGATCAATCTTAGAGAAAACTCGGGCACCTTTCATATGGTCAAACAGATCCTCTATACGGGACAGAGGGTACTTGTTCTTGATCGTCACCTCATTGAGAGACCTATAGTCCACGCACATCCTTTGGGTCCCATCCTTCTTATCTATGAAGAGCACGGGGGCTCCCCACGGTGACGAGCTTGGGCGTATAAGACCTTTTTCTAACTGCTCCTGAATTTGCTTCTTAAGCTACACTAGTTCATTAACGGGCATCCTATATGGCCTCTTTGCTATAGGTGCAGTACCGGGAACCAAGTCAATGGAAAACTCAATGTCCCTGTCAGGTGGCATACCTGGAAGTTCTTCCGGGAACACGTGTGAGACCTATATGTGCTGAATACATTGGCAATTAGGATAAAAGTTAGCATTAACATTCAAAGTTTTCAATATTGCCAAAACATTCTTATGTGGCAAGGTCCGACAAGTTCTTTGTTAGGTCCGCCAAGTGTTGGCAAGGTCCGACGCAAGGTCCGGAGAGCTCCTGCAAGGTCCGGAGAGCTTCTGTGAGGTCCGGAGCTTGTTTTTAGGGAGCTCCCGTGAAATTCAACTCGTAGAACTGCAGCATCTTGTTTTTGCTTTTAACTCGCAATGTTTCAAACTTGCTTTTATGGGAAGGTTTGCTTAGTATTAATTTGCTAAGTTTTTGGTGTGTTTTGGTGGTTATGGCTGTTATCATTTGATATGGTTTGCAACATGCTTATGTGACGTGCTCATGTAAGGTGTTGTGGTTTTTGAACTAACGTGAGTCAAGTCGAGGACTTGTGCTCGGAAGAATTGGTTGTTTATTCATGTGCAGGTGTTGCTTGAGTTCAAGTCATGTCTGGTGACGGGATCCTTGGACTAGTCTCAGGGAGGAGATGAGATTCCAACAACCAAGTTCGGGAGGAGCTGTGGTTGAGTTGATCGGGAGGTCGCGCAGCATGTTTGGATCAAGGGCAGTGCATATGAAGGTTGCGTGTACGTCGTTGGAAGGTGTTTGCACGTGTGCAAGGTGTGCATGGACGTGGCAACATTGTTCCAAGGCGTGATGAAGAGAAGTGGACGTAAAGAATTGGTCGGAAAGGTCCAACCGACTAGGTTATGGACTCAGGCTGCGGCTGAGTCGTGTTTGACTCAAATATGGAAAGTTTTGAGTTGGTTATGATAGGATTTCGTGTGGGTCACGAATTTGAGTTGTTTTAGGAACGTTTGGGACGTTCCTAAGGTGTTTGGAAGTCTTAAGATTGCTTCTATCTGCGTATAAAAGAGTCTTGAGCAGTATTGGAAAGTTACAGTTTGAATCCAAGTAGGAGTAGGAGTCCTAGTTTGAATTGGATTGGCCATAGAGCTGGTTATATAAGCAAGGGATGCCAGAGATCGTGGTGCATGACTTTGGGCTGTTCCTCATGTGTTTCTATTGAATAAAGTTCATAGCTTCAAGGAGCTTTTGTGCCTTGTTCGTCCGACTTGTTTTTCGTCAAGTCTTTCTCGCCGAGTTTCTGGACAGACCGACGTTGCTTCGGTGTTTCATTCATAACTCGAGTTTTACAGATCCGATTGACGTGATTATTTTTTGGTTGTCTTCACAACTCAATTATCTATCATCTGTGAAATTTTCACGAGCTTCGGATCTGTAGTTTTTGAGATACACGAGTTTCTTTGCAGCGTTGCAGATCTGTTTTATATCGGGTAGAACAGATTGATCTTCGTTTAATGTTTTGATCGTATCTCAAGTTTTACTTCGTGTTTTCAAGTGATTCTTGTTGCATTAGATCCGTGACTTGATTCTCTACCTCTCTACTTGATTTGTCATGGTTGAACACGTTTGAAAACACTTGCACACACGGTTTCTTTAACCGATTGATTTTTTGCTGAGGGGTTTTTGTTGTTTCCGCTGCGAAAAGTTTTAATCTACCATTCACCCCCCTCTGGTAGCTTTTCACGTGCTCTTCGATCCTACACATTTTGATGCTCGTCTGATAACCGTTGTTGTGCGAGAACTCTGCCAATGGCAAGTGATCATCCCAGTTCTTAACGTGGTGAATGGCACATGCTCTTAGCATATCTTCAAGTATTTGATTCACCCTCTCAGTTTGCCCGTCGGTTTGAGGGTGATACGTGGAGCTTCGAATCAATTTGATTCCCAAGGATGCGTGTAGCTGTTCCCAGAAATGGGCTACGAACAGCGATCCTCTGTCGGACACAATGGTATGGGGAACTCCATGTAAGCACAAGATGTGTGCTATGTACAACTCCGCATTCTACTTTGCATTATATCTTGTATGCACAGGGATGAAATGTGCTGATTTGGTTAACCGGTCAACGATTATCCAAATCGAATCATGGTTGTGGGAGGTCATCGGCAACCCGACGATGAAATCCATACTCAAGTCTTCCCACTTCCATGCCGGTATTTGCAGTGGTTGCAGTGGGCCCGACTTCTTCACATGGTCGGCCTGGACTCTTCGACACGTATCACATTCTTAAACGTACTTTGAAACTTCATGTTTCATACGTGTCCACCAAAACTTCTTCTGGAGATCTTGGTACATTTTATTGCTGCCCGGATGAATGGAAAATTTGGACAAATGGGCTTCATCAAAAATTTTCTTCCGTAGTCCCATATCCCAGGGTACTACGATCCGGTCGTTGAACCACAACGTACCTCCTTCGTCCTTCCGGAAGCATTTCATTTCTCTGTTGTGTAACACCCCAAAATTTTGATTCAAAACCCTACATCATGTTAAGAGGGGAATTTAAAAATTTTTGGACGTGTTGCATGTTTTGCAAAAATTCAAATTCAAACTGGAATTCAAATTAAATTCAAATCAGAAAAGAAATAGAAAAAGAAAAAGAGAAAACAGAAAAAAACCGGCCAGTGGGCCGAAACCCACCAGCCGGCCCAGCCAGCGCCCGCGCCAGCCCGCAGCCGCGCGCGCTGCTGCCTCACACTGACAGGCGGGACCCACCCGATCTTCGTCTACCTCGCGACAGCGCCGGACTCCCTCGCACCCGAATCAAAACCGATAGGGATTTCGGCGTATCCCCGCTGAATTCTGTTCGTAGGCGACGCGGACATGATCTAAACCACCCCGCCGCCTTCCCCCATCTATAAAAACTCCGGCCTCGTTCTGTTTTTCCGCCGCGATCGCCGATTTTTACTCCGGTGAGAACCGAGACTTCTCCGGTGAATTCTGGCCGATCTAAGCTCAGAAATTCCGATCTAACTCGCTGGTCTTGATCCACCGCCTTTGGGGAACCTTGCAGGTGCAGAAAACTCGGTGATTTGCGGTGTAAACGCAGCGCCGACGAGCTTCGCTGTGGTTTTGCCTCGGACCTCGTCGCCGATCACCTTCCAGGACCTCCGAGCTCAAGAAAACCCCCGAGGTGAGATCCTCGATCTCCCCTCTACCGATCTATGCCATAAAATCACAGTTCTAGGAAGAATTCTCGAAGATCCGAAAGTCTCCGGCGAGATCGCCGCTTCCCGCCGCCGTGCGGCGCCGGCAGCGCCGCCCGCGTTCGATCAGAGCGACGTGGCCGCTTGTGCGCCGCTTATTTTAAATCGCACGGTAGGGTTTAAACCCCCGCGTACCGGTTCGATGTTATAATCTCGGCCGTCGGTTTAAAATCGGATGGTCCACGTCAGACCCATGTTATAAAGACTGGAAATCTTACGTGCTACCCCCTGGGGTTCTCGGGAAATAAGAGCTAGCCCCAGAAACTTCTGATCTAGCCCCTGGAACTCCAGAAAATCATGTAAATTCATTTAAAAATCAGTTTTAGCCCCTGGACTTAATAAAAATTAGGAAAAACACCTCTGATAAGTGTAGCTAGACCCCTAGAAATTCTGAAAATAACATTATAGACCCGTTAGTGGGGTAAGTTTAACTTTTTAGCCCTGTTTAGTATTTAAATTAGGAAATTGAATATGTGGCTAGTGTTTAAAAATTAAAAAGTGGGACAAACATATTGTCATAATTAAATTAAAAACTTTCTCAGTATTTAGAAAACTTTGAAGTGAGATAAAAACATATTTTGGGCTGAATTGAATCTGTTTAATTTATTATTCACATTTAGGGACACATTTTTAAGTAATGAATAGTTTTAGAAAATAGGGAAAATAATTGTGAAATAGTTTACATCAGAGGCAAAGGTCAAAATGTGTTATTAAATTATTTAGGACCAGAACCTATTCTGTTTAGATGATGTGTATTACTAATTTCATGATAAAGTACACAATTATGCATAGGAAAACAAATCTGAAAATATAGCAACTAGTAAATGATAAATGGAGTTTCTAAAATCCAAAGAATTCAGTTTAGGGTTGGTAGAAATTCTGAAGGCACATATGGAGAAGGAAAATACATTTCATGCATACTTGGTAGCTAAAAGGTGTAGTAATTGAATATAAGGAATTTATTTAAATTGGAAACTCATATATATAGTAGGTAAGTATAAATGTGAACACAAAAGTAGGAATTATATACACATGATTAAAAGTGCATGCAAGCCACAAATCAACACACATAGAGTAACTACAACACATATAATGGTGAATTACTTTCATGAATGTGAATGTGTGGTTTGTATGAAGTGGAAGTGTGAACTATGTCTTATGGATTGTTGTTTTTCTTTTGCTATGTGTGATGGTATGATGTAGAACCTGCTCAAGAGCAAGTTATTCCTTTCCAAGACCAGGACTACCCATTTCAAGAGCAGCAAGAAGGAGGCAAGTGTCCTTGACCACTTTGATCCTATGCTAGGATGTGTAGCTAGAGTTATTTGCATTGTCAATTTAAATATGAAACCCATGCTAGGAAGTTTCCCTAGAATTGCATTACCTTGTTTCCTTGTAGCTTGGGTTGGGATTTATTTTATTATGCCATTTATTATTATGTATATGCTTAGCCATGCTTAGAATGGAATATTTGGGATATGAGATCATCAGTTTATTTTACCATACTCTTGAATGAGATATTGTGAGTAATGTAGAGGTAGGGATCAAGGCAAGTTGGATGTTTTGGTTGTGTGTTGGGTGCACGAGACTCGGGTTTGTGTTTAGTACTTGCCTGGATCCTAAGGACCGGTTCATGGAGCATGTAACCTGGCTTTACAGTGCCAACCACATGCTGAGATGGGGCAGCTTGGCCAATTAATTAGGTGTATCCCCGGCGTAGTATGGGTGTGTTGGATGGTGCGGGGAGTAGGTGTCAGCTGGACTACCATATGAACCGCAAGGCTCAAGAGGGGGCCACTGCAGCGGGGTTGGAGCCTCTTGTATGCTGTTAGGGGTGAAACCTTAGTGGGCCCACGCTCGTCGGGAATCCCTTTGTAAAGGCTTCGTAGTGATCTCCTGGCTACACCCCTGGGAAGTGTGAATGTGGTTCGTAGCCACTGGCATAATGGAGGTTCTTTTAGTCCACCCGGCAACGGGGGATGAAATCACTACATGTGGGTACAGTGGTACAAACTCTGCAGAGTCAAAACTGTCATGACAGCCGTGCTCACAGTCAAGAGCGGCTTGGACTTATTCATGATTAGAGGATTGATGGTTTTGGAAGTTGTGATGTTAAGCGGGGAGCTTAACATTGGAAATGATGTTATGGTTATTGGATTATGATGATGGGATGGGAGATTTGGACCATTTCACCTGTGTAGTAATGTAGGTGCTTAATAAGCTAAGGTGATAGGTATTAATTGCGTAATGCTTTAACCATGAGTTCAACCTCTCCTTGTTCTAGCCATGCATGATATAATTTTCCCACACTTGCTGAGTACCATCGGTACTCAACCTTGCATATTTTGTTGGTTTATATTGCTGCTCAGGTCAAGATAGTGAGGTGGTGTATAATGACCAAGACTTTGGACCCGAAGATGGTTTCTAGGTTCATGGAGACCCCCGGGCAACGCCTGTGATGGAGCCCTCAAGAATAATTTTCCGCTGCTAGTTTATTTACTTGTGATGAACTTATTATTGTCCATCGAGACATTTACTATGTAAGACTTACTTATATTCGACACCTGGCTTGTAATAAATGATGTTTCACTATTTGTCATCACATGTATGAGAAAATGATCCTGGCATACATGTGATATTCACTTGGTTGTTCTTCGGAAAAACCGGTTGTGACAGATGTGGTATCAGAGCCAAGGTTGCCCGTAGGAACGTAGACCTAGGTAGAAATGGACGTATTTAAGGGTCCTATTTTCTTAAAAACTATTTTTATAAGGTGTGTGTTGAAAAGTGTTATTTAATGAGTCACTTTCTTCATCTTACCCCAATTTTCATTCAAAATAGGATTTTTGTTTAAAAGTTTATCTAACCTAAGTTTAAATGCTTTTTGCTTTAGATGGTTCGCATGATTCGCACCGCCTGCAAGTACACAGGAGGGAGAGTTCCCATAGTTGCCCTTGCCGAGAGGGAGGAGAGCCGTCCGGTGACGTACCTTTCCTACAGATTGGCAGTAGGAGGCTTATTGCGCCGTCTTCGGCGTATGCTCGAAGCCGCCGGCAATACGGGCAAGCTAATCATCCACTATAACTCCACCAGGACCATCCGTGAGAAGAGGGAAGAATGGAGTTCAGAGATGAGGATTATACATGAAAATCAGCTGCTTAAGATTCACCACTCTCCAGCTTGTAGAGTGACACAGGTCGATGCGGAGAAAGATGTCACCTGGGAGGCCATCACCTGTCAGAGTCACATCTATCGTCGCCACCTGGACAGGACTGAGTACCTGTATGTCCTCCAGCGTGAGAGTGGTACCACGGAGTACAAGTACCCGCCGGTGCAGCAAGGGACTTCCCATGAGCACATGGACTTGTGCTTGGAAGATGCTTCTATGCTCAGCACTCGACTGCAGGAGTGTCAACAAGAGCTTCAGGATGTCCGGGACACCCTGAAGGAAATGGAGGCGTTGCTGCGAGCCTGTTTGAGGGCGAGAGAAAGAGGAGATGGGAATGAACTGTGTGTCACCGTGAATGATACATGGACTCCTGACTCCACAGATCGCCGAGCGATCAGGCGTCGTCGCACTTCTCCACCAGCAGCCTCCCCACCCAAAACAGAGTCAGAAGGCAGCCGAAATGATGAGGAAGATCCCGAGGAGCCAGCTCAAGAAAACGAGTAGCGTAGAGCCTTTCCCTTAAATTAGAAGGATATCGAGTAGTCGAGTCGTTACGTAGTTAATGGTGTGTTAATGCTTGGTGTGTGACGTGAGTTGTGGAAACCATGAGCAATTGTCCACAGCCTCGTCTTTAGATTGTTTTGCTTTGGTGTGTGAACCCGCATGAAATAATAGTGCATCTATTTGGTGTGAGATATGAACCCTTGTAAAAGTATAACAAAGCCTCAACACTTCAAAGTACAAACAAATGAAAGTAGTAAGATGATACTAAATGCTTTCAAATTAACATTGGTTGATTCTACCAGATGGCCGGAAGAGGAAAAGGACGTGCTGCCAACCCCGCCAACAACAACGATGAGGCATGCAACCCTCATCTTTCTGGAGGCCAGGACCGGGGTGGTCGCCGTGAAGGAGTTGATCCCCTCCACCAAATGCTGGAGAATCAGAATCAGCTCATCCAGAACTTGACTCAAGTGGTGGCCAACTTGCATCAAGTTCCACCTCCACAAGCTGCACCACGCTAACCACGGTTGAGTGAGTTTCTAGGAACTCAACCTCCAAAGTTTGCAAGTGCTGCTGAACCTCTGGAGGCAGATGATTGGCTGAAGACCATTGAAAGTAAGATGAGGATCATACAGTGCCAAGGGTATGAGAGGGTGCTGTTTGCTTCTCATCAATTGCATGGACCTGCTGCTGATTGGTGGACCGCCTACGTGGCCGCCCATCATGACCCTGAGAACATCACTTGGGAAGAGTTCAAGCGTAGCTTCTGCAACCATTACATCCCAAGATCAAAAACAAGAGGAAGGAGTTTTTGGGACTGCAGCAGGGAAACATGACGGTGAGGGAATACCTCACTAAATTTACTCAACTATCCCGTTATGCCCCACGGGACATAGAGACTGATGAGCAGAAACAAGATTGTTTCATGGAAGGACTTACCGCAGAAATGCAGTGTGCAATGTCCTCAAATGAGTATGAAAGCTTCCAAAAGATGGTGGACAGAGCGTTTGTGGTAGAAAGGAAGCTGAAGGCCTTGGAAAATGAGAATAAGAGGAAGGCCGGGTGGTCACATCAAGCCTCAGGGAGCAACAATCGCCCCCGTCTGATGCAGCAACCAGCAGGACAGACGAACCGTGCTGCGGTACCCTACTCAGCACCAAGAGGGTACAACCCGAACTACAGGCCTCCGGCAGCACCAGCACAGCCGCAACGTCAGTTTGTACAGCAGCCTCGCCCCGCATATCCACCTCGACCAGCAGTGCAAGGACCTCCAAACCAACCCCAAGACAATAAAGGCCAAGCACCTAAGGTTGGGGTGCAATGTTTTAATTGTGGTGAAGTGGGGCACTATGCCCATAAGTGCCCAAAGAAGAAGCCCGCGCAGCCACAACAGCAGAATGTAATGAGAGGACGGGTGAACCACGTCACTATGGAGGAAGCACAAGAGGCACCCGACGTGGTAGTTGGTAAGTTTCCTGCCAATTTACACCTTGCAACCCTGCTGTTTGATTCTGGTGCTACCCACTCGTTCATTGCTCAAGGGTTTTTTAAGAAGTATGACCTAGCAACAACACAAATGAATCATATGCTAGCCGTAAACTCTCCAGGTGGAGAAATAAGGACAAGACGAGTGTGTCCCAAAGTGAACCTAGACATTAATGGGGTGGTATTTACTGCTAACCTTATAGTGATAGATTCACAAGGGATAGATATTATCTTGGATATGGATTGGTTGACAAAACATAACGGAATCATCCATTGTTCGACCAGAACGGTGGAACTAACGCACCCTAGTGGCACAAAAGTAAAGTTTATAACAATACAAGAGCCTCGGAGGGATGTTCAATTAAATCAAGTTGAGGTGAAAGTTGAGGAAATCAGAACCATCAGGGAATATCCAGATGTTTTTCCGGAAGAATTGCCAGGTATGCCTCCTGATCGTGAAGTGGAATTTGCAATTGAGCTAGTGCCTGGAACAGCCCCGGTTTACAAAAGACCTTATCGGATGGACTCCAAGCAGCTAGAAGAACTCAAGGATCATTTGAGAGAATTGACGGGGAAGGGGTATATTCGCCCTAGTTCCTCACCATGGGGAGCTCCGGTGATATTTGTGCTCAAGAAAGACGGAACCCAAAGGTTATGCGTGGATTACCGTGCTTTGAATGAGGTAACCATCAAGAACAAGTACCCATTACCCCACATTGAAGACTTGTTTGATCAGTTGAGGGGAGCTTGTGTGTTCTCGAAAATTGATCTCAGGTCGGGATACCACCAACTCAAGATAAGGCAATCTGATATTCCAAAGACAGCTTTCGTATCTCGGTACGGACTGTATGAATACACTGTCATGCCTTTCGGGCTAACTAATGCCCCGGCATACTTCATGTATCTCATGAACAAGGTATTCATGGAATATCTGGACAAATTTGTGGTGGTTTTCATAGATGACATTCTCGTCTTCTCCAAAGATGAAGAAGAACATGAGAAACATCTAAGGTTGGTGTTGCAAAGGCTGAGAGAACACCAACTATATGCCAAGTTGAGCAAGTGTGAGTTTTGGCTGAAGAGAGTTCCCTTCTTAGGACATATAATCTCAGAAGGAGGAATCTCCGTAGATCCCGCCAAAATCGAGGATATACAGAAGTGGAAGACCCCTGAAAGTGTCGGGGAAGTTCGAAGCTTCTTGGGATTGGCTGGATACTATCGACGGTTTATTGAGGGATTCTCTAAGATCTCAAGACCCCTCACCAAACTGTTGGACAAGGGAATCACATTCACATGGACGCTACAGTGCGAGACGAGTTTTCAGGAGCTAAAGAAAAGATTGACAACAGCCCCACTGTTGGTTATGCCAGATATGTAGAAGAATTTCACGGTGTACTGCGATGCCTCTGGAAACGGGTTGGGATGTGTTCTCATGCAAGAAGGGCATGTCGTGGCTTATGCATCCCGGCAGCTTCGGAAGCACGAGAAGAACTATCCTACACACGACCTAGAACTAGCCGCAGTGGTACACACATTGAAAATTTGGTGGCACTATTTGATGGGGAAGAGGACCGAGATATATACGGATCATAAGAGTTTGAAGTACATATTCACACAGCTAGATCTCAAACTCAGACAAAGAAGATGGTTAGAGCTAATCAATGACTTTGATGTAGGCATCAACTATCATCCTGGAAAAGCAAACGTCGTGGCCGATGCTTTAAGTCGGAAAGTGCAGGTCAATAAGTTGAGCTTGAAGGAAATGCCTGCAGAATTGAAGGACGAGGTTATAAGGCTCAATCTATGTCTAGTAAATAGTGGTGAGGCCATCGCCATGGAAGTGGACTCCACACTAGAGCGAGACATACGCGAGGGTCAAAAGAAGGATGAGAAGATACAGTAAATCAGGCAACTCATCAAGGAAAATAAAGCTCCAGGTTTCAGAGAGGATGAACAAGGTACGGTGTGGCATGAGAAAAGGATCTGTGTGCCTGAAGTAAAGGAGATCCGTGAATTGATTTTGAAGGAGGCTCACGATTCTGACTATTCCATTCATCCTGGGAGTACGAAGATGTACCAGGACCTCAAGGGCAGGTATTGGTGGTATGGCATGAAGCGAGATGTCGCGGAACATGTTGCCCTATGTGACACATGTCAGTTGGTGAAAGCAGAACATCAACGACCCGCGGGATTATTGCAACCACTCAAAGTGCCTGAATGGAAATGGGAAGAAATCAGCATGGATTTCATCGTGGGATTGCCTAGGACCCAATCAGGATATGATTCAATATGGGTCATCATTGATAGGCTAACCAAGGTAGCACATTTCATCCCCGTGAAGGAAAGCTACAGCGGATCCAAATTGGCAGAGTTGTACATGTCAAGGATCGTGTGTTAATATGGAGTGCCAAAGAAGATTGTGTCGGATCGAGGGACACAGTTCACCTCAAGGTTCTGGCAGAAGTTGCACGAAACCATGGGAACCCATCTGAACTTTAGTTCTGCCTATCATCCCCAAATTGACGGGCAGACGGAAAGAACCAATCAGATCCTTGAAGATATGCTAAGGGCATGTGCACTAAAAAACAATAGGAGTTGGGACAAGAACCTACCGTATGCGGAGTTTTCTTATAACAACAGCTATCAAGCTAGTATGAAGATGTCACCGTTTGAAGCTTTGTACGGGAGGAAGTGCAGAACTCCCCTATTTTGGAATCAAACGGGGGAAAGTAAAGTGTTTGGTCCAGAAGTACTACAAGAAGCCGAGGCGAAGGTAAGGGAAATTCGCAACAATTTGAGGATAGCACAGACACGCCAAAAGAGTTATGCTGATGTATGAAGAAGAGAGCTCGTTTTCAATGTGGGAGACTATGTCTATCTCAAAGTGTCCCCTATCCGAGGACTTCGTCGGTTCAAGGTGAAAGGGAAGTTGTCACCTCGATACATCGGACCCTTTCAAGTTTTGGAGAGGAAAGGCGAAGTGGCGTATCAACTAGAGTTACCGGCTCGTCTATCGGATGTGCATGATGTATTCCATGTGTCACAACTCAAGAAATGCCTGAGAACGCCTGAAGTGCTGTTACCCATGAATGAAGTGGATGTAGCTAAAGATTTGTCTTATGCCGAGCAACCATACAAGATCTTGGAGACAATGGAATGCCTCACCAGAAATAAAAGAATCCGGATGTGTAAGGTGTAGTGGAAGCATCACTCAGAAGAGGAAGCCACCTGGGAGCGGGAAGATGAGCTCAAGGCACAATTTCCGGAATTGTTTTCTTAGAAACACCAATCTCGAGGACGAGATTTCTTTTAAGGGGGGTAGAGCTGTAACACTCCAAAATTTTGATTCAAAACCCTACATCATGTTAAGAGGGGAATTTAAAAATTTTTTGGACGTGTTGCATGTTTTGCAAAAATTCAAATTCAAACTGGAATTCAAATTAAACTCAAATCAGAAAAGAAATAGAAAAAGAAAAAGAGAAAACAGAAAAAAACCGGCCAGTGGGCTGAAACCCACCAGCCGGCCCAGCCAGCGCCCGCGCCAGCCCGCAGCCGCGCGCGCTGCTGCCTCACACTGACAGGCGGGACCCACCCGATCTTCGTCTACCTCGCGACAGCGCCGGACTCCCTCGCACCCGAATCAAAACCGATCGGGATTTTGGCGTATCCCCGCTGAATTCTGTTCGTAGGCGACGCGGACATGATCTAAACCACCCCGCCGCCTTGCCCCGTCTATAAAAACCCCGGCCTCGTTCTGTTTTTCCCCCGCGATCGCCGATTTTTACTCCGGTGAGAACCGAGACTTCTCCGGCGAATTCTGGCCGATCTAAGCTCGGAAATTCCGATCTAACTCGCTGGTCTTGATCCACCGCCTCCGGGTAAACTTGCAGGTGCAGAAAACTCGGTGATTTGCGGTGTAAACGCAGCGCCGACGAGCTTCGCCGTGGTTTTGCCTCGGACCTCGTCGCCGATCACCTTCCAGGACCTCCGAGCTCAAGAAAACCCCCGAGGTGAGATCCCCGACCTCCCCTCTACCGATCTATGCCATAAAATCACAGTTCTAGGAAGAATTCTCGAAGATCCGAAAGTCTCCGGCGAGATCGCCGCTTCCCGCCGCCGTGCGCCGCCGGCAGCGACGCCCGCGTTCGATCAGAGCGACGTGGCCGCTTGTGCGCCGTTTATTTTAAATCGCACGGTAGGGTTTAAACCCCCGCGTACCGGTTCGATGTTATAATCTCGGCCGTCGGTTTAAAATCGGACGGTCCACGTCAGCCCCGCGTTATAAAGACTGGAAATCTTACGTGCTACCCCCTAGGGTCCTCGGGAAATAAGAGCTAGCCCCGGAAACTTTTGATCTAGCCCCTGGAACTCCAGAAAATCATGTAAATTCATTTAAAAATCAGTTTTAGCCCCTGGACTTAATAAAAATTAGGAAAAACACCTCTGATAAGTGTAGCTAGACCCCTAGAAATTCTGAAAATAACATTATAGACCCTGTAGTGGGGTAAGTTTAACTTTTTAGCCCTGTTTAGTATTTAAATTAGGAAATTGAATATGTGGCTAGTGTTTAAAAATTAAAAAGTGGGACAAACATATTGTCATAATTAAATTAAAAACTTTCTCAGTATTTAGAAAACTTTGAAGTGAGATAAAAACATATTTTGGGCTGAATTGAATCTGTTTAATTTATTATTCACATTTAGGGACACATTTTTAAGTAATGAATAGTTATAGAAAATAGGGAAAATAATTGTGAAATAGTTTACATCAGAGGCAAAGGTCAAAATGTGTTATTAAATTTTTTAGGACCAGAACCTATTCTGTTTAGATGATGTGTATTACTAATTTCATGATAAAGTACACAATTATGCATAGGAAAATAAATCTGAAAATATAGCAACTAGTAAATGATAAATGGAGTTTCTAAAATCCAAAGAATTTAGTTTAGGGTTGGTAGAAATTCTGAAGGCACATATGGAGAAGGAAAATACATTTCATGCATACTTGGTAGCTAAAAGGTGTAGTAATTGAATATAAGGAATTTATTTAAATTCGAAACTCATATATATAGTAGGTAAGTATAAATGTGAACACAAAAGTAGGAATTATATACACATGACTAAAAGTGCATGCAAGCCACAAATCAACACACATAGAGTAACCACAACACATATAATGGTGAATTACTTTCATGAATGTGAATGTGTGGTTTGTATGAAGTGGAAGTGTGAACTATGTCTTATGGATTGTTGTTTTTCTTTTGCTATGTGTGATGGTATGATGTAGAACCTGCTCAAGAGCAAGTTATTCCTTTCCAAGACCAGGACTACCCATTTCAAGAGCAGCAAGAAGGAGGCAAGTGTCCTTGACCACTTTGATCCTATGCTAGGATGTGTAGCTAGAGTTATTTGCATTGTCAATTTAAATATGAAACCCTTGCTAGGAAGTTTCCCTAGAATTGCATTACCTTGTTTCCTTGTAGCTTGGGTTGGGATTTATTTTATTATGTCATTTATTATTATGCATATGCTTAGCCATGCTTAGAATGGAATATTTGGGATATGAGATCATCAGTTTATTTTACCATACTCTTGAATGAGATATTGTGAGTAATGTAGAGGTAGGGATCAAGGCAAGTTGGATGTTTTGGTTGTGTGCTGGGTGCGCGAGACTCGGGTTTGTGTTTAGTACTTGCCTGGATCCTAAGGACCAGTTCATGGAGCATGTAACCTAGCTTTACAGTGCCAACCACATGCTGAGATGGGGCAGCTTGGCCAATTAATTAGGTGTATCCCCGGTGTAGTATGGGTGTGTTGGATGGTGCGGGGAGTAGGTGTCAGCTGGACTACCATATGAACCGCAAGGCTCAAGAGGGGGCCACTGCAGCGGGGTTGGAGCCACTTGTATGCTGTTAGGGGTGAAACCTCAGTGGGCCCACACTCGTCAGGAATCCCTTTGTAAAGGCTTCGTAGTGATCTCCTGGCTACACACCTGGGAAGTGTGAATGTGGTTCGTAGCCACTGGCATAATGGAGGTTCTTTTAGTCCACCCGGCAACGGGGGATGAAATCACTACATGTGGGTACAGTGGTACAAACTCTGCAGAGTCAAAACTGTCATGACAGCCGTGCTCACGGTCAAGAGCGGCTTGGACTTATTCATGATTAGAGGATTGATGGTTTTGGAAGTTGTGATGTTAAGCGGGGAGCTTAACATTGGAAATGATGTTATGGTTATTGGATTATGATGATGGGATGGGGGATTTGGACCATTTCACCTGTGTAGTAATGTAGGTGCTTAATAAGCTAAGGTGATAGGTATTAATTGCGTAGTGCTTTAACCATGAGTTCAACCTCTCCTTGTTCTAGCCATGCATGATATAATTTTCCCACACTTGCTGAGTACCATTGGTACTCAACCTTGCATATTTTGTTGGTTTATATTGCTGCTCAGGTCAAGATAATGAGGTGGTGTATAATGACCAAGACTTTGGACCCGAAAATGGTTTCTAGGTTCATGGAGACCCCCGAGCAACGCCTGTGATGGAGCCCTCAAGAATAATTTTCCGCTGCTAGTTTATTTACTTGTGATGAACTTATTATTGTCCATCGAGACATTTACTATGTAAGACTTACTTATATTCAACACCTGGCTTGTAATAAATGATGTATCACTATTTGTCATCACATGTATGAGAAAATGATCCTGGCATACATGTGATATTCACTTGGTTGTTCTTCGGAAAAACCGGGTGTGACACGTTGTCTATTCTCCGCCGTATGTGAGACATACCCTTTGAAAGTGCATCTAGGCATCCGTTGTGGGTATTGGTTGATTTATGACAAACAAATGAGACCCAACAAAATTGTTGAGATGAGCGCAGGTTCTCAAAGAAATTAGGAAGAAAGCGCAGAAAGAAAGGAGAAGGAGGATCCAAATTGATAAGAGCTCAGGAATTGAAAAGTTTAGATCACTTAGTATAGGGTGTGTTGGAGAAACACACCCCAAGAGCTCAAGTGGAAGAAATCACACTAACTGCAAAAATTCAGCATGTGCGGACTAGTCCGATATCAACCTGACTAGTCCGGTTTTCTTTCTAACCACAAAACGGACTAGTCCGATCTGGTCTGGACTAGTCCGATATATCTCTGAGTAGACATCGGACTAGTCCGCACTACTAAGGACTAGTCCGGTATCTCACAACACTTAGGGTTTTTCACACACCGCACACCGGACTAGTCCGGAGTCAACCACGGACTACTCCGGACATCGCAAACCCTAACGTAACCATTGAAAATCCTACTATAAAAAGAGGTGTACGGCCATACCACCAGAACACTTTGACCCCTTGCGCCGTCACACCTCCCAAGAGCCCAAAATTCACATTTCTCCACACATTCTAACCCAAGAAGGATCAATTCTTTGGGGATTAGCAATTGATCAAAGGAGAGACTTGTTCTACACATCTGGAGCTCTTGAGTTTGATCTCTCGCACACTCTTGTTCGTTAATTGATCATCTTTTGAGTGTGTTTTGTTGTGTTCATTCATTGTAACTCTTGGGGAGCCCTCAACTTGTGAGAAGACCCCTTGAACGATTTATTCCCCTTTGTGATTAGTGGAAGAGAATCGGCCTTCGTGGCGATTCGATGAGGATAGGGTTGGTGAAGACCCGGTCCTTAGTGGACTCCTCAATGGGGATGTAGATTTCCTTCGTGGAATAGAACCTCGGGATAAACACTTGTCTCCTACTCTTGTTCATTTATCGTTCGTCATATTCTAGTGTTTAATTAATCTTGTGAAATTTACATTGAAGCATTGAAACTAAAGTTGATCTCTGTCATTCATTGTTTCCCTTTTGCAATACATCTAAGTATCAAATTAATTTCCGCTGCATAAAGTGCTAGAAGTGAAAAATTGATCAACTTTGATCTCTCTAGTCCATGCATACCGTACTAGTCCACACAGTACCGGACTAGTCCGATTTTTTTCTGTTTAGAAAACGGACTAGTCCGCACTGTACCGAACTAGTCCGATTTCACTGTATTTGATAAACCTAGTAAGTGTTTCAGGGATCAACAAAGCGTCGAAAAGCCTATTCAAGCCCCTCTAGGCTACATTCAATTGGTATTAGAGCCAGGTTCTTCAAAAGAGACTCACCGCTCGAAGAGACGATATGGACGTCAAGGATGTACACAAGAAGATCGACGACGGAAAGAGTAATTATGAAACGACTCAAAAGCTAAAGAAGGTACTCGATGCCATTCAAGATAGTGAGGACGATGATGAGGAGGTGCTCCAACTCAAGGCTCTTCTACGAAAGAAGGCAATCTCCCCAAAAGTGAAGAAGAATACCGATGATGTAAAGAAGAAGAAAGGGGGTAGTCACACAGACTACTTCCGATATCCTTTTGATTATGAGCGTTTGAATTCTAACAATAATCATTACTTATAAATTCCCTTAGGGAAAGCACCTTACTTTGATGGCAATGACTATTCAATGTGGAGACAAAACATGAAAATGCACCTTATATCTCTTAACCCAAGTTTGTGGCATATAGTGTGTACAGGGATAGATATCCCGGATGATGATGAAGAGCTGACCCCAATCCAAGAACAAGCCATTCAACGGAATGCTCAAGCAGCAGCTGTGATCACATCATCACTGAGCCGAGACGAGTTCACCAAGGTGGACGGACTCGAAATTGCCAACGAGATAGGGGACACACTACAAACTGCACATGAAGGTGACCGTCACGTACGGAAGCCAAGATAGAAATGATTGAAGGTGAATTGGGAAGATTCGTGATAGAAGAAGATGAATCACCACAAGATATGTACAATCGACTGAAGAATCTTATCAACAAAGTCCGGGCTTATGGCAGCAAGAAGTGGAATGATCATGAGGTCGTGAAATTGATTCTCAGAGCATTCATGCCTCGCAACGTGACTCTTTTCTCTATGTTTAGAGAAAGCCCCGGGTACCAGAAAATGACCCCAGATGAACTTCTTGGCAAGATCATCAACTTTGAAATGATGGAGAAGCAATCCAAGCATGTCAAGGAAATTGTCGATCTCACCTTGGCTAAGAAGAAAGGAGTTGCTTTGAAGTCAACCTATAAACCCGTATCGAAGAAGCTCGAGAAGCTTATGGAGAAGACGACATCGATGATGAAAGTAGTGATATCGATGAAAAAGACATGATCTTGTTCATGAAGAAGTTCAAGAAAATGATGAGAAGAAGAAAGGGTAGCAGCTCAAATGAAGGAATACAAAGGGACAAACAAATACCCAAGATGAGACGGGTGTGCTATAACTGCGGAGAATACAATCATTTCATAGTAGATTGTCCATATGATGAAAACAAGAAGAAGACAAAAGACAACAAGCCTCAACCAAAGAAAATGTTCAAGAAGAAGAAGCAATATGGCCAAGCGCATCTAGGGAAGGAGTGGGACTGCAATGATGAATCCTCATCCGAAGAAGAAGAGGAGATGGCCACCATAGCCATAAAGAAGACTACCAAGAAATCCACTCTCTTCCCAACCATGGGCGCATGGAAGAACACCGACAACACTTGTCTAATGGCAATGGAAGGTAAACGAAAGGTACCAACTAAATCTTACTTCTCACATTCTTTTACTAGTGATAGTGATAATTCTAGTGAGGATGATAGAAGTGATGAAGATGAATATATGCTTAGGGGTTTAGAAAAAAAGACAGCTGCTAAAATGAAATTTCTACTTGATAAGCTTGTTGATATGGAGAAGTTAGTCAATCGTCAGGAAGATATGATCATCTCCCAAAAGGAGGAATATCTTGTGATTGAAAAGCTTCTTGAACTTGAAAAGGGACAAAATAAATCACTAGAGCTTGAGTTAGCTTCAAGCAAGGAAGCTTGCTTGAAGTTAAAAGACTCAAACACCACCATCAAGGATGAACTTGCTAACTTAACCAAAGTTAACAAGATCCTTGAGGGACAAGTTGAGTCACTCAATCAAACTGGTTCTTCATCAACATCTAGCTCACCTTCTCAACACATAAAGTCTGAAACTAGTATTACTTGCCCCTGTGCCAAAAGTTACACTAACATGAAGAAAAAGCCAAACTTGACAACGGACAAGCAATCTTCTCAAAGTGGCATATTTGACAAGGAGAAGATCAAGTATGCACGTAGTGCATACTCGGTCACAAGAACTCCTAATGTCAAATATGGCATTGGATATTCTAATGGTGAAAAGCAAAACGCTAGAAGCCACAAGAATAACAAGAGTTGCATTGCCTTTATCAAGGGAGACACTTCTCAAGTTAGCAAACTTAATAATGTTGATAAATTTAACACTGTGAACACATATGAACAACAACTTCTATTTAGAAATTTTGATGCTTCATATGTACTTATGAAAAGTAATCTTGGAAGAGTTTATGCTAAATATGTTGGGCCACACCATGGGAACACCAAGTCTCATGTGTGGGTGACCAAATCACTTGTGACTAACCTCAAAGGACCCAAGCAAGCTTGGGTACCTAAGACCAACGCATAATTTATTTTTTTGCAGACTTATTCATCTGGTGAAGCAAAATGGGTGCTAGATAGTGGATGCACCAATCACATAATCGGAGAAATAAGAATGTTCATGGAATATGAAGAAAATGAAAATCCAAGCGAAGGCATTTACTTTGGTGATAATAGTCAAGGAAAAGTGCTTGGTACCGGTAAAATTGCAATTTCATCACAACATACTCTCTCTCATGTTTTACATGTTGACTCCTTGGATTATAATCTTTTGTCCATATCTCAATTATGTGACAAGGGTTATAATTGCGTATTTACTAATGAGGGTGTGACTGTCTTTAGAAGGAGTGATAACTCAATTGCATTCAAGGGTGTGTTGAAGGGAAAACTTTATCTAGTTGACTTCAACAAAGATAAAGCCAGACTTGACACATGCTTGATTGCAAAGACCAAAAAGGGTTGGCTGTGGCATATACGGCTAGCACATGTTGGTATGAGGAATCTTCAAAAACTCCTCAAAGGTGATCACATCCGAGGTTTAAAGGATGTTGTTTTTGAGAAAGACGGGTCGTGTAGAGCGTGCCAAGCAGGGAAGCAAGTAGGAGCACCTGATCCCGCGAAGAATGTCATGACTACAACAAGATCGCTTGAGCTCCTCCACATGGATCTATTTGGTCCAATAGCTTACGTAAGCATCGGCGGTAATAAATACGGTCTAGTCATTGTTGATGATTTTTCACACTTCACGTGGGTTTTCTTTTTGCATGATAAGACAAACTCAAGGAACCCTCAAGAAGTTCATCAAGCGTGCCCAAAATGAATTCTCATTGAAGATCAAGAACATACAAAGTGACAATGGGACAGAATTCAAGAACACCCAAGTTGAGGAGTATCTAGACGAAGAAGGGATAAAGCACGAATTTTCAGCACCATATACTCCTCAACAAAACGGAGTAGCCAAAAGGAAGAACAGAACTCTCATTGAGATGATGAGGACAATGCTCGATGAATACAAGACTTTGGATAGGTTTTGGGCTGAAGCGGTTAACACCGCTTGTCACGCCATAAACCGACTATATCTTCATCGATTACTCAAGAAAACTTCATATGAACTACTCACGGGCAACAAACCGAATATTTCATATTTTCGAGTCTTTGGTTCAAAATGTCATATTTTAAATAAGAAGCCAAGGGATTCAAAGTTTTCTTCAAAGTCTGATGAAGGTTTCTTACTTGGCTATGATTCAAACTCCTACGCTTATCGTGTCTTCAACAAAACCTCCGGACTTGTTGAAGTAGCATGTGACATAGTGTTCGATGAAACTAACGGCTCTCAAGAAGAGCAAGTTGATCAGTGTGTGCTAGATCAAGAAGAAGCTCCATGTCAAGCATTGAGAAGAATGGAATTGGGCGATGTTCGACCACAAGTGCCACCTTCAAATGCGAATGAAGAAAATGAACCACAGGTGTAGGAAAATGATCAAGGGGGAGCTTCCATACAAGATCAACCTCATGAAAATCAAGAAGACTAAAACATCAATGAGGGCATCTATCTAGGGGGAGAAGAAGATGATAATGAAGATTCAAGACCACAAGTGCCACATCCAAGAGTACACCAAAGCATCCAAAGAGATCACCCCGCTGACAACATAATCGGTGACATACGAAAGGGAGTAATAACTCGATCTCGCATAGCTAATTTTTGTGAACACTATTCCTTTGTATCTTATTTGGAACCATACAGGGTTGAGGATGCATTAAAAGATCTGTATTGGGTGATGGCGATGCAAGAAGAAATGAACTACATCAAAAGGAACGAAGTGTGGGAGCTTGTTGAAAGACCCAAGTCTAACGTCGTCGGCACTAAATGGGTCTTCCGCAACAAGCAAGACGAACATGGAGTGGTAACAAGGAACAAGGCACGACTTGTGGAAAAAGGGTACTCACAAGTCGAAGGTTTGGATTTTGACGAGACTTTTGCTCACGTAGCTAGGCTTGAATCGATTCGTATATTACTTTCATATGCTACTCACCACGATTTCAAGCTTTATCAAATGGATGTGAAAAGTGCCTTTCTCAAAGGATCGATCAAGGAGGAGATGTATGTGGATCAACCACCCGATTTTGAAGATCAAGAGCACCCTGACTTTGTGTCCTAGAGCTTGGTATGAGTGCCTTAGAGACTTTTCGATTGAAAATGACTTCAAGATTGGAAAAGCTGATTACACCTTGTTCACTAAACACTTTGATGATGATCTCTTCATTTGCCAAATCTATGTTGATGATATTATATTTGGTTGAACTAACAAATCCTTTTTTTAATAATTTAGCAAGATTATGACAGATAGATTTGAGATGTCCATGATGGGAGAATCCAGGTACTTCTTGGGATTCCAAGTGAAGCAACAAAAGGATGGGACATTCATAAGCCAAACAAAGTACACTCAAGACATTCTCAAGAAGTTTGGAATGGACAAAGCAAAGTCCATAAAGACTCCTATGGTGACAAATGGACACTTGGATCTAAATGAAGACGGACCAAATGTGGATCAAAAGGTATATCGTTCCATGATTGGCTCCTTACTCTATTTATGTGCATCTAGGCCTGATATCATGTTGGGTGTATGCCTGTGTGCAAGGTTTCAAGCCAATCCTAAGGAATGCCATTTGACAGCTGTTAAAATGATCTTGAGATATTTAGTTCATACACCCAACCTAGGCCTTTGGTATCCCAAAGGTTCAAAATTCAATTTCATTGGATACTCCGATGCAGATTATGTCGGGTGCAAGGTAGATAGAAAAAGTAGTTCTGGTACTTGCCAATTCCTAGGTAGATCCTTAGTTTCTTGGTCCTCCAAGAAAAAATTCAATCGCTTTATCCACGGCCAAAGTGGAGTATGTTGCAGCCGGGAGTTGTTGTGCACAACTCATTTGGATGCGACAAACTCTAAGGGATTACGGTTACAATATGAGCCATATTCCACTTATTTGTGTCAATGAGGGTGCAATTAAAATTGCCCACAACCCTGTTGAGCACTCTAGAACCAAACACATAGATATCCGACATCATTTTTTGAGAGATCACTCAATGAAAGAAGACATAGTCATTTCCCATGTCAACACTGAAAAATAACTAGCCGATATCTTTACCAAGCCACTTGATGAAAAACGCTTTTGTGAGCTTAGAAATGAACTTAATATCCTTGATGCTCGAAACGTGGCTTGAAAACTTGCATACCTGTATGCTATCCTCAAAATCATCCTAATTATGTTGAAAAATCATCTCTCTCTATTTTTTCTCTGAAAAATCATGTTAGTTGTTTGATCTTGGTGAACCATGGTCATAGCTTGATTGTTGAATGTTTAATGATCATATTCATCAAGAATATTTGTGTGCCTTTGTTCCTTATTCCTTAATAGGAACCTTCAAATATATATATATATATATATGTTTTGTACACTTCTGTACAAGGGACCACGGACTAGTCCATGGTCACCCCGGACTAGTCCGCACTTGCAGACAAGTCCGCACTAGATCCGTCAGTCCGGACTATTTCGGACAACCACGGACTAGTCCGATTTTCTCTCTGACCAGAAAACGGACTAGTCCGATACAGTCCGGACTAGTCCGATATTTCGACTCCATAACCCTAAGGCCGGCTCAAACCTGATCTTCTTCATCCTCACAACCCTACTTGATACATAGAGGCTTCAGAGAGACATGGTCTCAAGGACTTGCTCTCCTTCAGATACAACTGGAATGATGAGATCATTGCCCAGTTCTATGCAACTTGCCACTTTGCCCATGATGGAGAAGACAAAGTGACTTGGATGACACATGGATCCAAGTATACAATTTCTTATACTGAATTTGCTAGACTGCTGCATCTTGAGGACACCGGCAATGATGAGATTGTGATACATAATCTTGGAGTTGTGGAGAAGGACAAGATGGATTTTCTCTATGATACTCGACTACCATACAATCCTCCCTTAAACAAGAACATGAAGCCCTTGTTCATTATTCTCAACATAGTGCTCCGGAAGACCATTGCTCCAAAGGATGGAGGTGCCGGGAGCGTCCAAGGTTATTCGGAACCTTGATGAAAGTAATCAGCAGGAGGAGAAGATTTAATATCTTTGATTATATTTGGAATGACATGGTGAACATATCCTGCACACCAAGCCGTTCCTGTGGCTATGCACCTTACTTGATTTTAATGATTGAAAGAGTCACAGGAATTGAGTTTGTGAAGGATGTGGAGCACACTACTCTAAGACCTCAGAAGCCTCCTCAAGCCTCTATTCCAGCTGCTCCCTCACCTAGATCACCTGAAGAACATCCAAAGAGAGCTCAAGAAGATATAAGTCCTTCATCTAAGACTAGGGTCTCTCCACACAAAGGTTTTTCTAGTGGGGTTATGAAGCGTCCTGACCCATAAGATCAGAACTAAACATGTAATATTATGCCAGAAACAGAGTTCGGTACATAATATTACAACACAAGTGGAACCACAACCATACAGAGCTTTATTACAACGGCATACACTTTAGTACAACAATAATAAGGACTAACATAAGGATGATTAACGACATAAGAACATGGACAACTAGCTCCTCCTCGTACATGGTTCCACGGTAACACCTTGGGTGTGGATGCGACCCTACTCGAAGTCCTCCGGGTTGAAGTCAGGATCCTCTGAAGATATCAACAACGGTTGAGTACAAAAGTACTCAGCAAGCTCCACCTCACCCTTCGGGAGGGGAATGAAACAAACATAGATGCAATGCACAACAATAAAAGTGATGCAACCTAATGCAACCAAATAACCCATCCAGAGACATTCCTAACCTCATTCTCACAACAGGTGGCTTCCTAGTTGTTAGGACCACACCATAACCTATCCTATACCGAGGACACGGCCGCCCGAACGGGTTCTACACTCTGCAGAGGTTGTACGCTTTACCCACACGCACGGACCATCAACGACAGCCCGTCATAACCGACACCCAGTCGAAACATCACCCAAACCAGTCGTCCCCAACCAAGTGTCATGACTTATCTCAATATCATCTCAATTTTCATAAATGCATCTCTCTCTCTCTCTCACTCCACCGTGGACGACTGTCGGGCTAGCAACCGGGGTTAGGCTAAGCCCCGTCCATACAGGGTCATGTGGTCGTACTGATGAAAGTTAGGTGAGATGTCAAAACAACTCGGTCCTTAAGGCTCACCAGGGCAGCCTCCATATTCAAACCACGAGCCTATCATCTTGATAGTACTCACTGTAAGTCTACCACCACGGTAGCGCTTACACCAACACTAACCCTTCTGCCCCGCTCTCAACTCATGCTCTCCCCAACCGTGCAGCAAAAACAGGGCAACATCATCATGCATAATCTCATCATATCAGTATGCTGCAAAAAGAGAAGCTAGTATGTTTACCCTCTATCACTCGAATAACTCATGCTCAACAATGCAAATGCCTAGTCTTCTGGCCACAATGGATAAACCTCACATAGGAGCAATATGATCCAAAAGGGGTTGATGGAACTTGCCTTCGCTAGCGTCTGCAGCGTCGTGCTCTTGGTCACTTGGCTCCCCTGGGTTCTCTTCCGGCACTGGTTCTACACCGCGCACAAGCAAACATACAATCAAAGCAAATATACATCATTCAGACTTGCTTACACTAACTATATTATGATATTAGATGATTTTTATAAGAAGGATCGGATTAAGTGATCCTTTTGTGTGTGGGTGAGATCTGCTCTAAGGCCAATCAAAGGGTTGCTTAGGGTTGGGCTCAAATCAGCAAGAGTAAACGGGGGAGGATGGCCAGAAAGTAAGAAATCGAATGCCGAGGCTATGAATCACTCGATTAAGCTGCCGATTTTGGGTAGGAAGTAGAGCAACTTCATGGAAGGGCGGCCATGCCACGGGGTGGTCGCGGCCAAACCCGAGGAGAGGGGAAAGGGGGAACGACTCGGGGAGGAGAGTGGAGGTTGGGGTGCTCACCTTGGTCGTGGCTTGGCGGGGCTCGGCGGGGAGGGTTCCTCGTCGGAGATCGATGTTGGAGGGGGCGGGGAGGAGATGCGAGCGCCGATGCTCAATGGGGCGGGGGAGAAAGTGAGCCCCTGAGCCCCTTTTATAGATGAAGGGGGGGAAGGGATCTGGATGGAGGGAGGAGAGGTAGGTGAGGTGTAATTAATGCATGTTCCAGGAGCTTCTCGTGGAGTGGATAAGGATGGGGGGAGATATATGTGAGGGGTGGTTCCGGAAGCTTCTCGTGGAGTGGATAAGGATGGGGGAGATATGTATATGAGGGGTGGTTTCGGGAGCTTCTCGTGGAGTGGATAAGGATGGGAGAGATATATACGAGGGGTGGTTCCGGAAGCTTCTCGTGGAGTGGATAAGGATGGGGGGAGATATGTATATGAGGGGTGGTTCCGGGAGCTTCTCGTGGAGTGGATAAGGATGGGGGGAGATATATATGAGGGGTGATTCCGGAAGCTTCTCGTGGAATGGATAAGGATGGGGGGAGATATGTATATGAGGGGTGGTTTTGGGAGCTTCTCGTGGAGTGGATAAGGATGGGGGGAGATATATATGAGGGGTGATTCCGGAAGCTTCTCGTGGAATGGATAAGGATGGGGGGAGATATGTATATGAGGGGTGGTTCTGGAAGCTTCTCTTGGAGTGGATAAGGATGGGGGAGGAAGAGGAAAAAAAGGGTTTGCCTTTAGGCAAAAGTAGGGGGTGGCTGCACCAGTTTCGATGAAAGGCATATCTAAAATCGGCCAGTAGTGTGCGTAATTTGTCTGGTGGTTAATTCTATAACCCTGATTTATTAGCTTTACGAAAAATGGGGCGTTACAGACCTACCCCACTAAGGATGAATCTCGTCCTCGAGATTCGAGTGGTCTTTAAAGAGATGGGGAAACTCTGTCCGCAATGCATCTTCTCTTTCCCATGTAGCTTCGGCCTCCGAGTGTCTGCTCCACTGGACCCGACAAAGTGTGACGGTGTTTCTCCCTGTCCTTTGGGTGACTTTTTCCAGGATCTTTACTGGCACCTCCTGGTAGCGCAGATCATTTTGCAGGTCTAGGGTTTCTTGTGCCACCTGTTCCTCGGGAACCCGTAGGCATTTTCTTAGCTGTGACACGTGGAAGACGTTGTGCACGCCTAACATTTCTTCGGGTAGCTGAATCTCATACGCTACTGATCCTACCCTTTTTAGGACTGAGAAAGGGCCAATGTACCGTGGTGCCAACTTTCCACATACTTGGAATCTGCGCGTGCCACGGATAGGAGATACTTTAAGGTACACATGATCTCCAGCTTGGAAACTGAGTTCACGCCTCCTCTTGTCTGCGTAGCTTTTCTGACGTGATTGGGCGGCCTTGAGATTCGCTCGAATCTCCGCTACCTTGTGCTCTGCTGCCAAGATGAAGTCTGGTTGCTCCACAATGCGGTCCCCAACTTCTGACCACATGAGTGGGGTTCGACACTTCCTTCCATAGAGGGCTTCATACGGTGACATCTTGATGCTGGCCTGATAACTGTCGTTGTATGAGAACTCGGCATACGGTAAACTGTCTTCCCAATCCCTGCCGTAGGTTAGAACAGCGGCCCTCAACATGTCTTCCAAGGTTTGGTTGATCCTCTCTGTCTGACCATCTGTCTGAGGGTGATATGCTGAACTAAAGTGTAACTTGGTACCAAGTGCCTTTTGAAGACTCCTCCAAAACCTTGACGTAAACTGAGTACCTCGATCTGAGACTATCCTTGAGGGTACTCCATGTAGTTTCACAATACGGTCTATGTACAACTTAGCCAACTTACTCCCATTGTAGGTAGTGCGCACAGGAATAAAGTGTGCAACTTTAGTCAGACGGTCGACCACTACCCACACGGAGTCATTACCATTCTTGGTCCTTGGTAGGCCAGTGATGAAATCCATTCCTACCTCATCCCATTTCCAAACGGGAATCGGTAAGGGCTGTAATAGGCCACTCGGCTTTTGATGCTCAGCTTTGACCCTTCTACACACATCACAATAAGCCACGAATTTGGCTATGTCACCCTTCATGCCAACCCACCAATATTTTTGCTTAATATCCACGTACATCTTTGTGGCTCCAGGGTGGATGGAGTAGGCAGAGTTATGAGCTTCATCCATGATCGTATTCCGATAGTGACCTTGTGAAGGCACACACAACCGTTTCTTGAACCACAACATTCCATCTCTATCAACTCTAAAGTCCGGTGCCTTGCCTTCACCGGTTTGTTCCTTGATCTTCATTAACTTTTCATCCTCCTGTTGAGCCTTCTTAATCTGGTGATCCAGCACAGGTTGAACACTAAGGTTATAGTTGTAGGAGTGAGGTACAATACTTAGGTTCAACTTCATGATCTCCTTGCACAGTTGTGGTACTTGAGTCACCAAGTGATGGCAGTATGCTTTCCTGCTAAGAGCGTCTGCCACAACATTTGCTTTACCTGGGTGGTAGTGGATCTCCACATCATAATCCTTAATTAGGTCCAACCATCTTCGTTGTCTTAGGTTCAGATCAGGCTGGGTAAAGATATACTTGAGACTCTTGTGATCTGTGTAGATTTCACACTTGTTACCGATCAGATAGTGTCTCCAAATCTTAAGAGCATGCACTACCGCAGCCACTTCCAGGTCATGGGTTGGGTAGTTCTGCTCGTGCGGCCTTAACTGACGAGAGGCATAGGATACCACTCGTCCTTCTTGCATTAGCACACATCCTATGCCGTGTCTAGAAGCATCACAATAAATAACAAAGTTCTTGTGAATATCCGGTAAGACTAAGACTGGGGCCGTGGTTAGTCTTCTTTTAAACTCACGAAAACTCCGCTCACATGCTTCAGTCCACACAAACTTCTTATCTTTCTTTAGTAGTTCCGTCATTGGTCGGGCTAGCTTGGAAAATCCTTCGATGAACCTCCGATAATAACCAGCCATACCAAGAAAACTACGAATCTCCGAGACCGAAGTTGGTTGCTTCCAAGATGATATGGCTTTGACCTTCTCTGGATCAACTGCAACTCTCTCGGCTGTTAGCACATGCCCAAGGAAACTAACTTTCTGTAACCAAAACTCACATTTGCTGAACTTGGCATAAAGTTGATGGCTCCTGAGCCGGTCCAAAACAACACGCAGATATTGCGCGTGTTCTGCTTCACTTCGGGAATAGACTAGAATGTCGTCGATGAAGACAACGACAAACTTGTCAAACTCTTGCATGAACACCCGGTTCATTAGGTTCATGAAGTAGGCAGGGGCACTGGTTAATCCAAAAGACATCACTGTGAACTCGAACTGACCGTAGCGAGTCACAAATGCCGTCTTAGGTATATCTTCGGGCTTAATCCTCACATGATGATACCCAGACCTCAAGTCAATCTTTGAGAAAAACTTGGCCCCTTTTAGCTGGTCGAATAGATCATCTATCCGGGGTAGAGGGTATTTATTCTTGATGGTCACCGCATTAAGAGCTCGGTAATCTACACAGAGTCTCTTACTTCCATCCTTTTTCTCTACGAAGAGGACTGGTGCACCCCATGGTGATGCACTAGGCCTTATGTACCCTTTCTCTTGCAACTCATCTAACTGTTTCTTTAACTCGGCTAGTTCTGGCGCTGGCATTCTATAAGGCCTCTTGGCTATTGGGGCCGTTCCGGGAACTAGATCAATGGAGAACTCCACTTCTCTTTTTGGCGGCATGCCTGGCAACTCCTCAGGGAACACATCAACATACTCTTTAATCACTGGCACATCCTGAGGTGTTTCTGCCTTCACGTGATTTACTACTGGCTCAGACAGGCTTGAGTTGACATGACATGTGACAATCTTCCCTTCATGGTTTGTCACTGTCAGAGTCCTCTGTGCACAAGCTATACTCCCATCGCACTTGGCTAACCAATCCATACCGAGGATCACATCTATCCCATGGGAGTCAAGCACTACTAGATTAACCAAGAACTCTACCCCACTTAGGTTTAAAGGGATGTTGTTAACTCCTAGGTGGCAAGGTATATAACCTCCCGGTGATCGAGTCATTAAGGGCCTCTTAAGGGCTACCGTAGATATATCATGTGTCTCTACGAAGTGTGATGATATAAAAGAATGCGATGCGCCAGAATCAAATAGTACTGAAGCCAAAACTGACTGAACCAAGAACTCACCAAGTAGAACTCCTGGTGCTGCATCTGCCTCTTCGGCGTAGACGTGGTTTACTGTGGCCTTTCCAAAGGAGTGTTGAGTCGTTGATTGTGCTCCACGGCTGCCTCCAGCTGGTTGCCTTGATCCGTTAACTGAGTTGGAGACGACTGATGGTGCTGGCTTAACCTTGTAAGGGCAGTTAACGGCGATATGCCCAGGCTCACGGCAGCTGAAACAGATCCTCTGGCCAACAGTTTGATTGACCCCAGACTGCTGAGGATGGAATGAGCCATGTGATTTAGCAGGCTATACCGGTTGCTTGAAAGTGGTGGTTGGTGCTTTATAGGATACACCACTATGAGCCATCTGCCCAGAGTAAATAGGTTGTTGGGTCTTCTGCACAAAGTAGGTTGGTTGTTGGGTCCTCTGTAGTGAATAGACAGGTTGATTAGTCCTCTGAAGTTTCACCTGCTGGAACCCCTTCTTGTCCTCGAATTTTCTTTTCTTCTCCCGTAGATCATCCTCTATGTTCTTTTCTGTAGTGATGGCCTTGTTAACCAGGGTACTGAAATCTGGGTAAACAGATGCTTCAAGAAATTTCCTGATTTCAATGTTTAACCCACGCAAAAAGGCTTCTTGCTTCTTCTTTTCTGTATCCACAGCGTGGGGGTCATAGCGGGATAACCCGGTAAACTTGTGTAGATACTCCGTCACAGTTAGTCCCTTCTGTTTAAGGTTCATAAACTCTTCCCTCTTTAGCTTCATAATGCTACTTGGGATGTGTTGCTCTCTAAACAACTTCACAAACTCGTCCCATATCATGGTCCTAGCATGTGGATGCATCTCTCTGTAGCTGTGCCACCAGGCTAAGGCAGATCCCCTCAGTTGTTGGACTGCAAGCAGAACCTTATCCTGCTCGTTTGCATGCACAACCTCGAGTTTCATCTCAATCTCTCTTAGCCAGTCATCTGCCTCAATGGGGTCCTCAGATCCAGAAAACTTGGGCGGGTTCATCCTGTTGAAGTCTGCGATCTGGTGATTGTTTTGCAGCACGGGCTGATGGTTGTTGAGGCCATCGTTGTTCCGGGCAGCCATGGTGTTCGTCAGTAGCTCTTGGAGTCGATTCTGGCGGTCCAGAATGGCAGTCAGATCGTAGTTAGGTTCTTGGGGATGTGGCCGGACAGGTGCACTCTCCGCTGTCTCATGCTCATGAGGTGCAGGCGGAATCTCTCGTAGTCCTTGGTCCGCCTCATGTCCATTAGTGACTCGGCTCAAGCGGCGAGGCATCTGTGACAAGGCAATCGATGGGTTTAGATTTTCTTCCTATTATTATTACTATGGTGCATCATAATTAGTTATGCTTACCGTCTTTTATTATTGTTATTATTATTATTATTTCCTATATTTTTTTCTATTTTACTATGTGTATGTAAACACATATATATAGTTTTATACCACACAATTCACACAAACATCAAACATTGCAAGCAACACACCAAGCATTCATTCATTCGGGCAAGCGGGTACAAGATACATAGCGCATGTCGTCGTTGGGTATATTCCCTTAAGTGTCAGCCGGGACCTCTGCCTGGCTACTGGGTCCTACATCCTGATCTTCAGGGTCTTCGTTGGTCCCGCGAGGTGAGGTCGGAGGAGTAGGTGGCACAGGCTCACAAATCCTCCTTCGGGGGATGGATAGGTGATACACTGGGGTTCCTTCTAGGACAAGTGGCTCCATCGTTGCACCAGCTTGACGGTCCTTCCGCTTGGCCCGGTCTACAAGGTAGACACCCCTAAGCAGCTGGCTGTGACGGTCGGCCTGCTCCCTAAGGTTCTCCTCAGCCAAGGCGACTCGACTTTCGGCGCTGGCAACCCGGGCTTCAACCTGCGCTAGGGCTGGCTTAGCCTTTCGCCTGTGGATCTCCAATGTCTCAGCACGCTGGACGAGGGTCTTCACGCGCTGGTTCAGCTGGTCGCACAAGTCATCCAGGCTCAATAAATAACCGGACATGGCGACAATGGTGGGGTCGTCTTCGGTCGACCCGAGGCCTTCCAAGTTGCGAATCCTCGCCATCCATGCGGGACGACTACGGTCCAGTGGTGGGAAGTACTTCATGGGTGTGGAACCCAAATGCCAGTCAAACATGTGGCAGAGGTACTTCAAAGCTTTGCGGGCCACCAATTGGCACGTATCTTTCATGCGGCATCCAGTGGCGGAGACATTCCATGGCTTCATGTCCAGGAACCTCTCACTGGCGCCGATGTGCACAGTGACCTCGCAGCTTTCGGTGCCATGCTCCACGAACTCATGACCCACGTACTCTGGACGGTCTGGAATACCTAGTCGTGTCGTGGCGGCATAGAGCACCTTGGGGAAGCCATCTTCGTTGATGCAGAAGGTGGTGATACAGTCGTCCGCCATCTGGCTTAGAACAGGGCACAAGGATTAGATGAGAGCAAAACCTATCACCAAGGCTCTATGGTCCAGGTTTCCTACAGGCCAACTATTCTACGGTCTCCTATGGTCACCTAAGTACTAGGGTACGCATCCTACAGCCAAGTATGGCTCTGATACCACTTGAAGCGTCCTGACCCATAAGATCAGAACTAAACATGTAATATTATGCCAGAAACAGAGTTCGGTACATAATATTACAACACAAGTGGAACCACAACCATACAGAGCTTTATTACAACGGCATACACTTTAGTACAACAATAATAAGGACTAACATAAGGATGATTAACGACATAAGGACATGGACAACTAGCTCCTCCTCGTACATGGTTCCACGGTAACACCTTGGGTGTGGATGCAACCCTACTCGAAGTCCTCCGGGTTGAAGCCAGGATCCTCTGAAGATATCAACAACGGTTGAGTACAAAAGTACTCAGCAAGCTCCACCTCGCCCTTCGGGAGGGGAATGAAACAAACATAGATGCAATGCACAACAATAAAAGTGATGCAACCTAATGCAACCAAATAACCCATCCAGAGACATTCCTCACCTCATTCTCACAACAGGTGGCTTCCTAGTTGTTAGGACCACACCATAACCTGTCCTATACCGAGGACACGGCCGCCCGAACGGGTTCTACACTCTGCAGAGGTTGTACGCTTTACCCACACGCACAGACCATCAACGACAGCCCATCATAACCGACACCCAGTCGAAACATCACCCAAACCAGTCGTCCCCAACCCAGTGTCATGACTTATCTCAATATCATCTCAATTTTCATAAATGCATCTCTCTCTCTCTCTCACTCTCCACCGTGGACGACTATCGGGCTAGCCACCGCGGTTAGGCTAAGCCCCGCCCATACAGGGTCATGTGGTCGTACTGATGAAAGTTAGGTGAGATGTCAAAACAACTCGGTCCTTAAGGCTCACCAGGGCAGCCTCCATATTCAAACCACGAGCCTATCATCTTGATAGTACTCACTGTAAGTCTACCACCACGGTAGCGCTTACACCAACACTAACCCTTCTGCCCCGCTCTCAACTCATGCTCTCCCCAACCGTGCAGCAAAAACAGGGCAACATCATCATGCATAATCTCATCATATCAGTATGCTGCAAAAAGAGAAGCTAGTATGTTTACCCTCTATCACTCGAATAACTCATGCTCAACAATGCAAATGCCTAATCTACTGGCCACAATGGATAAACCTCACATAGGAGCAATATGATCAAAAAGGGGTTGATGGAACTTGCCTTCGCTACCGTCTGCAGCGTCGTGCTCTTGGTCACTTGGCTCCCCTGGGTTCTCTTCCTGCATTGGTTCTACACAGCGCACAAGCAAACATACAAACAAAGCAAATATACATCATTCAGACTTGCTTACACTAACTATATTATGATATTAGATGATTTTTATAAGAAGAATCGGATTAAGTGATCCTTTTGTGTGTGGGTGAGATCTGCTCTAAGGCCAATCAAGGGGTTGCTTAGGGTTGGGCTCAAATCAGCAAGAGTAAACGGGGGAGGATGGCCAGAAAGTAAGAAATCGAATGCCGAGGCTATGAATCACTCGATTAATCTGCCGATTTTGGGTAGGAAGTAGAGCAACTTCATGGAAGGGCGGCTATGCCACAGGGTGGTCGCGGCCAAACCCGAGGAGAGGGGAAAGGGGGAACGACTCGGGGAGGAGAGTGGAGGTTGGGGTGCTCACCTTGGTCGTGGCTTGGCAGGGCTCGGCGGGGAGGGTTCCTCGTCGGAGATCGATGTTGGAGGGGGGGGGAGGAGATGCGAGCGCCGATGCTCAATGGGGCGGGGGAGAAAGTGAGCCCCTGAGCCCCTTTTATAGATGAAGGGGGAAGGGATCGGGATGGAGGGAGGAGAGGTAGGTGAGGTGTAATTAATGCATGTTCCGGGAGCTTCTCGTGGAGTGGATAAGGATGGGGGGAGATATATGTGAGGGGTGGTTCCGAAAGCTTCTCGTGGAGTGGATAAGGATGGGGGGAGATATGTATATGAGGGGTGGTTTCGGGAGCTTCTCGTGGAGTGGATAAGGATGGGGGAGATATATATGAGGGGTGGTTCCGGAAGCTTCTCGTGGAGTGGATAAGGATGGGGGGAGATATATATGAGGGGTGATTCCGGAAGCTTCTCGTGGAATGGATAAGGATGGGGGGAGATATGTATATGAGGGGTGGTTTCGGGAGCTTCTCGTGGAGTGGATAAGGATGGGGGGAGATATATATGAGGGGTGATTCCGGAAGCTTCTCGTGGAATGGATAAGGATGGGGGGAGATATGTATATGAGGGGTGGTTCTGGAATCTTCTCTTGGAGTGGATAAGGATGGGGGAGGAAGAGGAAAAAAAGGGTTTGCCTTTAGGCAAAAGTAGGGGGTGGCTGCACCAGTTTCGATGAAAGGCATATCTAAAATCGGCCAGTAGTGTGCGTAATTTGTCTGGTGGTTAATTCTATAACCCTGATTTATTAGCTTTACGAAAAATGGGGCGTTACAGGTTATGAAGTTTTTGGCTGCTATTTTCAGTTCTTGCAGCAAAACTGAGGTGAAGCTTCATAAGATGAACAAGGCAAGAAAAGAAGAAATGAGATACATGAAGGCCAATGTCAAAGAAATATGCCAAAAACTGGAGATTGAGGCCATTAGATCCCTGGTCATCTCAGAGGACTCTGCATCTGATTTTACAGCTCTACCTCCTCTCTCTCCATCAGAGTGTGTCTACTTTGGCACGACGAGTGGTTCCTCTCCTCCTCCTCCTCCTCCTCCTCCTCCTCCTCCTCCTCCTCCTCCTCCTCCTCCTCCTCCTCCTCCTCCTCCTCCTCCTCCTCCTCCTCCTCCTCCTCCTCCTCCTCCTCCTCCTCCTCCTCCTCCTCCTCCTCCTCCTCCTCCTCCTCCTCCTCCTCCTCCTCGGCCTGATGATGAAGACGAAAAGAGGACCGACAGCGAGGAGTGAGTTGGCGACGACAAGTAGAGCCCTCCTCTCCTTCTTTTTGGTGCCTTGATGCCAAAGGGGGAGAGATTTAGGGGGAGTCTTAGGTCATAGGCTCATCGTAGGCTCTTTTTTTATGTTCTTGCTTAAGAAATGAGCTTTTGTAAGACCTATGCTATCATTATGCTGCTGTAAGACTTATGTTATCATTACGCTTTTTGTGAGATGACTATGTTATTCTTATGATTAATGGTGTATGTTTAAAACTGCTATGTAGGATTGAGACTCTTCATGATGTTATGATTATGCTCATTATGATGTTCACATCAAAATTATTGCTCACACATGTAGTTTTGCACCCCACTATAAAGAGTGCACACATGTCTTATGTCTTCATTGCCTATTTTGTTCAAAACTCATATGTGCACACTTTATGAAAATCTGGACTTTTCTTATTATATTTGTGTGTGATCTCAATTGGTTGTCATCAATCACAAAAAATGGGGAGATTGAAAGTGCATCGAGGCATCCCTTGTGGGTTTTGGTTGATTTATGACAAACAAATGAGACCCTAACAAAACTGTTGAGATGAGCGCAGGTTCTCAAAGAAATTAGGAAAAAGTACAAAAAGAAAGGAGAAGGAGGATCCAAATTGATAATAGCTCAAGAGCCGAAAAGATTAGATCACTTAGTATAGAGTGTGTTGGAGAAACACACCCTAAGAGCTCAAGTGGAAGAAATCACACTAACTTCAAAAATTCAGCATGTGCGGACTAGTCCGATATCAACCGGACTAGTCCGTTCTTTCTGACCACAAAACAGACTAGTCCGATATGGTCCAGACTAGTCCGATATATCTCTGAGTAGACATCGGACTAGTCCGCACTACTACGGACTAGTCAGGTATCTCACAACACTTAGGGTTTTCCACACACCGCACACCGGACTAGTCCGGAGTCAACCACGGACTAGTCAGGACATCGCAAACCCTAACGTAACCATTGGAAACCCTACTATAAAAAGAGGTGTACGGCCATACCACCATAACACTTCGACCTCCTGCACCATTACACCTCCCAAGAGCCAAAAATTCACATCTCTCCACACATTCTAACCCAAGAAGGATCAATTCTTTGGGGATTAGCAATTGATCAAAGGAGAGACTTGTTCTACACATCTTGAGCTTTTGGGTGTGATCTCTCGCACACTCTTGTTCATTAATTGTCATCTTTTGAGTGTGTTTTGTTGTGTTCATTCATTGTAACTCTTGGGGAGCCCTTAACTTGTGAGAAGGCCCCTTGAAAAATTTATTCCCCTTTGTGATTAGTGGAAGAGAATCGGCCTTCGTGACGATTCGACGAGGATAGGGTTGGTGAAGACCCGGTCCTTAATGGACTCCTCAATGGGGACGTAGATTTCCTTCGTGGAATCGAACCTCAGGATAAACACTTGTCTCCTACTCTTGTTCATTTATTGTTCATCATATTCTAGTGTTTAATTAATCTTGTGAAATTTACATTGAAGCATTGAAACCAAAGTTTATCTCTGTCATTCATTGTTTCACTTTTGCAATACATCTAAGTATCAAATTAATTTCCACTACATAAAGTGCTAGAAGTAAAAAATTGATCAACTTTGATCTCTCTAGTCCACGCATACCGGACTAGTGTCACACCCGGTTTATCCGAAGAACAACCGAGTGAATATCACATGTATGCCAGGATCATTTTCTCATACATGTGATGACAAATAGTGAAGCATCATTTATTACAAGCCAGGTGTCGAATATAAATAAGTCTTACATAGCAAATGTCTCAATGGACAATAATAAGTTCATCACAAGTAAATAAACTAGCAGCGGAATATTATTTCTTGAGGGCTCCGTCACAGGCGTTGCCCGGGGGTCTTCATGAACCTAGAAACCTTCTTCGGGTCCAAAGTCTTGGTCATTATACACCACCTCATTATCTCGACCTGAGCAGCAATATAAACCAACAAAATATGCAAGGTTGAGTACCGATGGTACTCAACAAGTGTGAGAAAATTATGTCATGCATGGCTAGAACAAGGGGAGGTTGAACTCATGGTTAAAGCACTACGCAATTAATACCTATCACCTTAGCTTATTAAGCACCTACATTACTACACAGGTGAAATGGTCCCAATCTCCCATCCCATCATCATAATCAAATAACCATAACATCATTTCCAATGTTAAGATCCCCGCTTAACATCCACAACTTCCAAAACCATCAATCCTCTAATCATGAATAAGTCCAAGCCGCTCTTGACCGTGAGCACGGCTGTCATGACAGTTTTGACTCTGCAGAGTTTGTACCACTGTACCCACATGTAGTGATTTCATCCCCCGTTGCCGGGTGGACTAAAAGAACCTCCATTATGCCAGTGGCTACGAACCACATTCACACTCCCCAGGTGTGTAGCCAGGAGATCACTATGAATCCTTTACAAAGGGATTCCCGACGAGCGTGGGCCCACTGAGGTTTCACCCCTAACAGCATACAAGAGGCTCCAACCCCGCTGCAGTGGCCCCCTCTTGAGCCTTGCGGTTCATATGGTAGTCCAGCTGACACCTATCCCCCGCACCATCCAACACACCCATACTACGCCGGAAATACACCTAATTAATTGGCCAAGCTGCCCCATCTCAGCATGTGGTTGGCACGGTAAAGCCAGGTTACATGCTCCATGAACCGGTCCATAGGATCCAGGCAAGTACTAAACACAAACCCGAGTCTTGTGCACCCAGCACACAACCACAACATCCAACTTGCCTTGATCCCTACCTCTACATAACTCACAATATTTCATTCAAGAGTATGGTAAAATAGACTGATGATCTCATATCCCAAATATCCCATTCTAAGCATGGCTAAGCATATGCATAATAATAAATGACATGACAAAATAAATCCCAACCCAAGCTACAAGGAAACAAGGTAATGCAATTCTAGGGAAACTTCCTAACATGGGTTTCATATTTCATTTGACAATGCAAATAATTCTATCTACACATCCTAGCATAGGATCAAAGTGGTCAAGGACACTTGCCTCCTTCCTGCTGCTCTTGGAATGGGTAGTCCTGATCTTGGAAAGGAAGAACTTGCTCTGGAGCAGGTTCTACATCATACCATCACACATAGCAAAAGAAAAACAACAATCCATATGACATAGTTCACACTTCCACTTCAAACAAACCACACATTCACATTTATGAAAGTCATTCACAATTATATGTGTTGTGGTTTCTCTATGTGTGTTGATCTTTGGCTTACATGTACTTTTAATCATGTGTATATGATTCCTACTTTTGTATTCACATTTATGCTTACATACTATATATATATGAGTGTTCAACTTAAATAAATTCCTTATATTTAATTACTACACCTTTTAGCTACCAAGTATGCATGAAGGGTATTTTCCTACTCCATATGTGTCTTCAGAATTTCTACCAACCCTAAACTGAATTCTTTGGATTTTTGAAACTTCATTTATCATTTACTAGTTGCTATATTTTCAGATTTATTTCTTATGCCTAAATGTGAACTTTATTATGAAAATAACAAGACACATTATCTAAACAGAATAGGTTCTGATCTAAAATATTTAATAATATATTTTTGACCTTTTCCTCTGCTGTAAACTATTTTACATTTATTTTCCTAATTTTCAGAACTATTCTTCACTTAAAAATGTGTCCCTATAACTAATAAATGTGAATAATAAATCAAACAGATTCATTTCAGCCCAAAATCTATTTTTATCTCACTCCAAAGTTTTCTAAGTACTGAGAAAGTTTTTAATTTAAATTTTGACAATATGTTTGTCCCACTTTTTAAATTTTAAATACTAGCCACATTTTCAATTTCCTAAATTAAATATCAAACGGGGTTAAAAAGGTAAACTCACCCCACTACAGGGTCTATAATATTATTTTAAGAATTTTCAGGGGTCTATCTACACATAAGAGAGGGGTTTTTCCTAATTTTTATTAAGTCCCGGGGACAAAACTGATTTTTAAATGAATTTACATGATTTTCTAAAGTTCCAGGGGCTAGATCAGAAGTTTTCGGGGCTAGCTCTTATTTCCGGAGAACACCAGGGGGTAGCACGTAAGATTTCCAATCTTTATAACGCGGGGCTGACGTGGACCGTCCGATTTAAAACAGACGGCTGAGATTATAACGTCGAACCGGTACGCGGGGACTTAAAGTCTACCGTGCGATTTAAAATAGACGGCGCACAAGCGGCCACGTCGCTTTGATCGAGCGCGGGCGGCGCTGCCCGGCGGCGCACGGCGGCGGGAAGCGGCGATCTCGCCGGAGATTTTCGGATCTTCGAGAATTCTTCCTAGAACTGTGATTTTATGGCATAGATCGGTGGAGGGGAGGTCGGGGATCTCACCTCGGGGGTTTTCTTGAGCTCGCAGGTCCTGGAAAGCGGTCGGCGACGAGGTCCGAGATGAATTCACGGCGAGGCTCGTGGGCGCTGTGTTTGAACCGCAAGTCACCGAGTTTTCTGCACCTGCAAGGTTCCCCGGAGGCGGTGGATCAAGACCAGCGAGTTAGATCGGAATTTCTGAGCGTAGATCGGCCAGAGTTCGCCGGAGAAGGCTCGGGTTCTCACCGGAGTAAAAACAGCAGATCGCGTGAGTAAAACGGGACGAGGCCGGGGTTTTTATAGACGGGGGAAGGGCGGCGTTCGGTTGTGATCGAGTTTGCATCACCCACGAGCAAAATTCGGCTGGGATACGCAGAAATCCAGGTCGGTTTGGATTCGGGGTGAGAGAGAGTCCGGCCGATCGCGGCGCGGGCGCGAGGAAGAAGAAGGCTGGCGGGCCCCGCCTGTCAGTGGGAGGAAGGGGCGCGCGCGGCTGCGGGCTGGCGCGGAGCAGAGTGGGCCGGCTGGTGGGTTTCAGCCCACTGGCCGGTTTTTTCTGTTTTCTTTTTTCTTTTTCTATTTCTTTTCTGTTTTGATTTTAAATTGAATTCCAGTTTGAATTTAAATTGTTGCAAAACATGCAACACGTCCAAAAATTTTTAAATTCCCCACTTAACAGGATTTAGGGTCTTAACAAGATTTTGGGGTGTTACAACTAGTCCGCACAGTACCGGACTAGTCCGATTTTTCTCTGTTTAGAAAACAGACTAGTCCGAACTCTACTGGACTAGTTGGACTAGTCCGATTTCCCTGTATTTGATAAACCTACTAAGTGTTTCAGGGATCAACAAAGCGTTGAAAAGCCTATGCCCCCCCCTCTAGGCTACATTCACCCTTGTCTTTTCTTTGAGCTTCAATGATCTCCTTTCGGATGTTAGGGATGAGAGCGAGATTATATAGTGCTCCATACGGAATGACATGGAGGCTTGGTTCTTCATCATCTATTTCAGCAATAGTAAAGTGGTGGACGTGCACCTTACGACTGAGCGCATTGGTGACCACATTCGCCTTTCCCGGATGATACTGAATCTCAAGTTCATAATCTTTAATGAGCTCTAACCATCTTCGTTGTCTCATGTTCAGTTCTTTCTGAGTAAATATGTATTTCAAGCTCTTGTGGTCGGTGTAGAGGTGCACTAGATTTCCGAGCAAGTAATGCTTCCACATCTTCAAAGCAAGGACCACGGCAGCTAACTCAAGATCATGAGTCGGATAATGCTGCTCATGGTTTCAGAGTTGACGAGGTCCATAAGCGACCACTCGTCATTCTTGCATCAGCACACAGCCAAGTCCGATGCCAGATGCATCGCAATAAACGTCGAATGGCTTCGTCGTATCCAGTTGAGTAAGAACTGGGGCTGTTGTGAGATACTTAACTAGAGTCTTGAAGGCTTGTTCACACGCAGCACCCAAAACAAATCTGGTATTCTTTTTCAATAGTTCCGTCATCGGTTTAGCGATCTTGGAGAAGCCCGGAATGAACCTCCCGTAATAACCCGCTAAACCGAGGAAGCTACGGATTTCATGCATAAACTTTGGTGACTCGCATTTCTGCACTTGGATAATCTTACTTGGATATACAGTGGTGCCCTCCGCTGAAATAATGTGTCCGAGAAAAGGTACTTGATTAATCCAGAATTCACATTTGTTGAATTTTGCATAGAGCTTGTGATCTCGCAATATTTGTAGCATAATATGCAGATGCTCAGCATGTTCTTCCTCTGACTTGGAGTACACCAAGATATCGTCGATGAAGACCACGACAAATTTATCCAACTCCGGCATGAACACTGAATTCATCTGGTACATAAAGTGTGCCGGGGCGTTGGTCAACCCAAAAGACATAACGAGATACTTGTATAAACCGTATCTCGTCAAGAATGCCTTCTTCGGAATATCTTTCACCCAGATTTTAATCTGATGATATCTGTACCAAAGATCCATCTTCAATAATACTTTAGCACCCACCAATTGATCGAAGAGCATATCAATGTGAGGTAGTGGATACTTGTTCTTGATGGTCACGGCGTTAAGAAGGCGATAATCAACACAAAGCCATAGTGTTTCGTCCTTCTTCTTGACATACAATGCTGAACAACCCCAAGGTGACGAACTCAGTCGTATAAAACCCTTGCTCATTAGGTCATTCAGCTGCGTCTTCAATTCTTCCAGTTCATTGGGTGCTATCTTGTATGGCATTCGTGAAATCGGCATTGTACCCGGCGCAAGTTCAATCTGAACTCTATGTCCCGTTCGGGCGGCATGCCCAGTAAATCATCAGGGAACACATCTGGATACTCACGTACCACCGGAATGTCCTCTATCTTCACAGTTTCCGTGTGGTTCAATGTTGCAATCTGTTACTGAATGGCGCCCTGAAATAATATATGAAGACCGTGCTGTTGGGAGTTGAGCTCAACGGTCCTAGAGCTGATGTTAAGAACTGCATTGTGTTAATTCAACCACGACATCCCTAAAATGATGTCAATCTTTAGACCCTCAAGAATAATGAGAGTTGTGGGGTATATTCTACCTCCCAAACAAAGAGGTGCTCGGGAGACAATCTCACTTGTGGTACTGCTGTCCCGGGCGAAGATATGAAGTATTGGCTCTTTGTAAAAGTGGTTTGGAGCTGATGTTGAGCCACAAAAGATTGGCTAACGAAGTTGTGTGTGGCACCGGAATCAAAGAGAATTAAAACCGGTAGCTGATTCAGAGAAAACATCCCTGCTAATGCGGCTACTCGTTCCTGAACATCTTCAATCGCTGTATAGTGAATGCTACCCCTTGTCTGCCCTCTTTTCTGCAGATATTGGTACGGGTCTGATTATTGCAAATATGATGACCCGCTGCCTTGAATTCCCTCCGGACAATACCAAGCACAATGGCCCATACGCCAACAAGTGAAACACGGATATCTCTCCGGTTCTTCGCTGACTTGCGGTTGGATGCTAGGTACACATGGCTGCAGCGATGGAGCACAAACCACCGTCTGATTCTGCTTCTGTGGAGGTGGTGCAAGTTGTGGTACTTGACCAGCAATCAACCTCTGAGGAGTTGATCGTACAGGTGGCCTCCATCTTTCACCGGATGGCGTTCGGTACACCAAACAGTATTTTTGGGGCACATAACTTGTGCTGGCCTGCTCGATCTCACTCATTTTTCTTTTCTCAGCTTGCCACTCGAGTGTCGGCTTTTCTTGAATGAGAGCCACATCGACCATGTCGTTGTAATTGCCTTGGTTAAACATGGCCAACTTCTCCTGTAATATGGCACTCAGGCTATGGAAGAATAAATCACATCATGCCTCTTCTATCGCCACATATTCGGGAGCATATTGAGCCAAATGATTAAACCTTTTGGCATACTCAAGGACACTCATGTCCCTTGCTTCAACTTCATAAATTCCTGCCGCTTTGTCTTGATAATACCTATCAGTATGTAACGAGTACGAAAGGCTTCACAGAATTCACTTAATGTTACTTGATGGCCTTCCAGAATGGTGGCGAGATGTTCCACCCACCAGTTTCCGGCTGCTACATGAAGTTGTTGAGCGGCAAACATTGTCTTCTGAACTTCACCACAATCGAATACTCCGAATTTAGAATCCATGACACGAAGCCACTGATCCGCTTCCATGGGTTCAGTAGCTTCTATAAAGACTGGAGGTTGAGTCGCCAAAGAATCCAGATAAGTGTTCTGAGGTGGAACGACTTGTTGCGTGTTCTGCAGTATGCCTTGCTGTACCAAAGCATGGAGTAAGCGTGTGTTCTCTTGAGTTGCTTCTTGGAGTAGCCTGGTGTTTTCTTGGTTAGACTCGACAACTCGAGTCATAAGATCCATCCATCCCGTAGATGGTGGATCCGACGGTGGAATAGAATCATCACCGCCTCGACGAGAACTCCCGGCCTTACTCGAAGAGCGAGTACGAACCATACTGCAAAAATACATTTCGAGATGAGTTATACAAGAACTCAGAAGTATGTGAAGCTAATGGAAACATGAATATGTCAAAACTTTATGAAAGCAGTAACAAAATTCATGTTTACATAAATCCTTAAAGTAGGCATAACCAGTCCTCTTTTCTGTACAGAACAGGCCTTTATGCACTAAATCAATATTTTGATCCAGTTAACAGCCTTTTCATTACTCAAGTTGAATACCAAAGTTAAATTTAACTTTAATATCTTTCCAACGAGTATTCATATGCCCCCAGATCATCTCTGGATCAAAGGTTATGATTTTCCAAAGTTGACAAAATTACTGGAGAAAATTTGCCAGCATTTCCTTTGTATGTGGCTATTTTGATCACAATTGTATATGCAAATACAATAAGAATCTGAACAAGATTTGAACTATAACAATGTTTCACATTTCATAACCTTTCCAATGGTCTATCATAGGCTTCTTAGGGATTTTTCTACAGAGAGTTATGGCTAAAATACAGAAATATCCAGAGAGGTTTTGCTGCTGTCCTGGTTCTGGACAGTTTACCTTCAACTGGACTTTTCACAAGTTTAGCATGTGACTTTTCTCTGGAGGTCTACAGAGAAATTGTAGAGCACTTAAAAATCTTTCTATAACTGTATCATACACCTTAATTAGGTAAATATACTCAGAATTATGCTCTGTCAAATTCCAGCAAGAATTTTCTTCCAGAAACAGAGCACTCTGTTTTTGAAATCTTTGAAGCCTAATCATTTTCTCATTTGAACTTTAGCTCAAAAGAAGAATTCAGTAAATAATATTTGTTTCAAACTACTATTTTTAGTTGAAAGTCAGTTCATGAATCATTTCTTCATAGGGAAGAGGTTATTAAGTTTAGTACGTCGTTGATGCACCGTAAGAAAGATGTCGGTACTAGTTGCCTCACAAAAGAAAAACCTAGCCGGATTATACCGGCATATCCGTATCATAGGTGGCACTAAGATGGTCACTTCCAAATGTGTGCTACTCGTACTACGGTTTCGTGGTTAAACCTGTATAAATCACACACAATCGTCAGGTTCGGCTGCACACTGAACCCGGTCTCAATAAAGTTTCGTACACCTGTCCGTCATCACTCGCACGGGTGTTCACAAGACAAACACGCCTTGAGCTACATTTTCACGTTACTAACCAGGTGACGGGGTCTCCCATACTTTCACGTAACACGCCAGGGAAGGGCGTTGCTCGAATACCCCAAATGACATGAAGAGTCGTAGAGGATACCAAAGCTGGCTGTATTACCTGCCACCCGTGAGGCTCCACCCTTCAGCTTGTGCGCACTGGTAGACAGCGCTTAAATGCACCCCCTTAGACATAGTACGTCCCGAGATGCATGATTTTCCGACATAAGCACATAAGTTAATTTGCCACCTTCATATTAGGCTAATATAGTAGTCCTCATGTGGGCCTAGTACCGTTTCCTCACCGTATCCTAAGTTTTTGTTGTAATACGATCCTTGATCCGTGCGCTATTCCCAATGCGGCTCTGATACCACGCTGTCGGGGCCCGACACCCAATCACGGGGCCGTCCTGCTCGCCCGGGAATTACATTGGGTGGTGCCGTGATATGCGGCACCCAACAGCACACATATAAGGAAAACATGTATTACATAAATCAAAAGCGGAAGCTTACAAATGTTCTTTGTAAATAATTACATCAATTAACTACAGCAGAAGACTATAGCCACCTTACGTTGAATAACTACTAAGCACTCGAGATGATCTCCAGCCCGCGGACTCTTCTCGCTAGCAACACGAAGACAATTGCAGCGGCTGGGTTCTCCATGTGTTAAACGACTCGGAAGTCTTCGAGTCTCACCAGACAACCTCCTCATAGGTGTCGATGTTAACCTTTAAAACCACTCATATAGCAAGCGTGAGCACATAGGCTCAGCAAGACTGATCCGTCTCCTCTAAAAAGAAACTCTACATGCACGACGAATTGAAAAGGGTAGCTGAAATTGCATAAAGGACCCGCCTACAGTTGATCCTTAACTTTCAGATTTGAAGCCTCATTTTAACGACCTTGAGCCGAACAGCATCGCAACTCCACAATCAAACAAGAAATGCTTTGTTGTGATGCTTCTTGCACAAAGTGAAGTAAAGTTTAATTAGCACTATGTCTAATTCAAGCATGGTTAAAATACAATTTAAAACACAAGCCTTATCAAGTTCAAAGGAATTCACTTCAGTTCTTACTACGTAAAGACGCAGTGGGCAAGTATGCTCATATGACCGCGAGCGACGGTGATTCAAATCAGTACATGCCCGGACTACACGACACGTACACCCATACATTGAGTTGCCGACCGCAACCTCGACTGATGTTGTATGCAACCACCTTTCCCAAGATCTTCCACACAGGACGCAGTCCAATCGCCCCAAACAGCAAGCTCCCTCAAGGTTCATACCTGCAGTGGTATGTTCTTGAGCGAGTTACCTCCTGCTGTAATGACGCCGAAATCTTAAGCCGATTAGAAAAAGTTCCAATGTGGATCTCACAAGGTACATCGGTTTCCTGGGTTCCATATAGCCAGTATGCGTCCGGTACACAACTCAAACTTGGCCAACAGGGCCAAGTACGGACGGGCCTTAACCGACACAGGCAGGGCTATGCACGCACGGCAAGAAACCTGCTGCATCTAAATCTCCCTGTCCGGTCTCCATTTCTTACTTGTGAACTTTCCTCAATGATTCTATTCACGACCCGCTCCGAAGAAACCAAGCCCTAAACTCGCGAGTAGATTCCAACTACTCGATTTCTACCGGCCCTTCCAAAGTACATTTAGCGTAGACTAAATCCACTCGAGGAGGTGCTACAGTACCCATTCTCTCTTGGGTTAATCTGGTCATGCAATTGGGTCTTCATATTAAAACCTAATGCAATCAATAATTCAATGGTATGATCTCTAGAAATGAAAAGACATTAAAAAATTGCTTTAATGCAAACGTGGCTTGCCTGGTTTGCAGGTGCCTAAGAAATTATATAATTTTCAGTTAGGGATGATCACTTGTGGCTTGATCACTTTCTTTCCTCCCTCTTTGATCTCTACTTCAATTACTTCACAATCTTCACGTCGATGCTGCACGTTATGAATATGCACAAGTTTTTAATTGTAAATCTTTTGCTAACAAGGTCTACTGACAAGTTAGAACTGGAACTCTGTTTAAGAATTTAAAATGACACTGGTGCTAGTGGTTGGGTTTGAGGTTAAGCAAAGTGATCATGTGATAAGTGCCTTCCTCACTTGTATTTTGATCACCTAAAGAGGGTAAACAGAACAGTGATGATCCATATCTCCGATGGAGCTGAAATTTTCTTGTGAGTTTATTGTCACAAGAAAGTGTTGTGGACCAAAAATTAGCACTTTTCATTGAGTGGTTTATTCAGAACAATTCCCTAATCAATTAAGCAAAAATAAATTAATTCTGAAGTAACTTACATGTTCACGTCAAACCTAGTGAACTATAATTTCAACTATAGTTCATAGAGCCTGCTTGAATTTTTCTAGGATTTTTGGAGCTAAGAATTGCCCGTAACTGAATTTTCAAGTTTTGGGAATTCTCTGAAAAAGTTTATGTATTCATTTGAACACAGCAAACTGAAATCTGAATTCTCCTAATCAAATAACTCCAAATGAGCTGAAGTTTTTACAGGAGTTCACTAACATCCTAACAATTATTCTGGCAAAAATAAGAATATTTTTGATGAACCAAACTACCTATAAAATTCTTTTGCTGAAAATATTTAAATAATTTTCCAGAATTATTTATTGGCTTTCGTACAAATTAAGTTGCATATTTGGATAGAGTTTTTCGTCCTGAATCTAATACAATTTGAATCAATAAATTTGGATTTTCCTAGCAAAAGTTATGCTCTTCTAAAAATTGGAGGAAATCTGGAGTTTGAATTAAATCGGGAAAAGTTCAAATTCTGACTTTGGGGTCCTGTGCTACGTGGCGCATTCTGGAAGCAAGACACACGGGGCCACAGGGTTATTGGTGTGTTGTCACAACTTGACTCGGTGCAACAGAAATCACAATTTCCTTTCCTCTCACTGACAGCGGGCCCGGTGGTGCCTTCTCCTTCCTCCGGACAACTCCCGCGCGCCCGCGCTCGCCGGAGATCACCGGAGCTCGCTTCCACGGCCACCTCCTGTGCTTAAACTCGCCGTCAGCCCCTTAACCCATGAGAGGAACACGGTGGAAGGATTTCCCCGGGCTGGCGAGGGTTCCAACCTAGTGTGCGACGTGCGGCGGCTCGCACCAAAGTTCGGCGACGTCGCCCGGCCCTTCTAGCCCGCCAAAACCCCGGTGGAGCGGCTATACAGCATCAGTGTACAATGGAGGAGCTCGAAATGGATGTTAACTAGCTCGTGAACGGTTCTAAAGTACTTCTCACTGTGCGTCCGAGGCTCCCCGCCACGGTCGCCGTCGAAAAAGTTGGAAATATGCCGTCAACATTGGGTTTCATGCTAGGGTTCCAAAGAGAAATTGTTGCTTACCTAATCTAACTCGTGTGTGAACAATTTGGCACACTAAAAATGAATATTGATTGCAAATTTAACAAACTCTTACTCACTGATCGTTTTGCGCTGGCCGGAAGAAGAGTAGGAAATTTACCGGCGATGAGCAACAACTCGGGCTATGTTCTGGAGGTGAGCAGCTCGGGGCCCTCACTACAGGAAACCCGATCATTTGCGACGGCTAGAATTATTTGCGACGGGACACCATCGCAAATAAAATAAATTGTGATGGCTAACCCAGGGCCGTCACAAATAAAGGAGCCATTGCAAATAGTACCCTATTTGAGACGGCTACGACTGCAGTCGTCACAAATAGCATTAATTTGCGATGGCCAGACCTGTGGCCGTCGTAAATTAAGCAACCGTCGCAATTAAAAGCTTGTTTGCGACGGCCGAAGAAAATGCCGTCGCAATTAAGGGAAACGTCGCAAATGACCCCAATATAGTCGACCGGGCACCTCCCGGTTCACACAATTGTCACCACCGCCGCACCGTGCCGCGCCGCCGCCTCCCGCGCCCGTGCCGCGCCGCCGCTTCCCGCCACCGCGGCCGCCGCGCATGCCGCGCCCCGCTCCATCGGCCGCCCGCCACCGGCGCGCCTCCATCGACCGCCCGCTGCCCCCGCTCGGCTCCCTCGCCCGGCGGCCGCGCCCCACCGCGCCACCGCCCGGCTCTCGCCGCCTGCGTCCGGCCGCCCCCGCCTCCAATTTCCGGCCCACAGCCCGCTGCCGCGCCCTGCCGCTCCCGCCGCCTCTCGCTGCCGCACCTCGCACGCCGCCTCCCGCAGCCTCCCGCCGCGCCCGCCGCCGTCGCCGTCTCCCGTCGTGCACGCTGCCTCCTGCAGCCTCCCGCCGCGCCCGCCGCCGTCGCCGTCGCCTCCCTGCTCCGGCGCCTGGCCGCACCCTGCCTCCCGCCTCCCGCGCCCGGCCGCCCCCGCCTCCCGCCTCCGGCGCCCGGCGCCTCTCGATAACCTATGTTTATGGATTTTTTTAATTTTTTTTCTTGTTGTGAGTTAGATTTAGTTAGAGTAGAGTTAATTGAATATTGTTTTAGGGTAATTTGTAATTAATTTGGCAATTAAATTGTTTTTAGGTAGTTATTTATAGTTTTGTAGTTGTAGTTTAAGTTGACAATTAACTAGGGTGTTTATAGTTTAAGTTGGTAATTAGTTTGATTTGCGGCAAAAGGCGGCGCGGCGGGCCGGTCGTCCCTAGTTAATTGCAATGACCGGCCCGCCGCGCTGCCTTCCGCCGCGCGCGCCCCCGCCACACGCGCCTCCTCACCTCCTCGCCTCCTCGCCTCCCGCCGCTGTGCCCCGCCGCCCCCGCCTCCCGCCACCGCGCCCCGCCTCCCCCGCCTCCCGCCGCTGCGCCCCACCGCGCCCGCTCCCGTCGCCGCTGCGCCAGCCTCCCGCCACTGGCGCGCCGCCTTCCGTCGCGCACGCCTCCCGCCTCTTGCCTCCTCCCTCCCGCCGTCCCCGCCTCCCGCCGCCACGCCCGGCCGCCCTGCCCCCCGCCACCGTGCCCCGCCTCCAGCCTCCCGCCGCACCCGCCTCCCGTCGCCGCCGCGCCCGCCGCCGTCGCCGCCTCTCGATAATCTCCTCCATCTACATGCATTTGGTAATTAGATTGTTTTTTATAGTTAGTTAGGTAATTAGGGTGTTTATAGTTTAATTTGGTAATTAGATTGGTTTGCGATGACCAGACTTAGGGCCGTCGCAAATTAAATAATCGTCGAAATAAAGTCCTATTTGTAACGGCCAAAGAAAAAGCCATCGCAAGTAAAATAAATTGCGACGACCAAAGAAAAAGCCATCGCAAGTAAAATAAATTGCGACGGCCAACTCTAAACGGGATATACCCGCCCCGACTCACACACCCCGAGGCCGCTCACGACTACGCGACAGCGGCCCCGGTGAACGGTAACCGTCGCAAATAAAGTTTCCAAGCCATAATTGGCGACGGTAACCGTCATTCGTCCCCAATATGTCATTATTTACGACAAGCTACCGCGCGTGGATGGCAGGCCCCGACGGGTGGTTTTCTCCCGTTGATTCCTCCTCTTTCATTATTTCCTCGCCTCCTCCCGTTCATTCCTCCTCCCTTGTTGTTGGACAGTTGACCCCAAAGCTTGAAGAACTGCACCATTTTTGGGGGGTGCAGTGTAAAAGAAGCGAGGTTATGCTGCCAAAATTTTGTTGGGCTTTAGGTATTGTGTCTCGTCAGAAGCAGGATAAATCCGTCATATATTAACAATAATTTCTTTGGCTTTAAACTGCAAAGTCAAAAATGGGTGAAGACCGCAGTTGGATGTATACTGGCTGGAAGAGCAGAACTGGTGGTCACTCGGATGAGTGGTACATCAAGTTAGATAAATTCTTGGATCGAGCATTTTCATTGTCAACTGATGATAAGGTGCGGTGCCCATGTACGAAATGCCGGAACACTAAGTTTTTGAGCAGATTCGAACTATCGTTTCACTTATGTCGAAACAGTTTCACGCCAAGTTTTGAGGTGTGGACCTTCCACGGCGAGACTAAACCTCGAGACATAGTAGAAGTGGATGAGGATGATGATATAACGGGGGTTGATAGGATGGATGAGATGATAGAAGCTCTGGGAGTGGAGGATCCTCTTACAAAGGAGGCAGACAATTTCTTCGAGGAGCTCATGAAATCACAACAGCCGCTGCATGAACACACGGATGTGACCGTCCTTGCTTTTTTGACTAGATTTATGGCAATTAAGTCTAAGTATTTTTTTCTATCAACTGCTACAATGATATCATGAAAATGATATGCGATATCCTTCCACAACCTCACAAAGCGCCTAAAGATATGTATCAGTCGAAGATCCGGATATCTGGTCGTGGTATGAATTATGAGAAAATCGATGTGTGCCCAGACAATTGCATGCTATTCTTGAAAGAGCACGCCAATGAGAACATGTGCTTGAAATGTGGTAAACCGAGGTATGTCGAAGTTGTTAATGACGATGGCGATAATGTGATAACAGATGTCGCACATAAGCAGCTTCATTACTTACCTGTGACACCTCGGTTGAAGCGGTTGTTTCTTTCAAAAAGAACTGCTAGACACATGAGATGGCACAAAGAAGGTAAACGTGAGAACAAAGAATTCTTGACGCATCCGTCCGAGGTGATGCATGGAAGGCGCTAGACTGTTTCGATCCAGAATTTTCTCGTGATGCGAGAAATGTTCGCATCGGGTTAGCGACAGAGGGATTCTCACCGTTCAGTACAAATGCCACGCCATACTCCTGTTGGCCCGTCTTTGTCATTCCCTACAACCTGCCACCGGCTTTGTGTATGAAGAATGAGTTCATGTTCCTCAGCCTCATTGTACCTGGACCTGATCATCCTGGGTGACGTCTCAACGTTATGTTGAAACCGCTGATCGAAGAATTGAAAGAGTTGTGGATAGGAGTCGAAGCGTATGACAGTTACAAGAAGCAGAAATTCAACCTTCGAGCTGCTTATTTGTGGTCCGTCCATGATTTGCCTGCATACGACATGTTTTCCGGATGGAGCACTCACGGTTGTTTGACGTGCCCGATATGTGCTTCGGACACAAATTGCTTTCGACTAACTCATGGAGGCAAGATATCTTACTTCGATTGTCACAGACGTTGGTTGCCTTCGAATCATATATTTAGGCAACAGAGGCATATCTTTAGAAAGAACACCATTGTCACTAAAGGACCACCGAAACGTCTCAACGGGTCAGAAATTTCTGATATGTTGGACAAACTGGTGCGAGATGAAGCTGGTCCTAGATATTTCGTAGGTTATGGCGTGGAACACAATTGGACTCACATATGTTGACTTTGGGACCTACCGTTTGTGAAGTCGTTGATTCTAATACACAACATTGATGTGATACATTAGGAGCGTAACATGAGCGAAAGTATCATAAGCACATGCATGAATATTTCTGGCAAAACGAAAGACAATATAAAAGCTAGACTAGATTTGGCAGACATTTGTCACTGTCCAACTCTTGAAATATCTGAAATTGGTGGCAAGCCACGTGCTTCTTTCTGTCTTCGATCTAAAGAAAAGAAAGAAGTCATGAAATGGTTGAAAACATTGGAATTCCTAGATGGTTACGCAGCTAGCCTGAAACGAGCCGTGAATGTGAACACAGGAAACCTCACTGGGTTAAAGAGTCATGATTATCACATTATCATGGAAAGACTCTTACCTGTTATGTTTCGTGGCTATCTAGATTATGCAGTGTGGAAGATTTTAGCCGAGCTCTGCTATTTTTATAGACAGCGTTGTGCTAAAGAAATCAAGACAGGGATGATGGATAAGTTAGAGAAGGAGATACCCGTACTTTTATGTAAAATGGAAAAAAAATTTCCACCAGGTTTCATAAATCCAATGCAACATCTAATTATTCGTCTTCCATTCGAAGCTAAAGTTGGTGGTCCTGTGCAATATAGGTGGATGTATCACATTGAAAGAGCCCTACGATATCTGAAACCAATGGTTGGCAACAGGGCAAGGGTGGAAGGGTGCATCGCTCAAGCATATGCTCTTAAGGAAGTAGGATACTTTTCAAGTATCTACTTTGCAGATGAACACAATATCAATATTTCGGCTATGCGGTACAATGTGGACGAAGCCCCCCTTTATGTGACCTCTCCATTTTTCAAACGAGAGGCACTACCGTTGGTAGCTACACGACCTACGTCCTACCCGAACGTGACAGGACTGCTACTTTACTTTACATGTACTCAAATATAGAAGGCATGCAGGAATACTTCGAGTAAGTGTTTATCCTACATTTATGCTAATCGACATATTTTGCTACACATGTATTCTAAAAACTGTTTTCTCACGTTCAGCGAGTTCCATAGACAATGTTGGCCACATATGCATCAACCTACGGCCAAACAAGTTGAAGGAATGCGACAAGAAGGAATAAATGGAGGGCCGGGTTTCCTATCCTGGTTTTGAGGTTATGTAATACTTTCTCATCTTCTATATATTATAAGTTACTATTATTAAAGAAATTATTATTTTAACTTACAATCATGTTTGACAGTGCCGCACTCACAATGTCCATAAAGATTTGCGGCAGCTATCTTATGGATTGGTGAATGTTCAAAGCTATGGTCGATATGACACAAATGGTTTTTGATTCCGTACAACTCATTTCAAAGCTCTTCGTCCTCTCGTGGCAACATCAAATTCCAGTGTTGTGATGAGAGCAATTGACAGTCAAGGCAATGTAACCGATTATTATTGATCATTAACAAAATCCTTGAATTTACTTTTACCGAAAATAAGACACTTCGAGTTGTCTTATTTGACTGTGACTGGTTTGATAGCACTCATGGAACTCGAGAAAACCAATTTGGAATGGCGAAAGTCAAACACAAGGACCGACTATGAGGTTACGATACATTTGTTCTTGCACACCAAGTTGAGCAAGTGTATTATCTACCTTATCCATGCACAAAGCTCAGTGCTTGGTGGGTGGTATATAAGGTGAATCCTCGTGAGCGGTTATATACTCCTGGGGATGATGGTTACCATGATAGTGAAGACATTGAAGAAGTGTACCAAGAAGAAGAGTTGACAGACACTTTTATCGTCGAGCCTGGGGAAGGACTTGATCAATTAGTAGGAGATGTTGAAGATGTAGAGACAGATGATATTCAAAAATGAAAATTAAGACAGGTCACAATGGAAGATCGTTGGGCTGGTTTAAGGAGTAGGGCACACGATAATGATGTTGATGAACTTAGAAAGTGATTACAAGTAACATTTTCTTTCAGATAGTAACATGAATTATGTATATCTTTTAGATGTTTAAGGAGTAGGACACTGATTATCTATTAAAACAGGATGGCGTCAAAGAAGAGTAAGAAGATGGAGGCGACGAGTGGGTTCTTCCCCTCTAGACCTGAGTACGCTTTCACTGGTGCCTCATCGACCGGGAGCAGACGCTCTCAACTGCCGGGGTACGTTTGGAGCAGCTCTAGGGCTTCGTCACAGCAGTCCACACAGGTAAATTTCAGTATTCTTTGACGAATTCTTCAAATTCAATTTCCAATTAAACTTACTTATGAATCATTTGAATGTTGTAGTCCTCACCGACTGACTCAGTGGCTACGGCGCCAGTTGAGCTTTGCTACCCTTCGGTGAGCCAACCCTCTGCCAGCCAGCCCTTGGCTGACGAGCCTCTTGTTCTAGAGACGTCTGTTCCTCAGCCTTCTGTTCCTGAGCCTTCTGGATCACCAGACGTGGTGCCCCAGCAGACGCGGAGGACGAGGAGGACTCACTTTGTCAGTCCTCCTATGGTCCCTTCACAAAGGATCGTGATTCGTTCGGTTGGAGACAGGTAATAAAATCGTATTGTTAAATTCTAGTTTCTTTTAGTTATTTAAGTAATGAATTAATAAATGTCTTGCAGCGCTTGGTACGACACGTCTTTCACCGGAGAGGGACACCACAGACCCGTGAACGGTGTCCTCGGGTCCTTAGTGCGTTTGCACTATCGCGGGGTCATCGACGGGGTGCCTGCTACTTCCTAGGAGGATTACGCACACGCCCATCACCAGGAGCACGACAATGTTCAGGAGGCCGTATGGGCTAATTTTATGGTAAGTATGTTAAATAAAGTCCCTAAGTTTTAACTCTGAAACTCTTTTAATGTACATCTCTTTCAATATTTATCACAGGAAAGGTATATTTTAGAGGACCCAGACGACCCTCGCATGTTGGAGGATGCGAGGAAAGTGTTTCACGTCAACGATGCGAAGGCGGTTCGGCAAGCTTTGTCGAACGCTCGTATTCAAGTTATCAACGAGCACTTGAAGGCAAACCTGCACCACGTGCTACACTTCCGGCAGGAGAGCGAGAGGCACCTGACGGAGGAAGAGTACGAGCAGATACGTGGGGTGTAGTAAATATTTTTTATGAGCATAGAGAAAATACATCAATGATATTTTTAACGACCTACAACTATGTGCAGGGCCACGTGATCTGGTTGTAGGGTCGGTCCGATGCATACCGGGTCCTTTGTCGGTACTGGGCTTGTGATGAGTTCAAGGCTAAGTCCCAGAGGGCTCGAGGGTGCAGAGGGGTTGAGGGGAAGCACAAACACGGTCAAGATAACCATTTGCGTTTAGCTAAATGCATGGTAAATGTATCTAACTTATGTTTATGTATTCATAATATATTGTTCGTACTAACACGTATTGACAGGAGCGCGAGACAGGGGTGCCGCCGACTCCTGCTGAGATCTGGAAGAGAGGTCACAGGGATCCTTCTCAGCCCCTGGGGTGCAGTCAGGCCGCAGCCGAGCGGTTGGTAAGTATAGAAATCATTCATAGTAAATATAACTATATGGATTGATGAACTTACGAGGTTTTCTTGTTTTTCAGGCTAGGTACGGGGAGGAGGCTAGGAGGATACACGGCGCAGATTTCGATTGGGAACATGAACCAATCAATCCTCAAGCCGCGTATGCAACCGGAGGTGGAAAAGCCCACGGAAAGTGAGTTCATAAGTCATTTTATCATTTTCAATTCAAAATATTAAAGATATTTCAATTCCGTATTACTGATTCTGTTTTTATAGGCTCGCCATATTCGACGGAGTTGTCGACTCGAGGGCGGCAAGACCTGCGAGAGGCAGCTCCACACAGTCTTCGTCGGCGGGCCCGAGTCACCGTGTCTCGCAGGTGGAGACTCTCGCCCGTCAGGTCCAGGAGAGTCGCGAGCAGTATCAGTTGGACCTAGAGGCACTGAGGACGGCGATGGAGGCGCGGAGGGTGGCAATGGAGGCCACCATCTCCTACCAGCGAGTCTGCATGGAGCAGATGCGACAGACGATGGAGATGCAGCAACAGGCGATGACGGTAAGCTAAACTAATTTAAATTTAGCGCATTCTTAATAATATATAATAACCCATAACTTTTGCAACCACAGAGTTTCTTTCAAGGCTGCGATGTCCAGGGGTTGCACCTCCAGCTTACTACACTGCCACCGCCGATTCCACCGCTGGCACTGGAGCTACCGCCGCCGGTGCACGTTTCTCCAGGTGTTCAGGTAATCAAAAATGTTCTTACTTAGTCTTAATTCATAAAATTTAGTCTTACTTCCATGCCAAACAAATTGTAGTCTTACTTAGGTATTGTAGTCTTACATAGTCTTACATAATCAAACATATAGCAAATCTAACTCAAATTAAATAAACTAAGTTCAATATGATCAATTCTAGCTTGTTTAATCAATTCTAGTAAAAAATGAAGGTCTAAACAAATTAATATGTCCAACAACTTCTATGTGTTGCAAGGATCGGCGACAGAGGCTCAAACTCCGTCGCTGTCTATACCGGCGCCTGGACAGACGTGCGGCGAGGATGTTGGCGGCTATGGAGGAAGTGGACGCTAGCGGAGAGCCTCTCTTCCTTATTTTTCTATTCTTGTGATGAGATGTGAGACTTTTGTGTTGTGATCGATGGAGATGTTGTATGTCTATTGTTACTGCTGCTGTTATGTCTATTGTTCTATGTCTTGTGTTTCTGGCCATCGAGCCGGGCAGAACGTTCAGTTTTTTTTTTAAAAAAGAAAAAACCTTATTTGTGATGGCTTCTTATACAGTACCGTCGCAAATAAGTATCCATCTGTCGCAAATTAACCTATGTAATTTGCAACAGCCACCACCGGCCGTCGCAAATTAAGAACTTACTTGCGACGGCCACAGCTGGCCTTCGCAAATTGTCGAGTCGGACCCATCGGCTGGGCCCGGGCTCTTGTTTGCGATGGCAGGTCTAAGCCGTCGCAAACAAGTTTATTTGCGACGGCGGCCGTCGCAAATAAAGTTAATTGTGACGAAAAACAAGCGACAGCCGGAAACGTCGCAAATAAGTAAAGCCATCACAATTTGATTATTTGTGATGGTTTTACACTTATTTGCGACGGCCCTGGCCGTCGCAAATCGTCGTGATTCCTGTAGTGCCTAGAGCTTCTGTGGGTACCTTTGCTTGGCCGTGAGTGGCTCTGGAGTTAGCAGTCCACGGAGGACCGAAGCTGCGGATGTTTTTGGCCGCCGCAAGACAAAGGCGTTCTCAGTGTAGGGAGTGTGGGGACCACCCCGTGGTTCACCCACTCCTTGATCGCATAGGGTGGTGCCGTGCGATGAGGCACCCAACAGCACACACGAAAAGAATTAAGAACAACATACAAACTTTTATTTGATATAAAACAGCAGAAATCTTTTAAAAACTTAATTATACAGCGGAAGTAATATACATAATTACTCTCTTAGCCTAACTAAGCAAAAGTTCAGCCGTCCAGCCCGGGGACGCTACACACTAGCAACATATAACCGGAGATCACGGCGGCGTGCAGGGCTCCAGCTCGGCCGTGTACCCCGACGGGGGCACCGCCTCATCCTCGGACCCCTCCTCATAGCTCTCACCTGCACACAGCTCAAATATTACAACCGTGAGCATGATGGCTCAGCAAGGCTTAACCGACAACCTAGTCATGGGAGATTGGGACCATTTCACTTGTGTAGTAATGTAGGTGCTTAATAAGCTAAGGTGATAGGTATTAATTGCGTAGTGCTTTAACCATGAGTTCAACCTCTCCTTGTTCTAGCCATGCATGATATAATTTTCCCACACTTGCTGAGTACCATTGGTACTCAACCTTGCATATTTGTTGGTTTATATTGCTGCTCAGGTCAAGATAATGAGGTGGTGTATAATGACCAAGACTTTGGACCCGAAGAAGGTTTCTAGGTTCATGGAGACCCCCGGGCAACGCCTGTGATGGATCCCTCATGAATAATATTCCGCTGCTAGTTTATTTACTTGTGATGAACGTATTGTTGTCCGTTGAGACATTTGCGATGTAAGACGTATTTATATTCGACACCTGGCTTGTAATAAATGATGCCTCACTATTTGTCATCACATGTATGAGAAAATGATCCTAGCATACATGTGATATTCACTTGGTTGTTTTCTTCGGAAAAACCGGGTGTGACAGGTGGCCGTTGCGGCGCAAGACACGTCGTTTCCTTGACCTGCAGGGCTCCCCGGCGGCAGTGGATCGTGATCAGCACGTTAGATCGGGAAATTTGAGCAAGGATCGACGGAAATTGGATGTAGAAACTTCGATTCTCACCGGAGAGAAGAACGACCGATCGGGGGGGGGGGGGGAACAGGGCGATTGTTGGCGTTTAAATAGGCGAGGGAGGGCGGCGGTCTGTTGAGATCGAGTTGTGGGCGTCCGGGACAGGAAATCGAGGCTGGGCGCGTGGGTTCCGGGGGTTGTTTTGATCGGGCGCGAGAGAAGAGTCCGGGGTCGGGTGGGGCGCACGGGAGGTGAGGGATGACACACGGGCCCCGCGTGTCAGTGAGAGGAAGAGAGGGGGGCGCGGGTTCGGGCTGGCGCGAGGGATTGGGCCAGCTGGCGGGTTTCGTGTAACACCCCAAAATCCTGTTAAGAGGGGAATTTAAAAAATTTTGGACGTGTTGCATGTATTGCAAAAATTCAAATTCAAACTGGAATTCAAATTAAACTCAAAACTGAAAAGAAATAGAAAAAGAAAAAGGAAAACAGAAAAAAACCCGGCCAGTGGGCCGAAACGCACCAGCCGGCCCACCGATCCCGCGCCAGGCCGCAGCCGCGCGCGCCCCCTTCTTCCCACTGACATGCGGGGCCCGCCAGTCTTTCTTCTTCCTCGCGCTCGCGCCCGCGCTCGGCCGGACTATCTCACCCGAATCAAAACCGACCCGGAATTCCTGCATATCCCAGCCGAATTTCATTCGTGGGCGACGCAAACTCGATCACAACCGAACGCCGCCCTTTCCCCGTCTATAAAAACCCCGGCATCGTCCCGTTTTCCCCACGATCTGCCAATTTTCTCTCCGGTGAGAACCCGAGCCCCTCCGGCGGATTCTGGCCGATCTACGCTCGGGAATTCCGATCTAACTCGCTGGTCTTGATCCACCGCCTCCGGAGAACCTCGCAGGTGCAGAAAACGCGGTGGTTTGCGGTTCAAACACAGCGCCGACGAGCCTCGCCGTGAATTCACCTCGGACCTCATCGCCGACCGCCCTCCAGGACCTCCGAACTCAAGAAAACCCCCGAGGTGAGATCCCCGACCTCCCCTCTACCGATCTATGCCATAAAATCACAGTTCTAGGAAGAATTTACGAAGATCCGAAACTCTCCGGCGAGATCGCCGCCTCCCGCCGCTGTGCGCCGCTGGGCAGCGCCGCCCGCGCTCAATCAGAGCGACGTGGCCGCTTGTGCGCCGTTTATTTTAAATCACACGGTAGAGTTTAAATCCCCACGTACCGGTTCGACGTTATAATCTCAGCCGTCTGTTTTAAATCGGACGGTCCACGTCAGCCCCGCGTTATAAAGACTGGAATTCTTACGTGCTACCCCCTGGGGTTCTCGGGAAATAAGAGCTAGCCCCGGAAACTTCTGATCTAGCCCCTGGAACTTCAGAAAATCATGTAAATTCATTTAAAAATCAGTTTTAGCCCTTGGACTTAATAAAAATTAGGAAAAACCCCTCTGTTATGTGTAGCTAGACCCCTGAAAATTCTTAAAATAATATTATAGACCCTGTAGTGGGGTGAGTTTACCTTTTTAACCCTATTTGATATTAAATTTAGGAAATTGAATATGTGGTTAGTATTTAAAATTTAAAAGGTGGGACAAACATATTGTCAAATTCAAATTAAAAACTTTCCCAGTACTTAGAAAACCTTGGAGTGAGATAAAAATAGATTTTTGGCTGAAATGAATCGGTTTAATGGATTAATCACATTTATTAGTTAGAGGGACACATTTTTAAGTAGAGAATAATTCTGAAAATTAGAAAAATAAATTAAAAATAGTTTACATCAGAGGAAAAGATCAAAAATATATTATTAACTATTTTGGATCAGAACCTATTCTGTTTAGATGATGTGTCTTACTATTTTTATAATAAAGTACACATTTAGGCATAGGAAGTAAATTTGAAAATATAGCAAGCTAGGTATAAATAATAAGAAAATGATAAATGAAGATTCCAAAATCCAAAGAATTCAGTTTAGGGTTGGTAGAAGTTCTGAAGACACATATGGAGTAGGAAAATACCTTTCATGCATACTTGGTAGCTAAAAGGTGTAGTAATTGAATATAAGGAATTTATTTAAATTGGAAACTCATATATATAGTATGCAAGTATAAATGTGAATACAAAAGTAGGAATCCTATACACATGATTAAAAGTGCATGTAAGCCAAAGATCAACACACATAGAGTAACTACAACACATAGAATTTGTGAATGACTTTTATACATGTGAATGTGTGGTTTGTATGAAGTGGATGTGTGAATTATGTCTTATGGATTGTTGTTTTTCTTTTGCTATGTGTGATGGTATGATGTAGAACCTGCTCCAGAGCAAGTTCTTCCTTTCCATGATCAGGACTACCCATTCCAAGAGCAGCAGGAAGGAGGCAAGTGTCCTTGACCACTTTGATCCTATGCTAGGATGTGTAGATAGAATTATTTGCATTGTCAAATGAAATATGAAACCCATGCCAGGAAGTTTCCCTAGAATTGCATTACCTTGTTTCCTTGTAGCTTGGGTTGGGATTTATTTTATCATGTCATTTATTATTATGCATATGCTTAGTCATTCTTAGAATGGGATATGGGATCATCAATTTATTTTACCATACTCTTGAATGAGATATTATGAGTTATGTAGAGGTAGGGATCAAGGCAAGTTGGATGTTTTGGTTGGTGCTGGGTGCACGAGACTCGGGTTTTTGTTTAGTACTTGACTGGATCCTAAGGACCGGTTCATGGAGCATGTAACCTGGCTTTATCGTGCCAACCACATGCTGAGATTGGGCAGCTTGGCCAATTAATTAGGTGTATCCCCGGGGTACTGTGGGTGTGTTGGATGGTGCGGGGAATAGGTGTCAGCTGGACTACCATATGAACCGCAAGGCTCAAGAGGGGGCCACTGCAGCGGGGTTGGAGTCTCTTGTATGCTGTTAGGGGTGAAACCTCAGTGGGCCCACGCTCGTCGGGAATCCCTTTGTAAAGGCTTCGTAGTGATCTCCTGGCTACACACCTGGGAAGTGTGAATGTGGTTTGTAGCCACTGGCATAATGGAGGTTCTTTTAGTCCACCCGGCAACGGGGGATGAAATCACTACATTTGGGTACAGTGGTGCAAACTCTGCAGAGTCAAAACTGTCATGACAGCCATGCTCACGGTCAAGAGCGGCTTGGACTTATTCATGATTAGAGGAGGATGGCTTTGGAAGTTGTGGATGTTAAGCGGGGAGCTTAACATTGGAAATGATGTTATGGTTATTTGATTATGATGATGGGATGGGAAAATGGGACCATTTCATCTATGTAGTAATGTAGGTGCTTAATAAGCTAAGGTGATAGGTATTAATGGCGTAGTGCTTTAACCATGAGTTCAACCTCTCCTTGCTCTAGCCATGCATGACAAAATTTTCCCACACTTGCTGAGTACCATCGGTACTCAACCTTGCATATTTGTTGGTTTATATTGCTGCTCAGGTCAAGATAATGAAGTGGTGTTTAATGATCAAGATTTTGGACCCGAAGAAGGTTTCTAGGTTCATGGAGTCCCCCCAGACAACGCCTGTAATGGAGCCCACAAGAATAATATTCTGCTGCTAGTTTATTTATTTGTGATGAACTTATTATCGTCCATCAAGACATATGCTTTGTAAGACTTATTTATATTCGACACCTGGCTAGTAATAAATGATGCTTCACTATTTGTCATCACATGTATGAGAAAATGATCCTGGCATACATGTGATATTCACTCGGTTGTTCTTCGGAGAAACCGGGTGTGACAGAAGTGGTATCAGAGCCAAGGTTGCCCGTAGGAACGTGGACCTAGTTAGAAATGGACGTATTTAAGTACCCTATTTTCTTAAAAACTATTTTGACAAAGGTGTGAGTTGAAAAGTGTTATTTAATGGGGTCACTTTATTCATCTTACCCAACTTGTATTCAAAATAGGATTTTTGTTTAAAATTTTTATCTAACTTATGTTTAAATGCTTTTTGTTTTAGATGGTTCGCATGATTCGCACCGCTCGCAAGTCCACAGGAGGGAGAGTTCCCGTAGTTGCCCTTGCCGAAAGAGAGGAGAGCCGTCCGGTGACGTACCTTTCCTACGGATTGGCAGTAGGAGGCTTGTTGCGCCGTCTTCGACGTATGCTCGAAGCCGCCGGCAATACGGGCAAGCTAATCACACACTATAGCTCCACCAGGACCATCCGGGAGAAGCGGGAAGAGTGGAGTTCAGAGGTGAGGATTATCCATGAAAATCAGCTGCTTAAGATCCACCACTCTCCAGCTTGTCGAGCGACACAGGTCGATGCGGAGAAGGATGTCACCTGGGAGGCCATCACCTGCCAGAGTCACATCTATCGTCGCCACCTGGACAGGACTGAGTATATGTATGTCCTCCAGCGTGAGATTGGTACCACAGAGTACAAGTACCCACCAGTGCAGCAAGTGACTTCCCATGAGCACATGGACTTGTGCTTGGAGGAGGCTGCTATGCTCAACACTCGACTGCAGGAGTGTCAGCAAGAGCTTCAGGATGTTCGGGACACCCTGAAGGAAACGGAGGCATTGCTGCGAGCCTGCTTGAGGGCGAGAGAAAGAGGAGATGGGAATGAACTGTGTGTCACCATGAATGATACATGGACTCCTGACTCCCCAGATCGCCGGGCGATCAGGCGTCGTCGCACTTTTCCACCAGCAGCTTCCCCACCCAAAGCAGAGACAGAAGGAGGCCGCAATGATGAGGAAGACCCCGAGGAGCCAGCTCAGTGAATACGAGTAGTGTAGAGTCCTTCCCTTAGTTTAGAAGGATGTCGAGTAGTCGAGTCGTTATCTTAGTTAATGGTGTGTTAATGATTGGTGTGTGACGTGAGTTGTGGAAGCCATGAGCAATTGTCCACAACCTCGTCTTCAGATTGTTTTGCTTTGGTGTGTGAACCCACATGAAATAATATTGCATTTATTTTTGTGTGAGATATGAACCCTCAGAAAAGTATAACAAAGCCTCAACACTTCAAAGTACAAACAAGTGAAAGTAGTAAGATGATACGTAATGCTTTAAATTAACATTGGTTGATCATGCCAGATGGCCGGAAGAGGAAAGGGTCGTGCGGCCAACCCCGCTAACAACAACGATGAGGCCTGCAACCCTCATCTTTCTGGAGGCCAAGACAGGGGTGGACGCCGTGAAGAAGTGGATCCCCTCCACCAAATGCTTGAGAATCAAAATCAGCTCATCCAGAACTTGACTCATGTGGTGGCCAACTTGCATCAAGTCCCACCTCCACAAGCTGCACCACGCCAACCAAGGTTGAGTGAGTTTCTAGGAACTCAACCTCCAAAGTTTGCAAGTGCTGCTGAACCTCTGGAGGCAGACGATTGGCTAAAGACCATTGAGAGCAAGATGAGGATCATACAGTGCCAAGGGTATGAGAGGGTGCTGTTTGCCTCTCATCAATTGCATGGACCTGCTGCTGATTGGTGGACCGCCTACGTGGCCGCCCATCATGACCCTAAGAACATCACTTGGGAAGAGTTCAAGCGTAGCTTCCGCAACCATTACATACCAAGGGGTGAACTCAAAAACAAGAGGAAAGAGTTCTTGGGACTGCAGCAAGGTAACATGACTGTGAGGGAATACCTCACTTACCCAACTCTCCCGTTATGCCCCACGGGACATAGAGACTGATGAGCAGAAACAAGATTGTTTCGTGGAAGGACTTACCGCAGAAATGCAGTGTGCAGTGTCCTCAAATGAGTATGAAAGCTTCCAAAAGATGGTGGACAGAGCGTTTGTGGTAGAAAGGAAGCTGAATGCCTTGGAAAATGAGAATAAGAGGAAGGGCGGGTGGTCACATCAAGCCTTAGGGAGCAACACCCACCCACGTCTGATGCAGCAAACTGCAGGGCAGACGAACCGTGCTGCGGTACCCTACTCAGCACCGAGAGGGTACAACCCGAACTTCAGGCCTCCGGCATCGCCAGCACCACCACAACGTCAATTTGTACCGCAGCCTCGCCCTACATATCAACCTCGACCAGCAGTACAAGGACCCCCAAACCAACCCCAAGACAACAAAGGCCAGGCACCTAAGGTTGGGGTGCAATGTTTCAACTGTGGTGAAGTGGGGCACAATGCCCATAAGTGCCCAAAGAAGAAGCCCACGCAGCCACAACAGCAAAATGTAATAAGAGGACAGGTGAACCACGTCACCATGGAGGAAGCGCAAGAGGCACCGGACGTGGTAGTTTGTAAGTTTCCTGCCAATTTACACCTCACAACCCTGTTGTTTGATTCTGGTACTACCCACTCGTTCATTGCCCAAGGGTTTGTTAAGAAGCATGACCTAGCAACAACACAAATGAATCATATGCTAGCAGTATACTCTCCAGGTGGAGAAATAAGGACAAGACAAGTGTGTCCCAAAGTGAACCTAGACATTAATGGGGTAGTATTTACTGCTAACCTCATAGTGATAGATTCACAAGGGATAGATATTATCTTGGGTATGGATTGGTTGACCAAACATAAAGGAATCATCCATTGTTCAACCAGAACGGTGGAACTAACGCACCCTAGTGGCACAAAAGTAAAGTTTATAACAATACAAGAGCCTATGAGGGACGTTAAATTAAATCAAGTTGAGGTGAAAGTTGAGGAGATCAGGACCATCAGGGAATATCCAGATGTTTTTCCGGAGGAGTTGCCAGGTATGCCTCCCGATCGTGAAGTGGAATTCGCAATTGAGCTAGTGCCCAGAACCGCCCCGATATACAAGAGACCTTATCGGATGGACTCCAAGCAGCTGGGAGAACTCAAGGATCATTTGAGAGAATTGACGGAGAAGGGGTATATTCGTCCTAGTTCCTCACCTTGGGGAGCTCTGGTCATATTTGTGCCCAAGATGGACGGAACCCAAAGGTTATGCGTGGATTACCGTGCCTTGAATGAGGTAACCATCAAGAACAAGTACCCATTACCCCGCATTGAAGACTTGTTTGATCAGTTGAGGGGAGCTTGTGTGTTCTCGAAAATTGATCTCAGGTCGGGATACCACCAACTCAAGATAAGGCAATCTGATATCCCCAAGACAGCTTTCGTATCTCGGTACGGACTGTATGAATACACTGTCATGCCTTTCGGGCTAACTAATGCCCTGGCATACTTCATGTATCTCATGAACAAGGTATTCATGGAATATCTGGACAAATTTGTGGTGGTTTTCATAGATGACATTCTCGTCTTCTCCAAAGATGAAGAAGAACATGAGAAACATCTAAGGTTGGTGTTGCAGAGGCTGAGAGAACACCAACTATATGCCAAGTTGAGCAAGTGTGAGTTTTGGCTGAAGAGAGTTCCCTTCTTAGGACATCTAATCTCGGAGGGAGGAATCTCCGTGGATCCCACCAAAATCGAGGATATACAGAAGTGGAAGACCCCTGAAAATGTCGGGGAAGTTTGAAGCTTCTTGGGATTGGCTGGATACTATCGACGGTTTATTGAGGGATTCTCTAAGACCTCGAGACCCCTTACCAAACTGTTGGAGAAGGGAATCACATTCACATGGACGCGACAGTGCGAGACTAGTTTTCAGGAGTTAAAGGAGAGATTGACAACAGCCCCTGTGCTAGTTATGCCAGATATGCAGAAGAACTTTACGGTGTACTGCGATGCCTCTGGAAACGGGTTGGGATGTGTTCTCATGCAAGAAGGGCATGTCGTGGCTTATGCATCCCGACAACTCCGGAAGCACGAGAAAAACTATCCTACACATGACCTAGAACTAGCCGCAGTGGTACACGCGTTGAAAATTTGGTGGCACTATTTGATGGGGAAGAGGACAGATATATATACGGATCATAAGAGTTTGAAGTACATTTTCACACAGCCAGATCTCAACCTCAGACAAAGGAGATGGTTAGAGCTAATCAATAATTTTGATGTGGGTATAAACTATCATCCTGGGAAAGCAAACGTCGTGGCCGATGCTTTAAGTCGGAAAGTGCAGGTCAATAAGTTGAGCTTGAAGGACATGCCTGCAGAATTGAAGGACGAGGTTATAAGGCTCAATCTATGCCTTGTGAATAGTGGTGAAGCCATCGCCATGGAAGTGGACTCCACACTAGAGCAAGAAATACGCGAGGGTCAAAAGAATGACGAGAAGATACAAGAAATCAGGCAACTCATCAAGGAAAATAAAGCCCCTGGTTTCAGAGAGGATGAACAGGGAACGGTGTTGCACGGGAAAAGAATCTGTGTGCCAGAAGTAAAGAAGATCCGTGAATTGATTTTGAAGGAGGCTCACGATTCTGACTATTCCATTCATCCTGGGAGTACGTAGATGTACCAGGACCTCAAGAGCAGGTATTGGTGGTATGGCATGAAGCGAGATGTCGCGGAACATGTTGCCCTATGTGACACATGTCAGTTGGTGAAAGCAGAACATCAACGACCCGCGGGATTATTGCAACCACTCAAAGTGCCTGAATGGAAATGGGAAGAAATCAGTATGGATTTCATAGTGGGACTGCCTAGGACCCAATCAGGATATGATTCGATATGGGTCATCATCGACAGGCTAACCAAGGTAGCTCATTTCATCCCCGTGAAAGAAAGCTACAGCGGATCCAAATTGGCAGAATTGTACATGTCAAGGATCGTGTGTTACCATGGAGTGCCAAAGAAGATAGTGTCGGATCGAGGGACATAGTTCACCTCAAGGATCTGGCAGAAGTTGCATGAAACCATGGGAACCCGTCTGAACTTTAGTTCTGCCTATCATCCCCAAACTGATGGGCAGACGGAAAGAACCAATCATATTCTTGAGGATATGCTGAGGGCATGTGCACTCAAAAACAATCGGAGTTGGGACAACAACTTACCGTACACGGAATTCTTCTATAACAACAGCTATCAAGCTAGTATGAAGATGTCACCGTTTGAAGCTTTGTACGGGAGGAAGTGCAGAACTCCCCTATTTTGGAACCAAACAAGGGAAAGTAAAGTGTTTGGTCCCGAAGTACTACAAGACGCCGAGGCGAAGGTGAGGGAAATTCTCAACAACTTGAGGATAGCACAGACACGCCAAAAGAGCTATGCCGATGTACGAAGAAGAGAGCTCGTTTTCAACGTGGGAGACTATGTCTATCTCAAGGTGTCCCCTATCCGAGGACTTCGTCGATTCAAGGTGAAAGGGAAGTTGTCACCTCGATACATCGGACCCTTTCAAGTTCTGGAGAGGAAAGGCGAAGTGGCGTATCAACTAGAATTACCGGCTCGCCTATCGGATGTGCACGACGTATTCCATGTGTCACAACTCAAGAAATGCCTGAGGACGCCTGAAGAGGTGTTACCCATGAATGAAGTGGACGTAGCTGAGGATTTGTCTTATGCCAAGCAACCATCCAAGATTTTGGAGACAATGGAACGCCTCACCTGAAATAAAAGAATCTGGATGTGCAAGGTGCAGTGGAAGCATCACTCGGAAGAGGAAGCCACCTGGGAGCGAGAAGATGAGTTTAAGGCACAATTTCCGGAATTGTTTTCTTAGAACCACCAATCTCGAGGACGAGATTTGTTTTACGGGAGGTAGAGCTGTAACACCCCAAAATCCTGTTAAGAGGAGAATTTAAAAATTTTTAGACGTGTTGCATGTATTGCAAAAATTCAAATTCAAACTGGAATTCAAATTAAACTCAAAACAGAAAAGAAATAGAAAAAGAAAAAGGAAAACAGAAAAAAAACCCGGCCAGTGGGCCGAAACCAACCAGCCGGCCCATCGATCCCGCGCCAGCCCGCAGCCGCGCGCGCCCCCTTCTTCCCACTGACATGCGGGGCCCACCAGTCTTTCTTCTTCCTCGCGCTCGCGCCCTCGCTCGACCGGACTCTCTCACACCGAATCAAAACCGACCCGGAATTCCTGCATATCCCAGCCGAATTTCGTTCGTGGGCGACGCAAACTCTATCACAACCGAACGCCGCCCTTTCCCCGTCTATAAAAACCCCGGCATCGTCCCGTTTTCCCCCCGATCTGCCGATTTTCTCTCCGGTGAGAACCCGAGCCCCTCCGGCGAATTCTGGCCGATCTACGCTCGGGAATTCCGATCTAACTCGCTGGTCTTGATCCACCGCCTCCGGGGAACCTCGCAGGTGCAGAAAACGCGGTGGTTTGCGGTTCAAACACAGCGCCGACGAGCCTCGCCGTGAATTCACCTCGGACCTCGTCGCCGACCGCCCTCCAGGACCTCCGAGCTCAAGAAAACGCCCGAGGTGAGATCCCCGACCTCCCCTCTACCGATCTATGCCATAAAATCACAGTTCTAGGAAGAATTTACGAAGATCCGAAACTCTCTGGCGAGATCGCCGCCTCCCGCCGCCGTGCGCCGCCGGGCAGCGCCGCCCGCGCTCGATCAGAGCGACGTGGGCGCTTGTGCGCCGTTTATTTTAAATCGCACGGTAGAGTTTAAATCCCCGCGTACTGGTTCGACGTTATAATCTCAGCCGTCTGTTTTAAATCGGACGGTCCACGTCAGCCCCGCGTTATAAAGACTGGAATTCTTACGTGCTACCCCCTGGGGTTCTTGAGAAATAAGAGCTAGCCCCGAAAACTTCTGATCTAGCCCCTGGAACTTCAGAAAATCATGTAAATTCATTTAAAAATCAGTTTTAGCCCCTGGACTTAATAAAAATTAGGAAAAACCCCTCTGTTATGTGTAGCTAGACCCCTGAAAATTCTTAAAATAATATTATAGACCCTGTAGTGGGGTGAGTTTACCTTTTTAACCCTATTTGATATTAAATTTAGGAAATTGAATATGTGGTTAGTATTTAAAATTTAAAAGGTGGGACAAACATATTGTCAAATTCAAATTAAAAACTTTCCCAGTACTTAGAAAACCTTGGAGTGAGATAAAAATAGATTTTTGGCTAAAATGAATCGGTTTAATTGATTAATCACATTTATTAGTTAGAGGGACACATTTTTAAGTAGAGAATAATTCTGAAAATTAGAAAAATAAATGAAAAATAGTTTACATCAGAGGAAAAGATAAAAAATATATTATTAACTATTTTGGATCAGAACCTATTCTGTTTAGATGATGTGTCTTACTATTTTCATAATAAAGTACACATTTAGGCATAGGAAGTAAATTTGAAATATAGCAAGCTAGGTGTAAATAATTAGAAAATGATAAATGAAGATTCCAAAATCCAAAGAATTCAGTTTAGGGTTGATAGAAGTTCTGAAGACACATATGGAGTAGGAAAATACCTTTCATACATACTTGGTAGCTAAAAGGTGTAGTAATTGAATATAAGGAATTTATTTAAATTGGAAACTCATATATATAGTATGCAAGTATAAATGTGAATACAAAAGTAGGAATCATATACACATGATTAAAAGTGCATGTAAGCCAAAGATCAACACACATAGAGTAACCACAACACATAGAATTTGTGAATGACTTTTATACATGTGAATGTGTGGTTTGTATGAAATGGAAGTGTGAATTATGTCTTATGGATTGTTGTTTTTCTTTTGCTATGTGTGATGGTATGATGTAGAACCTGCTCCAGAGCAAGTTCTTCCTTTCCAAGGTCAGGACTACCTATTCCAAGAGCAGCAGGAAGGAGGCAAGTGTCCTTGACCACATTGATCCTATGCTAGGATGTGTAGATAGAATTATTTGCATTGTCAAATGAAATATGAAACCCATGCTAGGAAGTTTCCCTAGAATTGCATTACCTTGTTTCCTTGTAGCTTCTGTTGGGATTTATTTTATCATGTCATTTATTATTATCCATATGCTTAGCCATGCTTAGAATTGGATATTTGGGATATGGGATCATCAGTTTATTTTACCATACTCTTGAATGAGATATTATGAGTTATGTAGAGGTAGGGATCAAGGCAAGTTGGAGGTTTTGGTTGGTGTTGGGTGCACGAGACTCAGGTTTGTGTTTAGTACTTGACTGGATCCTAAGGACCGGTTCATGGAGCATGTAACCTGGCTTTACCGTGCCAACCACATGCTGAGATGGGGCAGCTTGGCCAATTAATTAGGTGTATCCCCGGCGTAGTATGGCTGTGTTGGATGGTGCGGGGAATAGGTGTCAGCTGGACTACCATATGAACTGCAAGGCTCAAGAGGGGGCCACTGCAGCGGGGTTGGAGCCTCTTGTATGCTGTTAGGGGTGAAACCTCAGTGGGTCCACGCTCGTCGGGAATCCCTTTGTAAAGGCTTCGTAGTGATCTCCTGGCTACACACCTGGGAAGTGTGAATGTGGTTCGTAGCCACTGGCATAATGGAGGTTCTTTTAGTCCACCCGGCAACGGGGGATGAAATCACTACATGTGGGTACAGTGGTGCAAACTCTGCAGAGTCAAAACTGTCATGACAGCCATGCTCACGGTCAAGAGCGGCTTGGACTTATTCATGATTAGAGGAGGATGGCTTTGGAAGTTGTGGATGTTAAGCGGGGAGCTTAACATTGGAAATGATGTTATGGTTATTTGATTATGATGATGGGATGGGAAATTGGGACCATTTCACCTATGTAGTAATGTAGGTGCTTAATAAGCTAAGGTGATAGGTATTAATGGCGTAGTGCTTTAACCATGAGTTCAACCTCTCCTTGCTCTAGCCATGCATGACAAAATTTTTCCACACTTGCTAAGTACCATCGGTACTCAACCTTGCATATTCGCTGGTTTATATTGCTGCTCAGGTCAAGATAATGAAGTGGTGTTTAATGATCAAGATTTTGGACCCGAAGAAGGTTTCTAGGTTCATGGAGTCCCCCCGGGCAACGCCTGAATGGAGCCCACAAGAATAATATTCCGCTGCTAGTTTATTTATTTGTGATGAACTTATTATCATCCATCGAGACATATGCTTTGTAAGACTTATTTATATTCGACACCTGACTTGTAGTAAATGATGCTTCACTATTTGTCATCACATGTATGAGAAAATGATCCTGGCATATATGTGATATTCACTCGGTTGTTCTTCGGAGAAACCGGGTGTGACATTTCGGGCCACTGGCCGGTTCCGGGTTTTCTTTTTCTTTTTCCTTTTCTTTTTTGTTTTGATTTAAATTTGAATTCCAGTTTGAATTTGAATTTCTGCACCACATGCAACACGTCCAAAAATTTTTAAATTCCCCTCTTTAGCAGATTTTGGGGTGTTACAGTAATGATTCTCAAAAGACAAGAGTTTGAAGGTCTCCGCCAAGGACAGAAGAGCGTGAATGAGTACCTCAACAAGCTCACGCAACTGTCACGGTATGCCCCTGAAGATGTCAACTCGGACCAACGGAAGCAGTACCTGTTCATGGGAGGGTTGAACAATGAGATCCATGTTTAGCTCCTCAACAGTGACTATGCGAGCTTCCAGAAACTGGTCGACAAAGCCATAGTGGTTGAGAGCAAGATCCGAGAGATCAAGCAAGAGGGCAAAAGAAAGATGCCATACCAGCCACAAGGGAGCAACGGACGCCCCCGTTACATGCCGACAGCTGCACCACAGTATGGCTCATTCACATCTACTTTTCGACCCGACCAGCCACCACAGCAACGACCTGTCATGCAAGCACCTCGTGTGCCTTTGCCTCCTGCGCCTCGTCCAAATGTGGGGTGCTCCTGTTCAAAACCCCCGCCCCAACATACCTGCCGTCGTGGGCAACAAGGCATGCTTTGCATGCGGGGAGATAATACTCTTTGCGAGCCAGTGCCCGAGGAGAGGTCCTAGACAACCAGGCAACTTGCCCAAACAGAACCCACGGGCGAACAGAGGAGCCAATCAAGGAAACCGTGGACAGCAGAACTACGCTCACGGCAACGTGAACCATGTCTCTGCTGAGGAAGCACAACAGGCTGAGGACGTCGTGATTGGTATGTTCCTTGCCAACTCCAACCCAGCCACCATTTTATTTGATTTTGGAGCATCGCATTCCTTTATATCATTCAAGTATGTTGCCAAGTATAATCTACCCATATCAGACTTGAAATATACTATGTTGGTTAATTCTCCCTGTGGAGAGATGAGGACTAATATTGTATGTCTGAAAGTAAACCTTAAAATATGGGGGGTAGACTTCCTTGCCAACCTCATTGTCTTGGATTCCCAAGGGCTTGACATAGTACTCGGAATGGATTGGTTAAGCAAGCACAAAGGAGTAATCCAATGTGCTAAGAGGAGCGTGCAGTTGACAAACAAGCACGGTACTCATATCGAGTTCGAGTCAGCCCAACCGGCAACCGAGAAGGCGATGTTGAACCACGTGGAAGGAGCAACATTGGACAACATTCCGGTGGTTCAAGAATTCTCGGACGTGTTCCCAGAAGAACATTCAGGTATGCCATCTGACCGGGACATTGAGTTTTCCATTGACTTGGTACCCGGAACTGCACCTATAGCAAAGAGACCATATAGGATGCCCATCAACGAGCTAGTGGAACTGAAGAAGCAAATTCAGGAGCAGCTGGAGAAGGGTTTTATACGTCCAAGCTCGTCACCATGGGGAGCCCCTGTGCTCTTTGTAGACAAGAAGGATGGAACCCAAAGGATGTGCGTGGACTATAGGTATCTCATTGAGGTGACGATCAAGAACAAGAACCCTCTGCCCCGTATAGAGGACATGTTCGACCAAATGAAGGGAGCCCGTGTCTTCTCCAAGATTGATCTTCGGTCGGGATATTTCCAGCTGAAGCTTAAGCCCTCCGATATACACAAGACTGCCTTTCGGACACGGTATGGTTTGTATAAATATACCGTTATGTCTTTTGGGTTAACGAATGCACCCGCATACTTCATGTACCTCATGAACAAGGTCTTCATGGAGTACTTGGACAAGTTCATCGTGGTTTTCATTGACGACATCATGGTGTATTCAAAAAGCGAGGAGGAGCATGAAGAACATTTGAGATTGACATTGCAAAAGTTGCGGGGGCATCAATTATATGCCAAGCTTAGCAAATGTATATTTTGGCTAAAGGAAATATCGTTCCTAGGCCACATTATCTCCCAGGAAGTAGTATCGGTTGATCCTGGAAAAGTGGGAGATGTTCTGAAGTGGAACCAACCGAAAAACGTGAGGGACATTCAGAGTTTTCTTGGGATGGCTGGATACTACCGCCGATTCATCAAGGACTTTTCTAATATAACAAAGCCTATGACGGAGTTGCTAACGAAAAAAACCTTCCAATGGACACCAGCGTGCCAAGAAAGATTTGAGGAGCTCAAGAAAAGGATAACCACATCACCAGTTTTGGTATTGCCAGACGTGAGCAAGAGTTTTGACATATATTGTGACGCATCAAGACAAGGGCTCGGATGTATGCTCATGAAAGAAGGACAAGTGGTAGCCTATGCCTCATGACAATTAAAGAAGCACGAGCTGAATTACCCTACACATGACTTGGAACTCGCAGCCGTGGTGCAAGCATTAAAGATTTGGAGACATTATATCCTTGTTCATCGATATGAGATCTATACGGATCATAAGAGCCTCAAGTACATATTCACCCAAACGGGTTTGAATTTGAGGCAACGTCGATGGTTGTAGCTCATCAAGGATTATGATGTTGGAATCAACTATCGCCCCGGAAAGGCCAATGTAGTAGCCGATGCATTGAGCCAGAAGGGAGCATGTCACCAACTCACGGTTCGGGAGCTACCACCTGAGCTATGAAAGGAGTTTGAACAGTTACATCTCGGATTCTTGAATGAGATGGAAGTGATGGAACTCCATTCTTCATTGGAACAAGAGATAAAGGATGGCCAAGCTACAAATGAGGAGATCAAGGAAAGGATCCGACAAGGAATAGAAAAGGACTTCAAGGAAGACGAGAAGGGTACACTTTGGGTAGGAAAAAAGGATTTGTGTGCCTAACGTGAAGCACATCCGCAACACGATATTAAAAGAGGCACATGACTCACCTTATTCCATACATCCCAGAAGTACCAAGATGTACAAGGACTTGAAGACTTGTTATTGGTTGGATGGTATGAAGAGGGACATAGCCGAGTATGTTGCTCTATGCGACACATGCCAATGGGTGAAGGCCGAACATCAAACACCCACTGGACTATTGCAACCCTTGAAGGTACCTGAGTGGAAGTGGGAAGATATCAGTATGGATTTCATCGTCGGATTGCCATGTACTCAGTCGGGTTATGAATCCATCTGCGTTATTGTGGACCGATTGACGAAAACCGCCCATTTTCTTCCTGTAAAGATCAAGTACAACGTTGCACAACTAGCCGAGCTGTACATGGAGCAAATTGTGTGCCGCCATGGAGTCCCGAAGAGGATAGTATCACATCGGGGTTCTCAGTTTACCTCTAGATTTTGGAGGAAGCTGCTGAAAGCTATGGGTACACAACTATATTTTAGCTCCGCTTACCACCCGCAGACTGATGGACAAACAGAAAGGACAAACCAAATTTTGGAAGACATGTTGAGAGCTTGTGCCTTGAAACGTGGGCGTAGTTGGGATAGGAGTTTTCCATATGCTGAGTTCTCCTATAACAACAGCTATCGAGCCAGCTTGAAGATGTCACCTTTCGAAGCATTATATGGTAGACGGTGTAGAACGCCGTTGTTTTGGAACGAGACAGGAGAGAACCAAGTGTTTGGACCCAAAGTGCTACAAGAAGCTGAGAAGCAATTCCAAACAATATGGGAGAACTTGAAGGCTGCTCAGTCACGACAGAAAGGCTATGCATACAATAGGCGAAAGAAGTTGACTTTCGAAGTAGGAGACTTTGTATACCTTAAGGTATCGCCTATCTGAGGCTGAATGTAGCCTAGAGGGGTGGTGAATAGGCTTTTCGACGCTTTGTTGAAACCTAAAACACTTAGTATGTTTATCAAATACAGTGAAATCGGACTACTCCGATAGAGTGTGGACTAGTTCGTTTTCTAAACAGAGAAAAATCGGACTAGTCCGGTGTTGTGCGGACTAGTCCGTTATACGTGGACTAGAAAGATCAAGATTGATCAATGTTCACTTCTAGTACTCTATGCAGCAGAAATTAATTGATAACTTAGATGTATTGCAACAGTGATACAATGAATGACAAGAATCAACTTTGATTTTAATGTTTGAACGTGAATTTCAAAGAATTGATTAAACACTAGAATATGATGAACAATTAATGAACTAGAGTAGGAGACAAGTGTTTATCCCGAGGTTCGATTCCACGAAGGAAATCTACGTCCCCGTTGAGGAGTCCACTAAGGACCGGGTCTTCTCCAACCCTACCCTCGTCGAATCGCCACAAAGGTTGATTCTCTTCCACTAATCACAATGGGGAATAAATCATCCAAGGGGCCTTCTCACAAGTTGAGGGCTACCCAAGAGTTACAATGAATGAACACAACCAAACACACTCAACAATTGAACAATTAACAAACAAGAGAGTGTGAGAGATCAAACCCAAGAGCTCAAGATGTGTAGAACAAGTCTCTCCTTTGATCAATTGCTAAACCCCAAAAAATTGATCCTTTTTGGGTTAGAATGTGTGGAGAAATGACAATTTTTGGCTCTTGGGAGGTGTGACGGCGCATGGGGTTGAAGAGTTATGGTGGTATGGTCGTACACCTATTTTTATAGTAGGGTTTCCAATGGTTACGTTTAGGGTTTGCGATGTCCAGACTAGTCTGTGGTTGACTCCGGACTAGTCCGTTGTGCGGTGTGTAGAAAACCCTAAGTGTTGTGATATATCGGACTAGTCCGTAGTAGTGCAGACTAGTCCGTTTCCTATCCAGAGATATATTGGACTAGTCCAGACCATATCGGACTAGTCCGTTTTGTGGTCAGAAAGAAAATCAGACTAGTCCAGTTTATATCGGACTAGTCCGCACATGCTGAATTTTTGCACTTAGTGTGATTTCTTCCACTTGAGCTCTTGGGGTGTGTTTCTCCAACACACTCTATACTATGTATTTTAATATTTCAGCTCCTGAGCTCTTATCAATTTGGATCCTCATTCTCCTTTCTTTTTGCGCTTTCTTACTGATTTCTTTTAAGAACCTGCGCTCATCTCAACAATTTTGTTAGGGTCTCATTTGTTTGTCATAAATAAACCAAAACCCACAAGGGATGCATAGATGCACTTTCAATATCCCCCTTTTTGGTGATTGATGACAACCAATTGAGGTCTCACAAATATGACAATAAGAATTCAGATTTTCATAAAGTGTGGACATATGAGCTTTGGGCAAAATAGGCAAAGTACACATAAGACATATGTGCACTCTTTATGGTGGGGTGTAGAACTATGTGTGTGAGCAGTAATTTTGATGTGAATAACATAATGATAATCATCAAGAGTCTCAATCCTACATAACAGTTTTAAACATACATCATTAACCAAAAGCATAAGATAGTCATCTCACAAAAAGCATAATGATAACATAAGTCTTACAAATGCATAATGGTAGCATAAGTCTTACAACAGCATAATGATAGATAGGTCTTACACAAGCTCATTTCTTAAGCTAGGACACGAAAGGAAAGACCTACGACCTAAGACTCCCCCTCAATCTCTCCGCCTTTGGCATCAAGGCACCAAAAAGAAGGAGAGGAGGGATCTACCTGTCGTCGCCGGCTCACTCCTCGCTATCGGACCTTTCTTCATCTTCATCATCAGCCTGAGGAAGAGGAGGGGAGGAACCACTCGTTGTGCCAAAGTAGGCACGCTCTGATGGAGAGAGAGAGGAGGAAGCTCTGTAAAATCAGATACAAGTCATCTGAGATGACCGGGGATCCAATGGGCTCAATCTCTAGTTTTTGGCATATTTCTTTGACATTGGCCTTCATGTATCTCATTTCTTCTTTTCTTTCCTTGTTCATCTTATGAAGCTTCACCTCAGTTTTGCGGCAAGAACTGAAAATAGCAGCCAAAAACTTCATAACTCCACTAGAGGAACCTTTGTGTGGAGATGCCCTAGTCTTGGATGAAGGCCTTGTATCTTATTGAGCTCTCTCTAGATGTTCTTCAGGTGATCCAGGTGAGGAAGCAGTTGGGAGGGAGGCCTGAGGAGGCTTCTTAGTCCTTAGAGCAGTGTGCTCTACATCCTTCACAAACTCAATTCCTGTGACTTCTCAATCATGAACATCAAGTACGGTGGATAGCCACAGAAATGGTTTGGTGTGCAGGATATGTTCACCATGTAATTTCAAATATAATCGAAGATATTAAATCTTCTCCTCCTGCTGATTACCTTCATCAAGGTTCTCAAATAACCTTGGACGCTCCTGACATCTCCATCCTTTGGAGCAATGGTCTTCCGGAGCACTCTGTTGAGAACAATGAAGAGGGGCTTCATGTTCTTTGTTGAGGGAGGATTGAATATGAGTCGAGTATCATAGAGAAACTCCATCTTGTCCTTCTCCACAACTCCCAGATTGTGAATCACAATCTCATGGAAATTTGGGTGGTTTTGATGGAGAACTTGTAAATCCTCCTTGGGAGCACTTGAGTGAGGAGAGAGAGAGTGGGGAGGGTTGTGAGGATGAAGAAGATTAGGTTTGAGCCATCCCTAGGGTTATGGAGTCTAAATATAGGACTAGTCCGTACCATATCGGACTAGTCCGTTTTCTGGTCAGAGAGAAAATTGGACTAGTCTATGGTGGTCCGGACTAGTCCGGTCTAACGGACCTAGTACGGACTAGTCTGCAATCGCGGACTAGTCCGAGGTGACCACGGACTATTCTGTCGTCCCTTGTACAGAAGTGTATAACACATATATATATATATATATATATGTATTTAAAATTTCCTATTAAGGAATAAGGGACAAAGGCACACAGATATTCTTGATGAATATGATCAGTAAACATACAACAATCAAGCTATGACCATGATTCACCAAGATCATGTAACTAACATAGTTTTTAGGAGAAAAAATAGAGAGAGATGATTTTTCAACACAATTAACATGATTTTGAGGATGGCATACAGGTATGCAAGTTTTCAAGCCACGTTTTGAGCATCAAGGATATTTAGTTCATTTCGGAGCTCACAAAAGGATTTTCATCAAGTGGCTTGGTAAAGATATCGGCTAGTTGTTTTTCAGTGTTGACATGGGAAATGGCTATGTCTCCTTTCATTGAGTGATCTCTCAAAAAATGATGCCGGATATCTATGTGTTTGGTTCTAGAGTGCTCAACAGAGTTATGGGCAATTTTAATTGCACTCTCATTGTCACAAATGAGTGGAATGCGGCTCATATTGTAACTGTAATCCTTAGAGTTTGTCGCATCCAAAGGAGTTGTGCACAACAACTCCCGGCTGCAACATACTCCCCTTCGGCTGTGGATAGGGCAATTGAATTTTGTTTCTTGGAGGACTATGAAACTAGGGATCTACCTAGGAATTGCCAAGTACCAGAAGTACTTTTTCTATCTACCTTGCATCCGGCATAATCTGCATTGGAGTATCCAATGAGATTAAATTTTGAACCTTTGGGATACCAAAGGCCTAGGTTGGTTGTATGAACTAAATATCTCAAGATCCTTTTAACGGCTGTCAAATGACATTACTTAGGATTGGCTTGAAACCTTGCACACAAACATACACTCAACATGATATCAGGCCTAGATGCACATAAATAGAGTAAGGAGCCAATCATGGAACGATATACCTTTTGATCCACATTTGGTCCATCTTCATTTAGATCCAAGTGTCCATTTATCGCCATGGGAGTCTTTATGGGCTTTGCTTTGTCCATTCCAAACTTCTTGAGAATGTCTTGAGTGTACTTTGTTTGGCTTATGAATGTCCCGTCCTTTTGTTGCTTCACTTGGAATCCCAAGAAGTACCTCAACTCTCCCAACATGGACATCTCGAATCTATCTATCATAATCTTGCTAAATTCTTGGCAAAAGGATTTGTTAGTTGAACCAAATATAATATCGTTAACATAGATTTGGCAAATGAAGAGATCATCATCAAAGTGTTTAGTGAACAAGGTGTAATCAGCTTTTCCAATTTTGAAGTCATTTTCAATCAAAAAATCTCTAAGGCACTCATACCAAGCTCTAGGAGTTTGTTTGAGGCTATATAGAGCCTTACGTAGTTTGAACACATAGTCGGGTGCTCTTGATCTTCAAAACCTGGTGGTTGCTCCACGTACACCTCCTCCTTGATCGGTCCGTTGAGAAAGGCGCTTTTCACGTCTATTTGATAAAGCTTGAAATCGTGGTGAGTAGCATATGCAAGTAATATATGAACCGATTCAAGCCTAGCTACGGGAGCAAAAGTCTCATCGAAATCCAAACCTGCAACTTGTGAGTACCCTTTTGCCACAAGTCGTGCCTTGTTCCTTGTTACCACTCCATGTTCCTCTTGATTGTTGCAGAAGACCCAATTAGTGCCTACGACGTTGGACTTGGGTCTTTCAACAAGATCCCACACTTCGTTCCTTTTGAAGTTTGTAAGGGCCTCAGTTTTTGACACAAGTTTAAAGTTGTCATCACCACACCACACACCTCATTTGAAGCAAGAGGATGAACATAAATGAAGAGCAAGTAACCACCATCAACATGCTCATTAGAGAACAAACTCACATATTGCAAAAGTGGTATTTCCCACATGTGATATAGATGGTCTGGGCATATGAAAACTCCTACACATTGCTAGGGATGTCCATACCAAGTTTCACCCAAATTCAAAACCCTTTTGAGGTCATTTTGGGTATAGCTAGAAAGAGGGCAGTTTGAACTCAAATGCAAATTCAAACTGTTTTTATCCCATGAATTCAAAAGTGGGATACATATTCTTACTCAGCACATTTTTGTGAGCTCACCCTCCAATTTTCACTCCATTTGGAGTTGATCTTGACATGAGCTAAGTGGGGCAAATTCAAACTTTATTTGAATTTCAAACTGATCATGTGCTGAAATTCATTCAAACCAAACCCAATTTGAATTCTAATCAATTCGAATGGCTCAAGGGGCAGATAATTCAAATACTTGGGGTTAGTTTGGTCTCTACTGTTTAGAGCAGTAGAGCAAAGTTAATTTCAGAGGATAAAACCCCGGGTGGGACCCACATGTTAGTCACTGGTTCAAAGCAAACTGACTGAAACTCAGCTCACTCGGTTCCCGGGTGCAGTGCGCGCGCGCCACCGAGGGGCAGCCGGCGCCAGCTCCTGCTGCGTGCCCCAAGCCGGAGACCAGTCGCCGGGCTTCTTATCCCCTCCCCGGCGTGCTTCCATCACTTATCCCCCGAGCTACCGACGCACTCGGCCTGTTCTTCCATCCGAGTTCCACTGCAACCCGCCGCCGCTTGAGCTTGCGTTTGATCAAGTCCGATCACTCGCGAGCACAGCCTCCTCCAGAGAAAAACGGCACCGGGAGATCGTGAGCAACCTCCTAGACCCCGTGTTGGCCAGTGAGCAAGCGTCCTCGAGCTATACCGAACCGTTTCTCCGGCGAACCAAGCATCGCCGCCGATCAGGCTCTCGTGGACAGCACAACACAGCCGCTGTCACGTCCACTTCTCTGCACAAGAAAGGTGCGTGATTGTATGCAGATGGAGTAGCCGAAAGCCGTTTGGCGATTGATCAACCCTCAGCCGAGAATTTCCAAATTTACTCCCGGTCAGTTCATAGGAACCGAGCTCACCTCCGAGTGAAATTCGTGCTCTACACGCGAGGGTCGGGCAAGCCCGTTACCTAGTAGCTTCTACGCATGTTAGCGCCCATGCTCAAACTGGAATCAGAGAAAACCATCAAGAATTGGCCATGATAAGGCCGTTTTCCCCGCCGCCGTGGCTGAGCACCTCGGCTCACCGTCGAGAGCATAGTTGCCGGCATTTCTAGCTTCCACCCAGCCCTGGTTCACGTTCCCCGTGCTCTACTGATGCTCTCCGCCCGATTCCCGATCAATTTGGTGCACGGGAGAGCGAAACCGACCTCACCGGAACCCTAGCAGGTGCTGTCACTGGTGCGCACGGGTTTCCGGTCATCGCCGGCAGCCGGCGAGCCCACCATCGCGTCCAGGGGGTCAGAAAAGGGGCAGGCGGTGAGTTTCGGGCCGAAGGTGGCCGGGAACTCAATTCCAGCGAAGGTCACCGGAGACCGCCGCCGCCGAGCAGTTGGCGCGAGGAGGGAGACGACGCACTGTGTGCGGGGCCCACGGGCAGGAGTTTAAACTTTCCCCCGAATTTCAGTTTTTGTCAAAACTTCAAATCCTCATAACTTTGGCTAGGAAGCTCCAAATCGAGTGAACCAAATTTTGTTGGATTCAGCTCTCTGGGTACTTTCCAGCAAATCAAGTTTCACTTCATGAAAATCCTTATTTCTCCATAATTAATTCCTCAAATTTTAAAGAGCTTGGAATTTTAACTGGAGAATCCTGTGGGCGAAAATTCTGAAATTTTTATGGAATGTTCATCAAAATATTACTGAACTACCATAAAAATTTCAGATCCATTTGAGCTCATTTGATCCACCTAATGGTGTGATTAGTGAAACTGTTCCAGAGAAAATAGAAAATGTTCAGAAACATTTTCAGAATTTTCTCTGAAATTGTTTAGCTCATATCTTTAGTTAGGAACCTTCAAATTAAGTGAGACCAACTCCATTAGAACCCTCTGAAAATCTAGTTTTCAGAAAGTCATAGGTTGTTTCATGAAAATCCTTAGAACACCCTAAAAGCCTTCAGTTGAGGTCAAGTGCATAATTAATTGCGGAGGGCTCAAATGAGCTTTGCTGCGACTAAAACTTGACCAAGTCTCTATTTAGGTTGTAACCAAGACACAGTAAAAGTTTTACTGGCATTGTGTCTGTCTATTAAGAGTTATAGATTTCACAAGTTTAAAAGTCAATTCAAATGCATTAATTTAATACATGTACTTCTTATGTCATGTAGTCACTAAGGTCGAGGAGGAACCCGAAGTCCTAGACTTCGTTACTCCGGAGGAGCAGCTAGCCTACGACCAAGAGCACTAAGGCAAGCTCCGGTTTGCATTAACTTTTTTTTACAAGTTTTTATTGTTTTGAGCACATACTTGAATATCTTATTCCATCCATTAGAGTCTTGTTTGGAACCCAACTGCATAGCCAAGAAAACCATGGGTTGGGCTTAGGATTGCAAACCCCGTTAGCTACTGCGATGCTAAGATAGTGTAGGATTCGGTACAAGTCGAGTAGTTGGAACTACTCGCGAGCATAGGCTAGAGGCACTCGACTCGGGTAGAGATAGCACATGATACACATGGCAAGAAAATTGAGACCGAGCGGAGAGTAAGGCAGCAGGACTTTGGGGCCTGGGTGCTATAGATCCGCTTGTGTCGATTGAGGACCGATCCGTGTGTGGGCCTGTTGAACAAGCTAGAACAGTACCGAAGACCTATCGGCTATATGGGAACCGGGAAACTGATGTAACTCGGGTAGCTGGGTATTGAGGCATTGCCCGTCGTTCAGAGGGTAGGTTGAGAGTTTGAGGTGTAAATAGGATGGCGGCACGGAGATGCGCATGCAGAGACCTCTTGCTCGGGACGATGGGACCGGTTCAATATTTGGCTGACGGGCGAAAGGTGGTTGCGTACGGCATCCGTGATGGTTGCTGTAGGCAACATCGAGTACGGGCGTACGTGACGGGTTGTTCGGGTAACCCTGCAGGTGTAAATCGATTATAATCGCCGTCCCTCGCGGTCAGTGAGTACCACTTGTTCACTGTACCGTGACGTAGAAAGAACAGGCTAGTTACATGTTAAAATGTTGCTGAATGAAAGATGGACTTGATTGCTAATGATTTGTTGTAGTTTAGAGCTAACTAAAGTTCTTTTCAAATTTGGGCAAAGTACATGAGATAAATGCGTTTCTTGTTTGATTGCAGCTCTCTCATGTGCCTTAGCGTAAGGTTCTCCACAACCTGCTGCTAAAACTTGAAAGTAAGGTTCCACTAATTAGGCGAGTCCTTGCAAATGATTTTTACCTCATGTAACCTATCAATCCCTCATGTAGAAGTTCCATTGTTAGGAGAGACGGGTCAGTCTTGCTGATCCTTCGTGCTCACTGCTTGTGTTTGAAGCTTTTGCAGGGTTCTATGAGGAAGGGACTCCCGAAGAGGAGACGAAACCCCAGGAGGGGAACCCCGTCAAGTGGGAGTCGTGCACGCCGCCGTGTTAATGTGCGTGTGTGCTAGCAAGGACACATTCACGGGCTGAACGTGAACTTGATGCGTAGTCTATGCCCATGAGTGTAGACTGGACCTATTTTGATGTAAGCATGTTCATAAACCACTCTATGTAATATAAACTTTGCTTCCACTTTGTACCTTTGATGTGTGTTATTCGGTGCTGTGCAACGCAGCACCCCTCAGCGGGATCCTGGCTCGACAAGACCGTGGGGTCGTGTCAAAGTTGTTCAATTCTTCTTGCATCGCCATCACCCTATCCGGATCTTTTAATGCATCCTAAACCCTGTACGGTTCCAAAGAAGATACAAAGGAATAGTGTTCACAAAAATTAGCTATGCGAGATCGAGTTATTACTCCCTTTCGGATGTCACCGATTATGTTGTCAATGGTGTGATCTCTTTGGATGCTTTTGTGTACTCTTGGATGTGGCACTTGTGCTCTTGAGTCTTCATTATCATTTTCTTCTCCCCCTAGATAGTTGCCCTCATTGATGTTTTGGCCTTCTATTTTCTTGAGGTTGATCTTGTATGAAAGCTCCACTTTGATCATTTTCCTCCATCTTTGGTTCATTTTCTTCATTCGCATTTGAAGGTGGCACTTGTGGTCGAACATCACCCAATGGCATTCTTCTCAATGCTTGACATGGAGCTTCTTCTTGATCTAGCACATACTGATTACCTTGCTCTTCTTGAGAGCCATTAGTTTCATCGAACACTACGTCACGTGCTATTTCAACAAGTCCGGAGGTTTTGTTGAAGACATGATAAGCGTAGGAGTTCGAATCATAGCCAAGTAAGAAACCTTCATCGGACTTCGAAGAAAACTTCAAAGCCCTTGGCTTCTTATTTAAAATATAACATTTTCAACCAAAGACTCGAAAATATGAAATATTTGGCTTGTTACCTGTGAGTACTTCATAAGAGGTTTTCTTGAGCAACCGATGAAGATATAGTCGATTTATGGCGTGACAAGTGGTGTTAACCGCTTCAGCCCAAAACCTGTCCGGAGTCTTGCATTCATCGAGCATTGTCCTTGACATCTCAATGAGAGTTCTGTCCTTCCTTTCGGCTACTCCGTTTTGTTGAGGAGTATATGGTGCTGAAAATTCGTGCTTTATCCCTTCTTCGTCTAGATACTCCCCAACTTGGGTGTTCTTGAATTCTGTCCCATTGTCGCTTGGTATGTTCTTGATATTCAATGAGAATTCATTTTGGGCACGCTTGATGAACTTCTTGAGGGTTCCTTGAGTTTTTGTCTTATCATGCAAAAAGAAAACCCACGTGAAGCGTGAAAAATCATCAACAATGACTAGACCGTATTTATTACCTCCGATGCTTATGTAGGCAATTGGACCGAACAGATCCATGTGAAGGAGCTCAAGCTGTCTTGTTGTAGTCATGACATTCTTCGTGGGATGGGGTGCTCCTACTTGCTTCCCTGCTTGGCACACTCTACAAGGCCCGTCTTTCTCAAAAACAACATCCTTTACACCTCGGATGTGATCGCCTTTGAGGAGTTTTTGAAGATTCCTCATACCAACATGTGCTAGCCGTCTATGCCACAGCCAACCCATGTTGGTCTTTGCAATCAAGCATGTGTCAAGTTTGGCTTTATCTTTGTTGAAGTCAACTAGATAAAGTTTCCCTTCAACACACCCTTGAATGCAATTGAGTTATCACTCCTTCTAAAGGCAGTCACACCGTCATTAGTGAATAAGAAATTATAACCCTTATGACATAATTAAGATATGGACAAAAGATTATAATCCAGGGAGTCAACATTTAAAACACAAGAGAGAGTATGTTGTGATGAAATTGCAATTTTACTGGTACCAACTACTTTTCCTTGACTATTATCACCAAAATAAATGCCTTCGTTTGGGTCTTCATTTTCTTCATATTCCATAAACATTCTTCTTTCTCCGGTCATGTGATTGGTGCATCCACTATCTAGCACCCATTTTGCTCCACCGAATGAGTAAGTCTGCAAAAACAATTTATGCCTTGGTCTTAGGTACCCAAGCTTGCTTGGGTCCTTTGAGGTTAGTCACAAGTGATTTGGGCACCCACACATGAGACTTGGTATTTCCCATGGCGTGTCCCATCATATTTAGCATAGACTCTTCCAAGATTACTTTTCATAACTACATATGAAGCATCAAAGGTTCTAAATAGAAGTTGTTGTTCATATGTGTTCACTTTGTTAAATTTATCAACATTACTAAGCTTTGTAGCTTGAGAAGAGTTTCCCTTGACAAAGGCAATGCAACCCTTGTTATTCTTGTGGCTTCTAGCGTTTTGGTTTTCACCATTAGAATATCCAATGCCATAATTGACATTAGGAGGTCTTGTGACCGAGTATGCACTACGTGCATACTTGATCTCCTCCTTGTCAAATATGCCACTTCGAGAAGATTGCTTGTCTTTTGTCAAGTTTGGCTTTTTCTTCATGTTAGTGTCACTTTTGGCACAGGTGCAAGTAATACTAGTTTCAGACTTTATGTGTTGAGAAGGTAAGCTAGAAGTTGATGAAGAACCACTTTGCTTGAGTGACTCAACTTGTCCCAAAAGGATCTAGTTAACTTTGGTTAAGTTAGCAAGTTCATCCTTGATGGTGCTGTTTGAGTCTTTTGACTTCAAGCAAGCTTCCTTGCTTGAATCTAATTCAAGCTCTAGTGATTTATTTTGACCTTTTCAAGTTCAAGAAGCTTTTCAATCTCATGATATTCCTTCTTTTGGGAGATGATCATATCTTCCTGACGATTGACTAACTTCTCCATATCAACAAGCTTATCAAGTAGGAATTTCATTTTAGCAGCTGTCTTTTTGTCTAAACCCCTAAGCATATATTCATCTTCATCACTGCTATCATCCTCACTAGAATTATCACTATCACTAGTACAAGAATGCGAGAAGGAAGATTTAGTTGGTACCTTTCGTTTACCTTCCTTTGCCATTAGACAGGTGTTGTCGGTGTCCTTCCATGCGCCCATGATTGGGAAGAGAGTGGATTTCTTGGTAGTCTTCTTTATGGCTATGGTGGCCATCTCCTTTTCTCCTCCAGATGAGGATTCATCATTGGAGTCTCACTCCTTCCCTAGATACGCTTGGCCATATTGCTTCCTCTTCTTGAACATTTTTTTTGGTTGAGGCTTGTTGTCTTTTGTCTTCTTCTTGTTTTCATCATATGGACAATCCACTGTGAAGTGATCGTATTCTCCGCAGTTATAGCACGCCCGTCTCATCTTGGGTCTTTGTTTGTCCCTTTGTGTTCCTTCATTTGAGCTGCTACCCTTTCTTCTTCTCATCATTTTCTTGAACTTCTTCATGAACAAGATCATGTCTTCTTCATCGATATCACTACTTTCATCATCGTTGTCGTATTCTCCATAATCTTTTCGAGCTTCCTTTGATACGGGTTTACAGGTTGACTTCAAAGCAACTCCTTTCTTCTTTGCCGAGGTGAGATAGGCAATTTCCTTGACATGCTTGGCTTGCTTCTCCATCACTTCAAAGTTGATGATCTTGCCAAGAAGTTTGTCTGGGTCATTTTCCGGTACCCGGGGCTTTCTCTGATCATAGAGCAAAGAGTCACGTTGCGAGGCATGAATGCTCTGAGAATCAATTTCATGACCTCATGATCATTCCACTTCTTGCTGCCATAAGCCCGGACTTTGTTGATAAGATTCTTCAGTCAATTGTACATATCTTGTGGTTATTCATCATCTTCTATCGCGAATCTTCCCAATTCACCTTGAATCATTTCTATCTTGGCTTCTCGTACGTGACGGTCACCTTCATGTGCAGTTTGTAGTGTGTCCCATATCTCCTTGCCAACTTCGAGTCGGTCCACCTTGCTGAACTCGTCTCGGCTCAGTGATGATTTGATTACAACTGTTGCTTGAGCATTCCGGTGAATGGCTTGTTCTTGGCTTGGGGTCAGCTCTTCATCATCATCCGGGATATCTATCCCTATACACACTATATGCAACAAACTTGGGTTAAGAGATATAAGGTGTATTTTCATGTTTTGTCTCCACATTGAATAGTCATTGCCATAAAAGTAAGGTGTTTTCGTTGGGGGAATTGATAAGTAATGATTATTGTTAGAATTCAAACGCTCATAATCAAAAGGATATCGGGAGTAGTCCGTGTGACTACCCCCTTTCTTCTTGTTTTCATCATCGGTGTTCTTCTTCCCTTTTGGGGAGATTGCCTTCTTCTGTAGAAGAGCCTTGAGTTGGAGCACCTCCTCATCATTGTCCTCACTGTCTTGAATGGCATCGAGTAGCTTCTTTAGATTTTGAGTCCTTTCGTCATTACTCTTTTCATCGTCGATCTTCTTGTGTACATCCTTGATGTCCGACATCCTCTCTTCGAGCGGTGAGTCTCTTTTGAAGAGTTTGGCTCTGATACCAATTGAATGTAGCCTAGAGGGGGGAGGTGAATAGGCTTTTCGATGCTTTGTTGAAACCTGAAACACTTAGTAGGTTTATCAAATACAGGGAAATCGGACTAGTCCGGTAGAGTGCGGACTAGTCCTTTTTCTAAACAGAGAAAAATCGGACTAGCCCGGTGTTGTGCGGACTAGTCCGGTATATGTGGACTAGAAAGATCAAGATTGATCAATGTTCACTTCTAGTACTCTATGCAGTGGAAATTAATTGATAACTTAGATGTATTGCAATAGTGATACAATGAATGACAAGAATCAACTTTGATTTTAATGTTTGAACATGAATTTCAAAGGATTGATCAAATACTAGAATATGATGAACAATTAATGAACAAGAGTAGGAGACAAGTGTTTATCCCAAGGTTCGATTCCATGAAGGAAATCAACGTCCCTGTTGAGGAGTCCATTAAGGACCGGGTCTTGTCCAACCCTACCCTCGTCGAATTGCCACAAAGGTCGATTCTCTTCCACTAATCACAAAAGGGAATAAATTGTTCAAGGGGCCTTCTCACAAGTTGTGGGCTCCCCAAGAGCTACAATGAATGAACACAACCAAACACACTCAACAGATGAACAATTAACAAACAAGAGTGTGCGAGAGATCAGACCCAAGAGCTCACGATGTGTAGAACAAGTCTCTCCTTTGATCAATTGCTAATCCCGAAAGAATTGATCCTTTTTGGGTTAGAATGTGTGGAGAGATGTGAATTTTGGGCTCTTGGGAGGTGTGACGGCGCAGGGGGTTGAAGAGTTATGTTGGTATGGCCGTACACCTCTTTTTATAGTAGGGTTTCCAATGGTTACGTTAGGGTTTGCGATGTCCGGACTAGTCCGTGGTTGACTCCGGACTAGTCCGGTGTGCGGTGTGTAGAAAATCCTAAGTGTTGTGATATATCGGACTAGTCCGTAGTAGTGCGCACTAGTCCGTTTTCCATCCAGAGATATATCGGACTACTCCGGACCATATCGCACTAGTCCGTTTTGTGGTCAGAAAGAAAATCGGACTAGTCCGCACTTGCTGAATTTTTGCAGTTAGTGTGATTTCTTCCACTTGAGCTCTTGGGGTGTGTTTCTCCAACACGCTCTATACTAAGTATTTTAATATTTTCAGCTCCTAAGCTATTATCAATTTGGATCCTCCTCCTCCTTTCTTTTTTGTGCTTTCTTCCTGATATCTTTTAAGAACCTGCGCTCATCTCAACAATTTGTTAGGGTATCATTTGTTTGTCATAAATCAACCAAAACCCACAAGGGATGCCTAGATGCACTTTCAGAGACCAACGACGTTTTAACGTCAAAGGCAAGCTAGCACCTCGCAACATCGGGCCATTTAGGATTTTCGACAAGCGAGGGGAAGTAGCCTATCAACTAGAGCTCCCAACGCACCTCTACGACGTGCATGACGTGTTTCATGTATCCCAGCTCAAGAAGTGCTTGAGGGTACCTGAAGAGCAATGTAACACCCCAAAACCTGTTAAGAGGGGAATTTAAAAATTTTTGGACGTATTGCATGTGGTGCAGAAATTCAAATTCAAATTGGAATTCAAATTAAACTCAAAACAGAAAAGAAAAAGAAAAAGAAAAAGAAAAAACAAACCCCCCCGGCCAGTGGGCCGAAACCCACCAGCCGGCCCACCCACCCCCGCGCCAGCCCGCAGCCGCGCGCCCCCTCTCCCTCTCGCTGACATGCGGGGCCTGCCTGTCATCCCCGACCTCCCGTTCGCGCCAACCGCCGGACTCTTCCCCGCGCGCGATCGTAACCAACCCGGAATTCCGCGTCCCTCAGCCGACTCCCGGTCCCAGACGACTCAAACTCGATCTAAACAAACCCGCCGCCCTCCCTCATCTATAAAAACGCCGGCATCGCCCCCTTTTTCCCCCACGATCAGCCGATTTTCCTCCCGGTGAGAACCAGAGTTTCTCCGGCCAATTTCTCTCGATCTTCGCTCGGGATTTCTGATCTAACGCGCTGATCTTGATCCACCGCCTCCGGGGAATCACGCAGGTGCAGAAAACTCGGTGGTTTGCGCTTCAAACACAGCGCCGAAGAGCATCGCCGTGAATTCACCTCGCACCTCGTTGCCGACCGCCTTCCAGGACCTCCGAGCTCAAGAAAAACCCCGAGGTGAGATCCCCATCCTCCCCTCTACCGATCTATGCCATGAAATCCCAGTTTTAGGAAGAATAGACGAAGATCCGAAGTTTTCTGGCGAGATCGCCGCCTTCCGCCGCCGCGAGCCGCCGGGCAGCACCGCCCACGCTCGGTCAGAGTGACGTGGCCGCTTGTGCGCCGTCTATTTTAAATCGCACGGTAGAATTTAAATCCCCACGTACCGGTTCGACGTTATAATCTGAGCCGTCTGTTTTAAATCGGACGGTCCACGTCAGCCCCGCGTTATAAAGACCGGGATTCTTACGCGCTACCCCCTGTGGATCTCGGAAAATACGAGCTAGCCCCGGAAACTTGAGATCTAGCCCCTGGAACTTCAGAAATTAATGTAAATTCAATTAAAAATCAGTTTTAGCCCCTGGACTTAATAAAAATTAGGAAAACCTCTCTGTTATGTGTAGTTAGACCCCTGGAAATTTATGAAATAATATAATAGACCCTTTAATGGGGTGAGTTTGCTTTTTTAACCTTATGTAATATTAAATTTAGGAATTTGAATATGTAATTAAGATTTAAATTTAAAAGGGTGAGGCACACACATTGTAAATTCAAGTTTAAACTCTACTAACAATTGGAACGCTTTAGAATGAGCTAAAAATAAATTTTAGGCTGAAATGAAATCTGTTTGGGTGTGTTCATGTTTATTAGATCTAGAAACACATTTTTAGGCTAGGAAATAATTCTGAAATTTGGTAAAATAAATGTAAAATAGTTCACATCAGAGGAGAAGTTCAAAAATATATTATTTAATATTTTAGATCATAACCTATTCTGTTTAGATGATGTGTCTTACTATTTTCATAATAAAGTTCACAATTAGGTATAGAAAATAAATCTTAAAATATAGGAAAATAGGTATGCACAACTAGAAAATGATAAATGAAATATCCAAAATCCAAAGATTTCAGTTTAGGATTTGGTAGAAGATCTGAAAACCCATTTGGAGTAGGAAAATACCTTCCATGCATACTTGGTAGCTAAGATGTGTAACAATTGAATATAAGGAATTTGTTTAAATTGGAAATTCATATATAGTGTGCAAACATAAATCTGAATACAAAAGTTAGAAATCATATGCAAATGTTTAAAAGTGCATGTAAGCCCAAAATCAACACACATAGAGTAACCACAACACATAGAAATGTGAAGGACTTTCATAAATGTGAATGTGTGGTTTGTATGAAGTGAAAGTGTGAACTATGTCTTATGGATTGTTGTTTTCTTTTGATATGTGTTATGGTATGAGTAGAACCTGCTCCAGAGCAAGTTCTTCCTTTCCTAGATCAGGACTATCCATTCCCAGAGCAGCAGGAAGAAGGCAAGTGTCCTTGACCACTTTGTTCCTATAATAGGATGTGTAGATAGAACTATTTGCATTGTCAATTGAAATATGAAACCCATGCTAGGAAGTTTCCCTAGAATTGCATTACCCTGTTTCCTTGTAGCTTGGGATGGGATTTTGCTTTATTATGTCACTCATTCATATTACTTATGCTTAGCCATGCTTAGAATGGGATAAGTGGGTTATGAAATCATCAACTTATTTACCTTATTCTTGAATGATATATTATGAGTTATGTAGAGGTAGGGATCAAGGCAAGTTGGATGCTTTGTTTGGTGCTGGGTGCACGAGACTCAGGTTTGTGCTTAGTACTTGCCTGGATCCTAAGGACCGGTTCATGGAGCATGTAACCTGGCTTTACCGTGCCAACCACATGCTGAGATGGGGAAGCTTGGCCAATTAATTAGGTGTATCCCTCGCGTAGTATGGGTGTGTTGGATGGTGCGGGTAATAGGTGTCAGCTGGACTACCGTATGAACCGCAAGGCTCAAGAAGGGGCCACTGCAGCGGGGTTGGAGCCTCTTGTATGCTGTTAGGGGTGAAACCTCAGTGGGCCCATGCTCGTCGGGAATCCCTTTGTAAAGGCTTCATAGTGATCTCCTGGCTACACACCTGGGAAGTGTGAATGTGGTTCGTAGCCACTGGCATAATGGAGGTTCTTTTAGTCCACCCGACAACGGGGGATGAAATCACTACATGTGGGTACAGTGGTGCAAACTCTGCAGAGTCAAAACTGTCATGACAGCCGTGCTCACGGTCAAGAGCGGCTTGGACTTATTAATGATTAGAGTATAATGACCTTGGAGGTTGTGGATGTTAAGCGGGGAGCTTAACATTGGAAATGATGTTATGGTTATTTGATTATGATGATGGGTTGGGAGATTGGGACCATTTCACCTATGTAGCAATGTAGGTGCTTAATAAGCTAGGGTGATAGGTATTAATTGCGTAGTGCTTTAACCATGTGTTCAACCTCTCCTTGATATAGCCATTCATGACATAACTTTCTCACACTTGCTGAGTACCATTGGTACTCAACCTTGCATATTTGTTGGTTTATATTGCTGCTCAGGTCAAGAGAATGATGTGGTGTTTAATGATCAAGACTTTGGACCCGAAGAAGGTTTCTAGGTTCATGGAGTCCCCCGGGCAACGCCTGTGACGGAGCCCACAAGAATAATATTCCACTGCTATTTTATTTACATGTTATGAACTTATTATCGTCCATCGAGACATATGCTATGTAAAACTTATTTATATTCAACACCTGGCTTGTAATAAATGATGCTTCACTATTTGTCATCACATGTATGAGAAAATGATCCTGGCATACATGTGATATTCACTCGGTTGTTCTTCGGAGAAACCGGGTGTGACAGAAGTGGTATCAGAGCCAAGGTTGCCCGTAGGAACGTGGACCTAGGTAGAAATGGACGTATTTAAGGACCCTATTTTCTTAAAAACTATTTTACAAAGGTGTGGGTTGAAAAGTGTTATTTAATGGGGTCACTTTATTCATCTTACCCAACTTTTATTCAAAATATGATTTTTGTTTAAAACCTTATCTAACTTAAGTTTAAATGCTTTATGTTTTAGATGGTTCGCATGGTCCGCACCGCCCGCAAGTCCACCGGAGGTAGAGTTCCCGTAGTTTCCCTTGCCCTGAGAGAGGAGAGCCGTCCGGTGATGTATCTCTCCTATGGATTGGCAGTAGGAGGCTTGTTGCGCTGCCTTCGACGCATGCTCCAAGCCGCTGGCAATACGGGCAAGCTAATCATACACTATAGCTCCACCAGGACCATCCGTGAGAAGCGGTAAGAATGGAGCTCAGAGATGAGGATTATCCACGAAAATCAGCTGCTTAAGATCCACCGCTCTCCAGATTGTCGAGCGACACAGGTCGATGCGGAGAGGGATGTCACCTGGGAGGCCATCACCTGCCAGAGTCACATCTATCATCGCCATCTGGACAAGACTGAGTACATTTATGTCCTCCAGCGTGAGAGCGGTACGACGGAGTATAAGTACCAGCCAGTGCAGCAGGGGACTTCCCATGAGCACATGGACTTGTGCTTGGAGGATGCTGCTATGCTCAGCACTCGACTGTAGGAGTGTCAGCAGGAGCTTCAGGATGTTCGTGACACCCTGAAGGAAACCGAGGCGTTGCTTCGAGCCAGCTTGAGGGCGAGAGAAAGAGGAGATGGGAATGAACTGTGTGTCACCGTGAGTGACACATGGACTCCTGCCTCCCCAGATCGCCGGGCGATCAGGCGTCGTCGCACTTCTCCACCAGCAGCCTTCCCACCCAAAGCGGAGTCAGAAGGCAGCCACAATAATGAGGAAGATCCCGAGGAGCCAGCTCAGTGATACGAGTCGTGTAAAGTCCTTCCCCATAGTTCAACAGGTTATCGAGTAGGCGAGTCAATACTTTAGTTAATAGTGTGTTAATGTGTGGTGTGTGACGTGAGTTGTGGAAGCCATGAGCAAATTGTCCACAACCTCGTCTTCAGGTTGCTTTGCTTTGATGTGTGAACCCCTATGAAATTAATAGTGCATTTATTTTTGTGTGAGACATGAACCCTGAGAAAAATATAAAAAACAACAAGGCCTGATAATTACAAAGTGTAAACAAATAAAATTGGTAAGATAATACGTAATGCTTTAAATTGACATTTGGTTGATCATGATAGATGGCCGGAAGAGGAAAGGGTCGTGGTGCCAACCCTGCCAACAACAACGATGAGGTCGGCAACCCTCAACTTTCTGGAGGCCAAGACAGGGGTGGTCGCCGTGAAGGAGTTGATCCCATCCACATAATGCTTGAGAATCAAAATCAGCTCATCCAGAACCTGACTCAAGTGGTGGCCAACTTGCACCAAGCTCCACCTCCACAAGCTGCACCACGCCAACCAAGGTTGAGTGAGTTTCTAGGAACTCAACCTCCAAAGTTTGCAAGTACTGCTGAACCTCTGGAGGCAGATGATTGGCTAAAGACCATTGAGAGCAAGATGAGGATTATACAATGCCAAGGGTATGAGAGGGTGCTGTTTGCCTCTCACCAATTGCATGGACCTGCTGCTGATTTGTGGACTGCTTACGTGGCTGCCCATCATGACTCCGAGAACATCACTTGGGAAGAGTTCAAGCGTAGCTTCCGCAACCATTACATACCAAGGGGTGAACTCAAAAACAAGAGAAAGGAATTCTTGGGATTGCAGCAAGGAAACATGACTGTGAGGGAATACCTCACTAAATTCACCCAACTATCCCGTTATGCACCACGGGACATAGAGACTGATGAGCAGAAACGTGACTGCTTTGTGGAAGGACATACAGCGGAAATGCAGTGTGCAATGTCCTCCAAAGAGTATGAAAGTTTCCAAAAGATGGTGGACAGGGCATTTGTTGTAGAAAGGAAGCTGAAGGCCTTGGAAAATGAGAACAAGAGGAAGGTCGGGTGGTCACACCAAGCCTCGGGTAGCAACACCCGCCCACGTCTGATGCAGCAACCCGCAGGGCAGACAAGCTGTGCTGCAGTACCTACTCAGCACCGAGAGGGTACAACCCAAACTTCAGGCCTCCGGCAGCACCAGCACCCCCACAGCGTCAGTTTGGACAGCAGCCTCGCCCTACATATCAACCTCTACCAGCAGTACAAGGACCCCCAAATCAACCCCAAGACAACAAAGGTCAGGCACCTAAGGTTGGGGTGCAGTGCTTTAACTGTGGTGATGTGGGGCGCTACGCCCATAAGTGCCCAAAGAAGAAGCCCGTGCAGCCGCAACAGCAGAATGTAATGCGAGGACGGGTGAACCACGTCACCATGGAGGAGGCGCAAGAGGCACCCAACGTGGTAGTTGGTAAGTTTCCTGCCAATTTACATATTGCAACCCTGCTGTTTGATTCTGGTGCTACCCACTCGTTCATTGCCCAAGGGTTTGTTAAGAAGCATGACCTAGCAACAACACAAATGAACCATATGCTAGCAGTAAACTCTCCAGGTGGAGAAATAAGGACAAGACAAGTGTGTCCCAAGGTGAATCTAGACATTAATGGGGTGGTATTTACTGCCAACCTCATAGTGATAGATTCACAAGGGATAGATATTATTTTGGGCATGGATTGGTTGACCAAACATAAGGGAATCATCCATTGTTCGACCAGAACGGTGGAACTAACTCACCCTAGTGGCACAAGAGGAAAGTTCATAACAATACAAGAGCATAGAAGGGACATTAAATTAAATCAAGTTGAGGTGAAAGTGGAGGAGATCAGGATTATCAGGGAATACACAGATGTTTTTCCGAAGGAGTTGCCAGGTATGCCTCCCGATCGTGAAGTGGAATTCGCGATTGAGCTAGTTCCTGGAACAGCTCCGATATACAAGAGACCTTATCGGATGGACTCCAAGCAACTGGGAGAACTCAAGGATCATTTAAGAGAATTGACAGGGAAGGGGTACATTCGTTCTAGTTCCTCACCATGGGGAGCTCCAGTGATATTTGTGACCAAGAAGGACGGAACCCAAAGGTTATGCGTGGACTACCGTGCGTTGAATGAGGTAAACATCAAGAACAAGTACCCATTACCCCACATTGAAGACTTGTTCGATCAGTTGAGGGGAGCTTGTGTGTTCTCAAAAATTGATCTCAGGTCGGGATACCACCAACTTAAGATAAGGCAAACTGATATTCCCAAGACAGCTTTCGTATCTCGGTACGGACTGTATGAATACACTGTCATGCCTTTCGGGCTAGCTAAAGCCCCGGCATACTTCATGTATCTCATGAACAAGGTATTCATGGAATATCTGGACAAATTTGTGGTGGTTTTCATAGATGACATTCTCGTCTTCTACAAAGATGAAGAAGAACATGAGAAACATCTAAGGTTGGTGTTGCAGAAGCTGAGAGAACACCAACTATATGCCAAGTTGAGCAAGTGTGAGTTTTGGTTGAATAGAGTTCCCTTCTTAGGACATATCATCTCGGAGTGAGGAATCTCCGTAGATCCCGCCAAGATCGAGGATGTACAGAAGTGGAAGACCCCTGAGAATGTCGGGGAAGTTCAAAGCTTCTTAGGACTGGCTGGATACTACCGACGGTTTATTGAGGAATTCTCCAAGATCTCGAGACCCCTCACCAAACTGTTGGAGAACGGAATCACATTCACATGGACGCCGCAGTGCGAGACGAGTTTTCAGGAGCTAAAGAAAAGATTGACAACAGCCCCAGTGCTAGTTATGCCAGAAATGCAGAAGAACTTTTCGGTGTACTGCGATGCCTCTGGAAACGGGTTGGGATGTGTTCTCATGCAAAAAGGGCATGTCGTGGCTTATGCATCCCGGCAGCTCCGGAAACACGAGAATAACTATCCTACACATGACCTAGAACTAGCCGCAGTGGTACACGCGTTGAAAATTTGGCGGCACTACTTGATGGGGAAGAGGACAGAGATATATACGGATCATAAGAGTTTAAAGTACATTTTCACACAGCCAGATCTCAACCTCAGACAAAGGAGATGGTTAGAGCTAATCAATGACTTTGATGTGGGCATCAACTATCATCCTGGGAAAGCAAACGTCATGGCAGATGCTTTAAGCCGGAAAGTGCAGGTCAATAGGTTGAGCTTGAAGAACATGCCTACAGAATTGAAGGACGATGTTATGAGACTCAATCTATGCCTGGTGAATAGTGGTGAAGCCATCGCCATGGAAGTGAACTCCACACTAGAGCAAGACATACGCGATGGTCAAAAGAATGATGAGAAGATACAAGAAATCCGACAACTCATCAAGGATAATAGAGCCCCTAGTTTCAAAGAGGATGAACAAGGTACGGTGTGGCACGGGAAAAGAATTTGTGCGCCTGAAGTAAAGGAGATCCGTGAATTGATTTTGAAGGAGGCTCACGATTCCGACTATTCCATTCATCCTGAGAGTACAAAGATGTACCAGGACCTCAAGAGCAGGTATTGGTGGTATGGCATGAAGCGAGATGTCGCGGAACATGTTGCCCTATGTGACACATGTCAGTTGGTGAAAGCGGAACATCAACAACCCGTGGGATTATTACAACCACTCAAAGTGCCTGAATGGAAATGGGAAGAAATCGGTATGGATTTCATAGTGGGATTGGCTAGGACCCAATCAGGATATGATTCGATATGGGTCATTGTCGACAGGATAACCAAGGTAGCTCATTTCATCCCCGTGAAAGAAAGCTACAACGGATACAAATTGGCGGAGTTGTACATGTCAAGGATCATGTGTTACCATGGAGTGCCAAAGAACCAATTAGACTGACGGGCAGACGGAAAGAACCAATCAGATCCTTGAGGATATGCTGAGAGCGTGTGCACTCAAAAACAATCGGAGTTGGGATAAGAACTTACCGTATGTGGAGTTCTCCTATAACAACAGCTATCAGGCTAGTATGAAGATGTCACCGTTTGAAACTTTGTACGGGAGGAAGTGTAGAACTCCACTATTTTGGAACCAAACGGGGGAAAGCAAAGTGTTTGGACCCGAAGTACTACAGGAAGCCAAGACGAAAGTGAGAGAAATTCGCAATAACTTGAGGATAGCACAGACACGACAAAAGAGCTATGCCGATGTACGAAAAAGAGAGCTCGTTTTCAACGTGGGGGACTATGTCTATCTCAAGGTGTCCCCTATCCGAGGACTTCGTCGGTTCAAAGTGAAAGGGAAGTTATCACCTCGATACATCGGACCCTTTCAAGTTCTGGAGAGGAAAGGCGAAGTGGCATATCAACTAGAATTACCGGCTCGCCTATCGGATATGCATGACGTATTCCATGTGTCACAGCTCAAGAAATGTCTGAGAACACCTGAAGAGATGTTACCCATGAATGAGGTTGACGTAGCTGAGGGTCTGTCTTATGCCGAGCAACCATCCAAGATTTTGGAGACAATGGAACACCTCACAAGAAATAAAAGAATCCGGATGTGCAAGGTGCAGTGGAAGCATCACTTGGAAGAGGAAGCCACATGGGAGCGAGAAGACAAGCTTAAGGCACAGTTTCCGGAATTGTTTTCTTAGAACCACCAATCTCGAGGACGAGATTTCTTTTAAGGGGGGTAGAGCTGTAACACCCCAAAACCTGTTAAGAGGGGAATTTAAAAATTTTTGGACGTATTGCATGTGGTGCAGAAATTCAAATTCAAATTGGAATTCAAATTAAACTCATAACAGAAAAGAAAAAGAAAAAGAAAAAACAAACCCCCCCCGGCCAGTGGGCCGAAACCCACCAGCCGGCCCACCCACCCCCGCGCCAGCCCGCAGCCACGCGCCCCCTCTCCCTCTCGCTGACATGCGGGGCCCGCCTGTCATCCCCGACCTCCCGCTCGCGCCAACCGCCGGACTCTTCTGCGCGCGCGCGATCGCAACTAACCCGGAATTCTGCGTCCCTCAGCCGACTCCCGGTCCCAGACGACTCAAACTCGATCTAAGCAAACCCGCTGCCCTCCCTCGTCTATAAAACGCCGGCATCGCCCCGTTTTTCCCCCACGATCAGCCGATTTTCCTCCCGGTGAGAACCAGAGTTTCTCCGTCCAATTTCTCTCAATCTTCGCTCGGGATTTCTGATCTAACGCGCTGATCTTGATCCACCGCCTCCGGGGAATCACGCAGGTGCAGAAAACTCGGTGGTTTGCGCTTCAAACACAGCGCCGACAAGCATCGCCGTGAATTCACCTCGGACCTCGTCGCCGACCGCCTTCCAGGACCTCCGAGCTCAAGAAAAACCCCGAGGTGAGATCCCGACCTTCCCTCTACCGATCTATGCCATGAAATCCCAGTTTTAGGAAGAATATACGAAGATCCGAAGTTTTCCGGCGAGATCGCCGCCTTCCGCCGCCGGGCAGCGCCGCCCGCGCTCGGTCAGAGCGACGTGGCCGCTTGTGCGCCGTCTATTTTAAATCGCACGGTAGAACTTAAATCCCCGCGTACCGGTTCGACGTTATAATCTCAGCCGTCTGTTTTAAATCGGACGGTCCACGTCAGCCCCGCGTTATAAAGACCGGGATTCTTACGCGCTACCCCCTGGGGATCTCGGAAAAATACGAGCTAGCCCGAGAAACTTCAGATCTAGCCCCTGGAACTTCAGAAATTCATGTAAATTCAATTAAAAATCAGTTTTAGCCCCTGGACTTAATAAAAATTAGAAAAACCTCTCTGTTATGTGTAGTTAGACCCCTGGAAATTTATGAAATAATATAATAGACCCTTTAATGGGGTGAGTTTGCCTTTTTAACCTTATGTAATATTAAATTTAGGAATTTTAATATGTAATTAAGATTTAAATTTAAAAGGGTGAGGCACACACATTGTAAATTCAAGTTTAAACTCTACTAACAATTGGAAAGCTTTAGAATGAGCTAAAAATAAATTTTAGGCTGAAATGAAATCTGTTTGGGTGTGTTCATGTTTATTAGATCTAGAAACACATTTTTAGGCTAGGAAATAATTCTGAAAATTGGTAAAATAAATGTAAAATAGTTCACATCAGAGGAGAAGTTCAAAAATATATTATTTAATATTTTAGATCAGAATCTATTCTGTTTAGATGATGTGTCTTACTATTTTCATAATAAAGTTCACAATTAGGTATAGAAAATAAATCTTAAAATATAGGAAAATAGGTATGCACAACTAGAAAATGATAAATGAAATCTCCAAAATCCAAAGATTTCAGTTTAGGATTCGGTAGAAGATCTGAAAACCCATTTGGAGTAGGAAAATACCTTCCATGCATACTTGGTAGCTAAGATGTGTAACAATTAAATATAAGGAATTTATTTAAATTGGAAATTCATATATAGTGTGCAAACATAAATCTGAATACAAAAGTTAGAAATCATATGCAAATGTTTAAAAGTGCATGTAAGCCCAAAATCAACACACATATAGTAACCACAACACATAGAAATGTGAAGGACTTTCATAAATGTGAATGTGTGGTTTGTATGAAGTGAAAGTGTGAACTATGTCTTATGGATTGTTGTTTTCTTTTGCTATGTGTGATGGTATGAGTAGAACCTGCTCCAGAGCAAGTTCTTCCTTTCCAAGATCAGGACTACCCATTCCCAGAGCAGCAGGAAGAAGGCAAGTGTCCTTGACCACTTTGTTCCTATACTAGGATGTGTAGATAGAATTATTTGCATTGTCAATTGAAATATGAAACCCATGCTAGAAAGTTTCCCTAGAATTGCATTACCCTGTTTCCTTGTTGCTTGGGATGGGATTTTGCTTTATTATGTCACTCATTCATATCACTTATGCTTAGCCATGCTTAGAATGGGACAAGTGGGTTATGAAATCATCAACTTATTTACCTTATTCTTGAATGAGATATTATGAGTTATGTAGACGTAGGGATCAAGGCAAGTTGGATGCTTTGGTTGGTGCTGGGTGCACGAGACTCGGGTTTGTGTTTAGTACTTGCCTGGATCCTAAGGACCGGTTCATGGAGCATGTAACCTGGCTTTACCGTGCCAACCACATGCTGAGATGGGGCAGTTTGGCCAATTAATTAGGTGTATCCCCGGCGTAGTATGGGTGTGTTGGATGGTGCGGGGAATAGGTGTCAGCTGGACTACCGTATGAACCGCAAGGCTCAAGAGGGGGCCACTGCAGCGGGGTTGGAGCCTCTTGTATGCTGTTAGGGGTGAAACCTCAGTGGGCCCACGCTCGTCGGGAATCCCTTTGTATAGGCTTCGTAGTGATCTCCTGGCTACACACCTGGGAAGTGTGAATGTGGTTCGTAGCCACTGGCATAATGGAGGTTCTTTTATTCCACCCGGCAACGGGGGGTGAAATCACTACATGTTGGTACAGTGGTGCAAACTCTGCAGAGTCAAAACTGTCATGACAGCCGTGCTCACGGTCAAGAGCGGCTTGGACTTATTCATGATTAGAGTATAATGACATTGGAGGTTGTGGATGTTATGCGGGGAGCATAACATTGGAAATGGTGTTATGGTTATTTGATTATGATGATGGGTTGGGAGATTGGGACCATTTCACCTATGTAGTAATGTAGGTGCTTAATAAGCTAGGGTGATAGGTATTAATTGCGTAGTGCTTTAACCATGTGTTCAACCTCTCCTTGATCTAGCCATGCATGACATAACTTTCCCACACTTGCTGAGTACCATCGATACTCAACCTTGCATATTTGTTGGTTTATATTGCTGCTCAGGTCAAGAGAATGATGTGGTGTTTAATGATCAAGACTTTGGACCCGAAGAAGGTTTCTAGGGTCATGGAGTCCCCCGGGCAACACCTGTGACGGAGCCCACAAGAATAATATTCCGCTGCTATTTTATTTACATGTTATGAACTTATTATAGTCCATCGAGACATATGCTATGTAAGACTTATTTATATTCGACACATGGCTTGTAATAAATGATGCTTCACTATTTGTCATCACATGTATGAGAAAATGATCCTGGCATACATGTGATATTCACTCTGTTGTTCTTCGGAGAAACCGGGTGTGACAAGCAAGTACCAATGGATGAACTCGAACTTCAAGAGGATCTGACCTATGTAGAGCACCCTGTCCGAATTTTGGACGTAAAGGAAAGGGTCACGAGGAACTAAGTGATCCGATGGTGCAAGGTACAATGAAGCCATCACACCGAAGCTGAAGCTACATGGGAACGTGAGGAATATATCAAAGTAGAATTCCCTCATTTATTTTCCACTAGCGAATCTCGAGGGCGAGATTCAATTTAAGGGGGGTAGATTTGTGACACTCTCAATTTCGATTTCTGCATGCATTCATATTTTATATGTAGAAAAATATTTTTAAAGAATTTGAAACAGAAAAGGAATTAAAAAGATAGCCAAAAAGAGCCAAATCCAATCCACAGAGAGCGCCGAAGACAATTTCCGCGGCCCGCTGGCCACGTGGCGCCTTCGGAGCTCATCCCCACAAAAGGATGAGAGGTCCGCCGCTAACTGGCTACGTGGCAGGTTCGGGGCTCGTCCCTGCGAAAGGAGCGAGATCCGACCCCGTGGGACACGTGTTGCCCCCGGAGCTAGTCACTGCGGAAAAGAGAGGACCAGCCGTGCGGGACACGTGTCGCTCTCGGAGCCCTTCTTCGAGAGGTCCGACCCGCGGGACACGTGTCACCTCCAGAGCTCACCTCCGGGAGGTCCGACACTACCGAACACGTGTCACCTTCGGAGCTCATCTCCGGGAGGTCCGACACTATGGGACACGTGTCACCTCCGGAGCTCATCTCTGGGAGGTCCATCACTGTTGGACACGTGTCAATCTCAGAGCTCATCTCTGAGCAGAAAGGAAGTCCGCTGCTGCTAGAACACGTGGCACTATCGGAGCTCACCTACGAAGAGAGGGGAGGTCCGACACTGACACGTGGCATATTCGGAGCCACCTCCAAAGAGAGGGGAGGTCAGGCTCTGACACGTGGCATATTCGGAGCTCACCTACGAAAAGAGGGGAGGTCCGGCATTGAAACGTGGCGTATGCGGAGCTCATCTCTGAGGGAGAGGGAGGTCCCGCCCACCAAGACACGTGGTGCACGCTGAGCTCACCTCTGAGGAAGAGGGAGGTCTCGCCCGCCTGACACGCGGCACAACCAGAGCTCGCCCTTGAGGAAAAGGGAAGCCCAGGCCCCCGCTGGACATGTGGAGCCTCCGGAGCTTATCCCTGCAGAAGGACGCTATTCTGAAGTGGTTTTCCTCTATACGTGAGTACCCGTTACTAAGGAAAACGACACGAACTCTTCTACGTTGATACCGCAACTAAATCAATTAAAAATAAGTTGTTAAGATTCAAAAACAATTTGAATAGGACTCTTATTCGAAATCCGATCAGAGTAGGACTCTTCTCTCCCCGATTATATATTGAACCCAAAACAGCCCCTTGGTCGTAACATCTTTTCTAAGCCGACAATTTAGAAGCCCTAGCCCCAAACTCACCGAGCCAAACCCCTTCGCCGGAGTTTTGACCACCGTAGAGACCGCCGACGGGCCCAGACACGATCGCCATCGCTGGAGGAGAGCCGACGATCTGTTTTTCTGGAGAAAGGACCCGAAGGAAGTAAGGTAGGTTTACAATATCACTTTACGACATCATCGCGTTTTTCTTTGTATCTGTTCTTCGATTCCTTCAAACAGAAGCTTTTTCATGGACAGATCACGTGTTGATTGGTTTGATCTAAAGTCAAGATCATCGCCACATCCACAATTGATATTTACACCTTTGTTCATCGTAAAACCCATGCAAGCCATGCAAGAACACGTACAACCGATCTAATAAAAATTGCACCATAGGATTAGCATGAATATGCATCTTTGCATCTTGGTTAAAGTTTGTGCATGATAATTGATTGCTGTGTACCTTGTGTATGCATGATCTCGAGTAGAAGGACAAGCACAGGGAGCTATCTACGATGAGCCGCAGCAACAATACTTCGAGATCCAAGAGCAACATAAGCCGCAAGAACAAGGCAAGTGCCCTTGAGCATATTGATCCCATGTTTTTGAAAGACTGTTTTGTTTGCGAAAAGGTGTGTGTGCTTGAGTTAACATGATGGGGAAACCCTTTCATAGGAGTTTACTAGTTTTGTTAGCCACCCTTGTCACCGGGAAAGTTAATGAGTCGGGTATGGTTTTTGCTTTTATGCTTTGCTGAGTCCATGGGATACGGGAAGCGAGATAGAAGTGTCTAGCTAACTGCACTCGTATGAGTAATGATAATGAGAACTTGATGTTAATGAACGTGAATCGGAGGGAGATCTAGGCAAGCTTGGTTTGTGAATGAGGTAGAATGAGATGGTGGTTACTTTCCGTAGATCTGAGGACCGGTTCATGCGAGCACATGCCAGGATAACAGTGCCACCACAAGGCCATGTATGGGTGCGTCTTAGCTGAGTAATTAGATAAGTTACTAGATTGTGATGGACCGTGGAAGGCGCGGGGAATGGGAGTCGAGTGAGGACTGCCCTGGGAACTGCATGGCACAAGACGGGGCTCGTGGGTGGGAGAATTCGAGATTCTAGTCTGCTGGTGAAACCTTAGTGAGTCCATACATCTAGTAGCCCATTTGTAAAGGCTATTTTGTGATCTCTTGGCCATACACCGACGTTTGTGTACTGGTATAATGGAGGTTATGCAGTCGCCGACGGGTGACGAAATCACAAACTTGTGGGTAAAGTGGTACAAACTCTGCAGAGTCTAAAACTATCATGATAGTCGAGCTTACGGTCACGAGCGCCTGGACAACTCACATGATTAGATGGGTATGATTTTGGGATGGTTTTAGATGGTTCGGTTATGTTTATTGTGAGGTTTTGGTTTGGTCTTTGGATTTGGTTTTTGGGACTGATGAGTCCAGGTAATGAGATTGGTTGCATGACTGTTGAGTAATGGCAATGAGATTGGGTCTCGGTACGAGACGGAATTGAATATGAGATGAAATGGTAGTTAATACGAGATGGTATTCATGAGATGGTAGTGAATATGAGATGGTATTCACGAGCATGAGCAAAGTTGATAAAGACTAATGTCTGTTGAGACATGGAAAGTGATGGAACGTGATGGAGGTATGTTGATGTTTAAATACATGTTGGGATTACATTCACTTAAAGCTAAGTTGCTGTGTTTATCGTGTTTTGAGAAATAAAATTTGCTTTCTGCAAATGAGCCTTTTTATACCTTCCTTGCTGTGAGCTACATATCATATTTTCCCGCACTTGCTTTGTACATCATGTACTCAAACTTGCATTATCATACATTATCAGAAATAGGAGAGGAGTACTATGAAGACCACGTGGAGTACTAGGAGTGTGATCCACCGTCAACTTGCCTGTGGGGATGGAGTGGAGATGGAGCCGCTGCTGCTTAGTTGCTTCAGCAATAGTTTAGAAGACTTCCACTGCTAGAATAAAGACTTCCGCTGCTAAAATAAGAATTCCGCTGCTAGAATGAGTCCAAGTCTCATGAGACATTGTAATAAACCCTGTTATTCGTGGTTATATATATTCTGAATTCAGTCTGTGGATATATGTGTATGTGTGATGAATATCCTGGGCACACATACGCATCAGTCTCAGTTCCGAGAGGTTCTCTCTCAGAACAGGGGCGTCACAGAGGGGTCCGAGGACGAAGCAGTGCCCCCGTCGGGGTACACGGATGAGCTGGAGCCCTGCACGCCGCTGTGATCTCCGGTTCCATGTTGCTAGTGTGTAGCGTCTCCGGGCTGGACAGCTACACTTTTGCTCAGTTAGGATGAGAGATTAGTTATAAAGAATACTTCCGCTGTATAATTATGTTTTGCAAAGACTTCCACTGTGTTTTTATATCAAATAAAAGTTTGTATGTTGTTCTTAATCTTTTCTTATGTGCTGTAGGGTGCCGCATCACACGGCACCACCCTCTGCGATCCTGGAGTAGGTGAACCACGGTGTGGTCCCCCACAATAATTCAGCAACATTCTCTCATCATAATTCACCATTTATCAAGTCTCGTCGAGCCATTAATCTTTCTCAAGTTCATCTCATACTCATAAATATTCATAGCCATCTCCTTTTCATATAACCGAAAACAAACTCATTGTCATGACTTAAAACAGTCCGAAACCAATCCCAATGACCATACCATTACCATACCGAATAACCATCCCAAGTTTTCTCTCTAATCATGTAAGTTGGCCAGGTGCTTGTGACCGGAAGCACGGCTATCATGATAGTTTTACACTTTGCAGAGGTGGCACCACTTTACCCACAAGTTTGTGATTTCGTCACCCGTCGGCGACTGCAGAACCTCCATTATACCAGTACACAACTGTCGGTTTATGGACAAGAGATCACAAAATAGCTTTTACAAAGGGGCTACTAGATGTACGGACCCACTGAGGTTTCACCGGCAGGCTCGAATCACCATTCTCCCACCCACGGGCCCCCTCTTGTGCCATGCAGTTCCCAGTGCAGTCCCTCTCGACTCCCATTCCCCGCGCCTTCCAACGGTCTATAACAAGCTAGCAACACACCTAATTAGTCAGCTAAGCCGCACCCATATTTGGCCTTGTGGTGGCACTGTTTTCCTGGCATGTGCTGGCACGAACCGGTCCTTAGATCTACGGCAAGTAAACCACCATATCATTCAGCAACATCCACGAACCAATCTTTCCTAGATCTCCCCCATTCCATGCTTATTATATTCATCAAGTTCTCATCATCATTACTCATATGAGTGCAGTAGCTAAACATGTTTTAATTCATCTTCCCGTATCCCGTAGATTAAGCGAAGCAAAAAGGAAAAACGACCATACCCGACTCATCAACTTTCCCGGCGACAAGTATGGTTAACAAAACTAATAAACTCCTATAAAAAGGGTGTCCCATCAAGTTGACTCAAGCATACGAGTTTTCACAAACAAAACAGTTTTGAAACATGGGATCATTATGGTCAAGGGCACTTGCCTTGCTCCCGTGGCTCTTGTTTTTCAAGCGTCTCGGAGTCTTGGTGTTATAGTTCCTCGTAGATGGCCTCTTGAGATTGTCCTTCTACTAACGACCATGCACATACAAAGTTTACAGCAATCAATCATCATGCGCAAACTTTACTCAAGATGCGACGGGTAGATGAAGGCAAATCCTATAGTGCAGTTGTATTAATCCAGTTTGTACGTGTTCTCGCATGTTTTAATGGGCTTTCATGGGGTTTTATGCTGAACAAGGGTGTAGGGATCAAGTGTGGACGTGGTGATGATCTTGACTCAAGATATAGATCAATTCCACTGTCAAAAGTCTATCAAAACGCGATCTGTCCACACGCAAAAGTTTCTGCTCGAAGGGGGCGAAGAGAACGGATGCGCAGAAACGGCGGCGACGTCGTAAGATGGGTAATGGGGACCTACCTCACTTCATTTTGGTGGCAGGGCCTTTCTCCTATGAATGGCAGTAGCGGGGAATTTTTCTATGGAAGATTAGGGTAGGACAGATCGTCGGGCTTCTTCTCCGGCGACGGCGAGGCATGACGGGGCTCGACGGCAGCCGAATTCCGGCAAGGGGGGTGGGACTTGGCGACTTGGCAGCAAGGAAGGGGGCTTGGAAGCAGGGGGAATGACCAAATAAGAGAGGGGTGCGGCCAGGGGGTGGGGGTTATATTTATAAGGGGGAAAAAGAGTCCTAGGGGTGGAAACAAAGAGTCCTAGCAAGATGGGACTCAACCAAAGAGTCCTAGGGGTGGAAACAAAGAGTCCTAGCAAGATGGGACTCAACCAAAGAGTTATAAAGGTGGAAACAAAGAGTCCTAATGGTGGGGGATTTAACCAAAGAGTCCTAGAGGTGGGGGACTTAACCAAAAAGTCCTAAAGGTGGGGAATAGGGTTTCCCCCCTTAAGGGCTGCGGCCAAGGGGTCCCCCCTTAATTGGTGCGGCCAATTTGGGGAAAATTCCCCCCAAATGTGGGGAAAATTACCCTTTGTGGAATTAGAGAATTTGGAAATTTTTTGGTGAAAATTTGGGGAAATTTAGGAATGGATCATTTCAGCTATCTTTTTCCCATTCCTCACCATTTCTATGTCACTTGTTCCATTTATACATTCCCCTCTCCATTTCTATGTCACATTCTCCATTTCTACATTCCCCTCTCCATTTATATGTCCCATTCTCCATTTCTACATTCCCCTCTCCATTTCTGTGCCATATTCTCCATTTTTATATTTCCCTTCTCCATTTCTTTGCCCCATTCTCCATTTCTATATTCCCTTCTCAATTTCTGTGGTTTTTCTTCCTTTTCTAGGTTTCCTTCCTCCATTTTTATGGTTCTTTCTCCACTTCGATGGTTCTTTCTCCATTTCTATAGTTATTTATCTATTTATATAGTTCTTTCTCCATTTCTAGGGTTCTTTCTCCATTTTTACTACTTTTATAATGCTTCTCTGCATGAAAAATGTATGCAATGCATGGAAATGAATTTGACGGTGTTACAAGGAGAAGAATACTTCGAGGAACAAGTGGAGTACTAGGCGTGCGCACTACCATCAACATGCCTGTGGAGTTGATGTTGGAGCCTGTTGTCTTAGCCATTTTCCGCTGTCGTTTAGAGTCTTCCGCTGTGAGAATAAGTTAGATATTCATGAGTGAGACATTGAGTCGATGTAATGAAGTACTCAAACATTATTCGTACGTGGTTATATTCTGAATTCAGTTTGTGGAATACATGTGTATGTGTGATGAACATCCTGGGCACACATATGCATTCACTTGGTTCATTTTTTGGAACCGGGTGTCACAAATTGTTATCAGAGCCACGTTGACCGTAGGACGCAAGCCTAGGTAGAATGGACACTCTAAAACACATAGGAACACCCCTCTAAACTGCTATTTCAAAAATTGCTTGCTGCTGCACTTTACTTGTCAATTCAGCCACCGCAACGCGCTAGTTTCAGCCCCTCTTTTTCTCTTCTTTTGGACAGCAGCACTTGTTTCTTACTTCATAGCTTCTGAAGTTTTGGAGCTATTTTCTCCTTCTCTAAAGTTTCTCATGTTTTATGTATAGATGTCGCTGACTAGGAGCAAACACACATAAGGACTCGTCTACCACCACGTGGGAGTGCACTTAACCCCATTGAGGTGTCCGATGGACCATTTGGGAGGAGGTGAAGATGGAACCTCATGATGAAGATGAAGTCAATAGCTCTATGCATGAGGAAGAGGATCCGGAAGAGGTGGAACCATTCGAAGACGACATGGAAGATGATCCACAAGAACGGCCTTGGTACGCACCTCAGGAGGACTTTCACACGGGCTTATACCCCGTGGAGTCTCATGAAGCTATGACGGGAAGAGATGAATCCGAGGAGGAGCCACCCCTTGCTGAGGCCGAGAATGAAGGTGATTAACGGGTTAACCATTCAGTTCAAGAATTCCGGTCCGACGGGTTGGAAGGAGGAAACATATCCAATGAGCTCAAAGAATTTCTCGATTGCTGCAGCTTATACACAGAATATCTCCTCAAGAAAGTCCCTCGTCTCAGACATGAAGAATGGAAGGATGAGGTAACCATCCTATCTAATGGTAGGGTTTTCACTCGGCACTTCGCACCCACATGGAGAGCTACAAGTGCAGAAGCTACCGATGATGCTGCATGGGATGCACTCACCGGACTGTGCTACGCCTTCCGTGAGCAGCTTGAGATCACTACTTTTGAGCTGCACCCGTATCGGAAGAGTGGTACAAGGGAGATCATTGGACCCCATGGAGGAGCTCTTTCCAACCCACGAGCTGCTGATAAGTCTCAGAGGTTGCTCGTGGAGTTATGAAACCGCTATGCAGGCGCACAAGAAGAGATCCGGTACCTTCGCAAGAAGCTTTACTTGCTGGAAAAACTGGAGGAGACTCGTGCCAACGCGGGAGCAAATGGAGCACCAGCGTCATCTATCCCTACATGGACTGCTGACTCACCATGGCGTGCACCCATATATGGACCACCCCGATCACACGGCGAGAACAGCACCGGTTCCCACAATTAAGTTTAGGTTTCCATTGAATAAAGATGTAATAGGAACGTTTAGATCGTAGTAGCTTGAATAAAAGTGGTGTGCTGAAATTTTTGTGATGATTGCTTGGTTTGTGTGCTGATGTGAGTTGTGGGACGCTTTAGCAAATGTCCACATCCACATATAGTGGAGAGATGTGAGATGCTTCTGCATGTGTTCACATCCTCATATAGGCTGAAATTAATAAAAGAAGATACTTATTCATACACCTTGATGCATATAGTTGGAGGATCAATCTAAATTTCAATTTCCTACTCTACTCTCTCTCCCACAGATGGTGAGGGGAAACTCCAACCGCCAAAGGAGGAACACTCGTGGTAACAACGAACCACACGAGGATGCCAATGTTGATGTTCCTGAAAATGATAACCCCGGAGCTGATGCAAGCAACCTCGAATGGTTGATGGCTATGCAGAACCAGCTCATGCAAACTATGATACAAACGTTGAGACAGCTGCAGGCTAACAACAACAACAATCCTAACCCCGTTCCTGCACCCCACCGCCACCACCGCCGGCTCACAACAGATTGGAAGAGTTCATGAGGACTAGGCCGCCTACTTTTGCACAAGCCAATGATCCTATGGAGGCTGATGATTGGCTAAAGTCTATGGAAAAGAATGTTGCTATTTTTCAGTGCAATGATCGGGAGAAAGTTATCTTCGCATCGTATCAACTCATGGGAGCAGCCGCTGATTGGTGGGACGCAATTTGCAATGCGCATGTCAACCAGGAGATTATCACTTGGGCTGAATTCAAAGAGAGTTTCCGCTCTCACTATGTCCCTGCAGGAGTCATGATGCTTAAAAGGCAAGAGTTTGAAGGTCTCCGCCAAGGAAGGAAGAGCGTGAATGAGTACCTCAACAAGTTCACACAGCTGTCAAGGTATGCTCCAGAAGATGTCAACTCGGATCAAAGAAAGCAGTACTTGTTCATGAGAGGATTGAACAATGGAATTCAAGTTCAGCTACTCAACAATGATTACGCAAACTTCCAGAAGCTCGTTGACAAATCTATAGTGGTTGAGAGCAAGATCCGTGAGATTGAGCAAGAGGGCAAGAGGAAGATGCCATATTAAGGACAGCCATAAGGGAGCAATGTATGTCCCCATTTTATGCCACCGGCTGCACCATATTATGGCTCGTCCGCTTCTACTTTCCGCCCTGCAAATCCACCTTGCCCTAATCAGCCATCGCAGCAACGTCCTGTTATGCAAGCACCTTGTATGCCTGTGGGTCCTGCGCCCCGTCGCAACATGGGCGCCTATGCTCAACACCAGCCTCGCCCCAACATTCCTGCTGTTATGGGCAACAAGGCATGTTTTTCATGCGGAGAGGCGGGACACTTTGCAAGTCAGTGCCCGAAGAAAGGCCATGGACAGCCGAGCAATGCACCTAAGAAGAACCCATGACCGAATGGAGAAGCTATGCAAGGTATCCATGGACAGAAGAACTATGCTCGTGGCAATGTGAATCATGTCTCTGCTGAGGAAGCACAAAAAAGCTCAGGACGTATTGATTGGTACGTTTCTCGCCAACTCCAACCCAGCCACTGTTTTATTTGATTATGGAGCATCGCATTCATTCATCTCACCCAAGTATGTTGCCAAGTATAACCTGCCAATATCTCATATGAAACAAACTATGTAGGTTAATTCTCCCGTTGGAGAGATGAGGACTAATATAGTATGTCCGAAAGTAAGCCTTAAAATAATGGGGGTAGACTTTCTTGCCAACCTTATTGTCTTGGATTCCCAAGGTATTGACATAATACTTGGAATGGACTGGTTAAGCAAGCACAACGGAGTGATTCAATGTGCTCAGAGGATCGTGCAGTTGACGAGTGAGCATGGTACTCGTATTGAGTTCGAGGCAGCTCAACCGACAACTGAGAAGGCAGTTCTGAACCTCATCGAAGAAGCAACATTGGAAAGCATTCCGGTGGTTCAAGAATATTCAGATGTGTTCCCAGAAGAACTTACAGGTATGCTACCTGACCGGGACATATAATTTGCCATTGATTTAGCACCCAGAACTGCACCTATAGCAAAGAGGCCATTAGGATGCCTGCTAATGAATTAGTGGAGCTCAAGAAACAAATTCAGGAGAAGCTAGATAAGGGTTTTATACGCCCAAGCTCGTCACCGTGGGGAGGCCCCGTGCTCTTTGTGGACAAGAAAGATGGGACCCAAAGGATGTGTGTGGACTATAGGTCTCTCAACGAGGTGACGATCAAGAATAAATACCCGCTGCCCCGCATAGAGGACTTATTCGATCAAATGAAAGGTGCCCAAATTTTCTCCAAGATTGATCTTCGGTTGGGATACTTCCAGCTGAAGATTAAGCCCCCGACATACCCAAGACTGCATTTTAAACACGGTATAGTTCGTATGAATATACCGTTATGTCATTTGGGTTGACGAATGCACCCGCATACTTTATATACCTCATGAATAAGGTCTTCATGGAGTACTTGGACAAGTTCATCATGGTTATTATCGATGATATCATGGTGTATTCAAAAAGCGAGGAAGAACATGTAGAACACTTGAGGTTGACATTGAAGAAACTGCAAGAGCATCAATTGTATGCTAAGTTCAGCAAGTGTCAATTTTGGCTAAAGGAGATATCGTTCCTAGGTCACATCATATCCAAAGGAGGAGTATCGGTTAATCCCGGAAAAGTGGGAGATGTTTTGAAGTGGAACCAACCACAGAATGTGAGGGATATTCAGAGTTTCTTTGGGATGGATGGATACTACTGCCGGTTCATCAAGGATTTCTCAAAAATATCGAAGCCTATGATGGAATTGTTGATGATGGGGAAATCATTTCGGTGGACACAAGTGTGTCATGAAAGCTTTGAGGAGCTCAAGAAGAGATTAACAACAGCGCCGGTTTTGGTATTGCCGGACGTGAGCAAGAGTTTCGATATATATTGTGACGCATCAAGACAAGGCTAGGATGCGTGCTCATGCAATAAGGACAAGTGGTTGCCTATGCATTGAGGCAATTAAAGAAACATGAGCTGAATTACCCAACACATGACTTGGAACTTGCAGCCATGGTACATGCCTTGAATATTTCGAGGCATTATATCCTTGGCTATCGATGTGAGATCTATACGGATCATAAAAGCATCAGTATATATTCACGCAAACGGATCTGAATTTGAGGCAACATCAATGGTTGGAACTCATCAAGGATTATGATGTTGGAATCACTATCACCCCGGAAAGGCCAATGTACTAGCTGATGCGTTGAGCCGAAAAAGAGCATGTCATTAACTCACTATTCGGGAGCTGCCACCCAAGCTGCGTAAGGAGTTTGAACGGTTACATCTCGGGTTCTTGAACGAGATGGAGGTGATTGAACTGAACTCAACGCTGGAACAAGAGATACGAGATGGCAAAGCAACGGATGAGGAAATCAAGGAAAGAATACGACATGGCATAGAAAAGGATTTCAAGGAAGATGAGAAAGACACGCTTTGGTTAGGGAAAAGGATTTCTGTGCCTAACATGAAGCACATCTGCGACACGATACTAATGGAGGCACATGACTCACCTTATTCCATACATCTCGGCTGTACAAAGATGTACAAGGACCTGAAAACATGCTATTGGTGGGATGGCATGAAAAGGGACATTGCTGAATATGTTGCCCTATGCAACACGTGCCAACGAGTGAAGGCCGAACATCAAAGACCCGCTGGATTGTTGCAGCCATTAAAAGTACCCGAGTGAAAGTGGGAAGACATCAGCATGGATTTCATTGTCGGATTGCCACGTACTCAGTCCGTCTACGACTCCATTTGGGTTATCATGGACCGATTGACGACAACAGCCCGTTTCCTTCCTGTGAGAACCAAGCACACCGTCACGCAACTAGCCGAGCTGTATATGGAGCAAATTGTGTGTCGCCATGGAGTTCCAAAGAGGATAGTTTCAGATTGAGGTTATCAATTTACCTCTAGGTTCTGGAAGAAGCTGCGTGAAGCCATGGGTACGCGATTGAATTTCAGCTCCGTATATCACCCGCAAACCGACGGGCAAATCGAGATGACAAATCAGATTTTGGAAGACATGTTGAGAGCTTGCGCCTTGAAACATGGGCGTAGTTGGGATAAGAGCTTTCCATATGCTGAATTCTCATACAACAACAGCTACCAAGCCAGCTTGAAGATGTCACCCTTCAAAGCATTGTATGGTAGACGGTGTAGAACACCGTTGTTCTGGAATGAGACCGGAGAAAGCCAAGTATTTGGACCCGAAGTGCTGCAAGACGCCGAAAAGCAAGTCAAAACGATACGTGAAAACTTGAAGGCCGCTCAGTCACGACATAAGGGTTATGAGGATAATAGGCGAAGAAGATTGACCTTCGAAGTGGGAGACTTCGTGTATCTTAAAGTGTCACCTAGCCAATGCCAACGACGGTTCAACGTCAAAGGCAAATTAGCACCTCGCTACATCGGGCAATTCAAGATTTTAGGCAAGCGAGGAGAGGTAGCCTATCATCTGGAACTGCCAATGCACCTCTCCGACATGCACGACGTGTTTCACGTATCCCAACTCAAGAAGTGCTTAAGAGTACCAGAAGAACAAGTACCGATGGATGAGCTAGAGCATCAAGAAGATCTGACCTACATGGAACACCCCTAAAAATATTGGACGTGAAGGAAAGGGTCACGAGGAACAAAGTAATCCGTTGGTGCAAGGTACAATGGAGCCATCACACGGAAGCCGAAACTACATGGGAACGTGAGGAAGATCTCAAGGCAGAATTCCCCCATCTTTTCTCCACTCTATCGAATATCGAGAGTTAGATTCATCTTGAAGGGGGTAGGTTTGAAACATCCTCAATTTCACTACCATGCATTGCATACATTTTTCATGTAGAGAAGCATTTAAAAAGAAGTAGAGATGGAAGAAGGAATGTAGAAATGGAGGAAGGAACATAGAAATGGAGAAAGGAACATAGAAATGGAGTAAGGAATATAGAAAGGGAGAAAGGAATATAGAAATGGAAAAAGGAATATAGAAATGGAGAGCAATGAAAACAAAATAGCTAAGTTGAGCCAACCAAAATTTTCACCAAATTTCCCCCTTCCCAAAAGTTCCCAAATTCTTCGCAATTTTTCCTGATTTTCCCCAAATTCCCCAAAATTTCCCTAGGGGGAATCCCCCACATCTTGGGAGAATTTTCCCCCAAATTGGCCGCACAATTAGGGGGGGAGACCCCTTGGCCGCAGCCTTGAGGGGAGGGGGGAACCCTATCCCCCACCTCTAGGACTATTTTGTTGAGTCCCATCTTGCTAGGACTTTTTGTTTCCACCGTAGGACTCTTTAGTTGAGTCCCATCTTGCTAGGACTCTATGTTTCCACCCCTAGGACTCCCTTTCCCCGCTTATAAATACAACCCCACAGCCGCCCCTTCCCTATTCCATTGGCCACCCCCTGCCCCCAACTCGCCGAGTTGCCCCCCTGCCCCCCAACTCGCCGAGTCCACCCCCCTTGCCGGAGTTTGGCCGCCATTGAGCCCCGCCGTCGAGCCCCGCTGTTGAGCCCCGTTGTCGAGCCCCGCCGTCGAGACCCACCATCGATCCCCGTCACGCCTCACCGTCGCTGGAGAAGAAGCCCGACGTTCTGCCCTACCATAATTTCTGCAGAAAAATTCCCCGCTGCTGCCATGGTTAGGAGGGTGGCCCTGCCGCAAGGAGGAAGTGAGGTAGGTCTTCATTATCCCTCTTACGACGTCACCGTTGTTTCTACGCACCTGTTTTCTTCGCCCCCTTCGAGCAGAAACTTTTGCGTGTGGACAAACCGTGTTTTGATCGATTTTTGATGGTGGAATTGATCTACATCTTGTGTCAAGATCATCACCACGTCCACACTTGATCCCAGCACCCTTTTTCATCCTAAAACCCCATGAAAGCCCATTAAAACATGCAAGAACACGTACAAATTGGTTTTATAAAACTTCACTATAGGATTTGCATTCATCTATCCCATTGCATCTTGAGTAAAGTTTGTGCATGATGATTGATTGCTGTAAATATTTGTATGTGCGTGGTACTTAGTAGAAGGACAAGCTCAAGAGGATGTTTACAAGGAACTACAGCACCAAGACTTCGAGACGCTTGAGCAAAACGAGCCACGGGAGCAGGGCAAGTGCCCCTTGACCATATTGATCCCATGTTTTGAAACTGTTTTTGTTTGCGAAAATGTGTATGCTTGTGAATTTGATGGGACACCCTTTTATAGGAGTTTACTAGTTTTGATTAACCAGCCTTGTCGCCGGGAAAGTTGATGAGTTGGGTATGGTCATTTTTCCTTTTGCTTCGCTCAAATTACGGGCTACGGGAAGCTGAAATAAAATATGGTTAGCTACTGCCCTCACATGAATAATGATGATGAAAACTTGATGATATTAATGAGCATGGAATCGGGGAGCTCTAGGAAAGATTGGTTCGTGGATGTTGCTGAATGAGATGGTAGTTTACTTGCCGTAGATCTAAGGACCGGTTCATGCGAGCACATGCTAGGAAAACAGTGTCACCACAAGGCCAAATATGGGTACGTCTTAGCTGAATAATTAGGTGTGTTGCTAGCTTGTTATGGACAGTTGGATGGCGCGGGGAATGGGAGTCGAGATGGACTGCCCTGGGAACTGCATGGCACAAGATGGGGCCCGTGGATGGGAGAACGAAGATTCAAGCCTGCCGGTGAAACCTCAGTGGGTCCGTACATCCTAGTAGCCCCTTTGTAAAGGTTATTTTGTGATCTCTTGGCCATACACCAAGGGTTGTGTACTTGTATAATGGAGGTTCTCTCTAGTCGCCGACGGGTGACGAAATCACAAACTTTTGGGTGAAGTGGTTCTGGACCAAAAATCAGCACTTTTCATTGAGTGGTTTGTTCAGAACAATTTCCTAAGCAATTAAGAAAAAAGGAATTAATTCTGATGTAACTCACATGTTCATGTAAAACTTAGTGAACTAAAATTTCAGTTATAGTTCATAGAGCCTGCTTGAATTTTCCTAGGATTTTTGGAGCAAAGGATTGCCCAGAACTGAGTTTTAAAGTTTGGGGCTTTTTCTGAAAATGTTTCTTTATACATTTGAATTCAGTAAAGTGTAATCTGAATTCTCCTAATCAAATGAACTCTAAATGATTTGAAAATTTTACAGGATTATTCTGGCAAAATTTGTGGATTTTTGGATGAACCAAACTCCCTCGAGAATTCTTTTGCTGAAAAGCTTCAAAGAATTTTCCCGAAATATTTATTGACTTTCATAAAAAATGGGTTGCATAATTGGATAGAGTTTTTCAACCTGAAGCTAACCCAATTCGAATAACTAATTTTGGAGTTTCCTAGCAAAAGATATGGCCTTCTAAAGTTTGGAGCAAATCTGAACTTCAAATAAATTCAGGGAAAACTTTAAATATCTGACAGTGGGCTCGGGGCTACGTGGCGCTTTCTCGGGCAAACCATACGGGACCACAGAGACATCGTTGTGCAGTCACAAACCGATCCGAGGCCGCAGAAAATCTTAGATTTATTTCCCCTCTCACTGACAGCAGGCCCCACGGATTCTTCTTCAACCTCCAGCTTCCGCGTGTCCCCCGCGCCCGAGCTCGCCGGAACTTGCCTCTCCGGTCTTCTTCCGAGCTCCCACTCGCCGCCAGCCCCAAGAATCACATGCTGAAATGTTGGAGGGGTTTCCCCGCACCAGCGATGGCTCTACCCTAGCTCGCACCGAGCGGCGGCTCATACCGACATTCAGCCATGTCGCTCGGCCCTTCTAGCCTGCCAAAACCTCGGTGGAGCGGCTCTACAGCACCGGTGGATTCCGTAGGAGCTCGACATGGGATAAAAAGGAATCTGAAATGGCTCTACCCATGTTCTCACCGTGCATCCGACATGGTTTGACACACCAACCGATGAAAAAATTGGAAATAGGCCATCAACAGTGGGTTTCATGCTAGGGTTCCAAAGAGAAATTGTTGCCTACCTAATCTAGCTCGTGTGTGATCAATTTGGTGCACTACAAACGAATAACAATCGGGAATTTTGAAGTTTCTTACCCGTGTGTTGTTTTGCACCGATTGGGTCAAAAACCAAAATTCCGCCAGCGATGATCAACCAATCGGCTTGAGCTTCGGAGGTGAGCAGAGTGAAGTCTTGGCACGTCCAAATGTGGTCTTGCTCGGGCGTGAGAAGCTCCGGGTGAGGCTGTCCACGTGAACAACTTGTTGCTATTATCTCTCGGCCGCCGCGGGAACAAAGGGTTCACCGGTTAGGAAGCCGATCACCTTTCAGTCGTGGGTCGAGGAGGTAGAGGGAGAGTTCTCAATGCCGTTTTGCTACTTTGCTGAGGCTTTGAACGCGAGCTCGTGGGTGACCGAGCGATCGAAGCAGTGGCAGTGGCCTCTGCTCAGTTCTTGCACGAGGGGAAAGAAGACTTGGTTGTCTTGGTGTTGTGCACACGAAAAGATCAGCTCGTGAGCAGAAAAAGGCACCAGCGGCTCTCCAGCTCGAGTGAAGCAGAGAGGAGGCTTCCTCAGCGCCGCTCGGTGTCATCCGGTGAGCCCCCGGTTCGGTCTCGGTAGCTTCCAAGTGGAGAAATGAAGACTGAAGACTTTGATCTTTTGTACATGGCTGATCCCACCAGTAAGCCCCTCCTTATCCCTCAAAAAGATCTCCAAAATTTGGCAAATGTTGAAAATCAATAGTGGGAAGTACAAATCTGAACCGTATTTGGATAATTGAGCAAGTTTCATCCAAATTAAAATGTGTATTAGAATTCATTGCAATTTAAAGTCCTTTTGGAGAATGGGTAGCAAAACATCTCAAAAATTCATGAAGCTTTGCATACCAACTAATTTGGACCCTAGGAATTCAAATTTGAAATCTGACTTTGTACACAACAGTTTGATTTTCCATTGCGTTGCACTCATTTAAATTTTGAATTGAACAAAGTTTAAAAATCTGATTTGAGACTTTCTCTTGCACATTTTAAGTTCACACTTGTGGTTTTACATTCACCTTGGTTCCAAGCATGCAAATAAACATTTACTTGTGTAGAGAGAGATCTCATGTGTATCAACAGATATCAAAAAGTTTAAACAAGTCCCAATTTTCATCCATATGAAACCAACTTGCATTCAAACTTTGTTCATTTGTATTCACATTTTTGGGTCCTTTACTTTCCTCCCCTTAAAAAGGAATCTCGTCCCGAGATTACAAAAGAAGAACAAGACAGGAGATAATTTACAAAGTTTATGACAAAAGTTCCGGATAGTTCTTGTGGATGTAATCTTCACTTTCCCACGTCACCTCTTCCGCGGTATGATTACTCCACAGGACATCGTAAAATTTCAAAGTCCGATTCCGGGTGATCCGGGTCTTTTCATCAATAATCTGCACTGGTTGCTCAGTGTATGTGAGATCCGGCTTCAGCTCGTCGATATCTTCGGTGCGGACAGCAGAGGTAAATTTGAGACATTTCCGCACCTGGGACACGTGAAATATGTCGTGAATGCCAGCAAGGTTTGCCGGTAGTTCCAGCCGGTAGGCTACAGTTCCACACTTCCATATAATAACAAACGGACCAATGAATCGGGGAGCAAGTTTTCCCATGACACCGAACTGATGAATTCCTTTCATCGGAGACACACCAAGATAAACGTGCTCTCCGACGTCGAAATGCAGCGGTCGACGCCACTGATCCATGTAGCTTTTCTGACGAGATTAGGCAGCTTTGAGATTCTCTTGTATTATCCGAACTATCTCTTCGGCTTCATTGACAAGATCAACCCCGAACGTTACCCGTTCACCAGACTCGCACCAATTTAATGGTGTACGGCACTTCCAGCCGTATAGAGCTTCATATGGTGCAATTTTGATGCTCGATTGATAACCGTTGTTGTACGAGAACTCTGCAAACGGTATGTGATCATCCCAGTTCTTACCGTGGTGGATGGCACACACTCTTAGCATATCTTCAAGTATCTGATTCAGCCTCTCAGTTTGCCCATCGCTTTGAGGGTGATACGTGGAGCATCGAATCAATTTGGTTCCAAAGGATGCGTGTAGCTGCTCCTTGAAACGGGCTACGAACAGCAATCCTCTGTCTTACACCATGGTAAAGGGAACTCCATGTAAGCAAAAGATCCGTGCTATGTACAGCTCCACATACTGCTTTTCATTGTATATTGTATGGACAGGGATGAAATGTGCTGATTTGGTTAACTGGTCAACGATTACCCAAATCGAATCATGTTGGTGGGATGTCATCGGCAACCCGACGATGAAGTCCATACTTAAATCTTCCCACTTCCATGCCGGTATTTGCAGTGGTTGCAGCAGGCCCGACTTCTTCACATGGTCAGTCTTGACTCTTCAACACGTATCACATTCTGAAACGTACTTTGCAACTTCACGTTTCATACATGTCCACCAAAACTTCTTCCGGAGATCTTGGTACATTTTATTGCAGCACGGGTGAATGGAAAATTTGGACAAATGGGTTTCACCCAAAATTTTCTTCCGTAGTCCCATATCCTGGGGTACTACTATCCGGTCGTTGAACCACAACCTACCTTCTTCGTCTTTCCGAAAGCATTTCATTTCTCTGTTTTCTATTCTTCGCCGTATGTGAGACATACCCTTGTCTTTTATTTGAGCTTCAATGATCTCTTCTCGGATGGTAGGAATGAGAGCGGGATTATAGAGCACTCCATACGGAAGGTAGGGGCCCAAGTTTTTCATTTGCTAAAAGTGTTCATCATACCACACCTAACCTCATTTGTGGAAATCATATGAAAACATTTGAAGAGAAAGTAACCACCATCAAGAGATTCATTAGGAGATACACTCACAAAATGCAAAAGTGGTATTTCCCACATGCATCATATAGGGGCTGAGCATATGTTTAACTCCTAAACTTTGTTAGGAATGCTCATGTCAAATTTCACCTAAATCCAAAACCTTTTAAGGTACTTTTGGGTACAAATAGTAAATGGCTAGTTTGAACATAAATTCAAATTCAAACTTCTTTTATCCCATGAATTCAAAAGTGGGAGTCATGTTCACACTCAGGACATTTTTATGAGCCCACACACCAATTTTCACTCCATTTGGAGTTGATATTGACATGAGCTAATTTAAGCAAATTCAAACCAAATTTGAATTTCAACTTCACATGTGTTGTAAATTCATTCCAAACAATTCACACTTTGATTCATTCAAATCCAAATGGGCATTTGGTGAATTGTTCAAATGGACAAGGGTATTAGGGTCCCCAAGAATTAAGAGCAGTAGGAGTTTTATTTGTTAGGTTAAAATTGGGGAGTGGGACCCTCCTGTCAGCCTCTCACTTGATCAAACCGACTGAACACGCCAAGCTCGGTTTCTTGCATGTGTGCGGGAGCGCCACGGCATGGGAGCGTCGCCAGCCGCTGCTTCCAGCTTCCGACCGATATCCGACGTCCCCAGCACCCTTATCATCGCCCCTGGGAAGCTACCGAGTGTTTTACTTGCGACTCGTCGTTCTCCCGCACAGCATACTCAGCACACCTCACCGCTCGCCGAAGCTCTCTGCTCCACCGTCGATCGATCGAGCCAGTAGCTGTCACGCCTAGCTGAGGCCGCAAACGAGCTCACCGACCCTTTACATTTGGGGTCGTATCATACATTTTTGGAAAGCTTTGGAAGAGCTTTACAACTTTTCTATTGATGTCCAGAGGTGTTATGTAAAGGTCCCAAAAATATGAATACAATGAAACTCAAGTTTGCACAAACATTAGTTTTATGTGTATGAAAATTGGGACTTGTTAAAACTCACATGTGATAATTCACATGAGAGCTCTCTCTATACAAGCTCATGTTCAATTACATATTTGGAACTAAGGTAGATTAAATTCACAGATTTGAAGTCGCATGTGTAATTGAAAGTTTAAAAATCAGATTTTGGAACTAAATAGATCAACTAAAATTTCAAATGAGGGCAACACAATGGATTGCAAACTGTTGTGTTAAAAAGCACATTTGCAGCAGCCAAACCAAAAATCAGGTTTCATATTTGAGTTCCTTGGGTCCAAATTAGTGGGTATGCAAAGTTTCATGAATTTTGAAGATGTTTTGCTATCCATTTTCCAAATGGACTTTAAATTGCAATGAATTCAAATACAATTTTGAATTTATACGAAATTTGCTCAATTATCCAAATGGAGTTCAAATTGTATACCCACACAAGTGAATTGGATCATTTACCAAATTTGAGGGAGTTTTGGGGAGATAAGGGGAGTGTGGGACCCACTTGTCATATGCACCCAAAAGATCTTCACTGAGCTGCCAGTCTCTGTTTTACTTCTCTCACTCGAGGCACCCGAGGGCTATCAGCTCGACACCGAGGTGCCACGCCGAGGACACCTTCCAAGCATCTTGTGGACTCCCTCCAGCGCCCTTATCACCTCTCTGCTGAACCCTTTCACCCACAAACCGGAGAACCGACGTCCTGCTTTACCCCTCGCGCAAGAACAGAGCAGAGGCATTGCCACCAATCCTCGGTCAATCGGGAGCTGGCATTTCATCGCTTGCAAAGACTCATAGATTGGCAAAATGGCACCGCGAGATCGCCTACTGCCTCTTTGACACCACACCAAGCGCGCTAGGCTCTCCCTGTAAAATCCCCAAAAAGTGGTAGCAAGAAAATTCAGCTCATATACACCTAGGAAAAATTAGGGGAATTAACACTTTGATTATTAACGGTGTGAGTTCAAAGTGGTGATTCAAACTTCCAAAAACTTCCAAACATGGAGATCTAAATGCATAACTTGGATCCTCATATTCTAAATATTCAACCTTCCAAATTTCAGCTCATTTGGAGGGGTTTTAATATTTGTTTGGGATTAAAAGAGGAAGCCCTCTAATCTGAATTTCAAATTCAGTTTCAAATTCCAAATTCCTCCATTTGCAAATTTAGTTCCACAAATGTGTTCTCCATATTTGAATTAGCAGCCATGCCAAAAATCAGAAACTTTGGAGTTGGTTTGCTATGTTTTTGGAACAATGCAAAAGGGATAATTCAAAATTTATTTCAAATTCAAATGGCCATACCCAATTCAAACTTCACACCAGAATTCAAATTATTTGAATTCAACATTTCAAACCTTAGCTTTGAGGTGAAGTAAAGCAATCAAGTCTGAGTAGCTGTGGGTGAATATCACACTCGGTTTCTCCGAAGAACCACCGAGTGAATATCACATGTATGCCAGGATCATTTTCTCATACATGTGACGACAAATAGTGAAGCATCATCATATTACAAGCCAGGTGTTCGAATATAAATAAGTCTTACATAGCATACGTCTCGGTGGACGATAATAAGTTCATAACATGTAAATAAAACAGCAGCGGAAAATAAATCTTGGGGGCTCCGTCACAGGCATTGCCCGGGGGACTCCATGAACCTTGAATCTCTCTTCGGGTCCGAAGTCTTGGTCATTGAACACCACATCATCCCCTTGACCTGAGCAGCAATTTAAACCAACAAATATGCAAGTTTGAGTACCGTTGGTACTCAGCAAGTGTGGGAAAGTTATGTCATGCATGGCTAGAGCAAGGAGAGATTGACTCATGGTTAAAGCACTACGCAATTAATACCTATTACCTTAGCTTATTAAGCACCTACATTACTACACAGGTGAAATGGTCCCAATCTCCCAACCCATCATAAAAATCAAGTAACCATAATCATCATATCCAATGTCAAGCTCCCCGCTTAACATCCTCAACTTCCAAATCCATCATCCTCTAATCATGAATAAGTCCAAGCCGTTCTTGACCGTGAGCACGGCTGTCATGACAGTTTTGACTCTGCAGAGTTTGCACCACTGTACCCACATGTAGTGATTTCATCCCCATTTGCCGGGTGGACTAAAAGAACCTCCATTATGCCAGTGGCCGCGAACCACATTCACACTTCCCAGGTGTGTAGCCAGGAGATCACTACGAAGCCTTTAGAAAGGGATTCCCGACGAGCGTGGGCCCACTGAGGTTTCACCACTAACAGCATACAAGAGGCTCCAACCCCGCTGCAGTGGCCCCCTCTTGAGCCTTGCGGTTCATATGGTAGTCCAGCTGACACCTACTCCCCGCACCATCCAACACACCCATACTACGCCTGGGATACACCTAATTAATTGGCCAAGATGCCCCATCTCAGCATGTGGTTGGCACGGTAAAACCAGGTTACATGCTCCATGAACCGGTCCTTAGGATCCAGGCAAGTGCTAAACACAAACCCAAGTCTCGTGCACCCAGCACCAACTAAATAATCCAACTTGCCTCGATCCCTACCTCTACATAACTCATGATATCTCAATTCAAGAGTAAGGTAAATAAATTGATGATCTCATATCCCAATTATCCCATTCTAAGCATGGCTAAGCATAAGCATATAAGTAAATGACATGATAAAATAAATCCCAACCCAAGCTACAAGGAAACAAGGTAATGCAATTCTAGGGAAACTTCCTAGCATGGGTTTCATATTTCAATTGACAATGCAAATAATTCTATCTACACATCCTAGCATAGGATCAAAGTGGTCAAGGACACTTGCCTTCTTCCTGCTGCTCTGGGAATGGAAAGTCTTGGTCTTGGAACGGGAGAACTTGCTCTGGGACAGGTTCTACTCATGCCAATACACAGAGCAAAAGAAAACAACAATCCATAAGCCATAGTTCACACTTACACTCATGCAAACCACACATACATACATATGGGAGTCATTCACATTACTAAGTGTTGTGGTTATCCTAGATGTGTTGATTTTTGACCTACATGCACTTTTAAACATATGTATATGATTTCTAGCTTTTGTATTCAGATTTCTGTTTGCACACTATATATGAATTTCCAATTTAAACAAATTCTTTATATCCAATTCATACACTCTTTAGCTACCAAGTTTGCATGGAAGGTAATTTCCTACTCCAAATAGGTTTTCAGATCTTTTACCAAATCCTAAACTGAAATTTTTGGATTTAGATACTTCATTTATCATTTTCTAATTATGCATACCTATTTTCCTATATTTTTCAGATTTATTTTCTATGCCTAAAAGTGAGTTTTAATATTAAATAGTAGGACATATCATCTAAACAGAATAGGTTCTGATCTAAAATATTAAATAATATATTTTTGAATTTCTCCTCTGATGTGAACTAATTTAAATTTATTTTGTCAGTCTTTTAGAATTATTTTCTAGCCTAAAAATGTGTTTCTAGAACTAATAAATATGAACAACATTTAGACAGATTTCAATTCAGCCTAAAATCTATTTTTAACTCATTCTAAAGTTTTCCAAGTTCTAGGAGAGTTTAAATTTGAATTTGTACATGTGTTTGCCTTACCTTTTAAATTTAAATCCTAGTCACATATACAAATTTCAGAATTTAATATCATATAGGGTCAAAAAGGTAAATCCACCCTACTGCATGGTCAAATATACTATTTCCTAATTTTTATTAAGTCTAGGGGCTTAAACTGATTTTTAAATGAATTTACACGAATTTCTGATGTTCCAGGGGCTAGATCAGAAGTTTCCGGGGCTAGCTCGTGTTTTCCGAGATCCCCAGGGGGTAGCGCGTAAGAATCCCGGCTTTTATAACGCGGGGCTGATGTGGACCGTCCGATTTAAAATAGACGGCTCAGATTAGATCGCCGAACCAGTATGTGCGGGTTTTGATTTTACCATGCGATTTAAAATCGACGGCGCACAAGGGGCCACGTCGCCATGGCCGGAGCCAGCCCGCGCTGCCCGGCGGCGCGCGGCGGCGGGAGGCGGCGATCTCGCCGGAGATCTTCGGGTTTTCATCTATACTTCCTAAAACTTGGATTTCATTGCATAGAACGGTAGAGGGGAGGTCGGGGATCTCACCTCGGGGTTTTTCTTGAGCTTGGAGGCCCTGGAAGGCGGTTGGCGGCGAGGTCCGAGATGAAATAGCGGCGGTGCTCGCCGGAGCTGCATCTAGGGTGCAAAACACCGGGTTTTCTTCACCTGCGTGACTCCCTGGATGTGGTGGAACATGATCGGCGCGTTAGATCAGAAAATCCGAGCAAGGATCGAAAGAAAACGTTGATCAAAGCTTCGGTTCTCACCGGAGAGAAAAGTAGAGCGTGCGGGGGAATTCGGCAAGTTTCTTTGTGGAAATTTCACAAGGGGAGGCGGCCGAGGATCGGCTTGGTTAAATAGCAGCGTCCGGGGCCGAAGATCGGGCTGGTGGCGCGGTTTTTCGGAGGTGGTTTGGGTTCGGGTGCGAGAGAGTCCCGGGGTCGGCCAGGCGCGCGGGAGGTTAGGGATGACACGCGGGCCCCGCGTGTCAATGAGAGGAAGAGAGGGCGGCGGTGGTGGGCTGGCGCGGGGGGGGGGGCATAGTGGGCCGGCTGGCGGATTTCGGCCCACTGGCCGGTTGGGGTTTTTTCTTTTTCTTTTTATTTTTCCTTTTCATTTCTGTTCTGATTTGAATTTGAATTCCAGTTTGAATTTGAATTTCTGCACCACATGCAATATGTCCAAAAATTTTTAAATTCCCTCCTTTTGCAGATTTTGGGGTGTTATAGCTCTACCCCCCTTAAAAGAAATCTCGTCCTCGAGATTGGTGGTTCTAGGAAAACAATTCTAGAAACTGTGCCTTAAGCTCGTCTTCTCGCTCCCATGTGGCTTCCTCTTCCGAGTGATGCTTCCACTGCACCTTGCACATCCGAATTCTTTTATTTCTTGTGAGGTGTTCCATTGTCTCCAAAACCCTGACCGGTTGCTCGGCATAAGACAGATCCTGTGCTACGTCAACCTCATAAATGGGTAACATCTCTTCAGGCGTCCTCAGACATTTCTTTAGCTGTGACACATGGAATACATCGTGAACATCCGATAGGCGAGCCGGTAGTTGGAGTTGATATGCCACTTCGCCTTTCCTCTCCAGAATCTGAAAGGGTCCGATGTATCGAGGTGATAACTTCCCTTTCACCTTGAACCGACGAAGTCCTCGGATAGGGTACACCTTGAGATAAACATAGTCCCCCACGTTGAAAACGAGCTCTCTTCTCCGTGCATCGGCATAGCTCTTTTGTCATGTTTGTGCTATCCTCAAGTTGTTGCGGATTTCCCTCACTTTCGCCTGTGGGGAACCCCTTCCGGGATCCACACTCCAGGATACACATTGGGTGGTGCCGTGCGATGCGGCACCCAATAGCATACACGAAAAGAACCATAAAGTACAAAGTCTTTTATTTCTCAAAATATTGTCATTTACAAAATAATGTACCACGAGGGTACACGCAGCGGAATATACATACACACTTACTCTCGGTCCTAACTATGCAAAAGAGAATACGTCCAGCCCACAGACACTTTTTACTAGCTTCCACAAAGATAAGTGCAGCGGCAGGGTTTCCGATGAGTCTCTGATGGCTCACCGAACAACCATCTTCATAGCAAATTTTTATAACCTGCAAAACACTAATAATGCAACCGTGAGCACGATGGCTCAGCAAGACTTAACCGACACTCCTAAACATGGAACTCTACATGCAGGGATTACTAACATAGGAAAGGTATGATGCAATAACGACACGCCTAAATGTTGATCCTTACTTTCAGGTTTATAGCAGCAGATTATTATGCCTTAGGCAGCCCTCACATCGGAAGTCCACAATCAAACAAGAAACGCTTTCCTCCGATGTGGTGATGCCCAAAGAGGAAAATAAACTTAATGAGCTCTACAACTACAGCATACATGGTTGGCAATACAATGAATTTAAGAACTTCACATCAGCAATGATTCATCACACTTTATCAGGAATTTATTACTACGTCACAACTCAGTGAACAAGTGGTACTCATATAACCGCGAGGGACGGTGATTGCAATCAGGACACACCCGGAATACACGACACATACACCCGCCTCGAAAGACTCACGCGAGTTCTTTCTTACGTTGTATGCAGCAACCTTTCACCCGTCACTCCAATGCCGAACCAGTTCCGCCGACCCATCAGAAGGGCCACTACACGGAACACGTCGAAGTTGCTCCGCTAGCGGGTTTACACCTCTGACACCAACCCCCAAAGGACGGCCGTATAAGTTTCGACACGAGAGTACCCAAGTTACATCGGTTTATCGGGTCCCATATATCCGACATGCATCTGGTACTGTTCAAACTTGCTCAGCAGGGTGGCATACGCATCGGTCCTTAACCGACACAAACAGAGCTACAGCTACACAGGCCCAACGTCCTGCTGCTCCTACTCTCTGCTCGGTCTCATTTTCCATTCCAGAACTTTCATTTTCTAGAATCATACCCCCACTGTACCCACATCCTAAACTCGCGGGTAGCTTCCAACTACCCGACTTGTACCGGATCCTATACAACTTTAGCCTAGCAGAATCTACACGAAGGTAACCTGTTCTACCCTTTACTCCAAGGGTTTGTGGGTCATGCATTTGGAGTATCAATCACCTTGACCTAATGCACAATACATGCTAGACCAATAGAAGTGATACAAAGCAAAATATAACTAAAGGCTGTTAAATGCAAACCGGGGCTTGCCTTATGTTGCTGCAGGTTTAGTTCTACTTTATAGTCAGTATCTTGGCGATGAGTTAAGCTTCAACTTGCTGCTCCGAGTCAAGTTGCCCGTCGACCTCCTTCGTCGTATTTCCTACCGATATGAATATGCACAGTTTTTAATACAAGTAACTGAATTATAAAACAAATGTGTTTTTAGGAACTAAGAATGGTTTAGACCAGCTATAAAGTGAGAGATGGGCTCTGTTATGGACAGAAACAGAGAAGAACTTTAGGTGGGCAGTGGATGTTTGTTGGAGTAAAATTCAAAGATCTATTTATAATGGACATAAGAAAGGTAGTAGGAAAAACCAGCAGAAAACTGGAGAAGATGATCTCAACTTGCTCCGAAATTTTTACAGTGGTCCATAGATCATACAGAGGTATGTCTTGCAAAATTTCAGACAATGTTGATGGAAGATGTGGCCTAGGGAATTTTCTTACTATTTGGCTTCTCTGAAATCCTATAGAAATTATAGTGTCTTTTCATGCTCCAAATTTGGTTTTTCAGAAACTTGAGAGTCTCATGAGTCAATAGGACTTGGTTTCACCATTTTTGGAGCTTCCTACACAGAGATATGAATTTTCCAAACTTGGTTAAAAGTCTAAAAATGTCTCTGTTTATTTTCCCATTTTTTCAGAGGATTCAAATTTTCCAAGCAAATGGAGTCCAATGCCTCGGCAAATTTTACTGGAGTTCAAGGATTATTGGAAGAATGTCCTGCCCAAATTTGGGAATTTTCCAATAAACAGAACTCCTGTAAAAATTAATAAAAGATTTTCCTTAAATGAATTAATGAGCCAAATCCAGGACTTTTCATAAATATTGGGCTGCACCCCTGGACAGTACTCTTTGAGAGGAATCCAGAAAAATTTGTTTCACAATTTTTGGGCACTCCTACACAAAGTTATGGCTCTCCAAAGTTTGAACTGAAATGGGAAAATCTGGAAAATGTTTAAATGCTGACAGTGGGTCCCACTCATCATCCCTAACCTCCAGCCACGCGCCAAAACAGAGCAGTGGCGGCTGCCTCCGGTGAGGTCGCCGGAAATGAGCTTCCCGGCCACCTCCGGACCCCCTGCTGGCCGCTCCCCCATTTTCCACCATGCTGAACTCATTGGTGAGGTCGCCGACGGCTAAAACTCGCAGGAAAGCAGTGCGCACCGGCCACAGCTAACCCTAGAGCTCCGGCGAGGTCATGTGCAGTGATTTCTCCACGAAATGGTCGGTTCTTGGGCTCTATAGCACCAGGGAATCATGGAGAAGACCGACATGAGGTCTAAACAGGCCGGGGAGAGCTCCAAACCTATCGGCACCTTGCACCCGACATGGTTCAGTGGTATACCCTCAAAAAGAACTCGAATTCCTCACTCCACACTCAATTTCTTGGTCTAAAATCGATGGAGGAGGTGTGCTAGGCAGTTAAGAACTTGTGTGTGGAGTTTGAAACACAACCAACACGAATTGAGGATGAATTTTGCAATTTCTTACCTCAAGGTCAGTTTCGGCCGCCCGGGAGAAAAACTTGAAATTCTCCCTCTGTGATCAATGGATTGGGCTGAGTTTTGGAGGTGAGCAACTAGGCTTGTAGGTGCACCTATGGGATGGCTTGCTTGGGCGAGATCGCTGCTGGTTTGGACTGCCCACAGTGATCAGTTTGGTTCTTCAGCTTTTACCCGAGAGCTGCAGAGCTTTTGCTGATTTCCGGTGCTAAGGAGCTCTGGGCCGTGGGGGAAAGTTGCTGGCCGGCTAGAGAACCCTTGGGCGCAGCCTTTCTCTGTTGGGAGCTCGGGCAAAGGGGAAAGCAACACTGGTTGCAATTGAGAGGAACAGAGGAGCGCACGGTGGCTGTTTTCTTCACGGGGAGCAGAACAGGAGCCACGAGCAGCTCGGTCCAGAGACTAAAGGATCACGCTGAAAAGAGAAGGAAGCTGCTTCTCGGTTGCCAGCGCGAGGGAGAGGCAGCAGGAGCTGGCGCTCGGGCGACGGGAGGTGGCGCACGCTGCTGTTGAGTGAAAACAGAGAACACTTCGGGTTGAAGTCTACTGACATGTGGGCCCCATCTCTCCTCTCTTATCCTGCAATTCCTTTTTAAAATAGCAAACAAGCTCCAAATTTGATAAAATTTGGAGGACAGGCCAAAAGAAATATGAGGAACACAATGGTGCACTCAAATTTGAATTTCGGTGAAGTCGGAATTTGAAACTGAAATTTAAATTCAAATTTGAATTTTCTCCCGTTTAAATTCCAACAAATAGGAAATCCATTTGAAATGCTCTAAAAATTTGCCGGGCTATTATTGGATGTGTGGAGAACACAATGAGTGCTTTAGATCTCCGTGTTCAGGAATTTTTGCAAGTTCATGTTTCGACTTGGAGCTCACACCATTAAATTCGAAAGTTTAAATTCCCTCTCGTTTTCTCGGTGTGACTTGTAGCTCCACTTGCTTGAGTTTTTGGGATTTTACATCCCTCCCCCCTTAAAAAGAATCTCGTCCCGAGATTCATAAAGAAGAGACGAAGCGGTAGAGAAGGAATTACCGGATATAAGCGGACAGCAAGTCCTGGTAGTTCGAACGGAGGTATTCTTCACTCTCCCATGTTGCTTCCTCCGCGGTATGATTGCTCCATAATAGCTTATAGAATTGGAGCGTCCGATTCCTTGTCGACCGAGACTTTTCATCAATAATTCGGATTGGATGCTCGGCATAAGAGAGATCCGGTTGCAATGTCTCGAGATCTTCATTGCGGACAGCAGTGGTATTCTTGAGACATTTCTGAAGCTGAGAGACGTGAAATATATCATGCACACCAGCGAGATTTGTCGGTAGCTCAAGCCCGTAGGCTACGGGTCCACATTTCGCCGTGATAGCGAATGGACCGATAAACCGGGGAGCGAGCTTTCCTTTTACACCGAATCGGTGAACTCCCTTCATTGGAGATACGCGGAGATATACGTACTCCCCGACGTTGAAGTTCAGCGGTCGACGTCGCTGATCTGCATAACTCTTCTGTCGAGATTGAGCAGCCTTTAAATTTGCTTGTATGACCCGAACTCGTTCTTCGGCATCCTTGACAAGGTCAATCCCGAATGTCACTCTTTCACCGGATTCGCACCAATTCAGCGGTGTGCGACATCTCCGGCCGTAGAGAGCCTCATACGGTGCCATCTTGATACTCGTTTGATAGCTGTTGTTGTACGAGAATTCCGCCAACGGTAGATAAGCATCCCAGTTCTTACCGTGGTGGATGGCACACGCTCTCAACATATCTTCCAAGACTTGATTCACCCTCTCGGTTTGTCCATCGGTTTGAGGGTGATATGCGGAGCTTCTAAGCAATTTGGTTCCCAAAGACGCGTGCAGCTGTTCCCAGAAACGAGAAACAAACAGTACACCACGATCTGAAACTATTGTTCTTGGAACTCCATGCTGGCATAATATCCGTTCAATGTATAACTCCGCATATTTCTTGGCATTGAATCCCACATTCACCGGTATGAAGTGTGCTGACTTGGTTAATCGGTCAACGATTACCCAAACCGAATCATGCTTTCGAGATGTGAGCGGCAGTCCGACAATGAAATCCATACTCACATCTTCCCACTTCCATGCCGGAATATGAAGGGGCTGCAGCAAACCAGGTTTCTTCATGTGATCTGCTTTCACCCTCTGACACGTATCACACTCGGATACGTATTTAGCTATTTCCCGCTTCATCCGTGTCCACCAAAACTTGTTTCTCAAATCTTGGTACATCTTGTTGCTACCCGGATGAATGGAAAATTTTGATAAATGAGCTTCGTCTAATATCTTCTTATGAAGCTTCATGTCACGGGGTACGACTATATGGTTTTTGAACCATAGCGTACCATTCTCTTCTTTCCGGAAGCACTTAGCTTCTCCTTTGTCTATTCTCTTCCGGATATGGGCCATGCCCTTATCTTTCTTTTGAGCCGCTACAATTTCATCACGAATTGTAGGAATGAGGGCAAGGTTAAACAATGACCCATAGGGAATCAAGCGCAGGCTCGGTTCTCCTTCTTCCATTGCAGCCATGGTTAGATTATGCACATGTGATTTCCGACTAAGTGCGTCGGCCACCACATTCGCTTTACCAGGATGGTAATGAATCTCCAGTTCATAATCCTTGATTAACTCTAACCATCTTCGCTGCCTCATATTTAATTCCTTTTGTGTGAAGATGTACTTTAAACTTTTGTGGTCGGTGTAGAGGCGGACTAAGTTTCCAAGCATATAGTGCCTCCACATCTTTAGAGAAAGAACCACAGCAGCTAGCTCGAGATCATGTGTCGGATAATTCTGCTCATGATTCCGAAGCTGCCTGGATCCATATGCGACCACTCGCCCTTCTTGCATAAGCACACAGCCAAGGCCGATGCCGGATGCATCGCAATAAAAATCAAAAGCCTTAGTTGTATCGGGCTGCGCCAACACTGGGGCTGTTGTGAGGTGCTTTACCAATGCTTTGAACGCCTCCTCACATGCTTCACTCCACACATATTTGTTTCCTTTCTTCAGAAGTTCCGTCATCGGTTTAGAGACCTTGGAGAAATTCGGAATGAATCTCCGGTAGTAACCCGCTAAACCGAGAAAGCTACGGACTTCGTGGACTGACTTTGGTGAACTCCAATTCAGCACTTGGACGATCTTGCTCGGATTAACTGCAATGCCCTCCGCAGAAATAATGTGCCCATGAAATGACACTTTGTTGATCCAGAACTCGCACTTGCTGAATTTTGCATATAGTTTGTGATCCCGTAGGTGTTGGAGCACAATATGCAGATGTTCGGTGTGTTCTTCCTCCGACTTAGAATATACCAAGATATCGTCGATGAAGACCACGACGAACTTGTCCAGCTACGGTATGAAGACTGAATTCATCAAGTACATAAAATGAGCCGGAGCATTAGTGAGTCCGAATGACATGACGAGATACTCATATAACCCGTATCTCGTCGAGAATGCCGTCTTGGGTATGTATTCCGCCCGGATTTTTATCTGGTGATATCCGGACCGAAGATCCATCTTCGAGAAAACCTTAGCACCCACTAGTTGATCGAAAAGCATATCGATACGTGGTAGTGGATACTTGTTCTTGATAGTTACGGCATTTAGCGGCCGATAGTCCACACATAACCTCAGAGTCTCGTCCTTTTTCTTGACGAACAGCACGGAGCATCCCCATGGTGATGAACTGGGGCGAATGAAGCCTTTGCTTAACAAATCGTTCAGCTGCTCCTTCAGCTCCGCGAGTTCCTTTGGTGCCATTTTATAGGCCTCAGAGAGATGGGTGTGGTTCCTGGTGCTAGTTCAATTTTGAACTCCACTTCACTCAAAATTATTAACCGCAACAACATCACATCAACAGTGCAGTATACGTGAAGGAAACAAGGTTTTTGACAATTCTGAAATGTGACCAATGATTGTTCAAGTTTGTCAAACACTTAAATCAACAGCAAGGAATGATGAAAGATAACTAATGACTATGTCATGGAACTTAGAGAAGTATAAAAATCTTCATGTCCATAACCAGTCTCAAGTTACAGGGGCAATGAACACTGCTCTGTTTAGATTGACCCTTCGACCTTAATCCCAGAATTTGATTATGAAAATGGCAGTTTCATGTCTCAAGGTGAATATCAAAGTTATACATAACTTCAATATATTTCCAAGGAGTATTATTTGCCTTCACATCTGTTCTGGGTCAGGAGTTGTGATATTTCAAAGTTGACAGAAATCTGGAACAATTTTGACAGCACCTCCTTTGAAAGTGTCTGTTTGTCCGGAAGATTTCATAAAGTTCTACCCCAAATCTGTAGAAACTTTGAACTACAAAGTCGTAGCACATATCACAAACTTTCCAACGGTGCCTTACATGACACTTAGAGATTTTTCTACAAGAAATTATGGTTGAAATACAGAAAATTCCAGAGAGCATTTTTGGCCTGCCCTGTTTTTTGGACAGTTAACACTCATCTGAGATTCTGATCTATTTGGAGGGAGATTCTGTTCGGGAGTTCTACAGAAAAGTTGTAGAAGACTTCAAAAACTTTCCAGAAATGTATCCTTCACCTCCATTGGTTCAACCAATCATAAGTTATGCCCTGTTCAATATCAGCAAAAATTCTGCTGAAAACAGGGGAGGTTGTTACTAAAGATTTGAGATGAAAACTATACTCCCAATTGACTCTTTGTTCAATATAGGAGTTCATTAACCCCTAGTGAAATCCTAAAATCCAAATTTACTCTTTTATTTGAAACTTTCTTTTCAATGCAGTTAAGAATATTTCACGGTACTACGTTTCCTCACCAAATCAAAAATCCTAACCGGCGTTACACCGGCATATACGTCTCAAGTGGTGGCACTAAAATGATCACTCACAAAAGTTTTCTAAACGCAATGTTCTAACGTGGTTAAGGTACCTGCAGAAAAACAATCAATAGTGATGCACACAATGGTTTTCCATTACAGGCAGGTCCATATCATAGTAAAAACATACGCCCCGTATCATTGCCATACAGGCCGTCCTTGAGTCAAGTCACGTCTCAAGGTACATGGTCGCGTTTTAACACCACACGACGGGGAACCCGAGTAGAGCGTGAACGGGTCGTCACGGTTGGGAATGTTATCAACCCAACGGATACCACCTACTGCCTCATGACAGTTGAGGCACGCCGATGGCGAGCGCTGCGTATGGCCCTTTGAACATTGAACGTTCAAGAGTTGCATACTATCGTGTTACTTACCACACGATGGGGTATTCTCACTTCTGCCTAAAGCACGCTGGAGATCAGCGTTTTCATATGTTCTCAGAACCATAGAGAGGTTCAGAGACTCATATTAACTACCGTGCCAAGCCATGGTATACCATCCCATACTATTACTCGTATGGCGAGTTACCGCAATTGATCCTCCTGCGGTGGCGTACCTTACCTCTTACCTCCACGTAGGTGCGTCGTTACTGAATTGAAATACTGAAGGTAACACACTGTTAGCTTGCCACCTGAAGATAAGTGCAGCGGCAGGGTTTCCGATGAGTCTCTGATGGCTCACCGAACAACCATCCTCATAGCAAATTTTTATAACCTGCAAAACACTAATAATGCAACCGTGGGCACGATGGCTCAGCAAGACTTAACCGACACTCCTAAACATGGAACTCCACATGCAGGGATTACTAACATAGGAAAGGTATGATGCAATAACGACACGCCTAAATGTTGATCCTTACTTTCAGGTTTATAGCAGCAGATTATTATGCCTTAGGCAGCCCTCACATCGGAAGTCCACAATCAAACAAGAAACGCTTTCCTCCGATGTGGTGATGCCCAAAGAGGAAAATAAACTTAATGAGCTCTACAACTACAGCATACATGGTTGGCAATACAATGAATTTAAGAACTTCACATCAGCAATGATTCATCACACTTTATCTGGAATTTATTACTACGTCACAACTCAGTGAACAAGTGGTACTCATATAACCGCGAGGGACGGTGATTGCAATCAGGACACACCCGGAATACACGACACATACACCCGCCTCAAAAGACTCACGCGAGTTCTTTCTTACGTTGTATGCAGCAACCTTTCACCCGTCACTCCAATGCCGAACCAGTTCCGCCGACCCATCAGAAGGGCCACTACACGGAACACGTCGAAGTTGCTCCGCTAGCGGGTTTACACCTCTGACACCAACCCCCAAAGGACGGCCGTATAAGTTTCGACACGAGAGTACCCGAGTTACATCGGTTTATCGGGTCCCATATATCCGACATGCATCCGGTACTGTTCAAACTTGCTCAGCAGGGCGGCATACGCATCGGTCCTTAACCGACACAAACAGAGCTACAGCCACACAGGCCCAACGTCCTGCTGCTCCTACTCTCTACTCGGTCTCATTTTCCATTCCAGAACTGTCATTTTCTAGAATCATACCCCCGCTGTACCCACATCCTAAACTCGCGGGTAGCTTCCAACTACCCGACTTGTACCGGATCCTATACAACTTTAGCCTAGCAGAATCTACACGAAGGAAACCTGTTCTACCCTTTACTCCAAGGGTTTGTGGGTCATGCATTTGGAGTATCAATCACCTTGACCTAATGCACAATACATGCTAGACCAATAGAAGTGATACAAAGCAAAATATAACTAAAGGCTGTTAAATGCAAACCGGGGCTTGCCTTATGTTGCTGCAGGTTTAGTTCTACTTTATAGTCAGTATCTTGGCGATGAGTTAAGCTTCAACTTGCTGCTCCGAGTCAAGTTGCCCGTCGACCTCCTTCGTCGTATTTCCTACCGATATGAATATGCACAGTTTTTAATACAAGTAACTGAATTATAAAACAAATGTGTTTTTAGGAACTAAGAATGGTTTAGACCAGCTCTAAAGTGAGAGATGGGCTCTGTTATGGACAGAAACAGAGAAGAACTTTAGGTGGGCAGTGGATGTTTGTTGGAGTAAAATTCAAAGATCTATTTATAATGGACATAAGAAAGGTAGTAGGAAAAACCAGCAGAAAACTGGAGAAGATGATCTCAACTTGCTCCGAAATTTTTACAGTGGTCCATAGATCATACAGAGGTATGTCTTGCAAAATTTCAGACAAAGTTGATGGAAGATGTGGCCTAGGGAATTTTCTTACTATTTGGCTTCTCTGAAATCCTATGGAAATTATAGTGTCTTTTCATGCTCCAAATTTGGTTTTTCAGAAACTTGAGAGTCTCATGAGTCCATAGGACTTGGTTTCACCATTTTTGGAGCTTCCTACACAGAGATATGAATTTTCCAAACTTGGTTAAAAGTCTAAAAAAGTCTCTGTTTATTTTCCCATTTTTTCAGAGACATAGAGGATTCAAACAACATTTGGCCAAGCAAATGGAGTCCAATGCCTCGGCAAAGTTTACTGGAGTTCAAGGATTATTGGGAGAATGTCGTGCCCAAATTTGGGAATTTTGCAATAAACAGAACTCCTGTAAAAATTCATACAAGATTTTCCTTATATGAATTAATGAGCCAAATCCAGTAATTTTCATAAATATTGGGCTGCACCCCTGGATAGTACTCTTTGAGAGGAATCCAGCAAAATTTGTTTCACAATTTTTGGGCACTCCTACACAAAGTTATGGCTCTCCAAACTTTGAACTGAAATGGGAAAATCTGGAAAATGTTTAAATGCTGACAGTGGGTCCCACTCGTCATCCCTAACCTCCAGCCACGCGCCAAAACAGAGCAGTGGCGGCTGCCTCCGGTGAGATCGCCGTAAATGAGCTTCCCGGCCACCTCCGGACCCCCTGCTGGCCGCTCCCCCATTTTCCACCATGCTGAACTCATTGGTGAGGTCGCCGACGGCTAAAACTCGCCGGAAAGCAGTGCGCACCGGCCACAGCTAACCCTAGAGCTCCGACGAGGACGTGTGCAGTGATTTCTCCACGAAATGGTCGGTTCTTGGGCTCTATAGCACCAGGGAATCATGGAGAAGACCGACATGAGGTCTAAACAGGCCGGGGAGAGCTCCAAACCTATCGGCACCTTGCACCCGACATGGTTCAGTGGTATACCCTCAAAAAGAACTCGAATTCCTCACTCCACACTCAATTTCTTGGTCTAAAATCGATGGAGGAGGTGTGCTAGGCAGTTAAGAACTTGTGTGTGGAGTTTGAAACACAACCAACACGAATTGAGGACGAATTTTGCAATTTCTTACCTCAAGGTCAGTTTCGGCCGCCCGGGAGAAAAACTTGAAATTCTCCCTCTGTGATCAATGGCTTGGGCTGAGTTTCGGAGGTGAGCAACTAGGCTTGTAGGTGCACCTATGGTGTGGCTTGCCTGGGCGAGATCGCTGCTGGTTTGGACTGCCCACAGTGATCAGTTCGGTTCTTCAGCTTTTACCTGAGAGCTGCAGAGCTTTTGCTGATTTCCGGTGCTAAGGAGCTCGGGGCCGTGGGGGAAAGTTGCTTGTCGGCTAGAGAACCCTTGGGCGCAGCCTTTCTCTGTTGGGAGCTCGGGCAAAGGGGAAAGCAACACTGGTTGCAAATGAGAGGAACAGAGGAGCGCACGGTGGCTGTTTTCTTCACGGGGAGCAGAACAGGAGCCACGAGCAGCTCGGTCCAGAGACTAAAGGATCACGCTGAGAAGAGAAGGAAGCTGCTTCACGGTTGCCAGCGCGAGGGAGAGGCAGCAGGAGCTGGCGCTCGGGCGACGGGAGGTGGCGCACGCTGCTGTCGAGTGAAAACAGAGAAGACTTCGGGTTGAAGTCTACTGACATGTGGGCCCCATCTCTCCTCTCTTATCCCTCAATTCCTTTTTAAAATAGCAAACGAGCTCCATATTTGATAAAATTTGGAGGACGGCCAAAAGAAATATGAGGAACACAATGGTGCACTTAAATTTGAATTTCGGTGAAGTCGGAATTTGAAACTGAAATTTAAATTCAAATTTGAATTTTCTCCCGTTTAAATTCCAACAAATAGGAAATCCTTTTGAAATGCTCTGAAAATTTGCTGGGCTATTATTGGATGTGTGGAGAACCCAATGAAAGCTTTAGATCTCCGTGTTCGGGAATTTTTGCAAGTTCAAGTTTCGACTTGGAGGTCACACCATTAAATTCGAAAGTTTAAATTCCCTCTCGTTTTCTCAGTGTGACTTGTAGCTCCACTTGCTTGAGTTTTTGGGATTTCACATCGCCTCGACTTCTTGTAGTACCTCGGGCCTAAACACTTTACTTTCCCCTGTTTGGTTCCAAAATAGTGGAGTTTTGCACTTCCTCCCATACAAAGCCTCAAATGGTGACATCTTCATACTAGCCTGATAGCTGTTGTTATAGGAGAACTTCGCATACGGTAAGTTCTTATCCCAACTCCTATTGTTCTTTAGCGCACACACTCTCAACATATCCTGAAGGATCTGATTGGTTCTTTCCGTCTGTCCGTCAGTCTGGGGATGATAGGCAGAACTAAAATTCAGATGAGTTCCCATGGTTTCATGTAACTTCTGACAGAACCATCAGGTGAACTGTGTCCCTCGATCTGACACTATCTTCTTTGGCACTCCATGGAAACACACTATCCTTGACATGTATAATTCTGCCAATTTGGATCCACTGTAGCTTTCTTTCACGGGGATGAAATGAGCTACCCTGGTTAGCCTATCGATGATGACCCATATCGAATCATATCCTGATTGGGTCCTAGGCAGTTCCCACTATTAAATCCATACCGATTTCTTCCCATTTCCATTCAGACACTTTGAGTGGTTGCAATAATCCCGCGGGTCGTTGATGTTCGGCTTTCACCAACTGACATGTGTCACATAGGGCAACATGTTCCGTGACATCTCGCTTCATTCCCTACCACCAATATCTGCTCTTGAGGTCATGATACATCTTCGTACTTCCCGGATGAATGGAATAGTCAGAATCATGAGCCTCCTTCAAAATCAATTCACGGATCTCCTTCACTTCAGGCACACAGATTCTTTTCCCGTGCCACACCGTACCTTGTTCATCCTCTCTGAAACCAGAGGCTTTATTATCCTTGATGAGTTCTCTGATTTCTTGTATCTTCTCATCATTCTTTTGATCATCGTGTATGTCTTGCTCTAAGGTGGACTCCACTTCCATGGCAATGGCCTCACCACTATTCACCAGACATAGATTGAGTTTTACAACCTCTTCCTTCAGTTCTGTAGGCATGTCCTTTAAGCTCAACCTATTGACCTACACCTTCCGGCTTAAAGCATCTGCCACGACGTTCGCTTTCCCAGGATGATAGTGGATGCCGACATCAAAGTCGTTGATCAGCTCTAACCATCTCCTATGTCTGAGGTTGAGATCTGGCTGTGTGAAAATATACTTTAAGCTCTTATGATCCGTATATATCTCTGTCCACTTCCCCATCAAGTAATGCCACAAAATCTTCAACACGTGTACCACTGCAGCTAGCTCTAGGTCATGCGTAGGATAGTTCTTCTCGTGCTTCTGGAGCTGCCGGGATGCATATGCCACGACATGCCCCTCTTGCTTGAGACCACATCCCAACCCGTTTCCAGAGGCATCGCAGTACACCGAAAGGTTCTTCTGCATATCTGGCATAACTAGCACTAGGGCTGTTGTCAATCTTTTCTTCAGTTCCTGAAAACTCGTCTCGCACTGCGGTGTCCATGTGAATGGGATTCCCTTCTCCAACAATTTGGTGAGGTGTCTCGAAATCTTGGAGAAACCCTTGATAAAACGTCCATAATACCCAGCCAATCCTAAGAAGCTTCGAACTTCCCTGACATTCTAAGGGGTCTTCCACTTCTGTACATCCTCGATCTTGGCGGGATCTACGGAGATTCCTCCCTCCAAAATTATATGTACTAAGGAGGGAACTCTCTTCAGCCAAAACTCACACTTGCTCAACTTGGCATATAGTTGGTGTTCTCTCAGCTTTTGCAACACCAACCTTAGATGTTCCTCATGTTCTTCTTCATCTTTGGAGAAGATGAGAATGTCATCAATGAAAACCACCACAAATTTGTCCAGATATTCCATGAATACCTTGTTCATGAGATACATGAAGTATGCCGGGGCATTAGTTAGCCCGAAAGGCATGACGGTGTATTCATACAGTCCGTACCGAGATACGAAAGTTGTCTTTCGAATATCAGTTTGCCTTATCTTAAGTTGGTGATATCCCGACCTGAGATCAATTTTCGAGAACACACAAGCTCCCCTCAACTGATCAAACAAGTCTTCAATGCGGGGTAATGGATACTTGTTCTTGATGGTTACTTCATTCAACGCACGGTAGTCTATGCACAACCTTTGGGTTTCGTCCTTCTTGGGCACAAATATCACTGGAGCTCCCCAGGGTGAGGAACTAGGACGAATGTACCCCTTCTCTGTCAATTCTCTCAAATGTTCCTTGAGTTCTTCCAGCTGTTTGGAGTCCATCCGATAGGGTCTCTTGTATATCGGAGCTGTTCTAGGCACTAGCTCAATCGCGAATTCCACTTCACGATCGAGGGGCATCCTCGCAACTCCTCCGGAAAAACATCTGGATATTCCCTGATGATCCTAATCTCCTCCACTTCCACCTCAACTTGATTGAGTTTAATGTCCCTCCTAGGCTCTTGTATGGTTATGAACTTTACTCTTGTGCCACTAGGGTGAGTTAGTTCCACCGTTCTTGTCAAACAATGGATGATTCCGTTATGTTTGGTCAACCAATCCATACCCAAAATAATATCTATCCCTTGTGAGTCTATCACTATGAGATTTGCAGTAAATGCTACCCTATTAATGTCTAGATTCACCTTGGGACACACTTGTCTTGTCCTTATCTCTCCCCCTGGAGAGTTTACTGCTAGCATATGGTCCATTTGAATTGTTGCTAGATCATGCTTCTTAACAAACCCTTGAGCAATGAATGAGTGGGTAGCACCATAATCAAACAACAGGGTTACAATGTGTAAATTGGCAGGAAACTTACCGATTACCACGTCTGGTGCCTCTTGCGCTTCCTGGCACATGGTTCACCCGTCCTCGCATCACATTCTGCTGTTGTGGCTGCATGGGCTTCTTCTTTGGGCACTTATGGGCGTAGTGCCCCACTTCACCACAGTTGAAGCATTGCACCCCAACCTTAGGTGCCTGACCTTTGTTGTCTTGGGGTTGGTTCGGTGGTCCTTGTACTGCTGGTCGAGGTTGATATGTGGGGCGAGGCTGCTGTACAAACTGGCGTTGTGGCTGTGCTGGTGCCGACAGAGGCCTGAAATTCGGGTTGTACCCTCTGGATGCTGAGTAGGGTACCACAACACGGCTCGTCTGCCCTGCGGGTTGCTGCATCAGACGTGGGCGTGTGTTGCTACCCGAGGCTTGGTGTGACTATCTCACCTTCCTCTTGTTTTCATTTTCCAAGGCCTTCAGCTTCCTCTCCACAACAAATGCTCTGTCTACCATCTTTTGGAAGCTTTCATACTCGTTGGAGGACACTACACACTGCATTTCCGCAGTAAGTCCTTCCACAAAGCAGTCCTGTTTCTGCTCATCAGTCTCGATGTCCCGTGGTGCATAACGGGATAGTTGGGTGAACTTAGTGAGGTATTCCCTCACAGTCATGTTTCCTTGCTGCAGCCCCAAGAACTCCTTTCTCTTATTTTTGAGTTCACCCCTTGGTATGTAATGGTTGCTGAAACTGCGCTTGAACTCTTCCCAAGTGATGTTCTCAGGGTCATGATGGGCTGCTACGTATGCGGTCCACCAATCAGCAGCAGGTCCATGCAATTGGTGAGAGGCAAACAGCACCCTCTCATACCCTTGGCATTGTATGATCCTCATCTTGCTCTCAATGGTCTTTAGCCAGTCATCTGCCTCCAGAGGTTCAACAGCACTAGCAAACTTTGGAGGTTGAGTCCCCAGAAACTCACTCAACCTTGGTTGGCATGGTGCAGCTTGTGGAGGTGGAGCTTGGTGCAAGTTGGCCACCACTTGAGTTAAACTCTGGATGAGCTGATTCTGATTTTCAAGCATTTGGTGGATAGGATCAGCTCCTTCACGGTGACCACCCCTGTCTTGTACTCCAGAAAGATGAGGGTTGCCGGCCTCATCGTAGTTTTTGGCGGGGTTGGCACCACGTCCCTTTCCTCTTCCGGCCATCTATCATGATCAACCAGATGTTAATTTAAAGCATTATGCATTAACTTCCCGAATTTGCTTGTTTAAACTTAAACTTTTGAGGCCTTATTATATAATCACTCTCTGAGGGTTTCACGTCTCACGCGAAAATGAATGTACTCTTAATTCATAGGGGGTTCACACATCAAAGCAAAACAACCTAAAGACGAGGTTGTGGACAAATGCCCATGGCTTTCACAACTCACGTCACACACCAAACATTAACACACCATTAACTAGGGTATTGACTCGACTACTCGGTAACCTGTTGAACTAAGGGGAAAGGACTCTACACGACTCGTATCACTGAGCTGGCTACTCGGGATCTTCCTCATTATTGCGGCTGCCCTCTGACTCCGCTTTGGGTGGGGAAGTTGCTGGTGGAGAAGTGCGGCGACGCCTGCTCGCCCGGCGGTCTGGGGAGTCAGGAGTCCATGTGTCATTCACGGTGACACACAGTTCATTCCCATCTCCTCTTTCTCTCGCCCTCAAGCTGGCTCGAAGCAACGCCTCAGTCTCCTTCATGGTGTCACGAACATCCTGAAGCTCATGCTGACACTCCTGCAGTCGAGTGCTGAGCATAGCAGCATCCTCCAAGCACAGGTCCATGTGCTCATGGGAAGTCCCCTGCTGCACTGGCGGGTACTTGTACTCCGCGGTACCACTCTCACGCTGGAGTACATACATGTACTCAGTCCTGTCTAGGTGGCGACGGTAGATGTAACTCTGGCAGGTGATGGCCTCCCAGGTGACATCCTTCTTGGCATCGACCTGTGTCGCACGGCAAGCTGGAGAGCGGTGGATCTTGAGCAGCTGATTTTCATGGATAATCCTCATTTCTGAACTCCATTCTTCCCGCATCTCACGGATGGTCCGGGTGGAGCTGTAGTGTATAATTAGCTTGCCCGTATTGCCGGCAGCGTGGAGCATACGCCGTAGACGGCGCAACAAGCCTCCTACTGCCAACCCATAGGAGTGGTACGTCACCGGACGATTCTCCTCTCTCAAGGCAAGGGCAACTACAGGAACTCTCCCTCCGGTGGACTTGCGGGCGGTGTGGATCATGCGAACCATCTAAAACATAAAGCATTTAAAATTAAGTTAGATAAGAGTTAAACAAAAATTGTATTTTGAAGAAAAGTTGGGACACGGTGAATAAAGTGACCCCGTTAAATAACACTTTTCAACCCACACCTTTGTAAAATAGTTTTTAAGAAAATAGGGTCCTTAAATATGTCCATTTCTACCTAGGTCCACGTTCCTACGGGCAACCTTGGCTCTGATACCACTTCTGTCACACCCGGTTTCTCCGAAGAACCACCGAGTGAATATCACATGTATGCCAGGATCATTTTCTCATACATGTGACGAAAAATAGTGAAGCATCATCATATTACATGCCAGGTGTTTGAATATAAATAAGTCTTACATAGCATACGGCTCGATGGATGATAATAAGTTCATAACATGTAAATAAAACAGCAGCGGAAATAAATCTTGTGGGCTCCGTCACAGGCGTTGCCCGGGGGACTCCATGAACCTAGAATTCCTCTTCGGGTCCAAAGTCTTGGTCATTGAACACAACATCATCCCCTTGACCTGAGCAGCAATTTAAACCAACAAATATGCAAGTTTGTGTACCGTTGGTACTCAGAGAGTGTGGGAAAGTTATGTCATGCATGGCTAGAGCAAGGAGAGATTGACTCATGGTTAAAGCACTACACAATTAATACCTATTACCTTAGCTTATTAAGCACCTACATTACTACACAGGTGAAATGGTCCCAATCTCCCAACCCATCATAAAAATCAAGTAACCATAATCATCATATCCAATGTCAAGCTCCCCGCTTAACATCCTCAACTTCCAAATCCATCATACTCTAATCATGAATAAGTCCAAGCCGCTCTTGACCGTGAGCATGGCTGTCATGACAGTTTTGACTCTGCAGAGTTTGCACCACTGTACCCACATGTAGTGATTTCATCCCCCGTTGCCGGGTGGACTAAAAGAACCTCGATTATGCCAGTGGTCGCGAACCACATTCACACTTCCCAGGTGTGTAGCCAGGAGATCACTACGAAGCCTTTACAAAGGGATTCCCGACGAGCATGGGCCCACTGAGGTTTCACCCCTAACAGCATATAAGAGGCTCCAACCCCGCTGCAGTGGCTACCTCTTGAGCCTTGCGGTTGATATGGTAGTCCAACTGACACCTACTCCCCGCACCATCCAACACACCCATACTACGCCGGGGATACACCTAATTAATTGGCCAAGCTGCCCCATCTCAACATGTGGTTGGCACGGTAAAGCCAGGTTACATGCTCCATGAACCGGTCCTTAGGATCCAGGCAAGTGCTAAACACAAACCCGAGTCTCGTGCACCCAGCACCAACCAAATCATCCAACTTGCCTCGATCCCTACCTCTACATAACTCATGATATCTCAATTCAAGAGTAAGGTAAATAAATTGATGATCTCATATCCCAATTATCCCATTCTAAGCATGGCTAAGCATAAGCGTATAAGTAAATGACATGATAAAATAAGTCCCAACCCAAGCTACAAGGAAACAAGGTAATGCAATTCTAGGGAAACTTCCTAGCATGGGTTTCATATTTCAATTGACAATGCAAATAATTCTATCTACACATCCTAGCATACGATCAAAGTGGTCAAGGACACTTGACTTCTTCCTGCTGCTCTGGGAATGGAAAGTCTTGGTCTTGGAAGGTTGAGAACTTGCTCTGGGGCAGGTTCTACTCATGCCAATACACATAGCAAAAGAAAACAACAATCCATAAGCCATAGTTCACACTTTCACTCATGCAAACCACACATACATACATATGGGAGTCATTCACATTACTAAGTGTTGTGGTTATCCTAGATGTGTTGATTTTTGACCTACATGCAATTTTAAACATATGTATATGATTTCTAACTTTTGTATTCAGATTTCTGTTTGCACACTATATATGAATTTCCAATTTAAACAAATTCTTTATATCCAATTCATACACTCTTTAGCTACCAAGTTTGCATGGACGGTAATTTACTACTCCAAATAGGTTTTCAGCTCTTTTACCAAATCATAAACTGAAATTTTTGGATTTGGATACTTCATTTATGATTTTCCAATTATGCATACCTATTTTCCTATATTTTTCAGATTTATTTTCTATGCCTAAAAGTGAGTTTTAATATTAAATAATAGGACATATCATCTAAACAGAATAGGTTCTGATCTAAAATATTAAATAATATATTTTTGAACTTCTCCTCTGATATGAACTAATTTAAATTTATTTTGTCAGTTTTTTAGAATTATTTTCTAGCCTAAAAATATGTTTCTAGGACTAATAAATATGAACAACATTTAGACAGATTTCAATTCAGCCTAAAATCTATTTTTAACTCATTCTAAAGTTTTCCATGTGCTAGGAGAGTTTAAATTTGAATTTGTACATGTGTTTGCCTTACTTTTTAAATTTAAATCCTAGTCACATATTCAAATTTCTGAATTTAATATCATATAGGGTCAAAAAGGTAAATCCACCCTACTGCAGGGTCTAATATACTATTTTATAAATTTCCAGGGGTCTAGCTACACATATCAGAGGAGTTTTCCTAATTTTTATTAAGTCCAGGGGCTTAAATTGATTTTTAAATAAATTTAAACGAATTTCTGAAGTTCCAGGGGCTAGATCAGATGTTTTCGGGGCTAGCTCCTGTTTTCCGAGATCCCCAGAGTGTAGCACATAAGAATCCCGGCTTTTATAACGCGGGGCTGATGTGGACCGTCCGATTTAAAATAGACGGCTCAGATTAGATCGCCGAACCGGTACATGCGGGTTTTGATTTTACCGTGCGATTTAAAATAGACGGCGCACAAGGGGCCACGTTGCCCTGGCCGGAGCCAGCCCACGCTGCCCGGCGGCGCGCGGCGCGGGAGGCGGCGATCTTGCCGGAGATCTTCGGGTTTTCGTCTATACTTCCTAAAACTTGGATTTCATGGCATAGAACGGTAGAGGGGAGGTCGGGGATCTCACCTCAAGGTTTTTCTTGAGCTCGGAGGCCCTGGAAGGCGGTCGGCGGCGAGGTCCGAGATGAAATAGCGGCGGTCCTCGCCGGAGCTGCGTCTAGGGTGCAAAACACCGGGTTTTCTTCACCTGCGTGACTCCCCAGAGGCGGTGGAACATGATCGGCGCGTTAGATCAGAAAATCCGAGCAAGGATCGAAAGAAAACGGTGATCGAAGCTTCGGTTCTCACCAGAGAGAAAAGTAGAGCACGCGGTGGAATTCGGCGAGTTTCTTTGAGGAAATTTCACAAGGGGAGGCGGCGGAGGATCGGCTTGGTTAAATAGCAGCTTCCGGGGCCGAAGATCGGGCTGGTGGCACGGTTTTTCGGAGGTGGTTTCGATTCGGGTGCGAGAGAGTCCCGGGTCGGCCGGGCACGCGGGAGGTGAGGGATGACACGCGGGCCCCGCGTGTCAGTGAGAGGAAGAGAGATCGCGCGGTCGTGGGCTGTCGCGGGGGGGGGGGGGGGGGTAATAGTGGGCCGGCTGGCGGGTTTCGGCCCACTGGCCGGTTGGGGTTTTTTTCTTTTTCTTTTTTCCTTTTCTTTTCTGTTCTGATTTGAATTTGAATTCCAGTTTGAATTTGAATTTCTGCACCACATGCAATATGTCCAAAAAATTTTAAATTCCCTCCTTTTGCAGATTTTGGGGTGTTACAGTGAATAATATCAGTGGAAAATTGAATAAAATGAGAGGGAGTGGGACCCATTTGTTAGCCACACATTCCTCTAAACCGACTCAATTTTCTCCTCTACGGGCGACACTGCGATCACAGCGAGCACCAGCGCTGGCTGCGATGTGCGCCCTATGATTTTCACTGCGCCACCTCCTGCTGGCTCCCCCGATGCTTGTCCTGATCACCACGCTAAGAGAGCCACAGAGCCATTTTGTTTCTCCAGTCCGCACTCGCTTCGGTTGCTTTCCTCGCACCGAACACCGCCGCTGGGTTCTCCCCCGATCGACCACAGCACCCCGTGCTCGGTTGCTCGAGCCTTCCACAGCAAAAACCATCACCAACACGTGCTCTAGCCCTCCACCATCCCAACTCCTTCGGTCTCTGGCCATTGGAGCTTAAAATTCCCGGAGTTGCAACTGTGCCGCCGTGAACACCGAAAGTTCCAACTTTCGGTCACCGTGGACAACTCAAACCGGAGAAGCTCACACTTAAGCAATCCAGCCCATTGGTGCACCTATGACCGGAGCTGCTCACCTCTAAAATTCAGCCCAAGCCATGACTCCTCGGAGGAGAATTCGGAGATTTTCCCCCGGCAGCGCAACTCGACCCCGAGGTACAGAGTTGCTAAATTCAACTTCAATTCGTGTTGTGAGTGGCTCAAGCTTCGCACACAGGTTCTAGACTAGCTAGCGCCCTTCCTCCCTCGATTCTAGGCCAGGAAATTAGGTGTAGAGCGAGGATTACACGTTCTTGTCGTGGGAAAACCTTCGGACCACTTTGGGCGCACGGTGCCAATAGGTTTGGAGGGCTCCCAGGCGGATTTGGCTGCCATGTCCAGATCCTACACCTCCCACTGGTGCTCTGGGGACCAAGAACTGATCGTTTGGTGGAGAGTTCACCATGCACGACCTCGCCGGAGCCCTAGTTCTCGCTGTTGCCGGTGCGCTGTTGTTTCCGATGAGATCCGGTCGCCGGCGACCCCACCGGTGTGTTCAGCGTGCCTGAAAACAGGTGGGCGGCCAGTATGGGGCCGGGAGATGGCCGGGAAGGCTTTTCCCGCCACCCTCGCCGGAGAACGACGCGGGTTTCTCTGTTTGGCGCGAGGTAGAAGAGGGTGCTGACATGTGGGTCCCGCTGCAGCGTTTAATCTTTTCCAGAATTTCCTAATTCGGTTCAAACTTTGGAGAGCCATAACTTTGTGTAGGAACCTCCAAAAATTGTGAAATAAATTTTGTTGGATTCCTCTCATAGAATACTAACAATGGGTGCAGTCCAATGGTTATGAAAATTTATGTATTTGGCTCATTAATTCAATTAAATAAAATCTTGTAGGAATTGTTACAGAGGTTCTGTTTATTGGAAAATTCCCAAATTTGGGAAGGACGTCCTTCCTAAAATCGTTGAACTCCAGTAAAAATTTCAGGGTCATTGGACCTCATTTGTTTGGCCAAATGTGATGTCAATCCTATATGTCTCTGAAAAATGTAAAAAAATACACAGAGGCATTTTCAGCATTTCTTATCAACTTTCAAAATTCATATCTATCTGTTGGTAGCTCCAAAAATGGTGAAACAAATTTTGTTAGAACCATGGAGACCTACCCTAATTAGATCTTCCACTGTTATCCATGTTAAAACTCCTGATTTGGGCTCAAAATTCAAACAATCCTTGTGCTTGTGGTAATTTTGGAGACCACAAGGTGCAATGAAGTTTCTCCAATTTTTGCTCAAATCATCCTTAGAGAGAATATTATCCACTGGAAAAATAACAAAACCAATTAAGGGTCCTAAACAGTAGTAGCTATGAATAGAAGTTCAATTCTTTTAAGTCCTTAACACTTATACATATATTTTGCTACATTTCATTTATGACCGAGGTTGAGGATATGCCGGAGCCGTTGGACGTCCTGCCACCTGAAGCTAACTTTCCATTTGACTTGCAATCAGGCAAGCCGCGGTGTGCATTTAAGTACCTTTTACAAAGTTTTTCATTTGTATCACTTATGTCTAGGTTGAAATGGTTGCACTAGAGTTAAGGTGTTTGAAACCCCACTTGCATGACTTTAAATCCAATGAAGGGTTGGGTAGTTTATAGACTCGAGAGTAGAGAATGCCGTGCTAATATGCATAGGATCTCGATAGAAGTCGAGTAGTTGGAATCTACTCGCGAGGTAAGGCTTTATCACACGGTATGAAATAGAATAGAAAATGGCTTAAAGAGTTGTGAATCTGAGACCCAGAAGTGGGGATAGGATGCAGTGAGCGGAGGTCTCACGTGCGTAGCCGTGTTGGTGTCGATTGTGGACCGAGTCGTGTGCGGGCCTGATGAACAAGTATCGAACAGTACCGGATGGCATACTGACATAAGCAGGAAGATGTAATTGGTTAACTTGGGTGCCGAGGCTTACCCAACCGTAAATAGGAGTAGGTTGAGGGTAGCAAGGTGTAAATCTGCCAGTGGGAACATTCACGCTCCACGCGGCGACCTCCTGCACCGGTTTGGCATTTGGGTTTCCTTTGAAAGGTTTTTTTATACAACAGAGTAGGAAGGGGTGTGGAATCACGCTTCTGAAAGTGGGTGTATGTGACGTGTTGTCCGGGTGTCTCCTGATTGCAATCACCGTCCCTCGCGGTTATTTGAGTACCGCTTGTTCAATGTTCTGTGGCATAGTAAGAAGAAAAATAAGCCAGATGAATGATAATATGATGTGATGAATTATTAATGTTTTGGAAACCATGCCTGATGTAGATTTAGAGCTAATTAAGATTATTTTCCACTTTGGGCATCACCACATCGGAGAAAAGCGTTTTTTGTTTGATTGTGGACTTCTGATGTGAGGGCTGCCTAAGGAACATGAATCTGTTGCTATAAAACTGAAAGTAAGGATCAACTTATAGGCGTGTCTTTGTTGCAAAGTCCTTTTTCCTATCTTACATATCCTTGCATGTAGAGTTCGATGACTAGGTTGTCGGTTAAGCCTTGCTGAGCCATCGTGCTCACGGTTGCAATATTTGAGCTGTGTGCAGCTGAGAGCTATGAGGAGGGGTCCTAGGATGAGGCGGTGCCCCCATCAGGGTACACGGCCGAGCTGGAGCCCTGCACGCCGCCGTGATCTCCGGTTATATGTTGCTAGTGTGTAGCGTCCCCGGGCTGGACGGCTGCACTTTTGCTTAGTTAGGTTAAGAGAGTAGTTATGTATATTACTTCTGCTGTATAATTAAGTTTTGTAAAAACACTTCCGCTGTTTTATATCAAATAAAAGTTTGTATGTTGTTCTTAATTCTTTTCGTGTGTGCTGTTGGGTGCTGCATAGCACGGCACCACCCTATGCGATCCCGGAGTGGGTGAACCACGGGGTGGTCCCCACAGTCGTGGTATCAGAGCTAGGTTGGGAATAGCATGCTTGAAAAGAGCCTATTTTTGAAAACCTAGAAGTAGTCGAGTGAGGATTAGTCATTAAGCCCACATAAAGTCTATGATAGTAGTAGATATTATGGTGAAAATGCTAACATACTTGTTATACATTCTGTACCGACGCTCCGACATCAGGTAATAGGTAAGATACGCCACCGCAGGGGGATCAATTGCGGTAAGCTCGCCATACGAGCAATAGTATGGAATGGTATACCGTGGCTTGGCACGATAGTTAATATGAGTCTCTGAACCTCTCTATGGTTCTGGGAGCATATGAAAACGCTGATCTCCAGCGTGCTTTAGGCAAAAGTGAGAATACCCCATCGTGTGGTAAGCAACACGATAGTATGCAACTCTTGAACTTTCAATGTTCAAAAGGCCATACACAGCGCTCGCCATCGGCGTGCCACAATGGTAATGAGGCAGTAGGTGGTATCCGTTGGGTTGATAAGATTCCCAACCGTGACGAGCCATTCACGCTCTACTCGGGTTCCCCGTCGTGTGGTGTAAAAACATGACCATGTACCTTGAGACGTGGCTTGAATCAAGGACGATCCGTATGGTAATGGTACGGACCGTATGTTTTTATTATGATATGGAACTGCCTGAAATGTCAAAAACCTTTGTGTGCACCATTATTGTGTGTTCTTCTGCAGGTACACTAACCACGTTAGTGCATGACGTTTAGCAACCGTTTGTGAGTGACGATCTTAGTTCCATCATTTGACACGTATATGCCAGAATACCAGTTTAGGATTTTTCTTTGGTGAGGAAACGTAGTACCGAGACTGCATAAAAGGATATTTTTTAAAGAAAAGAGTTAAAATGAAGTTTAGGATTCCATTTAGGGGTTATTGATGTAACACCCTCAATTCATTTCCATGCATTGCATATATTTTTCATGTAGAGAAACATTATAAAAGAAGTAGAAATGGAGAAAGAACTATAGAAATGGAGAAAGAACCATAGAAATGGAGAAAAGAACCATAGAAATGGAGGAAGGACCTTAGAAATGGAGGAAGGAATCATAGAAATGGAGAAAGAACCATAGAAATGGAGGAAGGAACCATAGAAATGGACAAGGGCATATATAAATGGAGAATGGGGCATAGAAATGGAGAAGGGCCATGTAGAAATTGAGAGTGGGACATAGAAATGGAGAGGGGAATGTAGAAATGGAGTAAGTGACATAGAAATGGTGAGGAATGGGAAAAAGATAGATGAAATGAGCTAATTCCAATTTCCCCAAATTTTCCCCCAAAATCTCCAAATTCCCCAATTCCCCCCAAAAGGGGAATTTTCCCCACATTTGGGAATTTCCCCCTATTTCTGCCGCACCAAATTAAATGGGGAAAAGTTTGTTAGGATTTAGTTCCAATTGGATTAGGATTCTCCCCTCTCCCCTTCTTATAAATAGAACCCAAACCCCCCCTTTTAACAGCAGCCCGCCCTCCTCTCCCCCTCCCAAGTCTGCGACTTGGAGGCCCTAGCCCCCAACTCGCCAAGTTGGCACCCCCCTCGCCACAGTTCGGTCGCCGGTGAGCCCCGCTGTCGAGCCCCGGCGTCGAGCCTTGCCGTCGAGCCCCGCCGGCGAGCCCTGTCGTCGAGCCCCGTCGTTGAGACCCGCCGACGAGCCCCGTTACGCCTCGCCGCCGCCGGAAAAGAACAGACGATCTGTCCTGCCCTAATCATCCATAGAAAAATTCCCCGCTGCTTCCATTGCGAGAAGGAAGACCCTGCCACAAAAAGGATGTGAGGTAGGTCTGAATTAACCATCTTACGACATCGACGCTGTTTCTACGCATCTGTTTTCTTTGCCCCCTTCGAACAGAAACTTTTTCGTGTGGACAGATCACGTTTTCATCAATTTTTGACGGTGGAATTGATCTAGATCTTGAGTCAAAATCATCACCACGTCCACAATTGATCCCCACACCCTTGTTCATCATAAAACCCCATAAAAGACCATTAAAATATGCAAGAACACGTACAAACTAGTTTAATAAAACAGCACCATAGGATTTGCATTCATCTACCTCATTTCATCTTGAGTAAAGTTTGTGCATGATGATTGATTGCTGTAAATTTCGTATGTGCGTGATCGTGAGTAGAAGAACAAGCTTCAGAGGCCATCTACGAGGAACTAAAGCACCAAGACATCGAGACGCTTGAACAACAAGAACCACGGGAGCAAGGCAAGTGCCTCTTGACCATATTGATCCCATGTTTTGAAACAGTTTTGTTTGTGAAAACTCGTATGCTTGAGTCAACTTGATGGGACACCCTTTTATAGGAGTTTACTAGTTTTGTTAACCTTCCTTATCGCCGGGAAAGTTGATGAGTCGGGTATGGTCGTTTTTCCTTTTTGCTTCGCTTAATTCGCGGGATACCGGAAGCTGAAATAAAACATGTCTAGCTACTGCACTCATATGAATAATGATGATGAGATCACGATGATGTTAATTGGCATGGAATCGGGGACACTATAACACCCTCAAATTCATTTTCTTGCATTGCATACATTTTTCATAGAGAAACATTATAAAAGAAGTAGAAATGGAGAAAGAATCATAAAAAAGGTGGGGAATGGGAAAAAGATAGCTGAAATGAGCCAATTCCAATTTATCGAAGTGCGCTGTCGACACTTCCCCGGGCCGCGGGACACGTGGCTCCTTCGGAGCTCACCCCTGCGGAAGGGATGAGGTCCGGCCCCGCAGGACACGTGGCGCCTTCGGAGCTCACCCCTGCAGAAGGGATGAGGTCCGGCCCCGTGGGACACGTGGCGCCTTCGGACCTCACCCCTGCGAAAGGGATGAGGTCCGGCCCCGTGGGACACGTGGCACCTTCGGAGCTCACCCCTGCGGAAGGGATGAGGTCCTGCCCCGCTGGACACGTGGCGCCCTCGGAGCCCGCCTCTGAGGAGAGGGGAGGTCCGGCCCCGTTGGACGCGTGGCGCCCTCGGAGCTCGCCTCTGAGGAGAGGGGAGGCCCGGCCCCGCTTTACACGTGACGCCCTCGGAGCTCGCCTCTAAGGAGAGGGGAGGCCCGGCCCCGCTGGACACGTGGCGCCTTCGGAGCCCATCCCTGCGGAGGGGGCGAGGTCCTTAGGCAGGTCTTCCTCCTGTGCATGGGGGTACCCGGTACTGAGGGTACCGACACAATTTCCCCAAATTTTCCCCACATTTGGGGGGATAAAATCCCCAAGGCTGCCGCACATAACTGAAAAGATAAGTTTGTTAAGATCCAAAACAAATTGAATAGGACTCTTATTTGAGCTCCAATTGGAGTAGGACTCTCCCCCCCTTATAAATAGGACCCAAAACCGCTATTTTCAAAAATTGCTTGCTGGTGCACCTTACTTGTCAACTCAGCCACCGCAAAGTACTATTTTCAGCCCCTCCTTTTCTCTTCTTTTGGACAGCAACACTTTTGTTTTCTTGCTCCATAACTTCTGAAGTTTTTGAGTTATTCCTTCCTTCTCTAAAGTTTCTCATGTCTTATTATAAGATGCCGGTGACAAGGAGCACCATCGCCATCTAACAATACATGGACTGCCGACTCACCATGGCGTGCGCCCATGTAGGGACCACCTCCGTCACACGGCGAGAACAGCACCGGTTCACATAATTAAGTTAAGGATTCCCATAGGATAAGATGTAACAGGAACGTTTAAATAGTAGTAGCGTGAATATGAGTGGTGTGTTGAACTTTTGTGATGATTGCTTGTGTTTGTGTGCTGGTGTGAGTTGTGAGACGCTTCGGCGAATATCCACATCCACACAAAGTGGAGAGGGGTGAGATGCTTCAGCATGTGTTCACATCGTCATATACGCTGAAATTAATAAAGATATTTTGTTCATACACCATGATGCATATAGTTGGGGGGATCAATCCAAACTTCTTTCTTCTATTCTACTCAACTCTCTCTCACAGATGGTGAGGAAAATGCCAGCCATCAAAGGAGGAACGTACGTGGTAACCATGAACCACAAGAGGATGGCAACGTTGAAGTTCCTGAAAATGCCAACCCCGGGGCTGATGCAAACAAACTTGAACGCTTGATGTCTATGCAGAACCAGCTCATGCAAACTATGATACAAACATTGGGACAGCTGCAAGCTAACGACCTCAACAATCCTAACCCCGTTCCTGCACCCCCTCCACCACCACCGCCACCACCGCCGGCTCACAACAGATTGGGAGAGTTCATGAGGACTCGACCGCCTACTTTTGCACAAGCTAATGATCCCATGGAGGCTGAGGATTGGTTGAAATCCATGGAAAAGAAGCTTGCTATTTTTCAGTGCAATGATCGGGAGAAAGTTCTCTTCGCATCGCACCAACTTATGTGAGCAGCCGCTGACTGGTGGGACACTCTTTGCAATGCTCATGTCAACCAGGAGACTATCACTTGGGCGGAATTTAAGGAGAGTTTCCTCTCTCATTACATCCCTGCTCGAGTCATGATGCTTAAAAGGCAAGAGTTTGAAGGTCTCCACCAAGGAAAGAAGAGCGTGAATGAGTACGTCAACAAGTTCACGGAGCTGTCGTGATATGCTCCTGAAGACGTCAACTCGGATCAAAGGAGGCAATATTTGTTCATGAGAGGATTGAACAATGAGTCCAAGTACAACTGCACAACAATGATTATGCAAACTTCCAGAAGCTCGTTGATAAAGCTATAGTGGTTGAGAGCAAGATCCGTGAGATCGAGCAAGAGGGCAAGAGGAAGATGCCATACCAGCCACAAGGGAGCAATGTACGTCCCCGTTTCATGCCCCCAGCTGCAACACAGTATGGCTCGTCCGTTTCTACTTTCCGCCCTGCAAACCCACCTCGCCCTAATCAACCACCGCAGCAACGTGCTGTCATGTAAGCACCTCATATGCCTTTGCCTCCTGCGTCCCGTCCCAACATGGGCGCCTATGCTCAAAACCAGCTTCGCCCCAACGTTCCAGCTGTTTTGAGCAACAAAGCATGCTTTACATACGGAGAGGCGGGACACTTTGCAAGTGAATGCTTGAAGAAAGGTCTTGGACAGCCGACCAACACACAAAAACAGAACCCATGGCCGAATGGAGGAGCTACGCAAGGTAACCGTGGGCAGCAGAACTACGCTCCTGGCAGCGTGAATCATGTCTCCGCTGAGGAAGCGCAACAAGCTGCGGATGTCGTGATTGGTATGTTCCTTGCCAACTCCAACCCAGCCACTGTTTTATTTGATTCCGGAGCATCACATTCATTCATATCATCCAAGTATGTTGCCAAGTATAATCTGCCCATATCACACATGAAACACTCTATGTTGGTTAATTCTCCCGGTGGAGAGATGAGGACTACTATATTATGTCCGAAAGTAAACCTTAAAATAAGGGGGTAGACTTTCTTGCCAACCTTATTGTCTTAGATTCCCAAGGGATTGATATAATACATGGAATGGATTGGTTAAGCAAGCACAACGGAGTAATTCAATGTGCTGAGAGGAGCGTGCAATTGACAAATGAGCACGGTACTCGTACTGAGTTCGAGTCAGCCCAACCGGCAACCGAGAAGGCAGCGTTGAACCACGTCGAAGAAGCAACACTGGAAAGCATTCCGGTGGTTCAAGAATTTTCAGATGTGTTCCCGGAAGAACTTCCTAGTATGCCACCTGACCGGAACATTGAATTTGCCATTGATTTAGTACCTGGAACTGCACCTATAGCGAAAAGGCCATATAGGATGCCCACTAATGAACTAGTGGAACTTAAGAAGCAAATTCAGGAGCAGCTAGAAAAGGGTTATGTCTTTTGGGTTAACGAATGTACCCGCATATTTTATGTACCTCATGAATAAGGTCTTCATGGAGTACTTGGACAAGTTCGTCGTTGTTTTCATCGATGATATCATGGTGTATTCAAAAAGTGAGGAAGAACATGAAGAACATTTGAGATTGACATTGCAGAAAACAGCGAGAGCATCAATTGTATGCCATGTTCAGCAAGTGTCAATTTTGGCTTAAAGAGATATTGTTCCTAGGCCACATCATCTCCGAGAGAGGAGTATCGGTTGATCCCGGAAAAGTGGGAGATGTTCTGAAGTGGAACCAACCGAGGAATGTGAGAGATATTCGGAGTTTCCTTGGGATAGCTGGATACTACTAATGGTTCATCAAGGATTTCTCCAAAATAGCGAATCCTATGACTGAATTGCTAATGAAGGGAAAAGCATTTCAGTGGACACCAGTGTGCCAAGAAAGCTTTGAGGAGCTAAAGAAAAGACTAACCACAGCACTGGTTTTGGTATTGCCGGACGTGAGCAAGAGTTTCGATATATATTGTGACTCATCAAGACAAGGGATTGGATGTGTGATCATGCAAGAAGGACAAGTGGTAGCCTATACGTCGAGACAACTAATGAAACATGAGCTGAATTACCCCACACATGACTTGAAACTTGCAGCCGTGGTACATGCCTTGAAGATTTGGAGGCATTATATCCTTGGCCACCGATGTGAGATCTATACGGATCACAAAAGCCTCAAATATATATTCACGCAAACGGATCTGAATTTGAGGCAACGTCAATAGTTGGAACTCATCAAGTACTATGATGTTGAAATCAATTATCACCCCGGAAAAGCCAATGTAGTAGCTGATGCGTTGAGCCGAAAGGGAGCATGTCACCAACTCACGGTTCGGGAGATACCACCCGAGCTGCGCAAGGAGTTCAAACGGTTACATCTCGGGTTCTTGAACGAGATGAAAGTGATAGAACTCAACTCTTCGCTAGAACAAGAGATACGATATGGCCAAGCAACGGATGAGGAAATCAAGGAAAGAATCCGACAAGGCATAGAAAAGCATTTCAAGGAAGACGAGAAGGGCACGCTTTGGTTAGGAAAAATGATTTGTGTGCCTAACGTGAAGCACATCCGCGACACGATATTAAAGGAGGCACATGACTCACCTTATTCCATACATCCCGGCTGTACAAAGATGTACAAGGACCTGAAAACTTGCTATTGGTGGGATGGTATGAAAAGGGACATAGCTGAATATGTTGCCTTATGCGACACGTGCCAACGGGTGAAGGCCGAACATCAAAGACCCGCTGGACTGTTGCAGCCATTGAATGTACCCGAGTTGAAGTGGGAAGATATCAGCATAGATTTCATTGCCGGATTTCCACGTACTCGGTCGGGTTATGACTCCATTTGGGTTATTGTGGACCGATTGATGAAAACAGCCCATTTCCTTCCTGTTAGAACCATGTACCGCGTCGCAGAACTAGCCGAGCTGTATATGGAGCAAATTGTGTGTCGCCATGGAGTTCCGAAGAGAATAGTTTTAGATCTGGGTTCTCAATTTACCTCTAGGTTCTGGAAGAAGCTGCATGAAGCCATGGGTACCCGGCTTAATTTCAGCTCCGCTTATCACCCGCAAACTGACGGGCAAACTGAGAGGACAAATCAAATTGTGGAAGACATGTTGACAGCTTGTGCCTTGAAACATGGGCACAGTTGGGATAGGAGCTTGCCATATGCTGAATTCTCATACAACAGCAGCTATCAAGCCAGCTTGAAGATGTCACCTTTTGAAGCATTGTATGGTAGACGGTGTAGAACGCCGCTGTTCTCGAATGAGACCGGAGAGAGACAAGTGTTTGGACCCAAAGTGCTGCAAGACACCGAAAGGCAAGTCCAAACAATACGAGAAAATTTGAAGGCTGCTCAGTCATGACAAAAAGGTTATGCGGACAATAGGTGAAGAATATTGACCTTTGAAGTAGGAGACTTCGTGTAGCTTAAGGTATCGCCTATCCGAGGCCAAAGATGGTTCAACGTCAAAGGCAAGTTAGCACCTCGCTACATCGGTCTATTTAAGGTTTTGGGCAAGCAAGGAGAAGTAGCCTATCAACTAGAGCTGCCAACACACCTCTCAGACGTACACGACGTGTCCCAACTCAAGAAGTGCTTAAGAGTACCAGAAGAACAAGTACCGATGGATGAGCTCGAGCTTCAAGAGGATCTGACCTATGTGGAGCACCCCGTCCAAATTTTGGATGTGAAGGAAAGGGTCACGAGGAACAAAGTGATCCGTTCTTGCAAGGTACAGTGGAGCCATCACACGGAAGCCGAAACTACATGGGAGCATGAGGAAGACCTCAAGGCAGAATTCCCTCATCTATTCTCTACTCTATCGAATCTCGAGGGCGAGTTTCAGTATAAGGGGAGTAGGTTTGTAACACCCTCAAATTCATTTCCTTGCATTGCATACATTTTTCATAGAGAAATATTATAAGAGAAGTAGAAATGGAGAAAGAATCATAAAAATGGTGGGGAATGGGAAAAAGATAGCTGAAATGAGCCAATTCCATTTTATGAAGTGCGCTGTCGAAACTTCCCCAGGCCGCGGGACCCGTGGCTCCTTCGGAACTCACCCCTGCGAAATGGGACGAGGTCCGGCCCCACGGGACACGTGGCACCTTCAGAGCTCACCCCTGCGGAAGGGATGAGGTACGGCCCTGCGGGACACGTGGCGCCTTCGGAGCTCACCCCTGCGGAAGGGATGAGGTCCGGCCTCGCGAGACACGTGGTGACTTCGGAGCTCGCCCCTGCGGAAGGGATGAGGTCCGCCCCGCGGGACACATGGCGCCTTCGGAGCTCATGGCTGTGGAAGGGATTAGGTCCGGCCCCGCTGGACACGTGACACCCTCGGAGCTCGCCTCTGAGGAGAGGGGAGGTCCGGCCCCACTTGACACGTGGCACCCTCGGAGCTTGCCTCTGAGGAGAGGGGAGGCCCGGCCCCGCTGGACAAGTGGCGCCCTTGGAGCTTGCCTCTGAGATGAGGGGAGGCCCGGCCCCGCTGGACACATGGCGCCCTCGGAACTCACCTCTGAGGAGAGGGGAGGCCCGACCCTGCTGGACACGTGGCGCCTTCGGAGCTCATCCCTGCGGAGGGGGTGACGTCCTTAGGCGGGTTTTACCTCCTGTGCATGGGGTACCCGGTACTGAGGGTACTGACACAATTTCCTCAAATTTTCCCCACATTTGGGGGGATAAAATCCCCATGGCTGCCGCACATAACTGAAAAGATAAGTTTGTTAAGATCCAAAACAAATTAAATAGGACTCTCATTTGAGCTCCAATTGGAGTAGGACTCCCCACCGCTCTTATTAATAGAACCCAAAACGCACCCTTGGCCGTAACCCCTTTCTTTTTTTCACCCTCCCAGGTCGACAACTTGGACGACCAAGCCCCCAACTCACCGAGTTGGACACATACCCCCCTCGCCGGAGGTCAGTCGCCGGTGAGCCCGCCGACAAGCCCCGCCGGAAATGAGCCAACGATCATAAGAGAAGTGAGGTAGGTCTTCGTTACCCATCTTACGATGTCATCGCTGTTTCTACGCATTCATTTTTCTTCGCTCCCTTCGAACAGAAACTATTTTGTGTGGACAGATCACGTTTTGATCGGGTTTTGACGGTGGAATTGATCTATATCTTGAGTCAAGATCATCATCATGTCCACACTTGATCCCTACACCCTTGTTCATCATAAAACCCCATGAAAGCCCATTAAAACATGCAAGAACACGTACAAACTGGTTCAATAAAACAGCACCATAGGATTGGCATTCATCTACACCATTGCATCTTGAGTAGAGTTGTGCATGATGTTTGATTGCTGTAAATTTAGTATGTGCATGGTCGTGAGTATAAGGACAAGCTCAGGAAGCCATCTACGAAGAACTACAACACCAAGACTTCGAGACGCTTGAGCAACAAGAGCCACCGGAGCAAGGCAAGTGCCCCTTGACCATATTGATCCCATGTTTTGAAACTGTTTTGTTTGCGAAAACTCATATGCTTGGGTCAACTTGATGGGGCACCCTTTTATAGGAGTTTACTAGTTTTGCTAGCCATCCTTGTCACCCGGAAAGTTGATGAGTCGGGTATGGTCGTTTTTCCTTTTTGCTTCACTTAATCTACGGAATACGGGAAGCTGAATTAAAACATGGTTAGCTACTGCACTCATATGAATTATGATGATGATAACTTGATGATGTTAATGAGCATGGAATCGGGGGAGATCTAGTCAAGCTTGGTTCATGGATGTTGCTGAATGAGATGGTGGTTTACTTGCCGTAGAAGGACCGGTTCATGCCATCACATGCTAGGAAAACAGTGCCACCACAAGTCCAAATATGGGTGTGGCTTAGCTGACTAATTTGGTGTGTTTCTAGCTTGTTATGGACCGTGGATGGTGTGGGGAATGGGAGTCGAGAGGTTCAGCCCTGGGAACAGCATGGAACAAGAGGGGGCCCGTGGGTGAGAGAATGGTGATTCGAGCCTGCCGGTGAAACCTCAGTGAGTCCATACATCTAGTAGCCCCTTTGTAAAGGCTATTTTGTGATCTCTTGGCCATACACCGACGGTTGTGTACTGGTATAATGGAGGTTCTGCAGTCACCGACGGGTGACAAAATCACAAACTTTTGGGTAAAGTGGTGCCACCTCTGCAGAGTGTAAAACTATCATGATAGCCGTGCTTCCGGTCACAAGCACCTGGCCAACTGACATGATTAGAGGGAAAACTTGGGATGTTTATTCGGTATGGTTATGGTATGGGATTTGTTTGGGACTGTTTGAGTCATGAAAATGAGTTTGGTTTCGGTTATATGATTATGAGATGGATATGAATATTTATGAGTATGAGGAAGATTATTTTCTGGTTGAGACATGATAAATGGTGAATTATGATGAAGGAAAGTTGCTGATATAACATGGTTATGATGCATTAAACTCACATAGAAATAGTTGCTGTTTTTATTATGTTTTTGAAATAAAATTTGCTCGCTGCAATGAGCCCTTTTTATCCCTACATTGTTGTAAGCTACATGTCATACTTTTCCCGCATGTAACACCCCAAAATCTGCTAAAGAGTGGAATTTAAAAAATTTTGGACGTATTGCATGTGGTGCAGAAATTCAAATTTAAACTGGAATTCAAATTCAAATCAAAACAGAAAAGAAAAGGAAAAAGAAAAAGAAAAACTCAGCCAGCCAGTTGGCCGAAACCCGCCAGCCGGCCCACTATTCCCTCGCGCCAGCCCACAACCGCGCGCCCTCTCTTCCTCTCACTGACACGCGGGGCCTGCGTGTCATCCCTCACCTCCCGCGCGCCCGGCCGACCCCGGGACTCTTCTCGCACCCGAATCCAAACCACCTCCGAAAAACCGCGCCAACAGCCCGATCTTCGGCCCCGGACGCTGCTATTTAACCAATTCGATCCTCCGCCGCCTCCCCCCTGTGAAATTCCCGCAAAGAAACTCACCGAAATCCGCAGCGTGCTCCACTTTTCTCTCCGGTTAGAACCGAAGCTTCGATCACCGTTTTCTTTCGATCCATGCTCGGGTTTTCTGACCTAACACGCCGTTCATGTTCCACCGCCTCCGGGGAGTCACGCAGGTGAAGAAAACCCGGTGTTTTGCACCCTAGACGCAGCTCCGGCGAGCACCACCGCTATTTCATCTCGGACCTCGCCGCAGACCGCCTTCCAGGGCCCCCGAGTTCAAGAAAAACCCCAAGGTGAGATCCCCGACCTCCCCTCTACTGTTCTAAGCCATGAAATCCAAGTTTTAGGAGGTATAGACGAAAATCCGAAGATATCCGGCGAGATCGCCGCCTTCCGCCGTGCCGCGCCGCTGGGCAGCACCGCTCGCGCACGGCCAGGGCGACGTGGCCCCCTGAGGCCCGTCCATTTTAAATCGCGCGGCTTATTAGATCTCACCCGTACCGCTTCGCGTTATAATCTCAGCTGTCTATTTTAAATCGGACGGTCCACATCAGCCCCGCGTTATAAAGGCCGGGATTCTTACGCGCTACCCCCTGGGGATCTCGGAAAACACGAGCTAGCCCCGGAAACTTCTGATCTAGCACCTGGAACTTCAGAAATTCGTGTAAAATTCATTTAAAAATCAGTTTTAGCCCTTGGACTTAATAAAAATTAGGAAAACCCCTCTTTTATGTGTAGTTAGACCCCTGGAAATTTATGAAATAGCAAATTAGACCCTGCAGTAGGGTGGATTTACCTTTTTGACCCTATATGATATTAAATTCAGAAATTTAAATATGTGACTAGGATTTAAATTTAAAAGGTAAGGCAAACACATGTGCAAATTCAAATTTAAATTCTCCTAGCACTTGGAAAACTTTAGAATGAGTTAAAAATAGATTTTGAGACTGAGATGAATTCTGTCTAAATGATATTCATATTTATTTGTTCTAGAAACACATTTTAGGAAAGGAAATAATTCTAAAAACTAGTAAAATAAATTTAATTTGTTCCACATCAGAGAGGAAGTTTAAAGATATATTATGGAACATTTTAGATCAGAACCTACTCTGTTTAGATGATGTGTCTTACTATTTTCATAATAAAGTTCACTTTTAGGCATAGAAAATAAATCTGAAAATATAGGAAAATAAGTACACATAATTAGAAAAGGATAAATGAAGTCTACAAATCCAAAAACTTCAGTTTAGGATTTGGTAGAAGATCTGAAAACCTATTTGGAGTAGGGAATTACCTTCCATGCAAACTTGGTAGCTAAGAAGTATATTAATTAAATATAAAGAATTTGTTCAAATTGGAAATTCATATATAGTGTGCAAATAGAAATCTGAACATAGAAGTTAGAAATAATATACATATGTTTAAAGGTGAATGTAGGCCAAAAATCAACACATGTAGAGTAACCACAACACTCAGAAATGTGAATGACTTTCATAGGTATGTATGTGTGGTTTGTATGAAGTGAAAGTGTGAACTATGTCTTATGGATTGTTGTTTTCTTTTGCTATGTATATTGGCATGAATAGAACCTGCCTCAGAGCAAGTTCTCCCCTTCCAAGACCAAGACTTTCCATTCCCAGAGCAGCAGGAAGAAGGCAAGTGTCCTTGACCACTTTGATCCTATGCTAGGATGTGTAGATAGAATTATTTGCATTGTCAATTCAAATATGAAACCCATGCTAGGAAGTTTCCCTAGAATTGCATTACCTTGTTTCCTTGTAGCTTGGGTTGGGATTTATTTTATCATGTCATTTATTTATATGCTTATGCTTAGCCATACTTAGAATGGGATAATTGGGATATGAGATCATCAATTTATTTACCACTCTTGAATGAGATATTATGAGTTATGTAGAGGTAGGGATCGAGGCAAGTTGGATGATTTGGTTGGTGTTGGGTGCACGAGACTCGGGTTTGTGTGTAGTACTTGCCTGGATCCTAAGGACCGGTTCGTGGAGCATGTAACATGGCTTTACCGTGCCAACCACATGCTGAGATTGGGCAGCTTGGCCGATTAATTAGGTGTATCCCTGGCATAGTATGGGTGTGTTGGATGGTGCGGGGAATAGGTGTCAGCTGGACTACCATACGAACCGCAAGGCTCAAGAGGGGGCCACTGCAGCGGGGTTGGAGCCTCTTGTATGCTGTTAGGGGTGAAACCTCAGTGGGCCCACCCTCATCGGGAATCCCTTTGTAAAGGCTTCGTATTGATCTACTGGCTACAGACCTGGGAAGTGTGAATGTGGTTCGCGGCCACTGGCATAATGGAGGTTCTTTTAGTCCACCCGGCAACGGGGGATGAAATCACTACATGTGGGTACAGTGGTGCAAACTCTGCAGAGTCAAAACTGTCATGACAGCCGTGCTCACGTTCTAGAGCGGCTTGGACTTGTTCATTATTAGAGGATGATGGATTTGGAAGTTGAGGATGTTAAGCGGGGAGCTTGACATTGGATATGATGATTATGGTTACTTGATGATGGATTGGGAGATTGGGACCATTTCACCTGTGTAGTAATGTAGATGCTTAATAAGCTAAGGTAATAGGTATTAATTGCGTAGTGCTTTAACCATGAGTCAATCTCTCCTTGCTCTAGCCATGCATGACATAACTTTCCCACATTTGCTGAGTACCAACGGTACTCAAACATGCATATTTGTTGGTTTAAATTGCTGCTCAGGTCAAGGGGATGATGTGGTGTTCAATGACCAAGACTTCGGACCCGAAGAAGGATTCTAGGTTCATGGAGTCCCCCGGGTAACTCCTGTGACGGAGCCCACAAGAATAATATTCCGCTGCTATTTTATTTACATGTTATGAACTTATTATCGTCCATCGAGACGTATGCTTTGTAAGACATATTTATATTCGACACCTGGCTTGTAATAAATGATGCTTCACTATTTGTCATCACATGTATGAGAAAATGATCCTGGCATACATGAGATATTCACTCGGTTGTTCTTCGGAGAAACCGGGTGTGACAGAAGCGGTATCAGAGCCAAGGTTGCCCGTAGGAACGTGGACCTAGGTAGAAATGGACGTATTTAAGGACCCTATTTTCTTAAAAAAAACTATTTTACAAAGGTGTGTGTTGAAAAGTGTTATTTAACGGGGTCACTTTATTCACCTTGTCCCAACTATTATTCAAAATACAATTTTTGTTTAACTCGCATCTAACTTAATTTTAAATGCTTTATGTTTTAGATGGTTCGCATGATCCGCACCGCCCGCAAGTCCACCGGAGGGAGAGTTCCTATAGTTGCCTTTGCCCTGAGAGAGGAGAATCGTCCGGTGACGTACCACTCCTACAGGTTGGCAGTAGGAGGCTTGTTGCACCGCCTTCGGCGTATGCTCCACGCTGCCGGTAATACGGGCAAGCTCCGTGAGAAGCGGCAAGAATGGAGTTCCGAAATGAGGATTATCCACGAAAATCAGCTGCTCAAGATCCACCGCTCTCCAGCTTGTCGAGCAACACAGGTCGATGCCGAGAAGGATGTCACTTGGGAGGCCATCACCTGCCAGAGTTACATCTACCATCGCCACCTGGACAGGACTGAGTACATGTATGTCATCTAGCGTGAGAGTGGTACCGCGGAGTACAAGTACCCGCCAGTGCAGCAGGGGACTTCCCATGAGCACATGGACCTGTACTTGGAGGATGCTGCTATGCTCAACACTCGACTGCAGGAGTGTCAGCAGGAGCTTCAGGATGTTCGTGACACCCTGAAGGAGACTGAGGCGTTGCTTCGAGCCAGCTTGAGGGCGAGAGAAAGAGGAGATGGGAATGAACTGTGTGTCACCGTGAATGACACATGGACTCCTGACTCCCCAGACCGCCGGGCGAGCAGGCGTCGCCGCACTTCTCCACCAGCAGCTTCCCCACCCAAAGCGGAGTCAGAGGGAAGCCCCAATAATGAGGAAGATCCCGAGGAGCCAGCTCAGTGATACGAGTCGCGTAGAGTCTCTTCCCTTAGTTCAGCAAGTTATCGAGTAGTCGAGTCAATACCTTAGTTAATTCTGTGTTAATGTTTGGTGTGTGATGTGAGTTGTGGAAGCCATGGGCATTTGTCCACAATCTCGTCTTTTGGTTGCTTTGCCTAGATGTGTGAACCCCTATGAATTAAGAGTGCATTTATTTTTGCGTGAGACGTAAAACCCTCAGAAAATGTTAATATAATAAGGCCTCAAAAGTTTAAGTTTAAACAAACAAATTGGGAAGTTAATACGTAATGCTTTAAATTAACATTTGGTTGATCATAATAGATGGCCGGAAGAGGAAAGGGTCGTGGTGCCAACCCCGCCAACAACAACGATGAGGCCGGCAACCCTCATCTTTCTGGAGGACAAGACAGAGGTGGTCGTCGTGAAGGAGCTGATCCCATCCACCAAATGCTTGAAAATCAGAATCAGCTCATCCAGAGCCTAACTCAAGTGGTGGACAACTTGCACCAAGTTCCACCTCCACAAGCTGCACCACGCCAACCTAGGTTGAGTGAGTTTCTAGGGACTCAACCTCAAAAGTTTGCAAGTGCTGCTGAACCTCTGGAGGCAGATGATTGGCTAAAGACCATTGAGAGCAAGATGAGGATCATACAATGCCAAGGGTATAAGGGGGTGCTGTTTGCCCCTCACCAATTGCATGGACCTGCTGCTGATTGGTGGACCGCTTACGTAGCCGCCCATCATGACCCTGAGAACATCACTTGGGATGAGTTCAAGCGCAGTTTCCGCAACCATTACATACCAAGGGGTGAACTCAAAAACAAGAGAAAGGAGTTCTTGGGGCTGCAGCAAGGAAACATGACTGTGAGGGAATACCTCACTAAATTCACCGAACTATCCCATTATGCACCACGGGACATCGAGACTGATGAGCAGAAACAGGACTGCTTTGTGGAAGGACTTACAGCGGAAATGCAGTGTGCAAAGTCCTCCAACGAGTATGAAAGCTTCCAAAAGATGGTGGACAGAGCATTTGTTGTGAAGAGGAAGCTGAAGGCCTTAGAAAATGAAAACAAGAGGAAGGCGGGATGGTCACACCAAGCCTCGGGTAGCAACACACGCCCACGACTGATGCAGCCACCCGCAGGGCAGACGAGCCGTGCTGTGGTACCCTACTCAGCACCGAGAGGGTACAACCTGAATTTCAGGCCTCCGTCAGCACCAGCACAGCCACAACGTCAGTTTGTACAGCAGCCTCGCCCCACATATCAACCTCGACCAGCAGTACAAGGACCACCGAACCAGCCCCGAGACAACAAAGGCCAGGCACCTAAGGTTGGGGTGCAATGCTTCAACTGTGGTGAAGTGGGGCACTACGCCCATAAGTGCCCAAAGAAGAAGCCCATGCAGCCACAACAGCAGAATGTGATGCGAGGACGGGTGAACCACGTGACCATGGAGGAAGCGCAAGAGGCACCTGACGTGGTAATTGGTAAGTTTCCTGCCAATTTACACATTGCAACCTTGTTGTTTGATTCTGGTGCTACCCACTCGTTCATTGCCCAAGGGTTTGTTAAGAAGCATGATCTAGCAACAACACAAATGAACCATATGCTAGCAGTGAACTCTCCAGGGGGAGAGATAAGGACAAGACAGGTGTGTCCCAAGGTGAATCTAGACATTAATAGGGTAGTATTTACTGCCAACCTCATAGTGATAGATTCACAAGGGATAGATATTATTTTGGGTATGGATTGGTTGACCAAACATAAAGGAATCATCCATTGTTCGACAAGAACGGTGGAACTAACTCACCCCAGTGGCACAAGAGTAAAGTTCATAACCATACAAGAGCCTAGTAGGGACATTAAACTCAATCAAGTTGAGGTGGAAGTGGAGGAGATCAGGATGATCAGAGAATATCTAGATGTTTTTCCGGAGGAGTTGCCAGGTATGCCCCCCGATCGTGAAGTGGAATTCGCGATTGAGCTAGGTCCTGGAAAAGCCCTGATATACAAGAGACCCTATCGGATGGACTCCAAACAGCTGGAAGAACTCAAGGAACATTTGAGAGAATTGACAGAGAAGAGGTACATTCGTCCTAGTTCCTCACCATGGGGAGCTCCAGTGATATTTGTGCCCAACAAGGACGGAACCCAAAGGTTATTGTCACACCCGGTTTATCCGAAGAACAATCGAGTGAATATCACATGTATGCCAGGATCATTTTCTCATACATGTGATGACAAATAGTGAAGCATCATTTATTACAAGCCATGTGTCGAATATAAATAAGTCTTACATAGCAAATGTCTTAATGGACAATAATAAGTTCATGACAAGTAAATAAACTAGCAGCAGAATATTATTTCTTGAGGGCTCCGTCACAGGTGTTGCCCGGGGGTCTCCATGAACCTAGAAACCTTCTTCGGGTCCAAAGTCTTGGTCATTATACACCACCTCATTATCTTGACCTGAGCAGCAATATAAACCAACAAATATGCAAGGTTGAGTACCGATGGTACTCAGCAAATGTGGGAAAGTTATGTCATGCATGGCTAGAACAAGAGAAGGTTGAACTCATGGTTAAAGCACTATGCAAATAATACCTATCACCTTAGCTTATTAAGCACCTACATTACTACATAGGTGAAATGGTCCCAAACTCCCATCCCATCATCATAATCAAATAACCATAACATCATTTCCAATGTTAAGCTCCCCGCTTAACATTCTCACTTCAAAAACCATCACTCCTCTAATCATGAATAAGTCCAAGCCGCTCTTGACCATGAGCACGGCTGTCATGACAGTTTTGACTCTGCAGAGTTTGCACCACTGTACCCACATGTAGTGATTTCATCCCCCGTTGCTGGGTGGACTAAAAGAACCTCCATTATGCCAGTGGCTATGAACCACATTCACACTTCCCAGGTGTGTAGCCAGGAGATCACTACGAAGCCTTTACAAAGGGATTCCCGACGAGCGTGGGCCCACTGAGGTTTCACCCATAACAGCATACAAGAGGCTCCAACCCCGCTGAAGTGGCCCCCTCTTGAGCCTTGCGGTTCATATGGTAGTCCAGCTGACACCTATTCCCTGCACCATCCAACACACCCATACTACGCCGGAAATACACCTAATTAATTGGCCAAGCTGCCCCATCTCAGCATGTGGTTGGCACGGTAAAGCCAGGTTACATGCTCCATGAACCGGTCCTTAGGATCCAGGCAAGTACTAAACACAAACCCGAGTCTCATGCACCTAGCACACAACCAAAACATCCAACTTCCCTTGATCCCTACCTCTACATAACTCACAATATTTCATTCAAGAGTATGGTAAAATAAATTGATGATCTCATATCCCAAATATCCCATTCTAAGCATGGCTAAGCATATGCATAATAATAAATGACATGACAAAATAAATCCCAACCCAAGCTACAAGGAAACACGGTAATGCAACTCTAGGGAAACTTCCTAGCATGGGTTTCATATTTCATTTGACAATGCAAATAATTCTATCTACACATCCTAGCATAGGATCAAAGTGGTCAAGGACACTTGCCTCCTTCCTGCTGCTCTTGGAATGGGTAGTCCTGATCTTGGAAAGGAAGAACTTGCTCTGGAGCAGGTTCTACATCATACCATCACACATAGCAAAAGAAAAACAGCAATCCATAAGACACAGTTCACACTTCCACTTCAAACAAACCACACATTCACATTTATGAAAGTCATTCACAATTATATGTGTTGTGGTTTCTCTATGTGTGTTAATCTTTGGCTTACATGTACTTTTAATCATGTGTATATGATTCTTACTTTTTTATTCACATTTATGCTTACATACTATATATATATGAGTTTTCAACTTAAATAAATTCCTTATATTTAATTACTACACCTTTTAGCTACCAAGTATGCATGAAAGGTATTTTCCTTCTCCATATGTGTCTTCAGAATTTCTACCAACCCTAAACTGAATTCTTTGGATTTTTGAAACTTCATTTATCATTTACTAGTTGCTATATTTTCAGATTTATTTCTTATGCCTAAATGTGAACTTTATTATGAAAATAACAAGACACATTATCTAAACAGAATAGGTTCTGATCTAAAATATTTAATAACATATTTTTGACCTTTTCCTCTGATGTAAACTATTTTACATTTATTTTCCTAATTTTCAGAACTATTCTTCACTTAAAAATGTGTCCCTATAACTAATAAATGTGAATAATAAATCAAACAGATTTATTTCAGCCCAAAATCTATTTTTATCTCACTCCAATGTTTTCTAAGTACTGAGAAAGTTTTTAATTTAAATTTTGACAATATGTTTGTCCCACTTTTTAAATTTTAAATACTAGCCACATTTTCAATTTCCTAAATTAAATATCAAACAGGGTTAAAAAAGTAAACTCACCCCACTACAGGGTCTATAATATTATTTTAAGAATTTTCAGGGGTCTAGCTACACATAACAGAGGGGTTTTTCCTAATTTTTATTAAGTCCAGGGGCCAAAACTGATTTTTAAATGAATTTACATGATTTTCTGAAGTTCCGGGGGCTAGATCAGAAGTTTCCGGGGCTAGCTCTTATTTCCCGAGAACCCCAGGGGGTAGCACGTAAGATTTCCAGTCTTTATAACGCGGGGCTGACGGGGACCGTCTGATTTAAAACAGACGGCTGAGATTATAACGTCGAACCGGTACGTTGGGGACTTAAAGTCTACCGTGCGATTTAAAATAGACAGCGCACAAGCGGCCACGTTGCTCTGATCGAGCGCGGGCGGCGCTGCCCGGCGGCGCACGGCGGCGGGAAGCGGCGATCTCGCCGGAGATTTTCAGATCTTCGAGAATTCTTCCTAGAACTGTGATTTTATGGCATAGATCGGTGGAGGGGAGGTCGGGGATCTCACCTCGAGGGTTTTCTTGAGCTCGGAGGTCCTGGAAGGCGGTCGGCGATGAGGTCCGAGGTGAGTTCATGGCGAGGCTCGTCGGCGCTGTGTTTGAACCGCAAACCACAGAGTTTTCTGCACCTGCAAGGTTCCCCGGAGGCGGTGGATCAAGACCAGCGAGTTAGATCGGAATTTCCGAGTGTAGATCGGCCAGAATTCGCCGGAGAAGGCTCGGGTTCTCACCGGAGTAAAAACAGTAGATCACGTGAGTAAAACCGGACGAGGCCGGGGTTTTTATAGATGGGGGAAGGGCGGCGTTCGGTTGTGATCGAGTTTGCGTCGCCCACGAGCAAAATTTGGCTGGGATACGCAGAAATCCGGGTCGGTTTGGATTCGGGGTGAGAGAGAGTCCGGCCGATCGCGGCGCGGGCGCGAGGAAGAAGAAGGCTAGCGGGCCCCGCCTGTCAGTGGGAGGAAGGGGGCGCGCGCGGCTGCGGGCTGGCGCGGAGCAGAGTGGGCCGGCTGGTGGGTTTTGGCCCACTGGCCGGTTTTTTTTCTGTTTTCTTTTTTTCTTTTTCTATTTCTATTCTGTTTTGAGTTTAAATTGAATTCCAGTTTGAATTTAAATTGTTGCAAAACATGCAACACGTCCAAAAATTTTTAAATTCCCCACTTAACAGGATTTAGGGTCTTAACAAGATTTTGGGGTGTTACAGCTCTACCCCCCTTAAAAGAAATCTCGTCCTCGAGATTGGTGGTTCTAAGAAAACAATTCCGGAAATTGTGCCTTGAGTTCATCTTCTCGTTCCCAGGTGGCTTCTTCTTCTGAGTGATGCTTCCATTACACCTTGCACATCCGGATTCTTTTATTTCTGGTAAGGCGTTCCATTGTCTCCAAAATATTGTATGGTTGCTCGGTATAAGAAAAATCCTTAGCTACGTCCACTTCTACCTAGGTCCGCGTTCCTACGGGCAACCTTGGCTCTGATACCACTTCTGTCACACCCGGTTTATTCGAAGAACAACCGAGTGAATATCACATGTATGCCACGATCATTTTCTCATACATGTGATGACAAATAGTGAAGCATCATTTATTACAAGCCAGGTGTCGAATATAAATAAGTCTTACATAGCAAATGTCTCAATGGACAATAATAAGTTCATCACAAGTAAATAAACTAGCAGCGGAATATTATTTCTTGAGGGCTCCGTCACAGGCGTTGCCCGGGGGTCTCCATGAACCTAGAAACCTTCTTCGGGTCCAAAGTCTTGGTCATTATACACCACCTCATTATCTTGACCTGAGCAGCAATATAAACCAACAAATATGCAAGGTTGAGTACTGATGGTACTCAGCAAGTGTGGGAAAGTTATGTCATGCATGGCTAGAACAAGAGAAGGTTGAACTCATGGTTAAAGCACTATGCAAATAATACCTATCACCTTAGCTTATTAAGCACCTACATTACTACACAGGTGAAATAGTCCCAAACTCCCATCCCATCATCATAATCAAATAACCATAACATCATTTCCAATGTTAAGCTCCCCGCTTAATATTCTCACTTCCAAAACCATCACTCCTCTAATCATGAATAAGTCCAAGCCGCTCTTGACCGTGAGCACGGCTGTCATGACAGTTTTGACTCTGCAGAGTTTGCACCACTGTACCCACATGTAGTGATTTCATCCCCCGTTGCCGGGTGGACTAAAAGAACCTCCATTATGCCAGTGGCTACGAACCACATTCACACTTCCCAGGTGTGTAGCCAGGAGATCACTACGAAGCCTTTACAAAGGGATTCCCGACGAGCGTGGGTCAACTCAGGTTTCACCCCTAACAGCATACAAGAGGCTCCAACCCCGCTGCAGTGGCCCCCTCTTGAGCCTTGCGGTTTATATGGTAGTCCAGCTGACACCTATTCCCCGCACCATCCAACACACCCATACTACGCCGGAAATACACCTAATTAATTGGCCAAGCTGCCCCATCTCAGCATGTGGTTGGGATGGTAAAGCCAAGTCACATGCTCCATGAACTGGTCCTTAGGATCCAGGCAAGTACTAAACACAAACTCGAGTCTCGTGCACCCAGCACACAACCAAAACATCCAACTTGCCTTGATCCCTACCTCTACATAACTCACAATATTTCATTCAAGAGTATGGTAAAATAAACTGATGATCTCATATCCCAAATATCCCATTCTAAGCATGGCTAAGCATATGCATAATAATAAATGACATGACAAAATAAATCCCAATCCAAGCTACAAGGAAACACGGTAATGCAATTCTAGGGAAACTTTCTAGCATGGGTTTCATATTTCATTTGACAATGCAAATAATTCTATCTACACATCCTAGCATAGGATCAAAGTGGTCAAGGACACTTGCCTCCTTCCTGCTGCTCTTGGAATGGGTAGTCCTGATCTTGGAAAGGAGGAACATGCTCTGGAGCAGGTTCTACATCATACCATCACACATAGCAAAAGAAAAACAACAATCCATAAGACATAGTATAAGACATAGTTCACACTTCCACTTCAAACAAACCACACATTCACATTTATGAAAGTCATTCACAATTATATGTGTTGTGGTTTCTCTATGTGTGTTGATCTTTGGCTTACATGTACTTTTAATCATGTGTATATGATTCCTACTTTTGTATTCACATTTATGCTTACATACTATATATATATGAATTTTCAACTTAAATAAATTCCTTATAATTAATTACTACACCTTTTAGCTACCAAGTATGCATGAAAGGTATTTTCCTTCTCCATATGTGTCTTCAGAATTTCAACCAACCCTAAACTGAATTCTTTGGATTTTTGAAACTTCATTTATCATTTACTAGTTGCTATATTTTCAGATTTATTTCTTATGCCTAAATGTGAACTTTATTATGAAAATAACAAGACACATTATCTAAACAGAATAGGTTCTGATATAAAATATTTAATAACATATTTTTGACCTTTTCCTCTGATGTAAACTATTTTACATTTATTTTCCTAATTTTCAGAACTATTCTTCACTTAAAAATGTCTCCCTATAACTAATAAATGTGAATAATAAATCAAACAGATTCATTTCAGCCCAAAATCTATTTTTATCTCACTCCAAAGTTTTCTAAGTACTGAGAAAGTTTTTAATTTAAATTTTGACAATATGTTTGTCCCACTTTTTAAATTTTAGATACTAGCCACATTTTCAATTTCCTAAATTAAATATCAAACAGGGTTAAAAAGTAAACTCACCCCACTACAGGGTCTATAATATTATTTTAAGAATTTTCAGGGGTCTAGCTATACATAACAGAGGGGGTTTTTCCTAATTTTTATTAAGTCCAGGGGCCAAAACTGATTTTTAAATGGATTTACATGATTTTCTGAAGTTCTGGGGGCTAGATCAGAAGTTTCCGGGGCTAGCTCTTATTTCCCGAGAACCCCAGGGGGTAGCACGTAAGATTTCCAGTCTTCATAACACGGGGCTAACGGGGACCGTCCGATTTAAAACAGACGGCTGAGATTATAACGTCGAACCGGTACGCGGGGACTTAAAGTCTACCGTGCGATTTAAAATAGACGGTGCACAAGCGGCCACGTCGCTCTGATCGAGCGCGGGCGGCGCTGCCCGGCGGCGCACGGCGGCGGGAAGCGGCGATCTCGCCGGAGATTTTCGGGTCTTCGAGAATTCTTCCTAGAACTGTGATTTTATGGCATAGATCGGTGGAGGGGAGGTCGGGGATCTCACCTCGGGGGTTTTCTTGAGCTCGGAGGTCCTGGAAGGCGGTCGGCGACGAGGTCCGAGGTGAATTCACAGCGAGGCTCGTCGGCGCTGTGTTTGAACCGCAAACCACCAAGTTTTCTGCACCTGCAAGGTTCCCCGGAGGCGGTGGATCAAGACCAGCGAGTTAGATCGGAATTTCCGAGCGTAGATCGGCCAGAATTCACCGGAGAAGGCTCGGGTTCTCACCGGAGTAAAAACAGCAGATCGCGTGAGTAAAATGGGACGAGGCCGAGGTTTTTATAGACGGGGGAAGGGCGGCGTTCGGTTGTGATCGAGTTTGCGTCGCCCACGAGCAAAATTCGGCTGGGATACGCAGAAATCCGGGTCGGTTTGGATTCGGGGTGAGAGAGAGTCCGGCCGATCACGGCGCGGGCGCGAGGAAGAACAAGGCTGGCGGGCCCCGCCTGTCAGTGGGAGGAAGGGGGCGCGCGCGGCTGCGGGCTGGCGCGGAGCAGAGTGGGCCGGCTGGTGGGTTTCGGCCCACTGGCCAGTTTTTTTTTCTGTTTCCTTTTTTCTTTTTCTATTTCTTTTCTGTTTTGAGTTTAAATTGAATTCCAGTTTGAATTTAAATTGTTGCAAAACATGCAACACGTCCAAAAATTTTTAAATTCCCCACTTAACAGCATTTAGGGTCTTAACAAGATTTTGGGGTGTTACAGTTATGCGTAGACTACCGTGCGTTGAATGAAGTAACCATCAAGAACAAGTACCCATTACCCCGCATTGAAGACTTGTTTGATCTGTTGAGGGGAGCTTGTGTGTTCTCGAAAATTGATCTCAAGTCGGGATACCACCAACTTAAGATAAGGCAAACTGATATTCCAAAGACAGCTTTCGTATCTCGGTACGGATTGTATGAATACACCGTCATGCCTTTCGGGCTAACTAATTCCCCGGCATACTTCATGTATCTCATGAACAAGGTATTCATGGAATATCTGGACAAATTTGTGGTGGTTTTCATTGATGACATTCTCGTCTTTTCCAAAGATGAAGAAGAACATGAGAGGCATTTAAGGTTGGTGTTGCAAAAGCTAAGAGAACACCAACTATATGCCAAGCTGAGCAATTGTGAATTTTGGTTGAAGAGAGTTCCCTTCTTAGGACATATAATCTCGGAGGGAGGAATCTCCGTAGATCCTGCCAAGATCGAGGATGTACAGAAGTGGAAGACCCCTGAGAATGTCGGGGAAGTTCGAAGCTTCTTAGGATTGGCTGGGTATTATCGACGGTTTATCGAGGGATTCTCCAAGATTTCGAGACCCCTCACCAAATTGTTAGAGAAGGGAATCACATTCACATGGACACCGCAGTGCGAGACGAGTTTTCAATAATTGAAGAAAAGATTGACAACAGCCCCAGTGCTAGTTATGCCGGATATGCAGAAGAATTTTTCGGTGTACTGCGATGCATCTGGACACGGGTTGGGATGTGTTCTCATGCAAGAGGGACATGTCGTGGCCTACGCGTCCCGACAGCTCCGAAAACACGAGAAGAACTATCCTACACATGACCTAGAGCTAGCCGCAGTGGTATATGCGTTGAAGTTTGGCGGCACTACTTGATGGGGAAGAGGACAGAGATATATACGGATCATAAGAGCTTAAAGTATATTTGCACACAGCCAGATCTCAACCTCAGACAAAGGAGATGGTTAGAGCTAATCCACGACTTTGATGTGGGCATCAACTATCATCCTGGGAAAGCGAACGTCGTGGCAGATGCTTTAAGCCGGAAGGTGCAGGTCAATAGGTTGAGCTTGAAGGACATGCCTGCAGAATTGAAGAGGTTATAAAACTCAATCTATGTCTCGTGAATAGTGGTGAAGCCATTGCCATGGAATTGGACTCCACATTAGAGCAAGACATACGCAACGGTCAAAAGACTGATGAGAAGATACAAGAAATCAGAGAACTCATCAAGGATAATAAAGCCCCTGGTTTCAGAGAGGATGAACAAGGTACGGTGTGGCACGGGAAAAGAATCTGTGTGCCTGAAGTGAAGGAGATCCGTGAATTGATTTTGAAGGAGGCTCATGATTCCGACTATTCCATTCATCTTGGAAGTACGAAGATGTATCATGACCTCAAGAGCAGATATTGGTGGTATGGCATGAAGCGAGATGTCGCGGAACATGTTGCCCTATGTGACACATGTAAGTTGGTGAAAGCAGAACATCAATGACCCGCGGGATTATTGCAACCACTCAAAGTACCTGAATGGAAATGGGAAGAAATAGGTATGGACTTCATAGTGGGACTACCCAGGACCCAATCGGGATATGATTCGATATGGGTCATCATCGACAGGCTAACCAAGGTAGCTCATTTCATCCCCGTGAAAGAAAGCTACAGCGAATACAAATTGGCAGAATTGTGCATGTCAAGGATCGTGTGTTTCCATGGAGTGGCAAAGAAGATAGTGTCAGATCGAGGGATACAGTTCACCTCAAGGTTCTGGCAGAAGTTACATGAAACCATGGGAACCCATCTAAATTTTAGTTCTGCCTATCACCCCCATACTAACGGGCAGACGGAAAGAACCAATCAGATCCTTGAGGATATATTGAGAGCGTGTGCGCTCAAAAACTATAGGAGTTGGGATAAGAACTTACCATATGTGGAGTTCTCCTATAACAACAGCTATCAGGCAAGTATGAAGATGTCACCATTTGAGGATTTGTATGGGAGGAAGTGCAGAACTCCCCTTTTTTGGAACCAAATGGGGGAAAGTAAAGTGTTTGGGCCCGAGGTACTACAAGAAGCCGAGGCGAAAGTGAGGGAAATCTGCAACAACTTGAGGATAGCACAGACCCAAGAAAAGAGTTAGGCCAATGTACGGAGAAGAGAGCTTATTTTCAACGTGGGGGACTATGTCTATCTCAAGGTGTCCCCTATCCGAGGACTTCGTCGGTTCAAGGTGAAAGGGAAGTTATCACCTCGATACATCGGACCCTTTCAGGTTCTGGAGAGGAAAGGCGAAGTGGCATATCAACTGGAACTACCGGCTCGCCTATCGGATGTGCATGACGTATTCCATGTGTCACAGCTATAGAAATGCCTAAGAACGCCTGAAGAGATGTTACCTATGAATGAGGTTGACGTAGGAGAGGATCTGTCTTATGCCAAGCAACCGGTCAAGGTTTTGGAGACAATGGAACGCCTCACGAGAAATAAAAGAATTCGGATGTGCAAAGTACAGTGGAAGCATCACTCGGAAGAGGAAGCCACATGGGAGCGAGAAGACGAGCTTAAGGCACAGTTTCCGGAATTGTTTTCCTAAGAACCACCAATCTCGAGGACGAGATTTTTTTAAGGGGGGTAGAGCTGTAACACCCCAAAATCTGCTAAAGAGGGGAATTTAAAAATTTTTGGACGTATTGCATGTGGTGCAGAAATTCAAATTTAAACTGGAATTCAAATTCAAACCAAAACAGAAAAGAAAAGGAAAAAGAAAACCTCAGCTGGCCAGTGGGCCGAAACCCGCTAGCCGGCCCACTATTCCCTCGCGCCAGCCGACAACCGCGCGCCCTCTCTTCCTCTCACTGACACGCGGGGCCCGCGTGTCATCCCTCACCTCCTGCGCGCCCGACCGACCGCGGGACTCTTCTCGCACCCGAATCCAAACCACCTCCGAAAAACCGCGCCAACAGCCAGATCATCGGCCCCGGAGGCTGCTATTTAACCGAGTCGATCCTCCGCCGCCTCTCCCCGTGAACTTCCCGCAAAGAAACTCACCGAAATCCCCAGCGCACTCCACTTTTTTTCTCCGGTGAGAACCGAAGCTTCGATCACCGTTTTCTTTCGATCCTTGCTCGGGTTTTCCGATCTAACGCACCGATCATGTTCCACCGCCTCCATAGAGTCACGCAAGTGAAGAAAACCCGGTGTTTTGCACCCTAGATGCAGCTCCGGCGAGCACCGCCGCTATTTCATCTCGGACCTCGCCGCCGACCGCCTTCCAGGGCCTCCGAGTTCAAGAAAAACCCCGAGGTGAGATCCCCGACCTCCCCTCTACCGTTCTAAGCCATGAAATCCAAGTTTTAGGATGTATAGACGAAAATCCGAAGATATCCGGCGAGATCGCCGCCTCCCGCCGCAGCGCGCCGTCGGGCAGCGCCGCCCGCGCACGGCCAGGGCGATGTGGCCCCCTGAGGTCCGTCCATTTTAAACCGTGTGGTTCTTATTAGATCTCACCCGTACCGCTTCGCGTTATAATCTCAGCCGTCTATTTTAAATCGGACGGTCCACATCAGCCCCGCATTATAAAGGCCGGGATTCTTACACGCTACCCCCTGGGGATCTCGGAAAACACGAGCTAGCCCCGGAAACTTCTGATCTAGCCCCTGGAACTTCAGAAATTCGTGTAAATTCATTTAAAAATCAGTTTTAGCCCCTGGACTTAATAAAAATTAGGAAAACCCCTCTGTTATGTGTAGTTAGACCCCTGGAAATTTATGAAATAGCAAATTAGACCCTGCAGTAGGGTGAATTTACCTTTTTGACCCTATATGATATTAAATTCAGAAATTTAAATATGTGACTAGGATTTAAATTTAAAAGGTATGGCAAACACATGTGCAAATTCAAATTTAAATTCTCCTAGCACTTGGAAAACTTTAGAATGAGTTAAAAATAGATTTTTAGGCTGAGATGAATTCTGTCTAAATGATATTCATATTTATTAGTTCTAGAAACACATTTTAGGCTAGGAAATAATTCTAAAAACTAGTAAAATAAATTTAATTTGTTCCACGTCAGAGAGGAAGTTCAAAGATATATTATGGAACATTTTAGATCAGAACCTACTCTGTTTAGATGATGTGTCTTACTATTTTAATAATAAAGTTCACTTTTAGGCATAGAAAATAAATCTGAAAATATAGGAAAATAAGTACACATAATTAGAAAAGGATAAATGAAGTCTCCAAATCCAAAAACTTCAGTTTAGGATTTGGTAGAAGATCTGAAACCTATTTGTAGTAGGGAATTACCTTTCATGCAAACTTGGTAGCTAAGAAGTATATTAATTAAATATAAAGAATTTGTTCAAATTGGAAATTCATATATAGTGTGCAAATAGAAATCTGAACATAGAAGTTAGAAATAATATACATATGTTTAAAGGTGAATGTAGGCCAAAAATTTTCCCACACTTGCTGAGTACCAACGGTACTCAAGCTTGCTTTTCTGTTGGTTTAAATTGCTACTCAGGTCAAGGGGATGATGTGGTGTTCAATGACCAAGACTTCGGACCCGAAGAAGGATTCTAGGTTCATGGAGTCCCCCGGGCAACTCCTGTGACGGAACCCACAAGAATAATATTCCGCTGCTATTTTATTTACATGTTATGAACTTATTATCATCCATCGAGACGTATGCTTTGTAAGACATATTTATATTCGACACCTGGCTTGTAATAAATGATGCTTCACTATTTGTCATCACATGTATGAGAAAATGATCCTGGCATACATGTGATATTCACTCGGTTGTTCTTCGGAGAAACCGGGTGTGACACCGCACATGCTGAGTACGACATATACTCACCCTTGCATTATCACATAAACATCAGCAACAGGAGATAAGTTCTTCGAGGATCATGTGGAGTACTAGGCGTGCGAACTACCGTCAACATGCCTGTGGAGTTGAAGATGGAGCCTGCTGCTAGATCAGTTATCCACAAGAAGCTGTATTTGCTGGAGAAACAAGAGGAGACTCGTGCCAACGCGGGAGCGAATGGAGCACCAGTGCCATCTAACCCTACATGGACTGCCGACTCACCATGGCGTGCGCCCATGTATGGACCACCCCTGTCATACGGCAAGAACAGCACCGGTTCACATGATTAAGTTTAGGATTCCCATTGAATAAGCTGTAATACGAACGTTTAAATCGTAGTAGCTTGAATAAGAGTGGTCTGTTGAACTTTTGTGATGATTGTTTGGTTTGTGTGCTTATGTGAGTTGTGGGACGCTTCGGCGAATATCCACATCCACACATAGTGGAGAGATGTGAGATGCTTCGGCATGTGTTCACATCCTCATATAGGCTGATATTAATAAAAGAAGTTGCTTAGTTCATACACCTTGATGCATATAGTTGGGAAATCACTTCTTTCAAATCTGAATTATAGCTCCTACTAATATAGTATGTCTGAAAGTAAGCCTTGAAATAAGGGGGGTAGACTTTCTTGCCAACCTTATTGTCTTGGATTCCCAAGGAATTGACATAATACTTGGAATGGATTGGCTAAGCATGCACAACGGAGTGATTCAATGTGCTAAAAGGAGCGTGCAGTTGACAAGTCAGCACAATACTCGTATTGAGTTCGAGGCAGCCCAACCGGCAACCAAGAAGGCAGCGCTGAACAACGCCAAAGAAGCGACAATGGAAAGCATTCCGGTGGTTCAAGAATTCAGATGTGTTCCCAAAAGAACTTTCAGGTATGCCACCTGACCGGGACATTGAATTTTCCATTGATTTAGTACCCGGAACTGCACCTATAGTGAAGAGGCCATATAGGATGCCCGCTAATGAACTAGTGGAACTTAAGAAGCAAATTCAGGAGCAGCTAGAAAAGGGTTTTATACGCCCAAGCTCATCACTGTGGGGAGCCCCCATACTCTTCGTAGACAAGAAGGATGGGACCCAAAGGATGTGTGTGGATTATAGGTCTATCAACGAAGTGACGATCAATAGTAAATACCCGCTGCCCCGTATAGAGGACATATTCGACCAAATGAAAGGTGCTCAAATTTTCTCCAAGATTGATCTTCAGTCGAGATACATCCAGCTGAAGATTAAGCCATCTGACATACCCAAGACTGCATTTCGAACACGGTATGGTTCGTATGAATATGCCGTTATGTCTTTTGGGTTAACGAATGCACCCGCATACTTTATGTACCTCATGAATAAGGTCTTCATGGAGTACTTGGACAAGTTCGTCATGGTTTTCATCGACGATATAATGGTGTATTCGAAAAGACAGGAAGAACATGAAGAACACTTGAGATTGACGTTGCAGAAACTATGAGAGCATCAATTGTATGCCAAGTTTAGCAAGTGTCAATTTTGGCTAAGGGAGATATCATCCTAGGCCACATCATCTCCGAGGGAGGAGTATCGGTTGATCCCGGAAAAGTGGGAGATGTTCTGAAGTGGAACCAACCGCAGAATGTGAGAGATATTCGGAGTTTCCTTGGGATGGCTGGATACTACCGCCGGTTCATCACGGATTTCTCTAAAATAGCGAAGCCTATGACTGAATTGCTAATGAAGGGATAAACATTTCAGTGGACACCAGTGTGCCAAGAAAGCTTTGAGGAGCTCTAGAAAAGACTAACCAAAGTGGCGTTTTTGGCATTGCCGGACGTGAGCAAGAGTTTCGACATATTGTGATGCATCCAGACAAGGGCTTGGATGTGTGCTCATGCAAGAAGGACAAGTGGTAGCCTATCGTCGATGCAACTAAAGAAACACAAGATTGATTACCCCATACCTGACTTGGAACTTGCAGCCGTGGTACATGCCTTGAAGATTTGGAGGCATTATATACATGGCCACCGATGTGAGATCTATACGGATCACAAAAGCCTCAAGTATATATTCACGCAAACGGATCTGAATTTGAGGCAACGTTGATGGTTGGAACAAATCAAGGATTATGATGTTGGAATCAATTATCACACCAGAAAGGCCAATGTAGTAGCTGATGCGTTGAGCCGAAAGGAAGCATGTCATAAACTCACGGTTCGGGAGCTGCCGCCCGAGCTGCGCAAGGAGTTCGAACTGTTACGTCTCGGGTTCTTGAACGAGATGGAAGTAATAGAGCTCAACTCTTTGCTGGAACAAGAGATACGAGATGGCCAAGCAACAGATGAGGAAATCCAGGAAATCAAGGAAAGAATCCGACAAGGCATAGAAAAGGATTTCAAGGAAGACGAGAAAGGCACGCTTTGGTTAGGGAAAAGGATTTGTGTGCCTAACGTGAAGCACATCCGCGACACGATATTAAAGGAGGCACATGACTCACCTTATTCCATACACCCCGGCTGTACAAAGATGTACAAGGACCTGAAAACTTGCTGTTGGTGGGATGGTATGAAAAGGGACATAGCTGAATATGTTGCCTTATGCGACACGTGCCAACAGGTGAAGGCCGAACATCAAAGACCCGCTGGACTGTTGCAGCCATTGAAAGTACCCAAGTGGAAGTGGCAAGACATCAGCATGGATTTCATCGTCAGATTGCCCCGTACTCAATCAGGTTACGACTCTATTTGGGTTATTTTGGACCGATTAACGAAAACAGCTCATTTCCTTCCTGTTAGAACCAAGTACAGCGTTGCACAACTAGCCGAGCTGTATATGGAGCAAATCGTGTGTCGCCATGGATTTCCGAAGAGGACAGTTTCGGATCAAGGTTCTCAATTTACCTCTAGGTTCTGGAAGAAGCTGCATGAAGCTATGGGTACACGACTGGATTTCAGCTCTGCTTATCACCCGCAAACCGATGGGCAAACTGAGAGGAAAAATTAAATCTTGGAAGACATATTGAGAGCTTGCGCCTTGAAACATGGGCGTAGTTTGGATAGGAGCTTGCCGTATGCTGAATTCTCATGTAACAACAGCTACCAAGCCAGCTTGAAGATGTAACCCTTTGAAGCATTGTATGGTAGAAGGGGTAGAACGCCGCTGTTCTGGAATCAGACCGGAGAGAGCCAAGTGTTTGGACCCGAAGTGCTGCAAGACGCTGAGAAGCAAGTCCAAACGATACGAGAAAATTTGAAGGCTGCTCAGTCACGACAAAAAGGTTATGCTGACAATAGGCGAAGAAGATTGACCTTCGAAGTGGGAGACTTCGTGTATCTTAAAGTAACGCCTATCCGAGGCCAACGACGGTTCAACGTCAAGGGCAAGTTAGCACCTCGCTACATCGGGTAATTCAAGATTTGGGCAACCGAGGAGAAGTAGCCTATCAACTAGAGCTGCCAACGCACCTCTCCGACGTGCACGACGTATTTTACGTATCCCAACTCAAGAAGTGCCTAAGAGTACCAGAAGAACAAGTACCGATGGATGATCTCGAGCTTCAAGAGGATCTGACCTACGTGGAGTACCTCGTCAAAATTTTGGACGTAAAGGAAAGGGTCACGAAAAACAAAGTAATTCGTTGGTGTAAGGTACAGTGGATTCATCACACGGAAGCCGAAACTACATGGGAGCGTCAGGAAGACCTCAAGGCAGAATTCCCTCATCTATTCTCTACTCTATTGAATCTCGAGGGCGAGATTCAGTTTAACGGGGGTAGGTTTGTAACACCCTCAAATTCATTTCCATGCATTGCATATATTTTTCATGTAGAGAAACATTATAAAAGAAGTAGAAATGGAGAAAGAATCATAAAAATGGTGGGGAATGGGAAAACGATAGCTGAAATGAGCCAATTCCAATTTATGAAGTGCGCTGTCGACACTTCCCCAGGCCGCGGGACATGTGGCGCCTTCGAAACTCACCCCTGCGGAAGGGATGAGGTGCGGCCCCGCGGGACACGTGGCGCCTTCAGAGCTCACCCCTGTGGAAGGGATGAGGTCCGGCCCCACGGGACACATGGCGCTATCGGAGCTCACCCCTATGGAAGGGATGTGGTCCGATCCCGCGGGACACGTGGAGGCTTCAGAGTTCACCCCCGCGGAAGGGATGAGGTCCGGCCCCACGGGACACGTGGCGCCTTCCGAGCTCACCACTGCGGAAGGGATGAGGTCCGGCCCCGCTGGACACGTGGTGCCCTCGGAGCTTGCCTCTGAGGAGAGGGGAGGTCCGGCCCCACTGGACACGTGGCGCCCTCGGAGCTCGCCTCTGAGGAGAGGGGAGGCACAGCCCCGCTGGACACATGGCGCCCTCAGAGCTCGCCTCTGAGGAGAGGGGAGGCCCGGCCCCGCTGGACACGTGGCGCCCTTGGAGCTCGCCTCTGAGGAGAGGGGAGGCCCGACCCTGCTGGACACGTGGCGCCTTCGGAGCTCATCCCTGCATAGGGGGTGACGTCCTTAGGCGGGTTTTTCCTCCTGTGCATGGGGGTACCCGGTACTTTGGGTACCGACACAATTTCCTCAAATTTTCCCCACATTTAGGGGGATAAAAGCCGCAAGGCTGGCGCACATAACTGAAAAGATAAGTTTGTTAATATCCAAAACAAATTGAATAGGTCTCTTATTTGAGCTCCAATTGGAGTAGGACGCCCCCCCTATAAATAGAACCCAACCCCCCCTGGCCATAACCCCTTTCTTTTTTTCACCCTCCCAAGTCGACAACTTAGAGGCCCTAGCCCCCAACTCGCCGAGTTGGACACATACCCCCCCTCGCCGGAGTTCAGTCGCCGGTGAGCCCGCCGACAAGCCCCTCACGTCTCGCCGTCACCGGAAATGAGCCGGAGATCATAAGAGAAGTGAGGTAGGTCTTTGTTACCCATCTTACAACATCGTCTCTGTTTCTACGCATTCATTTTTCTTCGCTCCATTCGAACAGAAACTTTTTTGTGTGGACAGATCACGTTTTGATCGGGTTTTGACGGTGGAATTGATCTAGATCTTGAGTCAAGATCATCACCACGTCCATACTTGATCCCTACACCCTTGTTCATCATAAAACCCCATGAAATCCCATTAAAACATGCAAGAACAAGTACAAACTTGTTTAATAAAATAGCACCATAAGATTGGCATTCATCTACACCATTGCATCTTGAGTAGAGTTGTGCATGTTGTTTGATTGCTGTAAATTTGGTATGTGCGTGGTCGTGAGTAGAAGGACAAGCTCAGGAAGCCATCTACAAAGAACTACAGCGCCAAGACTTCGAGACGCTTGAGCAACAAGAGCCACGGGAGCAAAGCAAGTGCCCCTTGACCATATTGATTCCATGTTTTGAAACTGTTTTGTTTGCAGAAACTCTTATGCTTGGGTCAACTTGATGGAACATCCTTTTATAGGAGTTTACTAGTTTTGTTAACCATCCTTGTCACCGGGAAAGTTGATGAGTTGGGTATGGTCATTTTTCCTTTTTGCTTCGCTTAATCTACGGAATACGGGAAGCTGAATTAAAACATGGTTAGCTACTGCACTCATATGAATTATGATGATGAGAAGTTGATGACGTTAATGAGTATGAAATCGGGGGAGATCTAGGCAAGCTTGGTTCGTGGATGTTGCTGAATGAGATGATGGTTTACTTGCCGTAGATCTAAGGACCAGTTCATGCCAGCACATGCCAGGAAAACAGTGCCACCAGAAGGCCAAATATTGGTGTGGCTTAGCTGACTAATTAGGTGTGTTGCTAGCTTGTTATGGACCGTGGATTGCGTGGAGAATGGGAGTCGAGAGGTTCTGCCCTGGGAACTGCATGGCACAAGAAAGGGCCCGTGGATGGGAGAATGGTGATTCGAGCCTGCCGGTGAAACCTCAGTGAGTCCATACATCTAGTAGCCCCTTTGTAAAGGCTATTTTGTGATCTCTTGGCCATACACCGATGGTTGTGTACTGGTATAATGGAGGTTCTGCAGTCGCCGACGGGTGACAAAATCACAAACTTTTGGGTAAAGTGGTGCCACCAAAGCAGAGTGTAAACTATCATGATAGCCGGGCTTCCAGTCACAAGCACCTGGCCAACTCACATGATTAGAGGGAAAACTTGGGATGTTTATTCAGTATGGTTATGATATGGGAATTGCTTGGGACTGTTTGAGTCATGAAAATGAGTTTGGTTTCGGTTATATGAGTATGAGATGGATATGAATATTTATGAGTATGAGAAAGATTATTGGCTGGTTGAGACATGATAAATGATGAATTATGATGAATGAAAGATGCTGATATAACATGGTTATGATGGATTAAACTCACATAGAAATAGTTGCTGTTTTTATTATGTTTGTGAAATAAAATTTGCTTGCTGCAATGAGCACTTTTTATCCCTACCTTGTTGTAAGCTACATGTCATACTTTTCCCGCACTTGCTGAGTACGACATGTACTCACCCTTGCATTATCACATAAACATCAGCAACAGGAGAAGAGTTCCTCGAGGATCATATGGAGTACTAGGCGTGCGAACTACCGTCAACATGCCTGTGGAGTTGAAGATAGATCCTGCTGCTATTTAGTTATTTCCGCTGTCGTTTAGAGACTTCCGCTGCAAGAGTAAGTTAGCGATTCATGAGTGAGACAATGAGTCGATGTAATAAAGTACTTAAACACTATTTATTCGTGATTATATTCTGAATTCAGTTTGTGGATTACATGTATATGTGTGATGAACATCCTGGGCACACATATGCATTAACTTGGTTCTGTTTTCGGAACCGGGTGTCACAGAGATCTAGGCAAGATTGGTTCATGAATGTTGCTGGATGAGATGGTGGAACTTGCCGTAGATCTAAGGATCGGTTCATACGAGAATATGCAAGGAAAACAGTGCCACCACAAGGCCAACTATGGGTGCGGCTTAGCTGATTAATTAGGTGTGTTGCTATCTTGTTATGGACCGTGGATGGCGCGGGGAATGTGAGTCGAGGAGGACTTCCCTGGGAACTACATGGCACAAGAGGGGGCCCGTGGGTAGGAGAATTGTGATTCGAGCCTGCGGGTGAAACCTTAGTGAGTCCATACATCTAGTGACCCCTTTGTAAAGGCTATCTTGTGATCTCTTTGCCATACACCGACGGTTGTGTACTGGTATAATGGAGTTTCTGCAGTCGCCGACGGGTGACTAAATCACGAACTTGTGGGTAAAGTGGTGCAACCTCTGCAGAGTGTAAAACTATCATGATAGCCGTGCTTCCGGTCACAAGCACCTGGCCAACTCACATGATTAGAGGGAAAACTTGGGATGGTTATTCGGTATGGTTATGGTATGGTCACTGGGATTGGTTTTGGGACTGTTTGAGTCATGACATTGAGTTTGGGTTCTGTTATATGAATATGAGATGGTTATTAATGTTTATGAGAATGAGATGAACTTGAGAAAGATTAATGGCTGAATGAGACTTGATAAGTGGTGAATTATGATGAGAAAATGTTGCTGAATTACTTGGTCATGTTGGGATAAATTTCACTTAGAAATAGTTGCTATTTTATCATGTTTGTGAAATAAAATTTGCTTGCTGCAATGAGCCTTTTTATTCCCTACCTTGTTGTAAGCTACATGTTATACTTTTCCCGCAGTTGGTGAGTACGACATGTACTCACCCTTGCATTACCACATAAACATCAGCTACAGAACATGAGTCCTTCGAGGACCATGTGGAGTACTAGGCATGCAAACTACCGTCAACATGCCTGTGGAGTCGAAGATGGAGCCTGCTGTCTTTAGTCACTTTTCACTGTCGTTTAGAGTCTTCCGCTGCAAGAATAAGATAGACATTCATGAGTGAGACATTGAGTCATTGTAATAAAGTACTTAAACCCTATTTATTTGTGATTATATTCTGAATTCAGTTTGTGGATTACATGTGTATGTGTGATGAACATCCTGGGCACACATATGCATTCACTTGGTTCTATTTTCGGAACCGGGTGTCACAGATTGGCATCAGAGCCACGTTGACCGTAGGACGCAAGCCTAGATAGAATGGATACTCTAAAACACATAGGAACACCCCTCTAAACTGTTATTTTCAAAAATTGCTTGGTTCTGCACTTTATTTGTCAATTCAACCACCGCAAAGTTATATTTTCAGCCCCTCTTTTCTCTTCTTTTGTACAGCAACACCTTTGCTTTCTTGCTCCATAGCCTCTGAAGTTATGGAGTTATTCCTTCCTTCTTTAAAGTTTCTCATGTCCAATTTATAGATGCCGGTGATTAGGAGCGCAGCACGCATAAGGACTCGTCCACCACCACGTGGGAGTGCACTTAACCCCATTGAGGTGTCTGATGAACCATATTGGGAGGAGGTGAGAACGGAACTTCATGATGAAGAGGAAGTCGATAGCGCTATGCATAAGGAAGAGGATCCGTAAGAGGTGGAACCATTCGAATACGATATGGAGGATGATCCACAAGAATGGCATTGGTACACACCTCAGGAGGAGTTTCACGCGGGCTTGCACCTCGTGGAGCCTCATGAAGCTCTGATGGGAGGAGATGAACCCGAGGAGAAGCCACCCATTGCTGAGACCAATAATGAAGGTGATGAATGGGCCAACCATTCAGTTCAAGAATTTTGGTTCGACAGGATGGAAGGAGGACACATATCCAGGGAGCTCAAAGAATTTCTGGATTGCTGCAGCCTCATACCCGGAATATCTTCTCAAGAAAGTCCCTCGTCTCGGACATGAAGAGTGGAAGGCTGAGGTAACCATCCTATCTAATGGTAGGGTTGCCACTCAGCACATCGCACCCACATGAAGAGCTACAAGGGCAGAAGCTATTGATGATGCTGCATGGGATGCACTCACCGGACTGTACTACGCCTTCCATGAGCAGCTTGAGGACACCACTTTTGAGCTGCACCCGTATCGAAAGAGTGGTACAAGGGAGATCATTGGATCCCATGTAACAGCTCTTTCCCACCCACAAGCTGCTGACAAGTCTCAGAGGTTGCTCGTGGAGTTAGGAAACCATTACGCAAGCGCACAAGAACAGATCCGTTATCCGCAAGAAGCTGTATTTGCGGAAGAAACAAGAGGAGACTCGTGCCAACGTGGGAGCGAATGGAGCACCAGTGCCATCTAACCCTACATGGACTCCTGACTCACCATGGTGTGCGCCCATGTATGGACCACCCCCGTCACACGGCGAGAACAGCACCGGTTCACATGATTAAGTTTAGGATTCCCATTGAATAAGATGTAATAGGAACGTTTAAATCATAGTAGCTTGAATAAGAGTGGTCTATTGAACTTTTGTGATGATTGCTTGGTTTGTGTGCTGATGTGATTTGTGGGATGCTTCGGCGAATGTCCACATCCACACATAGTGGAGAGATGTGAGATGCTTCGGCACGTGTTCACATCCTCATATAGGCTGATATTAATAAAAGAAGTTGCTCAGTTCATACACCTTGATGCATATAGTTGGGAAATCGTTTCTTTCAAATCTGAATTCTAGCTCCTACTAATATCGTATGTCCGAAAGTAAGCCTTGAAATAAGGGGGGTAGACTTTCTTGCCAACCTTATTGTCTTGGATTCCCAAGGGATTGACATAATACGTGGAATGGATTGGCTAAGCATGCACAACGGAGTGATTCAATATGCTAAAAGGATCGTGCAGTTGACAAGTCAGCACGGTACTCGTATTGAGTTCGAGGCAGCCCAACCGGCAACCGAGAAGGCAGTGCTGAACAACGCCAAAGAAGCGACAATGGAAAGCATTCCGGTGGTTCAAGAATATTCAGATGTGTTCCCAAAAGAACTTCAAGGTATGCCACCTGACCGGGACATTGAACTTTCCATTGATTTAGTACCCGGAACTGCACCTATAGCAAAGAGGCCATATAGGATGCCCGCTAATGAACTAGTGGAACTTAAGAAGCAAATTCAGGAGCAGCTAGAAAAGGGTTTTATACGCCCAAGCGCGTCACCGTGGGGAGCCCCCGTACTCTTCGTAGACAAGAAGGATGGGACCCAAAGGATGTCTGTGGATTATAGGTCAATCAACGAAGTGACGATCAATAATAAATACCCGCTGCCCCGTATAGAGGACCTATTCGACCAAATGAAAGGTGCTCAAATTTTCTCCAAGATTGATCTTCAGTCGAGATACTTCCAGCTGAAGATTAAGCCCTCCGACATATCCAAGACTGCATTTCAAACACGGTATGGTTCGTATGAATATGCTGTTATGTCTTTTGGGTTAACGAATGCACCCGCATACTTTATGTACGTCATGAATAAGGTCTTCATGGAGTACATGGACAAGTTCGTCGTGGTTTTCATTGACGATATAATGGTGTATTCGAAAAGAGAGGAAGAACATGAAGAACACTTGAGATTGACGTTGCAGAAACTATGAGAGCATCAATTGTATGCCAAGTTTAGCAAGTGTCAATTTTTGCTAAAGGAGATATCTTCCTAGGCCACATCATCTCCGAGGGAGGAGTATCGGTTGATCCCAGAAAAGTGGGAGATGTTCTGAAGTGGAAGCAACCACAGAAAGTGAGAGATATTCGGTGTTTCCTTGGGATGGCTGGATACTACCGCCGATTCATCACGTATTTCTCCAATATAGCGAAGCCTATGACTGAATTGCTAATGAAGGGAAAAGCATTTCAGTGGACACCAGTGTTCCAAGAAAGCTTTGAGGAGCTCAAGAAAAGACTAACCACATCGCCGGTTTTGGTATTGCCGAACGTGAGCAAGAGCTTCCACATATATTGTGACGCATCAATACAAGGGCTTGGATGTGTGCTCATGCAAGAAGGACAAATGGTAGCCTATGCGTCGACGCAACTAAAGAAACACGAGCTGAATTACCCCACACCTTACTTGGAACTTGCAGCCGTGGTACATGCCTTGAAGATTTAAAGGCATTATATACTTGGCCACCGATGTGAGATCTATACGGATCACAAAAGGTTCAAGTATATATTCACGCAAACGGATCTGAATTTGAGGCAACATCGATGGTTGGAACTCATCAAGGATTATAATGTTGGAATCAATTATCACCCCGGAAAGGCCAATGTAGTAGCTGATGCGTTGAGCCGAAAGGTAGCATGTCAGAAACTCATGGTTCAGGAGCTGCCGCCCGAGCTGCGCAAGGAGTTCGAATGGTTACGTCTCGGGTTCTTGAACGAGATGGAAGTGATAGAACTCAACTCTTCGCTGGAACAAGAGATACGAGATGGCCAAGCAACAGATGAGGAAATCCAGAAAATCAAGGAAAGAATCTGACAAGGCATGGAAAAGGATTTCAAGGAAGACGAGAAAGGCACGCTTTGGTTAGGGAAAAGGATTTGTGTGCCTAACGTGAAGCACATCCACGACACGATATTAAAGGAGGCACATGACTCACCTTGTTCCATACACCCCGGCTGTACCAAGATGTACAAGGACCTGAAAACTTGCTATTTGTGGGATGGTATGAAAAGGGACATAGCTGAATATGTTGCCTTATGCGATACGTGCCAACGGTTGAAGGCCGAACATCAAAGACCCGCTGGACTGTTGGAGCCATTGAATGTACCCGAGTGGAAGTGGGAAGACATCAGCATGGATTTCATCGTCAGATTGCCCCGTACTCAATCGGGTTACAACTCTATTTGGGTTATCGTGGACCGCTTAACAAAAACAGTCCATTTCCTTACTGTTACAACCAGGTACATCGTTGCTCAACTAGCCGAGCTGTATATGGAGCAAATCGTGTGTCGCCATGGATTTCCAAAGAGGATAGTTTCGGATCAAGGTTCTCAATTTACTTCTAGGTTCTGGAAGAAGCTGCATGAAGCTATGGGTACACGACCGGATTTCAGCTCCGCTTATCACCTGCAAACCGATGGGCAAACTGAGAGGACAAATTAAATCTTGAAAGACATGTTGAGAGCTTGTGCCCTGAAACATGGCCGTAGTTGGGATAGGAGCTTGCCGTATGCTGAATTCTCATACAACAACAGCTACCAAGTCAGCTTGAAGATGTCACCCTTTCAAGCATTGTATGGTAGAAGGTGTAGAACGCTGCTGTTCTGGAATGAGACCGGAGAGAGCCATGTGTTTGGACCCGAAGTGCTGCAAGATGCTGAGAACCAAGTCCAAACGATACGAGAAAATTTGAAGGCTGCTCAGTCACAACAAAAAGGTTATGCTGACAATAGGCGAAGAAGATTGACCTTCGAAGTTGGAGACTTCGTGTATCTCAAAGTATCGCCTATCCGAGGCCAACGATCGTTCAACGTCAAGGGCAAGTTAGCACCTCGCTACATCGCGCCATTCAAGATTTTGGGCAAGCGAGGAGAAGTAGCCTATCAACTAGAGCTGCCAACGCACCTCTCTGATGTGCACGACGTATTTCACGTATCCCAACTCAAGAAGTGCTTAAGTGTACTAGAAGAACAAGTACCAATGGATGAGCTCGAGCTTCAAGAGGATCTGACCTACGTGGAGTACCCCGTAAAAATTTTGGACGTAAAGGAAAGGGTCACGAGGAACAAAGTAATTCGTTGGTGTAAGGTACAGTGGAGCCATCACACGGAAGCTGAAACTACATGGGAGCGTGAGGAAGACCTCAAGGCAGAATTCCCTCATCTATTCTCTACTCTATCGAATCTCGAGGGCGAGATTCAGTTTAAGGGTGGTAGGTTTGTAACACCCTCAAATTCATTTCCATGCATTGCATACATTTTTCATGTAGAGAAGCATTTTAAAAGAAGTTGAAATGGAGAAAGAACTATAGAAATGGAGAAAGAACCATAGAAATGGAGAAAAGAACCATAGAAATGGAGGAAGGACCAAAGAAATGGAGGAAGGAACCATAGAAATGGAGAAAGAACCATAGAAATGGAGGAAGGAACCATAGAAATGGACAAGAGCATATAGAAATTGAGAATGGGGCATAGAAATGGTGAAGGGTCATGTAGAAATTGAGAGTGGGACATAGAAACGTATAGGGGAATGTAGAAATGGAGTAAGTGACATAGAAATGGTGAGGAATGGGAAAAAGATAGCTGGAATGAGCTAATTCCAATTTCCCCAAATATTCCCCCAAAATCTCCAAATTCCCCAATTCCCCAAAATAGGGGAATTTTCCCCACATTAGGGAATCCCCCCATTGCTGCCGCACCAAATTAAATGGGGAAAAGTTTGTAAGGATTTAGTTCCAATTGGATTACGATTCTCCTCCCTCCCCCCCCTATAAATAGAACCCAAACCCCCCCCTTTTGGCTGCAGCCCCCCTCCTCTCCCCCAACCTCCCAAGTCGGCGACTAGGAGGACCTAGCCCCCAACTCGCCAAGTTGGCACCCCCCTCGCCGGAGTTCGGTCGCCGGTGAGCCCCGCCGACAAGCCCCGCCATCGAGCCCCGCCGTTAAGCCTCGCCGTCGAGCCCACCATCGAGCCCCGTCGTCGAGCCCCGCCATCGAGCCCCGCCGGCGAGCCCCGTCGTCGAGCCCCGTCGTCGAGACCCGCCGACGAGCGCCGTCACGTCTTGCCGTCGCCGGAAAAGAGCCAACGATCTGTCCTGCCCTAATCATCCATAGAAAAATTCCCTGCTCCTGCCATTTCTAGAAGGAAGACCATGCCACCGAAAGGAAGTGAGGTAGGTCTCCATTACCCATCTTACGACATCGCCGCTGTTTCTACGCATCCATTTTCTTCGCGCCCTTCGAACAGAAACTTTTTCATGTGGACAGATCACATTTTGATCGATTTTTGATGGTGGAATTGATATAGATCTTGAGTCAAGATCGTCACCACGTCCACACTTGATCCCTACACCCTTGTTCATCATAAAACCCCATAAAAGCCCATTAAAACATGCAATAACACATACAAACTAGTTTAATAAAACAGCACCATAGGATTAGAATTCATCTACCTCATTTCATCTTGAGTAAAGTTTGTGCATGATGATTAATTGATTTAAATTTTGTATGTGCGTGATCGTGAGTAGAAGAATAAGCTCAAGAGGCCATCTAAGAGGAACTACATCATCAAGAGTTCGAGACGCTTGAACAACAAGAACCACGGGAGCAAGACAAGTGCCCATTGACCATATTGATCCCATGTTTTGAAACTATTTTGTTTGTGAAAACTCGTATGCTTGAGTCAACTTGATGGGACACCCTTTTATAGGAGTTTACTAGTTTTGTTAACCATCCTTGTCGCCGGGAAAGTTGATGAGTCGGGTATGGTCGTTTTTCCTCTTTTGCTTCGCTTAATTTACGGGATACGGGAGGCTTAAATAAAACATGTCTAGCTACTGCACTCATATGAATAATGATGATGATATCTTGATGATGTTAATGGGCATGGAATCGGGGAAATCTAGGCAATATTTCTTCTTGAATGTTGCTGGATGAGATGGTGGAACTTGCCACAGATCTAAGGACTGGTTCATGCGAGAATATGCCAGGAAAACAGTGCCACCTCAAGGCCAAGTATGGGTGCGGCTTAGCTGATTAATTAGGTGTGTTGCTAGCTTGTTATGGACCGTGGATGGCGCGGGGAATGGGAGTCGAGGATACTTCCCTGGGAACAGCATGGCACAAGAGGGGGCCCATCGGTGGGAGAATGGTGATTCGAGCCTGCCGGTGAAACCTTAGTGAGTCCATACATCTAGTAGCCCCTTTGTAAAGGCTATTTTGTGATCTCTTGGCCATGCACCGATGGTTGTGTACAGGTATAATGGAGGTTCTGCAGTCGCCGACGGGTGACGAAATCACGAACTTTTGGGTAAAGTGGTTCCACCTCTGCAGAGTGTAAAACTATCATGATAGCCGTGCTTCCGGTCACAAGCACCTGGCCAGCTCACATGATTAGAGGGAAACACATGGTATGGTTATTCGGTATGGTTATGGTATGGTCATTGGCATTGGTTTTGGGACTATTTGAGTCATGACATTGAGTTTGGGATCGGTTATATGAATATGAGATGGTTATGAATGTTTATGAGAATGAGATTGTAAAAGCCCAAGAAAAGGGACTTGCAAAAAATTTTTATGCACCTCACAACACAACAGTTTTGTTGTGGGTAGATTGTGAAATATTGTGAAGAGCAAGTGGCCTCCATCAAAGGAGTGATTAGAAGGGAAAGTCTTCACTTTCACAACGTAGGGCTTACACACATATGATCACACATGGGAGGGAAATTTCAAACTGTTGCATTCAACTTCAGGATTTCAGCTGCTAAAACAAGGAGTAAAGGGCATACTTGGATTCCTCAGGTTCAAATTAGTGGGGAGGCAAAGTCTCAATAATTTTTGCAAGGGTTTGCTACCCGATGGTCCAAAAGGGAGCCAAATAGGCAAGAATACAAATATACATTTGAATTTGAGGGAAACTTGTCCAATCATGCAAATGTGGCTCAGTTTGAGACTGCAAACATTTGAATTACTCATTTGCCAAAAATTTGGAGATATTTTGGGGCAGAGGGGAGCTGTGGGCCCCACTGGTCAGTGAGAAGAGAGGGGGGAAGCTTACTGCCTAAGTTAATCGGTTCCACAGTTCACACTCGAGTGAGTTGCATTCTCCCACCGGCTGCCACCGCATGGACAACCGACGACCGAAGCACCTCCCGAGCTGCTTCGAGTGTCGGTTCCCCCGCGCCTTCATCTCCCCCACGCCGCGCTCTCACAAATGCTCCAGCCCATTTCATGTATCTCATTAACTCGGTGTTCATGCCGGAGCTGGACAAGTTCGTGGTAGTGTTCATCGACGATATCTTGGTTTACTCCAAGACAGAAGCCGAGCATGCCGAACACTTACGGATCGTTCTTCAACGATTGCGAGACCACAAGCTCTACGCCAAGTTCAGCAAATGCGAATTTTGGATCAGCCAAGTGCCATTCTTGGGACATATCGTCTCAGCTGAAGGCATTGCGGTTGACCCAAGTAAAATCGAGCAAGTGTTGAAATGGAAAGCTCCCACTTCAGTTCATGAAGTCAGAAGCTTCCTCGGGTTAGCGGGATACTACCGGAGATTCATTCCAAGTTTCTCCAAGCTCGCTAAGCCGATGACAGAGTTGCTGAAGAAAGGGACAAAATATGTTTGGAACACGGCGTGTGAAGGAGCGTTCCGAACACTGGTGAAGCATCTCACAACAGCCCCGGTATTAGCTCAGCCGGATACAACAAAGCCCTTCGACGTGTATTGTGACGCGTCCGGTATTGGGCTCGGCTGCGTGTTGATGCAGGAAGGACGTGTGGTCGCTTATGGCTCACGCCAACTTCGGAACCATGAGCAGCACTACCCGACTCACGATCTTGAACTTGCTGCCGTGGTGTTGGCGCTGAAAATGTGGAGGCACTATCTCCTGGGGAACTTGGTGCATCTCTACACCGACCACAAGAGCTTGAAATACATTTTCACCCAGAAGGAGCTGAACATGAGGCAGAGGAGGTGGTTAGAACTGATCAAAGATTATGAGATTGAGATCCATTACCACCCCGGCAAGGCGAATGTGGTTGCCGACGCGCTGAGTCAGAAATCACATGTCCATCACCTCACCATTACACCGGTGGAGGAGGAAGAGCCAAGTTTATACTTGGTTCCTTATGGATCGCTGTACAACCTTGCCCTCGTCCCTACTATTAGGGAGGACATCGTTGCAGCTCAGAAAAATGATAAAGGCATGGCACATCTCCGGAGACGAATTGACAATGGGGAGATCAAATGTTTCCGGAAAGATGGTGAGGGGACGTTGTGGTTCTACAAAATACTTTGGAGCAACCACACCGCCGAGGAAGCGACGTGGGAGAGCGAGGAGTTCCTTCGCTCAAATTACCCGGAGTTCATGGCTTCTCAACACGGGTAAGTCCCTATTACATCGCTATCTCTTCTTTTATAATCTCGGGACGAGATTCTTTTAAGGGGGGAGGGATGTAAAAGCCCAAGAAAAGGGACTTGCAAAAAATTTTTATGCACCTCACAACACAACAGTTTTGTTGTGGGTAGATTGTGAAATATTGTGAAGAGCAAGTGGCCTCCATCAAAGGAGTGATTAGAAGGGAAAGTCTTCACTTTCACAACGTAGGGCTTACACACATATGATCACACATGGGAGGGAAATTTCAAACTGTTGCATTCAACTTCAGGATTTCAGCTGCTAAAACAAGGAGTAAAGGGCATACTTGGATTCCTCAGGTTCAAATTAGTGGGGAGGCAAAGTCTCAATAATTTTTGCAAGGGTTTGCTACCCGATGGTCCAAAAGGGAGCCAAATAGGCAAGAATACAAATATACATTTGAATTTGAGGGAAACTTGTCCAATCATGCAAATGTGGCTCAGTTTGACACTGCAAACATTTGAATTACTCATTTGCCAAAAATTTGGAGATATTTTGGGGCAGAGGGGAGCTGTGGGCCCCACTGGTCAGTGAGAAGAGAGGGGGGAAGCTTACTGCCTAAGTTAATCGGTTCCACAGTTCACACTCGAGCGAGTTGCGTTCTCCCACCGGCTGCCACCGCACGGACAACCGACGACCGAAGCACCTCCCGAGCTGCTTCAAGTGTCGGTTCCCCCGCGCCTTCATCTCCCCCACGCCGCGCTCTGTCGGCCACAACAACCCTCCCACGAGCCCTGTTATCTTTCCTCCCGAGCAAACAAGCCGCCGGCGCCGCGCCGGTTCGTCCCGATCCTAAGCCGGCATCGCGTCCCGACTGCTCAAGCGATCAACGCGAAAAAGGAGCGCCAGTGCGTGCACAAGAGTTTCCCCAGCTCAGCTCCGGCGTTCGGGGTTCCTGTCGGCCGTATTTCTAGTATCAGCACCGAAGCCGAGGTGCAACCGGTGGAAACCGACGTCAGGCTCCCGTGGGCAGCTCACACCAACCAGTTTCACGACTGAGCGAGAGCACCCCAAGGTGCGCCAACTCCCTGCGCTGCTCCTCTCCAAATTTCAGAGCAATCCGTGCGACGTAGCTTTGGAATTTCGAGTTTTCCCCTCGGACGAGGAAAACCTAACCGCGGGTAAGAACTGTGGAAATTAACGCTTAATTCTTGGTTAAAGTTATTCATTTTGCGCACACCAGAGCTAGAGAGGATAGGGAACCTTTTTCCTCCACAACCCTAGCTAGAAACGCCGTGGTTACAGCTAATTTCGAGCTTTTCGGTCGGCGGCCATGGCGGGAACACGCGGGCGCACGTTGACAACCGGTTTGCCGTCATTTCCGAGCCAGGTTGAGGCCACGCCGAGATTTCCTGACCTCCACTGATGCTTTAGAGCGGATCCGCCGAGCTTTTGGCGGGCTAATGTGCTCGGGCGACGGTGCCGATCATCACCGAAGGCCGCGGCTCGTCGCCAGCCTACTTCCGGCCACCGGCAGCCCGAGCCAACCCCGTAGACTTGTTCCCCGACCCTGAAAACCCCCAGGCGGCGAGTCTCCGGCCGAAAGGTGGCCGGGAAGCCGGGTCCGGCGAGCTCCAGTACAGCGCCGGCGAGGGGGAGGCGCGGGAGCGAGAGGAAGAAGAAGACCCGCCGGGCCCACGTGTCAGAAGCTGAAGATTAAAACTCCGGATCAGATGTGGCGTGTGATCCCGTGTGGTGGCGCGGGAAAAGGTCTGTGGCCCCGTGTGGCATGATTCCGGCGGTTGACACGTGTAGGGTGGACCCACAGGCACAGTTTGAACTTTTCCCGAATTAAATTGGAATTCCAGAATTGGTTCAAACTTTGGAACTGCATAACTTTTGCTAGGAAGCTCCAAATTTAGTGATTCAAATTGGGTTGGATTCATCTTGACTAGCTCTGTCCAGACATACAACCCAATTTGTATGAAACCCATTAATTAATTCTGGAAAATTCTTTAAAGCTTTTCAGCAAAAGAATTTTAGAGGGAGTTTGGTTCATCCAAAAATCCCCAAATTTTGCCAGGGTGTTCTTTAGGACATTAGTAAACCCCTGTAAAAGTTTCATACCAGTTGGAGTTGATTTGGTCAGAGGAATTCAAATTGGAAGATGCTGTGTTCATTTGAATGCAGAAACATTTTCAGAGAATTTCCAAAAACATGGAAATTCAATTCTGGGCAAACCTTAACTCCAAAAATGCTAGGAAAATTCATGCAAACTCTATGGGCTATAATTGAAATTGTAGTTCATTAAGTTGAGCATGAACAGGGGTATTACCTCAGAATGAATTCTTCCTTGCTGATTTGCCAAGAGAATTATTCTGAGCAAATCAGTCCATGAAAAGTGCTAATGTTTGGTCCAGAGAGTTTTCTTGTGACAAGAAACTCACACAAAAATTCTCAGCTCCATTGGAGCTCTAGATCACCCCTGTCCTGTTTAACCACTTAAGGGATTAATATGGAAAAGGGGGAAAACCACTTAGCATTTAACCATGTGATTAAGTCCAAGCCAAACCACCAACACCAGTTCATATTTAAATTCTTAAACAAAGTTCCAGGTGTTAGAGGCTGGTTATTAGAACTAATAGTAGAAGTCTTACTCTAAAACTCACATTTGCATCTAAATTAACATGTAGTATTTCATTAACGTGTAGCCGTTGAAGAAGAGACTCCGGAAGTGCTGGACTTCCTCCTTCCGGACGAAGAACTAACTCCCGACCAGCAGCAACAAGGCAAGCCCCGGTTTGCATTAACCTTTTTTTTAAGTCTTACTTTGTTTACATGTGTCATATGAAGTATGTATGTGCATTAGGTATAGGAGGAATGAAACCCCACTTGCATAACCAAAGATTCCTAAAAGAGTGAGGGTAGTGTCAAGGACCTCAAGTAGACAGGCTATGCTTAATGAGTCATAGGACTTCGGTACAAGTCGAGTAGTTGGAATCTACTCGCGAGATAGGCTTGGGACACACGGGTTCGGTTGAGTGATGTGAGATCACTTTAGTAATAAAAATGAGACTAGGCAGGGGCTAGGGCACAGCAAGAGAGAGTCTTGTGTGCGCAGCCCTGCCCGTGTCGATTGAGGACCGATCCGTGTGCGGCCCTGCTGAACAAGTATTGAACGTACCGAAGGCATATCGGATATATGGGCCCCGATAAACCGATGTAGCCTAAACCTCCGGGCGTCGAGGCATAGCACACCGATTTATAGGTGTAGGTTGAGGGCAGCAAGGTGGAAATCTGCCAACGGGCATAGAGAGATGCTCCGTGTGGGGAACCTCCTGCTCGTTTCGGTGCGACCGGTTCGACGTTTGGGCTGTTGGGTGAAAGGTTGTCCCGTACGACATCGAGTGAGCGTGCTGTGCAGCTCCACGGGTGGGCGTACGTGACGTGCTCTTTGGGTTTTCCCTGCAGGTGTATATCGAGTCGATTCGCCGTCCCTCGCGGTGACAAATACTGCTTGTTCACTGTGTCGTAACGTAGATTAATGGATGAAACATGTTGATTCAATATTGCTGGTTGATTTAATTGTATTGCTACATGTTTGACACCAAATACTGCTTACTAAATTTCAGATTTCATGAACTGTTAATTTGTTGCTAAAAGATGAACTAAGGATGAACTTGTAGGCGTGTCGTTTTGCTGAAATGCTGCCAACCTATGTCTGGGTATACCTCATGTAGAGTTTCATGCTTAGGTGAGTCGGTTAAGCCTTGCTGAGCCTTCGTGCTCATAGTTGCTGCTTAAGTGTTTTTCAGGTGAGGAGCCACCCACGGACTCACAGTACGAGTCCACCGGCGAGGGTTACCCTCCGTCGGGGACCACGGCTGAGTGGGAGCCGTACACGCCGCGCTGAGCTGAGGAGTGCAGCTAGTGTGGGTTGCCCTAGGGTTGGGCAACCAACTTTTGCTAGATAGGCGGGCGTGAGTTGTGTAGTGTAGACTTCCGCTGTGTAATAGAACAATAGTTGTAACTGAAGTTTGTACCTGGTTGTACAGTTTCAGCTGTTTTTCCCATGTAATATATTGTGTTCTTATGACGTGTGCTGTCGGGTGTCGCATCGCGCGGCACCACCCTCTGCGATCCTGGATGAGCGGATTCCGGTCCGCCACAGCCTGGTATCAGAGCCGCAGTGGGGATAGTACAGTACTAAAGGACTGCATTATGGGAAAAACTTAGGTATACGGTGAGGATTCGGTAGTTGCCCAAGTAAGGACTATATTAGCATAGTTATTTAAAGTGGCAAAGACTAACTTATGTGTTATAATTCTGAATTTCAATTATGTAACGACGCACCTACGCTCTGGTAAGTATGGTAAGGAACGCCACCGAAAGCGGTTCAATTTCGGTTAGCTCTCCCTGACGAGGGACGTGGTTCAGGGATTGATCTCACAGCTTGGTGTGAGACGTTAATATGAACCTCTTGGACTCTTCATGTCCCTGAGTTCATATGAAACGCTGATCCCTAGCGTGCATTAGGCAAGTAAGCGGAGACCCCATCGCGTGGTCAGTAACGCGAGAGTGTGTTCGTCTGGAAATAGCCCAGGAGGACATATGCAGCGCTTGCCATCGGCGTGCCCTGCAGGGCAGTAGGTGGTATCTGTTGGGTTGATAACATTCCCAACCGTGACGACCCGTTCATGACATACTCGGGTTCCCCGTCGTGTGGTGTTGAAACACGATCACGTGCCTTGAGATGTGACTTAGCTCAAGGACGGCCGTATGACAATGATACGGGCGTTTGTATTTACTTTTAAATATGGAACTGCCTGAAATGAACAACCTTTGAGTGCACCATCATTGTGTGGTCTTCTGCAGGTACTAACCACGTATGTATCCGTGTAGAAAACGTGTGCGAGAGACCGTGTAGTGCCACACTTAAGACGTATATGCCGGTATGATCCGGTTAGGATTTTCTTTGGTAAGGAACGTAGTACCGAGACATTGTAGGCATATACATGAAAATATTGAGAACAAGGAACTAAAATCTATAGGTTCAACATTTAGGACCCTGGTTGGGTATAAGAATGGGGTAGTGATGATTGTAGTTCCAAAAAGACTGAAAAACAGAGTGTTCTGTTTTGAGACAGCAAGGTTGCTGATCTTCAACAGGGCATAGCTCGCAGGTCTTTTAGCCCAGGGAGGTGTGCTACATAGCTCTGGAAAGGTATTGAAGTACTCTACAACTTGGTTGTAGACTTCCAGAGCTGAAACTCGCCTTAAGATGGCTGAAATCCCAGAGGAATGTAAACTGTCCAAAACCAGGGCAGAGTAAAACATCCTCTGAACTGATCTGTTTTTCAAACCTAACTCCCAGTAGAAAAAATCTAAAATTGTCATATAATACATCCCTAGAAAGAGTAGAAGATGTCTGACACCTTTGCAATTCAAAGTTCCTGAAATTTCAGCACAGAATTAGTGGAAATCAGGATTGAAAACAGCCACTTCCAAGGGAGGTGCTGTTAAAATTGTTCCAGAAATTCTGCTGACTTTGAATTAGCATAACTTTTTAACCAAAGCTGATATGGCGGCAAATGAGTACTCGTTGGAAAGGTACTGAAGTTAATTTTAACTTTGGTATTCAACTTGAGTCACGAAAATGCCCATAACCGGATCAAAACTTGGAATAGGTAGAAACTGGTCATTCTGACGGAAGAATGACAGTTGGACTCATTGGAGAGGGTGTCGTACCCTAAGGGTGGTATATGTGATGACAACGCGATAACAATGTCTCGTAGAGACCAAACCCAGTTATGGTGAGCTTCCAAAGAGGGGGTTCATCATGTTGGATTAAACTAACTTGTGTTTGGTCTGGTAATGGTGTAGCTTATGCAAAGTTATTACATTATCTATTTACGAGATATTTCGCATGTTTTGTTGTCATAATGTTTTTATGCCCATATCACGGAGACCATACAAGATGGCCCCAAATGAGCTGGCGGAACTGAAAGAACAGCTCAATGATCTGTTGAGCAAGGGTTTCATTAGGCCGAGTTCCTCGCCTTGGGGATGCTCGGCGCTATTTGTAAAGAAGAAGGATGAAACCCTGAGGCTGTGTGTGGATTACCGGCCGCTCAACGCCGTCACCATCAAGAATAAGTACCCACTGCCCCGTATTGACATCTTGTTTGATCAACTTGTGGGGGCAAGTGTATTCTCAAAGATGGACCTTCGCTCTGGATATCACCAGATCAAGATCCGGGCGGAGGATATCCCGAAGACGGCGTTCTCGACGAGATACGGCTTATACGAATATCTCGTCATGTCCTTTGGTCTCACAAATGCTCCAGCCCATTTCATGTATCTCATGAACTCGGTGTTCATGCTGGAGCTGGACAAGTTCGTGGTAGTGTTCATCGACGATATCTTGGTTTACTCCAAGACAGAAGCCGAGCATGCCGAACACTTACGGATCGTTCTTCAACGATTGCGAGACCACAAGCTCTATGCCAAGTTCAGCAAATTCGAATTTTGGATCAGCCAAGTGCCATTCTTGGGACATATCATCTCAGCTGAAGGCATTGCGGTTGACCCAAGTAAAATCGAGCAAGTGTTGAAATGGAAAGCTCCCACTTCAGTTCATGAAGTCAGAAGCTTCCTCGGGTTAGCGGGATACTACCGGAGATTCATTCCAAGTTTCTCCAAGCTCGATAAGCCGATGACAGAGTTGCTGAAGAAAGGGACAAAATATGTTTGAAACACGGCGTGTGAAGGAGCGTTCCAAACACTGGTGAAGCATCTCACAACAGCCCCGGTATTAGCTCAGCCGGATACAACAAAGCCATTCGACGTGTATTGTGACGCGTCCGGTATTGGGCTCGGCTGCGTGTTGATGCAGGAAGTACGTGTGGTCGCTTATGGCTCACGCCAACTTCGGAACCATGAGCAGCACTACCCGACTCACGATCTTGAACTTGCTGCCGTGGTGTTGGCGCTGAAAATGTGGAGGCACTATCTCCTGGGGAACTTGGTGCATCTCTACACCGACCACAAGAGCTTGAAATACATTTTCACCCAGAAGGAGCTGAACATGAGGCAGAGGAGGTGGTTAGAACTGATCAAAGATTATGAGATTGAGATCCATTACCACCCCGGCAAGGCGAATGTGGTTGCCGACGCGCTGAGTCGGAAATCACATGTCCATCACCTCACCATTACACCGGTGGAGGAGGAAGAGCCAAGTTTATACTTGGTTCCTTATGGATCGCTGTACAACCTTGCCCTCGTCCTTACTATTAGGGAGGACATCATTGCAGCTCAGAAAAATGATAAAGGCATGGCACATCTCCGGAGACGAATTGACAATGGGGAGATCAAATGTTTCCGGAAAGATGGTGAGGGGACGTTGTGGTTCTACAAAATACTCTGGAGCAACCACACCGCCGAGGATGCGACGTGGGAGAGCGAGGAGTTCCTTCGCTCAAATTACCCGGAGTTCATGGCTTCTCAACACGGGTAAGTCCCTATTACATCGCTATCTCTTCTTTTATAATCTCGGGACGAGATTCTTTTAAGGGGGGAGGGATGTAAAAGCCCAAGAAAAGGGACTTGCAAAAAATTTTTATGCACCTCACAACACAACAGTTTTGTTGTGGGTAGATTGTGAAATATTGTGAAGAGCAAGTGGCCTCCATCAAAGGAGTGATTAGAAGGGAAAGTCTTCACTTTCACAACGTAGGGCTTACACACATATGATCACACATGGGAGGGAAATTTCAAACTGTTGCATTCAACTTCAGGATTTCAGCTGCTAAAACAAGGAGTAAAGGGCATACTTGGATTCCTCAGGTTCAAATTAGTGGGGAGGCAAAGTCTCAATAATTTTTGCAAGGGTTTGCTACCCGATGGTCCAAAAGGGAGCCAAATAGGCAAGAATACAAATATACATTTGAATTTGAGGGAAACTTGTCCAATCATGCAAATGTGGCTCAGTTTGAGATTGCAAACATTTGAATTACTCATTTGCCAAAAATTTGGAGATATTTTGGGGCAGAGGGGAGCTGTTGGCCCCCACTGGTCAGTGAGAAGAGAGGGGGGAAGCTTACTGCCTAAGTTAATCGGTTCCACAGTTCACACTCGAGCGAGTTGCGTTCTCCCACCGGCTGCCACCGCACGGACAACCGACGACCGAAGCACCTCCCGAGCTGCTTCGAGTATCGGTTCCCCCGCGCCTTCATCTCCCCCACGCCGCGCTCTGTCGGCCACAACAACCCTCCAACGAGCCCTGTTATCTTTTCTCCCGAGCAAACAAGCCGCCGGCGCCGCGCCGGTTCGTCCCGATCCTAAGCCGGCATCGCGTCCCGACTGCTCAAGCGATCAACGCGAAAAAGGAGCGCCAGCGCGTGCACAAGAGTTTCCCCAGCTCAGCTCCGGCGTTCGGGGTTCCTGTCGGTCGTATTTCGAGTATCAGCACTGAAGCCGAGGTGCAACCGGTGGAAACCGACGTCGGGCTCCCGTGGGCAGCTCACACCAACCAGTTTCACGACTGAGCGAGAGCACCCCAAGGTGCGCCAACTCCCTGCGCTGCTCCTCTCCAAATTTCAGAGCAATCCGTGCGACGTAGCTTCGGAATTTCGAGTTTTCCCCTCGGACGAGGAAAACCTAACCGTGGGTAAGAACTGTGGAAATTAACGCTTAATTCTCGGTTAAAGTTATTCATTTTGCGCACACCAGAGCTAGAGAGGATAGGGAACCTTTTTACTCCACAACCCTAGCTAGAAACGCCGTGGTTACAGCTAATTTCGAGCTTTTCGGTCGGCGGCCATGGCGGGAACACGCGGGCGCACGGTGACAACCGGTTTGCCGTCGTTTCCGAGCCAGGTTGAGGCCACGCCGAGATTTCCTGACCTCCACTGATGCTTTAGAGCGGATCCGCCGAGCTTTTGGCGGGCTAATGTGCTCGGGCGACGGTGCCGATCATCACCGAAGGCCGCGGCTCGTCGCCAGCCTACTTCCGGCCACCGGCAGCCCGAGCCAACCCCGTAGACTTGTTCCCCGACCCTGAAAACCCCCAGGCGGCGAGTCTCCCGCTGAAAGGTGGCCGGGAAGCCGGGTCCGGCGAGCTCCAGTACAGCGCCGGCGAGGGGGAGGCGCGGGAGCGAGAGGAAGAAGAAGACCCGCTGGGCCCACGTGTCAGCAGCTGAAGATTAAAACTTCGGATCAGCTGTGGCGTGTGATCCCGTGTGGTGGCGCGGGAAAAGGTCTGTGGCCCCGTGTGGCATGATTCCGGCGGTTGACACGTGTAGGGTGGACCCACAGGCAGAGTTTGAACTTTTCCCGAATTAAATTGGAATTCCAGAATTGGTTCAAACTTTGGAACTGCATAACTTTTGCTAGGAAGCTCCAAATTTAGTGATTCAAATTGGGTTGGATTCATCTTGACTAGCTCTGTCCAGATATACAACCCAATTTGTATGAAACCCATTAATTAGTTCTGGAAAATTCTTTAAAGCTTTTCAGCAAAAGAATTTTAGAGGGAGTTTGGTTCATCCAAAAATCCCCAAATTTTGCCAGGATGTTCTTTAGGACATTAGTAAACCCCTGTAAAAGTTTCATACCAGTTGGAGTTGATTTGGTCAGAGGAATTCAAATTGGAAGATGCTGTATTCATTTGAATGCAGAAACATTTTCAGAGAATTTCCAAAAACTTGGAAATTCAATTCTGGGCAAACCTTAACTCCAAAAATGCTAGGAAAATTCATGAAAACTCTATGGGCTATAATTGAAATTGTAGTTCATTAAGCATGAACAGGGGTATTACCTCAGAATGAATTCTTCCTTGCTGATTTGCCAAGAGAATTATTCTGAGCAAATCAGTCCATGAAAAGTGCTAATGTTTGGTCCAGAGAGTTTTCTTGTGACAAGAAACTCACACAAAAATTCTCAGCTCCATTGGAGCTCTAGATCACCCCTGTCCTGTTTAACCACTTAAGGGATTAATATGGAAAAGGGGGAAAACCACTTAGCGTTTAACCATGTGATTAAGTCCAAGCCAAACCACCAACACCAGTTCATATTTAAATTCTTAAACAAAGTTCCAGGTGTTAGAGGCTGGTTATTAGAACTAATAGTAGAAGTCTTACTCTAAAACTCACATTTGCATCTAAATTAACATGTAGTATTTCATTAACGTGTAGCCGTTGAAGAAGAGACTCCGGAAGTGCTGGACTTCCTCCTTCCGGACGAAGAACTAACTCCCGACCAGCAGCAACAAGGCAAGCCCTGGTTTGCATTAACCTTTTTTTTAAGTCTTACTTTGTTTACATGTGTCATATGAAGTATGTATGTGCATTAGGTATAGGAGGAATGAAACCCCACTTGCATAACCAAAGGTTCCTAAAAGAGTGAGGGTAGTGTCAAGGACCTCGAGTAGACAGGCTATGCTTAATGAGTCATAGGACTTCGGTACAAGTCGAGTAGTTGGAATCTACTCGCGAGATAGGCTTGGGACACACGGGTTCGGTTGAGTGATGTGAGATCACTTTAGTAATAAAAATGAGACTAGGCAGGGGCTAGGGCGCAGCAAGAGAGAGTCTTGTGTGCGCAGCCCTGCCCGTGTCGATTGAGGACCGATCCGTGTGCGGCCCTGCTGAACAAGTATTGAACGTACCGAAGGCATATCGGATATATGGGCCCCGATAAACCGATGTAGCCTAAACCTCCGGGCGTCGAGGCATATCACACCGATTTATAGGTGTAGGTTGAGGGCAGCAAGGTGGAAATCTGCCAACGGGCATAGAGAGATGCTCCGTGTGGGGAACCTCCTGCTCGTTTCGGTGCGACCGGTTCGACGTTTGGGCTGTTGGGTGAAAGGTTGTCCCGTACGACATCGAGTGAGCGTGCTGTGCAGCTCCACGGGTGGGCGTACGAGACGTGCTCTTTGGGTTTTCCCTGCAGGTGTATATCGAGACGATTCACCGTCCCTCGCGGTGACGAGTACTGCTTGTTCACTGCGTCGTAACGTAGATTAATGGATGAAACATGTTGATTCAATATTGCTGGTTGATTTAATTGTATTGCTACATGTTTGCCACCAAATACTGCTTACTAAATTTCAGATTTCATGAACTGTTAATTTGTTGCTAAAAGATGAACTAAGGATGAACTTGTAGGCGTGTCGTTTTGCTGAAATGCTGCCAACCTATGTCTGGGTATACCTCATGTAGAGTTTCATGCTTAGGTGAGTCGGTTAAGCCTTGCTGAGCCTTCGTGCTCATGGTTGCTGCTTAAGTGTTTTTCAGGTGAGGAGCCACCCACGGACTCGGAGTACGAGTCCACCGGCGAGGGTTACCCTCCGTCGGGGACCACGGCTGAGTGGGAGCCATACACGCCGCGCTGAGCTGAGGAGTGCAGCTAGTGTGGGTTGCCCTAGGGTTGGGCAACCAACTTTTGCTAGATAGGCGGGCGTGAGTTGTGTAGTGTAGACTTCCGCTGTGTAATAGAACAATAGTTGTAACTGAAGTTTGTACCTGGTTGTACAGTTTCAGCTGTTTTTCCCATGTAATATATTGTGTTCTTATGACGTGTGCTGTCGGGTGTCGCATCGCGCGGCACCACCCTCTGCGATCCTGGATGAGCGGATTCCGGTCCGCCACAGAGATGAACTTGGGAAAGATTAATGGCTGAATGAGACTTGAATAGTGGTGAATTATGATGAGAAAATGTTGCTGAATTACTTGGTCATGTTGGGATAAATTTCACTTAGAAATAGTCGTTGTTTTTACCATGTTTGTGAAATAAAATTTGCTTGCTGCAATGAGCCTTTTTATTCCCTACCTTGTTGTAAGCTACATGTCATACTTTTCCCGCACTTGCTGAGTACGACATGTACTCACCCTTGCATTACCACATAAACATCAGCTACAGGACCATGTGGAGTACTAGGCGTGCGAACTACCGTCAATATGCCTGTGGAGTCAAAGATGGAGCATGCTGTCTTTAGTCATTTTCCGCTGTCATTTAGAGTCTTCCGCTGCAAGAATAAGATAGACATTCATGAGTGAGACATTGAGTCATTGTAATAAAGTACTTAAACCCTATTTATTTGTGGTTATATTCTGAATTCAGTTTGTGGATTACATGTGTATGTGTGGTGAACATCTTGGGCACACATATGCATTCACTTGGTTCTATTTTCAGAACCGGGTGTCAAAGATTGGCATCAGAGCCAATTTGACCATAGGACACAGTTCTAGGTAGAATGGACACTCTAAAACACATAGGAACACCCCTCTAAACTGATATTTTTGAAAATTGCTTGCTGCTGCACTTTATTTGTCAATTCACCCACCGCAAAGTGATATTTTCAGCCCCTCTTTTCTCTTCTTTTGGACAGCAACACCTTTGCTTTCTTGCTCCATAGCCTCTGAAGTCATGGAGTTATTCCTTCCGTATCTAAAGTTTCTCATGTCTAATTTATAGATGCCAGTGATTAGGAGCACAGCACGCATAAGGGCTCGTCCACCACCACGTGGGAGTGCACTTAACCCCATTGAGGTGTCCAATGGACCTTATTGGGTGGAGGTGAAGACGGAACCTCATGATGAAGAGGAAGTCGATAGCTCTATGCATTAGGAAGAGGACCCGAAAGAGGTGGAACCATTCGAAGACGATATGGAGGATGATCCACAAGAACGACATTGGTACACACCTCAGGAGGAGTTTCACGCGGGCTTACACCCCGTGGAGCCTCATGAAGCTGTGATGTGAAGAGATGAACCCGAGGAGGAGCCACCCCTTGCTGAGACCAATAATGAAGGTGACGAAAGGGCCAAACATTCAGTTCAAGAATTTCGGTCCGACAGAATGGAAGGAGGACACATATCCAGGGAGCTCAAAGAATTTCTGGATTGCTGCAGCCTTATACCCGGAATATCTTCTCAAGAAAGTCACTCGTCTCGGACATGAAGAGTGGAAGGCTGAGGTAACCATCCTAACTAACGGTAGGGTTGCCACTCGACACTTCGCACCCACATGGAGAGCTACAAGGGAAGAAGCTATCGATGATGCTGCATGGGATTCACTCACAGGACTGTGCTACGCATTCCATGAGCAGCTTGAGGACACCACTTTTGAGCTGCACCCGTATCGGAAGAGTGGTACAAGGGAGATCATTGGACCCATGTAACAGCTCTTTCCAACCCACAAGCTGCTGACAAGTCTCAGAGGTTGCTCGTTGAGTTAGGAAACCATTACGCAAGCACACAAGAAGAGATCCGTTACCTCCGCAAGAAGCTGTATTTGCTGGAGAAACAAGAGGAGACTCGTGCCAACGCGGGAGTGAATGGAGCACCAGCACCATCTAACCCTACATGGACTGCCGACTCACCATGGCGTGCGCCCATGTATGGACCACCCCCGTCACAAGGCGAGAACAGCACCGGTTCACATGATTAAGTTTAGGATTCCCATTGAATAAGTTGTAATAGGAACGTTTAAATCGTACTAGCTTGAATAAGAGTGGTGTGTTGAACTTTTGTGATGATTGCTTGGTTTGTGTGCTGATTTGAGTTGTGGGATGCTTCGGTGAATGTCCACATCCACACATAGTGGAGAGATGTGAGATGCTTCGGCACATGTTCACATCCTCATATAGGCTTATATTAATAAAAGAAGTTGCTTAGTTAATACACCTTGATGCATATAGTTGCGAAATCGCTTCTTTCAAATCTGAATTCTAGCTCCTACTAATATAGTATGTCCGAAAGTAAGCCTAAAATTAAGGGTGTAGACTTTCTTGCCAACTTTATTGTCTTGGATTTCCAAGGGATTGACATAATACTTGGAATGGATTGGCTAACCATGCACAACGGAGTGATTCAATGTGCTAAAAGTATTGTGCAGTTGACAAGTGAGCACGGTACTCGTATTGAGTTTGAGGCAGCCCAACCGGCAACCGAGAAGGCAGCGCTGAACCACGCCAAAGAAGCGACATTGGAAACCATTCTGGTGGTTCAAGAATATTCAGATGTGTTCCGAAAAGAACTTCCAGGTATGCCACCTGACCGGGACATTGAATTTTCCATTGATTTAGTACCCGGAACTGCACCTATAGCAAAGAGGCCGTATAGGATGCCCACTAATGAACTAGTGTAACTTAAGAAGCAAATTCAGGAGCAGCTAGAAAAGGGTTTTATACGCCCAAGCTCGTCACTGTGGGGATCCCCGTACTCTTCGTAGACAAGAAGGATGGGACCCAAAGGATGTGTATGGATTATAGGTTTCTAAACGTAGTGACGATCAAGAATAAATACCCGTTGCCCCGTATAGAGGACCTGTTCGACCAAATGAAAGGTGCTCGAATTTTCTCCAAGATTGATCTTCGGTCGGGATACATCCAGCTGAAGATTAAGCTCTCTGACATACCCAATACTGCATTTTGAACACGGTATGGTTCGTATGAATATACCGTTATGTCTTTTGGGTTAACTGTAAGGGCCTCAGTTTTTGACACATGCTTGAAGTGTCATCACCACACACACACACCTCATTTGAAGAAAGTTGATGAACACATTTGAAGAGCAAGTAACCACCATCAACATGCTCATTAGGGAATAAACTCAAATATTGCAAAAGTGGTATTCCCCACATGTAATATATAGGGGCTGGGCATATGAAAAACTCCTACACATTGCTAGGAATGTCCATGCCAAGTTTCACCCAAATTCAAAACCTTTTGAGCTCATTTTGGGCATAGCTAGAAAGAGGGCAGTTTGAAACTACATTCAAATTCAAACTGTTTTTATCCCATGAATTCAAAAGTGGGAGACATATTCTTACTCAGCACATTTTTGTGAGCTCACACACCGATTTTCACTCCATTTGGAGTTGATCTTGACATGAGCTAAGTGGGGCAAATTCAAACTTTATTTGAATTTCAAACTGAACATGTGCTGAAATTTATCCAAACCAAACCCAATTTGAATTCTAGTCAATTCAAATGGCTCAAAGGTTGATAATTCAAATCACCAGGGCCTTTGTGGGGATTACTGTTTACAACAGTGATAAGGAGTTAATTTCAGAGGTTAAAATTGAGGGTGGGACCCATGTCATAGAGATAAGAGTGAAGACTTGCACACAAAGTCACAGCCTCGGAGGGAAATTCCACCGAGCAGCTGCCGGCTGTGCCACCGAGAAGCAACCGGCGCCACCAGCTGCTTCTCCCTTCGCGCGCTGGCGCCCAGGGCGGTCTGCTCGCGACCCCACGCGACCGTCACCGCCTCAGCTGAGTGAAGACCCGATGCCTTCTTATCCTCATGGGCGACACCGGGCGGCGCCATTCTTCTTTTCTCTGAGCTTGCGGTCGATCGGGAAAACACAGCAAACAATCGCATCCTCGCCTCTCCGAGTTGCTAGGCAACACGCTGAGCTCGAGCACCACCCTCCCAACACTTAAACCACCGGGTTTTGGTCCCTGTTCCCATGATCAACGACGACCTCCGTGACTTAGCTGAAGGACGGCGATCGGTCTCACGTGGGCAGCACACCACAGCCACTTTCATAGCCAAGCAAGGGCAGAAAAGGGAGCGCACGGACTCCACGCTGCTTCCACCTGAAGCTCAAGCCACGCCGTGCACTCTCGCCGGCGAATTCCGAGAATTTGCTCCGGCAACCTCAGCCCGAGCTTACGGTACAGTTCTTTAAAATTCTCCTTCTCTGTCCCTCCTTGCGTCATCAAATTTTGCACACATATGCTGGATCAGCCGGCGATCAAATCTCCTTTAGCGCCCATCGCATGAGAACGCCTCGGAGCGGCGGGATTTAAGCTCTATCCGGAGTGTCCGCCGCGGAACCATTCGGTCGCACGGTGAAACCGTAATTACGTTAACTTCTGAGCTACTCTGAGGTCATGTCGAGCTTCCTAGAGCTGCGCTGGTGATGTAGAGCCCATCGGCGCAAGCGATGGCGGGCTAGAGACCTCAGACAACGGTGACGAACCACAGCAGTAGCCGCCGCACGTCGCGGAGCTGGTTCCGACCACCGACATCCCAAACAGAGCCCACCAATGTGTTCCTCGATGCCCTAAACCCTCTGGCGGCGAGTCTCTGGCTGGGCGGTGGCCGGGAACGCCGGTCCGGCGAGCTCCGGGTCTGCTCCGGCGAGGGGAGGCGGCACGGGCGCGAGGGCGCGTCGGGAGGAAGAAGACGACGCGGGGCCCAGCCATCAGTGACGTGAAAATTCAAATCGGGATCGGGTGCAGCTGGGATCTGTTGTGCTGGCGCGCAGGAACCCCGCAGACCACGGTGTGCCGACGCATCAGTGCGCAACACGTGTCCCCGTGGCCCATCTGCAAGTTTAAACTTTTCCCCCGATTTTCAGATTCCATTCAAACTTCAAATCCTCATAACTTGGGCTAGAAAGCTCCAAATCGAGTGAACCAAATTTTGTTGGATTCAGCTCCCTGAGCACTTTCCAGCAAATCAAGTTTCACTTCATGAAAATCTTTAATTCTCCCGAATTAATTCCTCAAATTTTAAACTGCTTGGAATTTTAACTGGAGAATCCCTTGGAGGAAAATTCCGAAATTCTGCTGGGATGTTCACCAAAATATACCTGAACTACCACAAAAATTTGAGGTCCATTTGAGCTGATTTGATCCACCTAATGGTGTGATTAGTGAAACTGTTCCAGAGAAAATAGAAAATGTTCAGAAACATTTTCAGAATTTTCCCTGAAATTGATTAGCTCATATCTTTAGCTAGAAACCTTCAAATTAAGTTAGACCAACTCCATTAGAACCCTCTGAAAATCTAGTTTTCAGAAAGTCATAGTTTGTTTCATGAAAATCCTTAGAACACCCTTAAAGCCTTCAATTAAGGTCAAGTACATAATTAATTGTGGAGGGCTCAAATGAGCTTCGCTGCAACTAAAACTTGACCAAATCTCTGTTTAGGTTGTAACCAAGCCACAGTAAAAGTTTCACAGTCATTGGGTCTGTCTAGTAAGAGTTATAGACTTCACAAGTTTAAATTCAATCAAATGCATCTAAATTAATACATATCCTTGTATATTGTAACACCCCAAAATCTTGTTAAGACCCTAAATCCTGTTAAGTGGGGAATTTAAAAATTTTTGGACGTGTTGCATGTTTTGCAACAATTTAAATTCAAACTGGAATTCAATTTAAACTCAAAACAGAAAAGAAATAGAAAAAGAAAAAAAAAGAAAACAGAAAAAAACCGGCCAGTGGGCCGAAACCCACCAGCCGGCCCACTCTGCTCCGCGCCAGCCCGCAGCCGCGCGCGCCCCCTTCCTCCCACTGACAGGCGGGGCCGCCAGCCTTCTTCTTCCTCGCACCTGCGCCGCGATCGGCCGGACTCTCTCTCACCCCGAATCCAAACCGACCCGGATTTCTGCGTATCCCAGCCGAATTTTGCTCGTGGGCGACGCAAACTCGATCACAACCCAACGCCGCCCTTCCCCCGTCTATAAAAACCCCGGCCTCGTCCTGTTTTACTCACGCGATCTGCTGTTTTTATTCCGGTGAGAACCCGAGCCTTCTCCGGCGAACTCTGGCCGATCTACGCTCAGAAATTCCGATCTAACTCGCTGGTCTTGATCCACCGCCTCCGGGGAACCTTGCAGGTGCAGAAAACTCGGTGACTTGCGGTTCAAACACAGCACCGACGAGCCTCGCCGTGAATTCATCTCGGACCTCGTCGCCGACCGCTTTCCAGTACCTCCGAGCTCAAGAAAACCGCCGAGGTGAGATCCCCGACCTCCCCTCCACCGATCTATGCCATAAAATCACAGTTCTAGGAAGAATTCTCGAAGATCCGAAAATCTCCGGCGAGATCGCCGCTTCCCGCCGCCGTGCGCCGCCGGGCAGCGCCGCCTGCGCTCGATCAGAGCGACGTGGCCGCTTGTGCGCCGTCTATTTTAAATCGCACGGTAGACTTTAAGTCCCCGCGTACCGGTTCGACGTTATAATCTCAGCCGTCTGTTTTAAATCGGACGGTCCCCGTCAGCCCCGCGTTATAAAGACTGGAAATCTTACGTGCTACCCCCTGGGGTTCTCGGGAAATAAGAGCTAGCCCCGGAAACTTCTGATCAAGCCCCTGGAACTTCAGAAATTCATGTAAATTCATTTAAAAATCAGTTTTGGCCCCTGGACTTAATAAAAATTAGGAAAAACCCCTCTGTTATGTGTAGCTAGACCCCTGAAAATTCTTAAAATAATATTATAGACCCTGTAGTGGGGTGATTTTACCTTTTTAACCCTGTTTGATATTTAATTTAGGAAATTGAAAATGTGGCTAGTATTTAAAATTTAAAAAGTGGGACAAACATATTGTCAAAATTTAAATTAAAAACTTTCTCAGTACTTAGAAAACTTTGGAGTGAGATAAAAATAGATTTTGGGCTGAAATGAATCTGTTTGATTTGTTATTCACATTTATTAGTTATAGGGACACATTTTTAAGTGAAGAATAGTTCTGAAAATTAGGAAAATAAATGTAAAATAGTTTACATCAGAGGAAAAGGTCAAAAATATGTTATTAAATATTTTAGATCAGAACCTATTCTGTTTAGATAGTGTGTCTTGTTATTTTCATAATAAAGTTCACATTTAGGCATAAAAATAAATCTGAAAATATAGCAACTAGTAAATGATAAAAGAAGTTTCAAAAATCCAAAGAATTCAGTTTAGGGTTGGTAGAAATTCTGAAGACACATATGGAGTAGGAAAATACCTTTCATGCATACTTGATAGCTAAAAGGTGTAGTAATTAAATATAAGGAATTTATTTAAGTTGAAAACTCATATATATATAGTATGTAAGCATAAATGTGAATACAAAAGTAGGAATCATATACACATGATTAAAAGTACATGTAAGCCAAAGATCAACACACATAGAGAAACCACAACACATATAATTGTGAATGACTTTCATAAATGTGAATGTGTGGTTTGATTGAAGTGGAAGTGTGAACTATGTCTTATGGATTGTTGTTTTTCTTTTGCTATGTGCGATGGTATGATGTAGAACCTGCTCCAGAGCAGGTTCTTCCTTTCCAAGATCAGGACTACCCATTCCAAGAGCAGCAGGAAGGAGGCAAGTGTCCTTGACCACTTTGATCCTATGCTAGGATGTGTAGATAGAATTATTTGCATTGTCAAATGAAATATGAAACCCATGCTAGGAAGTTTCCCTAGAATTGCATTACCTTGTTTCCTTGTAGCTTGGGTTGGGATTTATTTTATCATGTCATTTATTATTATGCATATGCTTAGCCATGCTTAGAATGGGATATTTGGGATATGAGATCATCAGTTTATTATACCATACTCTTGAATGAAATATTGTGAGTTATGTAGAGGTAGGGATCAAGGCAAGTTGGATGTTTTGGTTCTGTGCTAGGTGCACGAGACTCGGGTTTGTGTTTAGTACTTGCCTGGATCCTAAGGACCGGTTCATGAAGCATGTAACCTGGCTTTACCGTGCCAACTACATGCTGAGATGGGGCAGCTTGGCCAATTAATTAGGTGTATTTCCGGCGTAGTATGGGTTTGTTGGATGGTGCGGGGAATAGGTGTCAGCTGGACTACCATATGAACCGCAAGGCTCAAGAGGGGCCACTGCAGCGGGGTTGGAGCCTCTTGTATGCTGTTAGGGGTGAAACCTCAGTGGGCCCACGCTCGTCGGGAATCCCTTTGTAAAGGCTTCGTAGTGATCTCCTGGCTACACACCTGGGAAGTGTGAATGTGGTTCGTAGCCACTGGCATAATGGAGGTTCTTTTAGTCCACCCGGCAACGGGGGATGAAATCACTACATGTGGGTACAATGGTGCAAACTCTGCAGAGTCAAAACTGTCATGACAGCCGTGCTCACGGTCAAGAGCGGCTTGGACTTATTCATGATTAGAGGAGTGATGGTTTTGGAAGTGAGAATGTTAAGCGGGGAGCTTAACATTGGAAATGATATTATGGTTATTTGATTATGGAGATGGGATGGGAGTTTGGGACCATTTCACCTGTGTAGTAATGTAGGTGCTTAATAAGCTAAGGTGATAGGTATTATTTGCATAGTGCTTTAACCATGAGTTCAACCTTCTCTTGTTCTAGCCATGCATGACATAACTTTCCAACACTTGCTGAGTACCATCGGTACTCAACCTTGCATATTTGTTGGTTTATATTGCTGCTCAGGTCAAGATAATGAGGTGGTGTATAATGACCAAGACTTTGGACCCGAAGAAGGTTTCTAGGTTCATGGAGACCGCCGGGCAACGCCTGTGACGGAGCCCTCAAGAAATAATATTCCGCTGCTAGTTTATTTACTTGTGATGAACTTATTATTGTCCATTGAGACATTTGCTATGTAAGACTTATTTATATTCGACACCTAGCTTGTAATAAACGATGCTTCACTATTTTTCATCACATGTATGAGAAAATGATCCTGGCATACATGTGATATTCACTCGGTTGTTCTTCAGATAAACCGGGTGTGACATATATCATGTAGTCGCTAAGGTCGAGGAGGAACCCGAAGTCCTAGACTTTGTGACTCCGGAGGAGCAGCTAGCCTACGACCAAGAGCAGCAAGGCAAGCTCCGGTTTGCATTAACCTATTTACAAATTTTTATTGTTTTGAGCACTTTCTTTGAGTATCACTTATTTCCTTGCATAAGAGTCTTGTTTGGAAACCCAATTGCATAGCCAAGAAAACCAGGGGTTGGGTTAGGATTGCAAACCCCGTTAGCTACTGCAAAGCTAAGTTATGGTAGGATTCTGTACAAGTCGAGTAGTTGGAACTACTCACGAGCATAGGCTAGAGGCACTCGACTCGGGTGGAGATAGAACATGATACACATGGCAAGAAAGATGAGACCGAGCGGAGAGTAAGGGCAGCAGGACTTTGGGGCCTGTGTGCTGTAGCTCCGCTTGTGTCGCTTGAGGACCGAGCCATGTGCGCGCCTGTTGAACAAGCTAGAACAGTACCGAAGACCTACCGGCTATATGGGAACCGGGAAACCGATGTAACTCAGGTAGCTGGGTGTTGAGGCATAGCTGGTCGTTCAGAGGGTAGGTTGAGAGCTCGAGGTGTAAATCGGCTGGCGGTACTGAGATGCGCGTGTAGAGACCTCTTGCTCGGGATGATTGGACCGGTTCAACATTTGGCTAACGGGTGAAAGGTGGTTGTGTACGGCGTCCGTGATGGTTGCTGTAGGCAACGTCTAGTACGGGCGTACGCGACGGGTTGACGGGTTGTTCGGGTAACCCTGCAGGTGTAAATCGATTATAATCGCCATCCCTCATGGTCAGTGAGTACCACTTGTTCACTGTACCGTGACGTAGAAAGAATAGGCTAGTTACATGTTAAAATTTTGCTGATTGAAAGATGGACTTTGATTGTTAATGATTTGTTGTAGTTTAGAGTCAACTAAAGTTCTTTTCAACTTTGGGCAAAGTACATGAGAGAAATGTGTTTCTTGTTTGATTGCGGCTCTCTCATGTGCCTTAGCGTAAAGTTCTCCACAACCTGCTGCTAAAACTTGAAAGTAAGGTTCCACTAATTAGGCGGGTCCTTGCAAATGATTTGTACCTCATGTAACCTATCAACCCTCATGTAGAAGTTCCATGTTTAGGAGAGACGGGTCAGTCTTGCTGAGCCTTAGTGCTCACTGCTTGTGTTTGAAGCTTTTGCAGGGTTCTATGAGGAAGGGACTCCTGAAGAGGAGACGGAACCCCAGGAGGGGAACCCCGTCGAGTGGGAGTCGTGCACGCCGCCGTGTTAGTGTGCGTGTGTGCTAGCAAGGACACGTTCACGGGCTGAACGTGAACTTGATCCGTAGTCTACGCCCGTGAGTGTAGACTGAACATATTTTGTTGTAAAAATGTTTATAAACCTCTTTATGTAATAAACTGTGCTTCCGCTTTGTACCTTTGATGTGTGTTATCCGGTGCTGTGCAACGCAGCACCCCTCAGCGTGATCCTGGCTCGACAAGACCGTGGGGTCGTGTCATTAATGAATGCACCCGCATACTTTATGTACCTCATGAATAAGGTCTTCATGGAGTACTTGGACAAGTTCGTCGTGGTTTTCATCAACGATATAATGGTGTATTTGAAAAGCAAGGAAGAACATGAAGAACACTTGAGATTGATGTTGCAGAAACTGCGAGAGCATCAATTGTACGCCAAGTTTAGCAAGTGTCAATTTGGGCTAAAGGAGATATCGTTCCTAGGCCACATCATCTCCAAGGGAGGAGTATCGGTTGATCCCGTAAAAGTGGGAGATGTTCTGAAGTGGAACCAACCGCAGAATGTGAGAGATATTCGGAGTTTCCTTGTGATGGCTGGATACTACCGCCGGTTCATCACGGATTTCTACCAAATAGCGAAGCCTATGACTGAATTGATAATGAAGGGAAAAGCATTTCAGTGGACACCAGCGTGCCAAGAAAGCTTTGAGGAGCTCAAGGAAATACTAACCATAGCGCCGGTTTTGGTATTGACGGACGTGAGCAAGAGCTTCAACATATATTGTGACGCATCAAGACAAGGGCTTGGATTTGTGCTCATGCAAGAAGGACAAGTGGTAGCCTATGCGTCGAGGCAACTAAAGAAACACGAGCTGAATTACCCACACATGACTTGGAACTTGCAGTCGTGGTACATGCCTTAAAGATTTGGAGGCATCATATACATGGCCACCGATGTGAGATCTATACGGATCACAAAAGCCTCAAGTATATATTCACGCAAACGGATCTGAATTTGAGGCAACGTCGATGGTTGGAACTCATCAAGGATTATGATGTTGTTATCAACTATCACCCTGAAAAGGCCAATGTAGTAGATGATGCGTTGAGCCGAAAGGGAGCATGTCATCAACTCACATTTCGGGAGCTGCCGCCCGAGCTGCGCAAGGAGTTCGAACGGTTACGTCTCGGGTTCTTGAACGAGATGGAAGTGATAGAACCTAACTCTTCGCTGGAACAAGAGATACGAGATGGCCAAGCAACAGATGAGGAAATCCAGGAAATCAGAAAGAATCCGACAAGGCATAGAAAAGTATTTCAAGGAAGACGAGAAAGGCACGCTTTGGTTAGGAAAAAGGATTTGTGTGCCTAACGTGAAGCACATCCGCGAGAAGATATTAAAGGAGGCACATGACTCACCTTAATAAATACACCCCGGCTGTAGAAAGATGTACAAGGACCTGAAAACTTGCTATTGGTGGGATGGTATGAAAAGGGACATAGCTGAATATGTTGCCTTATGCGATACGTGCCAATGGGTGAAGGCCGAACATCAAAGACCCGCTGGACTGTTGCAGCCATTGAAAGTACCCGAGTTGAAGTGGGAAGACATCAGCATGGATTTCATTGTCAGATTGTCCCGTACACAATCGGGTTACGACTCTATTTGGGTTATCATGGACCGATTAACGAAAACAGCCCATTTATTTCCTGTTAGAACTAAGAAAAGAGTTGCACAACTAGCCGAGCTGTATATGGAGCAAATCGTGTGTCACCATGGAGTTCCAAAGAGGATAGTTTCGGATCGAGGTTCTCAATTTACCTCTAGGTTCTGGAAGAAGCTGCATGAAGCTATGGGTACACGACTAGATTTCAGCTCCGCTAATCACCCGCAAACTGACAGGCAAACTGAGAGGACAAATCAAATCGTGGAAGACATGTTGAGAGCTTGCACCTTGAAACATGGGGGTAGTTGGGATAGGAGCTTGCCTTATGCTGAATTCTCATACAACAACAGCTACGAAGCCAGCTTGAAGATGTCACCCTTCGAAGCATTGTATGGTAGAAGGTGTAGAACGCCACTGTTCTGGAATGAGACCGGAGAGAGCCAAGTGTTTGGACCCGAAGTGCAGCAAGACGCTGAGAAGCAAGTCCAAACGATACGAGAAAATTTGAAGGCTGCTCAATCACGACAAAAAGATTATGCTGACAATAGGCGAAGAAGACTGACCTTCCAAGTGGGAGACTTCGTGTATCTTAAAGTATCGCCTATCCGAGGCCAACGACCGTTCAACGTCAAGGGCAAGTTATCACCTCACTACATCGGGTCATTCAAGATTTTGGGCAAGCGAGGAGAAGTAGCCTATCAACTAGAGCTTCCAACGCACCTCTCTGATGTGCACGACGTATTTCACGTATCCCAACTCAAGAAGTGCTTAAGAGTACCATAAGAACAAGTATCGATGGATGAGCTCGAGCTTCAAGAGGATCTGACCTACATGGAGCACCACATCAAAATTTATGACGTAAAGGAAAGGGTCACGAGGAACAAAGTAATTCATTTGTGTAAGGTACAGTGGAGCCATCACACAGAAGCTGAAACTACATGGGAGCGTGAGGAAGACCTCAAGGCAGAATTCCCTCATCTATTCTCTACTCTATCGAATCTCGAGGGCAAGATTCAGTTTAAGGGGGGTAGGTTTGTAACACCCTCAAATTCATTTCCATGCATTGCATACATTTTTCATGTAGAGAAACATTATAAAAGAAGTAGAAATGGAGAAATAACTATAGAAATGGAGAAAGAACCATAGAAATGGAGAAAAAAACCATAGAAATGGAGGAAGGACCTTAGAAATGGAGGAAGGAACCATAGAAATGGAGAAAGAACCATAGAAATGGAGGAAGGAACCATAGAAATGGACAAGGGCATATAGAAATGGAGAATGGGGCATAGAAATGGAGAAGGGCCATGTAGAAATAGAGAGTGGGACATAGAAATGGAGAGGGGAATGTAGAAATGGAGTAAGTGACATAGAAATGGTGAGGAATGGGAAAAAGATAGCTGAAATGAGCTAATTCCATTTTCCCCAAATTCCCCCCCCCCCAAATCTCCAAATTCCCCAATTCCCCAAAAAAGGGGAATTTTCCCCACATTTGTGAATCCCCCCCCATTGCTGCCGCACCAAATTAAATGGGGAAAAGTTTGTTAGGATTTAGTTCCAATTGGATTAGTATTTTCCCCTCCCCCCTTATAAATGGAACCCATACCCAACCCCCTTTTGGCCGCAGCCCCCCCCTCCCCCAACCTCCCAAGTCGGCGACTTGGAGGCCCTAGCCCCAACTCGCCGAGTTGGTATCCCCCCTTGCCGGAGTTCGGTCGCCGGTGAGCCCCGCCGATGAGCCCCGCCGTCGAGCCCCACCATCGAGCCCCACCGTCGAGCCCCGTCGTCGAGACCTGCCGACGAGCCCCGTCACGCCTCGCCGTCGCCGGAAAAGAACCAACGATCTGTCCTGCCGAAATCATCCATAGAAAAATTCCCCACTGCTGCCATTGCTAGATGGAAGACCCTGACACAAAAAGGAAGTGAGGTAGGTCTCCATTACCCATCTTACGACATCGCCAATGTTTCTACGCATCCGTTTTCTTCGCCCCCTTCGAACAGAAACTTTTTCGTGTGGACAGATCACGTTTTGGTCAATTTTTGATGGTGGAATTGATCTAGATCTTGAGTCAAGATCATCACCACGTCCACACTTGATCCCTACACCCTTGTTCATCATAAAACCCCATAAAAGCCCATTAAAACATGCAAGAACACGTACAAACTAGTTTGATAAAACAGCACCATAGGATTTGCATTCATCTACCTCATTTCATCTTGAGTAAAGTTTGTGCATGATGATTGATTGCTGTAAATTTTGTATGTGCGTGATCGTGAGTAGAAGAACAAGCTCAAGAGGCCATCTACGAGGAACTACAGCACCAAGACTTCGAGACGCTTGAACAAAAAGAACCATGGGAGCAAGGCAAGTGCCCCTTGACCATATTGATCCCATGTTTTGAAACTGTTTTGTTTGCGAAAACTCGTATGCTTGAGTCAACTTTATGGGACACCCTTTTATAGGAGTTTACTAGTTTTGTAACCATCCTTGTCGCCGGGAAAGTTGATGAGTCAGGTATGGTCGTTTTTCCTTTTTGCTTCGCTTAATTCACGGGATACGGGAAGCTGAAATAAAACATGTCTAACTACTGCACTCATATGAATAATGATGATGAGATCTTGATGATGTTAATGGGCATGGAATTAGGGAGATGTAGGCAAGATTGGTTCGTGAATGTTGCTGGATGTGATGGTGGAACTTGCCGTAGATCTAAGACCCGTTCATGCGAGAATATGCTGGAAAACAGTGCCACCACAAGGCCAAGTATGGGTGCGGCTTAGCTGATTAATTAGGTGTGTTGCTAGCTTGTTATGGACTGTTGTGACACCCTCAATTCTGTAGAAAACAGAACCGAGAACTGATGCGTATGTGTGCCCAGGATGTTCATCACACATACACATATCATCCACAAACTGAATTCAGAATATATATAACCACGAATAACAGGGTTTATTACAATGTCTTATGCTAGCAGCGGAAGTCTTATTTTAGCAGCGGAAGTCTTTATTCTAGCAGCGGAAGTCTTCTAACTAGTGCGAAAGCAAACTAAGCAGCAGCAACAGCTCCATCTCTACTCCATCCCCACAGGCAAGGTTGAGGTGTGACGCCCTCAATTCTGTGGAAAACTACGGAACCGAGAACTGATGCATATGTGTGCCCAGGATGTTCATCACACATACACATATGTTCCACAAACTGAATTCAGATTATATATTACCACGGATAACAAGGCTTTATTACAACGTCTCATGAGTCTTGGACTCATACTAACAGAGGAAGTCTTACTCTAACAGCAGAAGTCTTTATTCTAACAGCGGAAGTCTTCTAACTAATGAGGAAGCAATCTAAGCAGTAGCAGCTCCATCTCTACTTCATCCCCACAGGCAAGGTTGAGGACAGATTTACACGCCTTAATGCTCCACCTGATCTTCATAGTAATATTCTCCTATTTCTGATAATGAAGTAATGATGCAAGTTTGAGTACAATGATGTACTCAGCAAGTGCGGAAAAATATGATATGTAGCTCACAACAAGGTAGGTATAAATAGGCTCATTGCAGAAAGCAAAGTTATTTATCAAAACCATGATAAAACATCAACTTAACTTTAAGCGAATGTAATCCCAATATGTACTAAAATACCAATCATACCTCCGTTATGTTCATTACCTTCCATGTCCCAACCAGATATTAATCAACCTCATTCTTGCTCACAAATACCTTCTCGTATCCGCTACCATCTCACGAATACCCTCTCGTATATGTTACCATTTCATCTCATAAAATTTTTTGTCTCACACCGAGACCAATCTTGTTGCCATGACTCAACAGTCAAGCAACCAATCTTATTACCCGGACTCAACAGTCTGACACCCTCAATTCTGTGGAAAACCACGGAACCGAGAACTGATGCATATGTGTGCCCAGGATGTTCATCAAACATACACATATGTTCCACAAACTGAATTCAGAATATATATAACCACGAATAACAGAGTTTATGACAATGTTTCATGAGTCTTGGACTCATGCTCACAGCGGAAGTCTTACTATAACAGCGGAAGTCTTATTTCTATGCAGCGGAATTCTTTTAACTAGTGTGGAAGCAATTCTAAGCAGTAGCGGCTCCATCCCTACTCCATCCCCACAGGCAAGGTTCAGAACAGATCACACGCCTAATGCTCCACTTGGTCTTCATAGAAATCTTCTCCTGTTGCTGATGATGAAATAATAATGCAAGTTTGAGTACAATGATGTACTCAGCAAGTGCGGGAAAAATATGATATGAAGCTCATAACAAGGTAGGTATAAAAAGGCTTACTGTAGAAAGCAAAGTTATTTACCAAAACCATGATAAAACAGTAACTCATCTTTAAGTGAGTGTAATCCCAACTTATATTAAAATACCAATCATACATCCATTATGCTCATTACCTTCCATGTCACAACAAATCAACCTCATTCTTGCTCACGAATACCTCCTCATATTCACTACCATCTCACGAATACCATCTCTTATTCGCTACCATCTCATCTCATAAACAACTTCGTCTCACACCGACACCATGGTGTTGCCATGACTCAAAAGTCATGTAGCCCATCTTATCACCCGGACTCAACAGTCCCGAAAACCAAACCAAAACCAAACCATCCAAAACCATAACCAGTAACCATATCCAATAACCATCCCAACTAATCATAGCAGTTGGCCAGGCGCTCGTGACCGTAAGCTCGGCTATCATGATAGTTTTAAGAACTCTGCAGAGTTTGCACCTATTTACCCACAAGTTTGTGATTTTGTCACCCGTCGGCGACTGCAGAACCTCCATTATACCAGTACACAACCGTCGGTGTATGGCCAAGAGATCACAAAATAGCCTTTACAAAGGGGTTACTAGATGTATGGACTCACTAAGGTTTCACCGGCAGGCTAGAATCTCCAATTCTCCCACCCACGGGCCCCCTCTTGTGCCATACAGTTCCCAGGGCAGTCCTGACACGACCCCACTGGTCCTGTCGAGCCAGGATCACGCTGAGGGGTGCTGCATTGCACAGCACCGTGTAACACACGTCAAAGGTACAAAGCGGAAGCGGAAGCTTTATTACATAAACAAGTTTATTAACATGTTTACATCAAAATAAGTTTAGTCCACACTCGCGGGCGTAGACTAAGCATCAAGTGCACGTTCAGCCCTCGAACGTGTCCTTGCTAGCACACACGCACACTAACTCTGCGGCGTGCATGACTCCCACTCGACGGGGTTCCCCTCCTGGGGTTCCGTCTCCTCTTCGGGAGTCCCTTCCTCATAGAACCCTGCAAAAGCTTCAAACACAAGCAGTGAGCACGAAGGCTCAGCAAGTCTGACCCGTCTCACCTAAACATGGAACTTCTACATGAGGGTGATGGGTTGCATGAGGTAAAAAAAAAATCATTTGCAAGGACTCGCCTAATTAGTAGAACCTTACTTTCAAGTTTTAGCAGCAGGTTGTGGAGAACTTTATGCTAAGGCACATGAGAGAGCCGCAATCAAACAAGAAACGCATTTCTCTCATGTACTTTGCCCAAAGTTGAAAAGAACTTTAGTTAGCACTAAGCTACAACATATCATTAACAATCAATATCCAACTTTCAATCAGCAACATTTTAACATGTAACTAGCCTGTTCTTTCTACGTCACGGTACAGTGAACAAGTGGTACTCACTGACCGCGAGGGACGGCGATTATAATCGATTTACACCTGCAGGGTTACCCGAACAACCCGTCACGTACGCCCGTACTCGATGTTGCCTACAACAACCATCACGGACGCCGTACGCGACTACCTTTCACCCGTTAGCCAAATATTGAACCGGTCCCATCGTCCCGAGCAAGAGGTCCCTGCACGCGCATCTCTGTGCCGCCAGCTGATTTACACCTCGAGCTCTCAACCTACCCTCTGAACGACGGGCAATGCCTCAACACCCAGCTACCCGAGTTACATCAGTTTCCCGGTTCCCATATAGCCGGTAGGTCTTCGGTACTGTTCTAGCTTGTTCAACAGGCCCGCACACGGCTCGGTCCTCAATCGACACAAGCGGAGCTACAGCACACAGGCCCCAAAGTCCTGCTGCCCTTACTCTCCGCTCGGTCTCATTTTCTTGCCATGTGTTTCATGTGCTATCTCTACCCGAGCAATGTGCCTCTAGCCTATTCTCGCGAGTAGTTCCAACTACTCGACTTGTACCGAATCCTACTCTATTCTAGCAATGCAGTGGCTAACGAGGTTTTCAATCCTAAACCCAACCCATGGTTTTCTTGGCTGTGCAGTTGGGTTTCCAATCAAGACTCTAATGCAACGAACAAAGGGAAACAAGTATGTGCTCAAAACAATAAAATTTGTAAAAAGGTTAATGCAAACCGGGGCTTGCCTTGCTGCTCTTGGTCGTAGGCTAGCTGTTCCTCCGGAGTAACGAAGTCTAGGACTTCGGGTTCCTCCTCGATCTTAGCGACTACATGATAAGAACAATGTATGTATTAATTTAGAGGCCTTTGTATTAACTTTGAAGTTGTGAAGCCTATAACCCTTACTAGACAGACCTAATGACTGTGAAACTTTTACTGTGGCTTGGTTACAACCTAAACAAAGACTTGGTCAAGTTTTAGTTGCAGCAAAGCTCATTTGAGCCCTCCACAAATAATTATGTCCTTGACCTTAATTGGAACCCTTAGGGTGTTCTAGGGATTTTCATGAGACAAACTATGACTTTCTGAAAACTAGATTTTCAGAGGGTTCTAATGGAGTTGGTCTCACTTAATTTGGAAGTCTCTAACTAAAGATATGAGCTAAACAATTTCAGAGAAAATCCTGAAAATGTTTCTGAACATTTTCTATTTTCTCTGGAACAGTTTTACTAATCACACCATTAGGTGGACTAAATGAGCTCAAATGGATCTGAAATTTTTATGGTAGCTCAATGATATTTTGGTGAACATCTCAGCAAAATTTCAGGATTTTCCGCCAAAGGATTCTCCAGTTAAAATTCCTAACATTTTAAACATTAAGGAATTAATTCTGGAGAATTAGGGAATTTCATGAAGTGAAACTTGATTTTCTGGAAAGTACTCAGAGAGCTGAATCCAGCAAAATTTGGTTCACTCAATTTGGAGCTTTCTAGCCAAAGTTATAAGGATTTGAAGTTTGAAGGAAATCTGAAAATCGGGGAAAAGTTTAAACTCGCGCGTGGGCCCAGGGGACACGCGTCGCACGCCGAAGCGACAGCACACCGCGGCCCACAAGGCTTTTGCGCGCCAGCACACCCGATCCCGGCCGCAGCCGGATCCCGATTCAAAATATCGGCCGCTGACAGCTGGGGTCCACCCCCTTCTTCAACCTCGCGACACCCGCGCTCCGCCGCCGAGGGACCTCGCCGGAGAGCTCGCCGCTGGCTGCTGTACCGCTCCAAACTTCTTGATTCTGGCCGCCCCTGCCTACTTTTACTTGGGGAACATGATCCGAGGGTCAGCTGCTCATGACAACGGCCGGAGCATGGTCGGCGACGAGCCGCCATATCGGAACGACTTCGGCCATGTCGGCTGATGCTCCTAGTGCCTCAGCTACTTGGGAAACCGGTCGGGGAGCATCAGTGGACCTCAGAGAGGGTTGACATGAACTCGGGGCAGCCCGGGGAAGGCCCGAAATAGGTCCTCACCGTGCGCCCGATACCCCCCGTGCGTTCCGCCATTAGTAGACCTTGAATTACGCCGGGCACAGAAGTTCTCCGGCCCAGAGTTGTGAAGGCAACTTGTGCGTCACCGTGTCTAGTTCGTGTGGGAGTGGCCTGAGGCCCTCTAATCCTTTCTAGAGCACGAATTAAACAGAATCGTACCCGAAGGTCGTTCTGCACACAGAAAGGGGACAAGTGGAAATTCGCCGCCGGTGAGCAACCACTCGAGCTGTGGCTCGGGGGTGAGCAGCACCGATCACTTGCGCGTCCAAGGGTGCCTTGGCTCGGGCGTGACAACGCCCAGGTTGGGCTGTCCACGAGAGCCCGAGGTGCGGCGGTTTCCAGTTCCGATTTTTATCTTTCGGCACAGCCGATAGCACTCGGTTTCAATCGACTTCTAGCCATGGGGAGGATGGAGGATGGTTGCTAGTACCTTGCTGGGACCTTGGAATGGAAAGAGGGAGCTGCGATCGGCTTGATCAAGCAGGAACTCGAGCGCTAGTGATGGCAGTGGGAAAAGCAGTCGCGTGCGTCGGCAGCTCGAGGAAATGGAGACTGAAGCACGCCGGGGAGGGAATAAATAGCCCGGCCGGTTGGTCTCCGGCTCGGGGCACGCAGCAGGAGCTGGCGCCGGCTGCCCCCTTCGGTGGCGCGCGCGCACAGCTGCCGGGAACCGACTGAACTGTGTTTCAGTCGGTTTGTATTGAGGCAGAGGCTGACATGTGGGTCCCACTTCTCTTTTAACCTCTGAAATTTATTCCTAACAGCTGTGGTAAACAGTGAACCCTATTCTACCCTTGGCAATTCAAATTATTCACCCAAGAGCCATTTGAATTGATCAAAGTTCAAATGAGGTTTGGTTTGAATGAATTTCAGCACAAGTGCAGTTTGAAATTCAAATAAAGTTTGAATTTCTCCCCCTTAGCTCATGTCAAGATCAACTCCAAATGGAGTGAAAATTGGTGTGTGAGCTCACAAAAATGTGCTGAGCAAGAATATGCCTTCCACTTTTAAATTCAGTGGGTGAAAACAGTTTGAATTTGAATATGGTTTCAAACTACCCTCTTCCTAACTATACCCAAAATGACCTCAAAAAGGTTTTGAATTTGGGTGGAACTTGGCATGGACATCCTTAGCAAAGTGTAGGAGTTTTCATATGTCCAGCCCATCTATATCACATGTGGGAAGTACCACTTTTGCAATGTGTGAGTTTGTTCCCTAATGAGCATGTTGATAATTGTTACTTGCTCTTTATTTGTGTTCATCATTCTTCCTCAAATGAGGTGTGTGGTGTGGTGATGAACACTGCAAATGAGTGTCAAAAACTGAGGCCCTTACATTCCTCCCCCCTTAAAAGAATCTCGTCCCGAGATTATAAGGTGAAATGAGAGAGAGGACGGTGGAAAATTACCGAATATGCGACGTGAAAAAGTCGGGGTAGTTATTGCGAAGGAATTCTTCGCTCTCCCATGTCGCTTCGTCCATGGAGTGATTACTCCATAGAACCTTGTAGAACCACAACGTACGGTTGCGTGTGGTTCGGGCCTTTTCATCAATAATCTGCACCGGTTCCTCCCGATAGGTGAGATCCGGTTGCAGTTCTTCAATGTCTTCCAGCTGAACGGTAGTTGATAGCTTGAGACACTTCCTCAGCTGGGAAATGTGAAAGACGTCGTGCACACCGGAAAGTGCTTCTGGTAATCTTAGCCGGTATGCCACCGATCCACATCTTTCGGTAATCTGGAATGGACCGATGAATCGGGGTGCTAACTTTCCTCTTACCCCAAATCTGTTTACGCCCTTCATTGGAGACACTCGTAGGTATACGTGATCTCCAACTTCGAATTGTAATGGGCGCCTCCTCCGGTCCGCATACTGTTTCTGTCGGGATTGAGCGGCTTTTAGGTTCGCTTGAATTAATCGAACCTTTTCTTCCGCGTTGTTGACAAGATCAATCCCGAAGGTAACCCTCTCGCCAGATTCACACCAGTTCAGTGGTGTGCGGCATTCCCTGCCGTATAGCGCCTCGTAGGGCGCCATCTTGATGCTGGCTTGGTACCCATTGTTGTACGAGAACTCGGCTAATGGCAAGTGATCATCCCAATTCTTGCCGTGGTCGATAGCGCAAGCTCGTAGCATGTCTTCTAGGATTTGATTTACCCGCTCCGTTTGCCCATCCGTCTGCGGGTGGTAGGCTGAACTACGGATCAGCTTCGTCCCCAGGGCAGCGTGTAGCTGCTCCCAAAAACGGGACACAAATAAAGTGCCCCGGTCCGATACTATGGTACGGGGTACGCCGTATAAGCATAGGATCTGTGAGATGTACAGTTCAGCGTACTTCTTGGCGTTGTAGTTGGTGTTGACCGGGATGAAATGGGCAACTTTGGTGAGCCGATCGACGATCACCCACACAGAATCATGTTTCTGTAAGGTGGTGGGTAAACCGACGACGAAATCCATGCTCACGTCCTCCCACTTCCAGGCAGGAATGCCCAGTGGTTGCAGCAGTCCCGGTTTCCGCATGTGGTCTGCCTTCACCCGTCGACATGTATCACACTCGGACACGTATTTTGCCGTCTCTCGCTTCATCCGTGTCCACCAAAACTTGCTTCTGAGTTCTTGATACATCTTGTTGCTGCCGGGGTGAATAGAAAACTTTGATAAGTGAGCTTCATCAAAGATTCTCTTCCTTAACTCCGGGTTTCGGGGTACGACGATCCGGTCCTTGAACCATAAGACGCCGTCTCCGTCCTTCCGGAAACATTTCAACTCCCCACTGTCTACACGTCTCCGCAAATGTGACATGCCCTTGTCATTCTTCTGGGCTGCCGCTATCTCTTCACGGATGGTGGGGATCAAAGCTAGGTTGTAGAGAGCTCCATGTGGAATCACATGTAGTGGTGGTTCGCTCTCTTCCAACGGTGTGATGGTCAGATTATTGACGTGTGACTTGCGGCTTAGCGCGTCTGCCACAACGTTTGCCTTGCCCGGATGATAATGGATCTCTATCTCGTAATCCTTTATCAGTTCCAACCATCTTCGTTGCCTCATGTTCAGCTCCTTCTGAGTGAAGATGTACTTGAGGCTTTTGTGGTCGGTATATAAATGTACGAGGTTACCGAGTAGGTAGTGCCTCCACATTTTCAGTGCAAGTACCACGGCAGCGAGCTCCAAATCGTGAGTTGGATAATTTTGCTCATGGTTCCTAAGCTGTCGTGATCCATACGCGACCACTCTTCGGTCTTGCATCAGCACACATCCGAGCCCAATGCCGGATGCATCGCAGTACACATCGAACGGTTTTGTTGTGTCTGGCTGCGCCAAAACCGGTGCTGATGTTAGGTGTTTGACTAAAGCCTTGAATGCTGCTTCACATGCTGGACTCCAAACATATTTGGTAGCCTTCTTCAGCAGTTCTGTCATTGGCCTGGCAATCTTCGAGAAGTTCGGAATGAACCTCCGATAATATCCCGCGAGTCCGAGGAAACTCCGTACCTCATGAACAGTTCTCGGGGATTTCCAATTCAGCACTTGCGTGATTTTGCTCGGGTCCACAGCGATACCCTCCGCTGAGATGATATGCCCGAGGAAAGGCACTTGCGATATTCAAAACTCGCATTTGCTGAACTTTGCGTATAACTTGTGATCCCGCAGCCGTTGCAAGACTATACGCAGATGTTTCTTGTGATCTTCCTCCGACTTGGAGTATACCAGGATGTCGTCGATGAAGACCACGACAAACTTGTCCAGCTCCGGCATGAACACCGAGTTCATTAAATACATGAAGTGAGCTGGAGCATTGGTGAGGCCAAAGGACATGACCAGGTACTCATAAAGTCCGTACCTTGTCGAAAAAGCTGTCTTTGGAATGTCCTCAGCCCTGATCTTAATCTGATGGTACCCGGATCTTAAATCCATCTTGGAAAAGACCTTTGCTTCAACCAACTGATCAAACAACATGTCGATCCGTGGCAACGGGTACTTGTTCTTGATGGTTACGGCATTTAATGGACGGTAGTCCACGCAAAGCCGCAACGTTTCATCCTTCTTTTTGACAAATAATGCCGAACAGCCCCATGGCGAGGAGCTCGGCCTAATAAAACCCTTCTCCAGAAGGTCCGTGAGCTGAATCTTCAGTTCCGCCAACTCCTTGGGCGCCATCTTGTACGGCCTTCGGGATATTGGCATGGTTCCCGGTGCAAGTTCAATCTTGAACTCCACCTCTCTATCGGGTGGCATCCCCGGCAAATCATCCGGGAATACATCAGGGAACTCTCGGACCACTGGAATGTCTTCCAATCTGATGGTTGTGGCTTGATAGACACTTGGAAGTTTTATTTCTGGACTGTCCAGAAATAATGAGTGAGAACCGTGCACTTCTGAGTTTAAGTGCACGACTCGGAGGACGGTGTCTAAAACAGCGCCGTGGCGGGTTAACCACGACATCCCTAGGATGACATCGACCTTCTGTCCCTCTAAGATAATGAGAGACGTAGGGTACACTCTACCCGCTAAGCATAATGGTGCTTTGGAGACCATTACGCTTGCTGAAATCTTCCCACCCGGTGAACAAATTAAATATGGACTATCGGTGGGTAGTATTGGCAAGCTGTGTTTAGCAATGAAAGCTTGGCTAATAAAATTATGCGTGGCGCCTGAATCAAATAGTACTATAGCGGGATGCTGGTGGAGTTGGAACATACCCGCAAGGATTGGCTCGCCCTCCGGCACGTCCTCAATGGCAAGCTGGTGGACAGTGCCGGGCCTAGGGTTTGCCCGCCGCGCATTAGTAGGGTTCCGGGGTTGATTCCTCCCCGGAAACTGTGGTACCACTCCGCCGCCTTGCCTCTCCGGGCAACTGCTCGCGAAGTGTCCTGGACGACCACACTTGTAACATGTGGCCGCTGCTGGTGGAGTACTTGGTGGACGAAAGCCCGGCATGCGTTGCGGAGGTGCAAACGCACGCGGCATCGCCCGCTGCTGCTGCTGTTGTTGCGGTAGTGCTGGCAGTGCCGGCCGGAATGCCGGTGACGAATACGGCCGACCGCGGAACGGCATCGACCGCTGTGGTGGCTGCCAGCGCGGACCTGATGGTGGGCGATTCACCATCCGAAACTTCTGAGAAGGACCGCCTCCTTCTCCGCTGCTCTGCGGCGCGCTTCGCTTTCGCTCTGCCGCCGCCAACTCCTTGCCGGAGTCTTCCTGAACAATCGCAGCATCAATTATGTCATTAAGGCTGCCGCGATTGAACATCGCCAGCTTGTCCTTCAGGAGCGGGTTAAGCCCCTGGTAAAAGTGGTCCCGCCGCTTCTCGTCCGTATCTGCGTGATACGACGCGTAGAGTGCAAGATCGTTGAACGCTCTGGAGTACTCCAGCGCGTTCCGGCTCCCTTGTTGCAGGTGTAGGAATTCCTGCGTCTTCCTCTTCATCAAACCGGGCGGTATATGATAGGCCCGGAAGGCCGTCCGAAACTCCGCCCAGGTCATCACTCGGTCGGTGGGTTGTGAAGCACAAAAGTTAGCCCACCACGCGCTCGCGGATCCTTGGAGCTGCTGGACCGCGAACTGAGTCTTGCGCTGCTCGCTGATTTGGAGCAGCCCGAACTTCATCTCTATGGCGCGGAGCCAGTTGTCCGCGTCAAGTGGTTCATCCGCCCTTGAGAATACAGGGGGATGAGTCGCCAGGAAGTCGGAGTAGGAGCTCTGTTGGCGCTCCTCACGATCTTGACGTCTCTCTGGGCGAGACGTATTCGCAATTAACGTTTGCAGTAGCTCTGTATGCTGCTGATGTGAACCCGCCATTGCCGCGACAATGTCGGCCAATGTAACCGTTGGCAGTGGCGGTGGCGGTGTTTGCTGTTGCTGTTGCTGCTGCTGTCCCGAGGAGTCCTCGGGAGGCGGTTGGGAGGTCTCTCCCCCTTGGCTAGTACCTCCAACATCAGGGTTGGCACGAGTACGCGTCATTCTGAAATTCAACACAGCAGCAATTAGCACATGTCTTACTCAAAATTCCATAAACAGCAGTAAGTATTGAAGCGACGCATGACTAACTTGCACAACATTCACATATATTGATAAAGCATAAACTTTATACAAGATACATTATTCTCGGATCTCCGAGAAGTCGTGCTCATGTCGTCACTACCTATACATACGCTACTGTCTACCCGACATGTCACCGATTACAAAAGTTGGGTTACGCTACCCTAGCTGCCCTACTTGGCAACCGTAACCCCCTACTCGGAGTAGAACTCGACCTCCTGTGGGTCGTCCTCCTCCGGTACCTCAGCCGGTGGCTCTGGATCTACCACCTCTTCTCCCATTCCGGGTTCTCCCATGGCTGGAAGACCCAAGACTACCGGTACGCCCAATACCGGGGGCACGAGGTCCTGCAATGCATGCACCTCGTCCATAGCCTGGTTGTAGTCCTCTTCCCAGCCTTGTCCTTCCTCAATAGCGTCGTCCCGCTCTTGAGCAAGGTCCTCATTCTGCTGGGTTAGGGTCTGCACCAGCTCTTGCAACGCCGCAATGTCAACACGGCTCTTCTTCTTTGCCTTCTTCAGACGACGCAACTGATTGTGTTGTTCATTCAGTCGCTTGATCGTCGGAAGGAGCACATTGCGGAGTGCACTGTGAGCACTCTCAAAATGATCTCCACGGCTTGTGCTCTCCTTGAGCTTGGTGGCGAGATGCTCCGTATGAACAGCTTGGCTGTCCATCACAGCGTTTCCCGCCCTCATTTGGAGGCTGAGATTTGCCTCCGCGGGGTTGTACCTTGGGCAACTCGGGTTTGTTGCCTCTAGGTACCTCTCTTCCCACACATGCTGAGCTCGTCCCTCCACCGGAACGAGTGCGTATGGAGTTCCCTCCATAGCCTGCACGTGTAGTTGGCAGAAACGTGACATAGTGTCACGGGCTGCCACTTGCCACATCCCTTCCGGTTGTCTTCCTCTCACCGTGACGGTGAATGGCACCCAACCGGGTGGCGTAGGCCCTGCAGGAACCTCGACATGGATCGTCCACGTCTTGTTCCCCTCTTCACCTTCTTCCTTGGCGAAGTATTGCGCCATCTGGTTGTACCCGAAATATTGGAGCATTAGCCACAATGCTCCCGGGTAGCCGCTACGGTCAGAGCAGTGGGAAACTACCCACCCGTTCTCCAACCGTTTACCTGCTGCCATCTGTAAAAATATATTTGAGAAATGTCAAATATTTATTTAAACAGTAAACCATTGAGTTATAACATAAGATATGTCATTGAACCCTTAACACTTGGAAACATAGTTCAAATTTTTAAACAAATTTGACTGCTGATCTGCTGTTCCCATGACAGCCCTGACCAGTTTCCATATCAATCTGATTTAGGCCAGGTTAAAAGCAAAACCAGTCCTGGAGCTCAACATCAAAGTTAAAGTTAACTTCAATAGCTTTCCAGAAAGTATTTGGTTGGCCTAAGATCTGCTCTGGTTCAAAAGTTATGAGATGTCAAAGTTAACAGAATTTCTGGAAACAATTGGACAGCACCTCCCTGCCTTAGGTACTGATTTGATCCAAGAATCCCAGTTAATTCTGTTCCTAATCTGACAAAACTTTCTGTTACAAAGTTGTAACCCATCTCATAATCTTTCCAGAACTACCTCATTTCCTATTTTTGGATTTTTAAGCAGGAAGTTATGCTTAATTTACAGAGAGTTTACAGAGAGTCTTTGCTCTGTCCTGTTTTCTGGACAGTTTCAACTCTACTGCATTTTTCGAGTGGTTAAGGGACGAAACACCTCTGGAACTCAACAGAAAAGTTGTAAAGCTCCTCCAAAGCTTTCCAGAAATGTATCATACGACCCCAACCTCGAAAGAACTCAACCTCTAACCTCTGATTACTTCGGCCTTGATTTAGCTGAAAACAGAGTGCTCTGTCCTTAACATCCTATAAGTTGAAAACTTATTAGCTTTGAATATCCTGTTCAAGGGAAGGAGTTACATCAAGTTTTACTACTTTGGATCAAAACCTTCAAATTTTTAAATGAAGTTGTTCATTTAGTTGGGTGTGACGTCGATGCGTCACCAGATCATGTCGGTACTACGTCCTCACAAAGAAAAACCTATACCGGACTTAGCCGGCTTCGTTAGTTTAGTGGCACTACTCGTCACTCGCACACGGATGCTACACGTCTACCGTTTCGTGGTAAGGCTACCTGCAGAAATTCAACCAATCATCAGACTCGGCTGCACACCGAGCCCGGAATCCATACAGTTGGTACATCCGGCCGTCATCACTCGCCCGGATGTTCTCAAGCCAAACACGCCCTGAGTTACGTGTTCACGTTTCAGACCACGTGACGGGGTCTCCCATGTTGCACCACGCACGCCAGGGACAGACGTTGCTCGAATACCCCAAACGACATGAAGAGTCGTAGAGGATATCAAAGCGGGTCGGGTTACCTGCCACCCGTGGGGCTCCACCCTTCAGCTTGTGCGCACTGGTGGACAGCGCTTACGTGCACCCCCCAAGACATGAACGTCCCGAGATGCACGATTTTCCGACATAACAAATAAGTTAATAAGCCACTTTCTATATACTAATAACATCCTTATACGGGCTACTAACTCGTTCCTCACTGGATTTTTGAAAAAGAAGACCTTTGTACTGTGTTAAACCTCAAGCGAGCTCTGATACCACGCTGACACGACCCCACTGGTCCTGTCGAGCCAGGATCACGCTGAGGGGTGCTGCATTGCACAGCACCGTGTAACACACGTCAAAGGTACAAAGCGGAAGCGGAAGCTTTATTACATAAACAAGTTTATTAACATGTTTACATCAAAATAAGTTTAGTCCACACTCGCGGGCGTAGACTAAGCATCAAGTGCACGTTCAGCCCTCGAACGTGTCCTTGCTAGCACACACGCACACTAACTCTGCGGCGTGCATGACTCCCACTCGACGGGGTTCCCCTCCTGGGGTTCCGTCTCCTCTTCGGGAGTCCCTTCCTCATAGAACCCTGCAAAAGCTTCAAACACAAGCAGTGAGCACGAAGGCTCAGCAAGTCTGACCCGTCTCACCTAAACATGGAACTTCTACATGAGGGTGATGGGTTGCATGAGGTAAAAAAAAATCATTTGCAAGGACTCGCCTAATTAGTAGAACCTTACTTTCAAGTTTTAGCAGCAGGTTGTGGAGAACTTTATGCTAAGGCACATGAGAGAGCCGCAATCAAACAAGAAACGCATTTCTCTCATGTACTTTGCCCAAAGTTGAAAAGAACTTTAGTTAGCACTAAGCTACAACATATCATTAACAATCAATATCCAACTTTCAATCAGCAACATTTTAACATGTAACTAGCCTGTTCTTTCTACGTCACGGTACAGTGAACAAGTGGTACTCACTGACCGTGAGGGACGGCGATTATAATCGATTTACACCTGCAGGGTTACCCGAACAACCCGTCACGTACGCCCGTACTCGATGTTGCCTACAACAACCATCACGGACGCCGTACGCGACTACCTTTCACCCGTTAGCCAAATATTGAACCGGTCCCATCGTCCCGAGCAAGAGGTCCCTGCACGCGCATCTCTGTGCCGCCAGCTGATTTACACCTCGAGCTCTCAACCTACCCTCTGAACGACGGGCAATGCCTCAACACCCAGCTACCCGAGTTACATCAGTTTCCCGGTTCCCATATAGCCGGTAGGTCTTCGGTACTGTTCTAGCTTGTTCAACAGGCCCGCACACGGCTCGGTCCTCAATCGACACAAGCGGAGCTACAGCACACAGGCCCCAAAGTCCTGCTGCCCTTACTCTCCGCTCGGTCTCATTTTCTTGCCATGTGTTTCATGTGCTATCTCTACCCGAGCAATGTGCCTCTAGCCTATTCTCGCGAGTAGTTCCAACTACTCGACTTGTACCGAATCCTACTCTATTCTAGCAATGCAGTGGCTAACGAGGTTTTCAATCCTAAACCCAACCCATGGTTTTCTTGGCTGTGCAGTTGGGTTTCCAATCAAGACTCTAATGCAACGAACAAAGGGAAACAAGTATGTGCTCAAAACAATAAAATTTGTAAAAAGGTTAATGCAAACCGGGGCTTGCCTTGCTGCTCTTGGTCGTAGGCTAGCTGTTCCTCCGGAGTAACGAAGTCTAGGACTTCGGGTTCCTCCTCGATCTTAGCGACTACATGATAAGAACAATGTATGTATTAATTTAGAGGCCTTTGTATTAACTTTGAAGTTGTGAAGCCTATAACCCTTACTAGACAGACCTAATGACTGTGAAACTTTTACTGTGGCTTGGTTACAACCTAAACAAAGACTTGGTCAAGTTTTAGTTGCAGCAAAGCTCATTTGAGCCCTCCACAAATAATTATGTCCTTGACCTTAATTGGAACCCTTAGGGTGTTCTAGGGATTTTCATGAGACAAACTATGACTTTCTGAAAACTAGATTTTCAGAGGGTTCTAATGGAGTTGGTCTCACTTAATTTGGAAGTCTCTAACTAAAGATATGAGCTAAACAATTTCAGAGAAAATCCTGAAAATGTTTCTGAACATTTTCTATTTTCTCTGGAACAGTTTTACTAATCACACCATTAGGTGGACTAAATGAGCTCAAATGGATCTGAAATTTTTATGGTAGCTCAATGATATTTTGGTGAACATCTCAGCAAAATTTCAGGATTTTCCGCCAAAGGATTCTCCAGTTAAAATTCCTAACATTTTAAACATTAAGGAATTAATTCTGGAGAATTAGGGAATTTCATGAAGTGAAACTTGATTTTCTGGAAAGTACTCAGAGAGCTGAATCCAGCAAAATTTGGTTCACTCAATTTGGAGCTTTCTAGCCAAAGTTATAAGGATTTGAAGTTTGAAGGAAATCTGAAAATCGGGGAAAAGTTTAAACTCGCGCGTGGGCCCAGGGGACACGCGTCGCACGCCGAAGCGACAGCACACCGCGGCCCACAAGGCTTTTGCGCGCCAGCACACCCGATCCCGGCCGCAGCCAGATCCCGATTCAAAATATCGGCCGCTGACAGCTGGGGTCCACCCCCTTCTTCAACCTCGCGACACCCGCGCTCCGCCGCCGAGGGACCTCGCCGGAGAGCTCGCCGCTGGCTGCTGTACCGCTCCAAACTTCTTGATTCTGGCCGCCCCTGCCTACTTTTACTTGGGGAACATGATCCGAGGGTCAGCTGCTCATGACAACGGCCGGAGCATGGTCGGCGACGAGCCGCCATATCGGAACGACTTCGGCCATGTCGGCTGATGCTCCTAGTGCCTCAGCTACTTGGGAAACCGGTCGGGGAGCATCAGTGGACCTCAGAGAGGGTTGACATGAACTCGGGGCAGCCCGGGGAAGGCCCGAAATAGGTCCTCACCGTGCGCCCGATACCCCCCGTGCGTTCCGCCATTAGTAGACCTTGAATTACGCCGGGTACAGAAGTTCTCCGGCCCAGAGTTGTGAAGGCAACTTGTGCGTCGCCGTGTCTAGTTCGTGTGGGAGTGGCCTGAGGCCCTCTAATCCTTTCTAGAGCACGAATTAAACAGAATCGTACCCGAAGGTCGTTCTGCACACAGAAAGGGGACAAGTGGAAATTCGCCGCCGGTGAGCAACCACTCGAGCTGTGGCTCGGGGGTGAGCAGCACCGATCACTTGCGCGTCCAAGGGTGCCTTGGCTCGGGCGTGACAACGCCCAGGTTGGGCTGTCCACGAGAGCCCGAGGTGCGGCGGTTTCCAGTTCCGATTTTTATCTTTCGGCACAGCCGATAGCACTCGGTTTCAATCGACTTCTAGCCATGGGGAGGATGGAGGATGGTTGCTAGTACCTTGCTGGGACCTTGGAATGGAAAGAGGGAGCTGCGATCGGCTTGATCAAGCAGGAACTCGAGCGCTAGTGATGGCAGTGGGAAAAGCAGTCGCGTGCGTCGGCAGCTCGAGGAAATGGTGACTGAAGCACGCCGGGGAGGGAATAAATAGCCCGGCCGGTTGGTCTCCGGCTCGGGGCACGCAGCAGGAGCTGGCGCCGGCTGCCCCCTTCGGTGGCGCGCGCGCACAGCTGCCGGGAACCGACTGAACTGTGTTTCAGTCGGTTTGTATTGAGGCAGAGGCTGACATATGGGTCCCACTTCTCTTTTAACCTCTGAAATTTATTCCTAACAGCTGTGGTAAACAGTGAACCCTATTCTACCCTTGGCAATTCAAATTATTCACCCAAGAGCCATTTGAATTGATCAAAGTTCAAATGAGGTTTGGTTTGAATGAATTTCAGCACAAGTGCAGTTTGAAATTCAAATAAAGTTTGAATTTCTCCCCCTTAGCTCATGTCAAGATCAACTCCAAATGGAGTGAAAATTGGTGTGTGAGCTCACAAAAATGTGCTGAGCAAGAATATGCCTTCCACTTTTAAATTCAGTGGGTGAAAACAGTTTGAATTTGAATATGGTTTCAAACTGCCCTCTTCCTAACTATACCCAAAATGACCTCAAAAAGGTTTTGAATTTGGGTGGAACTTGGCATGGACATCCTTAGCAAAGTGTAGGAGTTTTCATATGTCCAGCCCATCTATATCACATGTGGGAAGTACCACTTTTGCAATGTGTGAGTTTGTTCCCTAATGAGCATGTTGATAATTGTTACTTGCTCTTTATTTGTGTTCATCATTCTTCCTCAAATGAGGTGTGTGGTGTGGTGATGAACACTGCAAATGAGTGTCAAAAACTGAGGCCCTTACAAGTCCTCACTCGACTCCCATTCCCCGCGCCTTCCACAGTCCATAACAATCTAGCAACTTACCTAATTACTCAGCTAAGCCGCACCCATACTTGGCCTTGTGGTGGCACTGTTATCCTGGCATGTGCATGCATGAACCGGTCCTTAGATCTACGACAAGTAAACCACCATCTCATGCTACCTCATTCACAAGCCCAGTCTTGCCTAGATCTCCCTCCTATCCATGTTCATTAACAACATCAGTTTCTCATTACGAGTGCAGTTAGTTAGACACATCTATCTCGCTTCCCAATCCCATGGACTCAGTGAAGCATAAAAGTAAAAACCATACCCGACTCATAAACATCCCTGGCGACAAGGGTGGCTTAACCAAAGCTAGTAAACTCCTATAAAAGGGTTTCACATCATGTCTGTGTAACACCCCAAAACCTGCTAAAGAGGGGAATTTAAAAAATTTGGACATATTGCATGTGGTGAAGCAATTCAAATTCAAACTGGAATTTAAATTTTAATCAAAACAGAAAAGGAAAAGGAAAAAAGAAAAACGGCAAGTGGGCCGAAACCCACCTCAGCCGGCCCAAAACCCGCGTCCGCTTCCCCCCCTCTCTCTCTGACACGCGGGGCCCATGTGTCATCTCCCTCCTCGCGCGCGCGCCCAACCGCCACGCGACTTCCACGCCGATCGCCGCTGCCACGCCGATTTTCTTGCTCCAGAACCGCGATCTCCAGCTCACGCACTGCAGGACATCTAAACCAACCCCAGCCGCCCTCCCTCGCCCATTTAAACTCCAAAATCCACCCCTTTTTCCTCTCCGATTGGCCATTTTTCTTCCCGGTGAGAACCGAAGCTTCCACCGCCATTTTCCTTTTGATCCTCGTTCGGATTTCCTGATCCAACGTGCTCGTCATGTTCCACCACCGCCGGGGAGTCTTGCAGGTGAAGGAAACCCGGTGTTTTGCTCTCTAGACACAGCTCCTGTGAGCACCGCCGCGTTTTCCCCTCGGACCTCGTCGCCAACCGCCTTCCAGGGCCTCCGAGCTCAAGAAAAACCCCGAGGTGAGATCCCCTACCTCCCCTCTTCCGTTCTATGCCAAGAAATCCAAGTTTTAGGGAGTATAGACGAAAACCCAAAGTTCTCCGGCGAGATCGCTGCCTCCCACCGCCGCGCGCCGCGGGGCAGCGCCGCCCGCACACGGCCAGGGCGACGTGGCCCCCTGAGGCCCGTCCATTTTAAATCGGGCGGTCCCGAATAGATCTAACCCGTACCGCTTCGCGTTATAATCTCAGCCGTCTGTTTTAAATCCAACGGTCCACATAAGCCCCGCGTTATAAAGACCGGGGATCTAATGCGCTACCCCCTGGGGATCTCAGAAAACACGAGCTAGCCCCGGAAACTTCTGATCTAGCCCCTGGACCTTCAGAAATTCATGTAAATTCATTTAAAAATCAGTTTTAGCCCCTAGACTTAATAAAAATTAGGAAAACCTCTCTGTTATGTGTAATTAGGCCGCTGAAAATTAAGGAAATAGTAAATTAAACCCTGCAGTAGGGTGGAATTGCCTTTTAGACCCTATAAGATATTAAATTCAGAAATTTGAACATATGAGTAGAGTTTAAATTCAAAAAGGTAATATAAACACATGTGCAAATACAAATTTAAATTTTCCTAGCACATGGAAAACCTTTAGAATGAGTTAAAAACTGATTTTAGGCTGAAATGAGATCTGACTAAGTGCTGCTTACTTTTATTATTTCTGGAAATACATTTTTAGGCTAGGAAATAATTCTGAAAATGGATAAAATAAATTTAAATTGGTTCCCATCAGAAAGGAAGTTCAAAAATATTTTATTGAACATTTTAGATCAGAACCTATTCTGTTTAGGTGATATGTCTTACTATTTTAATATTAAAGTTTACTTTTAGGCATAGAAAATAAATTTGAAAATATAGGAAAATAGGTATGCATAATTAGAAACTGATAAATGAGGTCTCCAAATCCAAAAACTTCAATTTAGGATTTTGTAGAAGATCTGAAAACCTAATTGAAGTAGGAAATTATCTTTCATGCAAACTTTGTGGCTAAGAAGTGTAGTAATGTAGGTGCTTAATAAGCTAAGGTGATAGGTATTAATTGCATAGTGCTTTAACCATGAGATCAACCTCTCCTTGCTCTAGCCATGCATGACATTACTTTCCCACACTTGCTGAGTACCAACGGTACTCAAACTTGCTTCTCTGTTGGTTTAAATTGCTGCTCAGGTCAAGGGGATGATGTGGTGTTCAATGACCAAGACTTTGGTCCCGAAGAAGGATTCTAGGTTCACGGAGTCCCCCGGGCAACGCCTGTGACGGAGCCCACAAGATTTACATTCCGCTGCTGCTTTATTTACATGTTATGAACATTTTATCGTCCATCGAGACGTATGCTATGTAAGACTTATTTATATTTGGAACACTCGGCTTGTAATATAATGATGCTTCACTATTTGTCGTCACATGTATGAGAAAATGATCCTGGCATACATGTGATACTCACTCGGTTGCTCTTTAGAGAAACCGGGTGTGACAGTCTGACTCAGCACATAGACCTTTTCGCAAAACAAAATAGTTTTCCCCAAAACATAGGATTAATATGGTCAAGGAGCACTTGCCTTGTTCTTGCGGTTCTGGTTGTTCTTGGATCTCGAAACCTTGTTGTTGCAGCTCGTCGTAGACAGCTCCCTGAGCTTGTCCTTCTATACAGGATCACGCACATACAAGATTCATAACAATCAATACCATGCACAAACTTTAAACTAGATGCGATGATGCGTATGCATGCTATCCTATAATGCAGTTTAGTTTTTATTAGGTCGGTTTGTACGTGTTCTTGCATGGCTTGTATGGTTTTATGATGAAAAGAGGTGTTCGGATCAGATGTGGACGTGGCGATGACCTTGTCTTAAGATCAACCCGATCAACGAGTGATCTGTCCACGAGAAAGCTTCTGTTCGAAAGGAATCGAAGAACAGATGCAAAGAAAACACAACAATGTCGTAAGGTGGTATTGGAGACCTACCTTACGTTCTTTTCGGTCTCGGGGTCCTTCTCTGACCAGACAGATCGTTGGGGCTCTCTTCCGGCGATCTTCCTTGACTGAACTCCGTCGATGGCTTTCTCGGCGAGTTGGAGCTAGGGCTCTAAGTTGTCGGCTCAGGAGTTGAGAAAGAAGTTTGTGGTTCCGGCCAGAGGTTCTGGGTTCTATTTATAATCGGGAAGAGAAGAGGCCTAATCTGATTGGACTTCGAATAAGAGTCCTATTCAAATTGTCGTTGAATCTTAACAACTTATCTTTAGTTGATTTGGTGCGGTAACATTGTGGAATTTGGGTCGGTTTCTTCTCCGTACCTGTATTTCTATGCGTACAGAATCCAAAAACCGTTCCAGAACTCGTTACCTCCTCGGTGATGAGCTCCGGAAGCTCCACGTGTCCATCGGGTCCTGGTCTCTCCCTTTCTGCAGAGACGAGCTCCGATTGTGCCGCGTGTCAAGCAAGCAAAACCTCCCTCTCCTTCGGAGGTGGGCTCCGCGTGCGCCACGTATGCTGGCAGTTGGGGACCTCCTCTTTATTCGGAGGTGGCTCTGCGCACGCCACGTGTCAGTGCCGGACCTTCCCTCTCTCCGGAGGTAGCTCCGGGTGTTCCATGTATCCATTCCGGACCTTCCGCTATTCGGAGGTGAGCTCCGTGAATGCCACACGTTAAGTAGCGCCGGACTTTCCCTTTTTCTTCAGAGACGAGCTCCGAGGTTAACACGTGTCCAACAGTGTCAGACCTCCCGGGGATAAGCTCCGGTGGCGATACGTGTCCAATAGAACCAGACTTCTCGGGGGTGATCTGATTTTCGCGGTGACTAGCTCCGAAGGAGACATGTGTCCTGCGGAAATGCTTTTGCTTCTTCCGCAGAGGCTAGCCCCGGGGGCAACACAAGTCCCCCAGGGTCGGACCTCTCCCCCTTTGCGGAGATGAGCCCCGAGCCTGCCACGCAGCCAGTTTAGCGGCGGACCTCTCCCCACTTTGCAGGGATGAGCTCCGAACACGCCACATGGCCAGCGGGCCGCGGAAGTTGTCTTCGGCGCTCTCTGGAAACTGGATTCGGCTCTTATTGGCTATCTTTTTGATATTTTTCCTTGTTCCCACTTATTTTAAAATGTTTTCTCTACATGAAACGTGAATACATGCAGAAACCAGAAATGAGGGTGTCACAAATCTACCCCCCTTAAATTGAATCTCGCCCTCGAGATTCGTTGTTAGAGAATAGATGAGGAAATTCTGCCTTGATGTCTTCTTAACGCTCCCATGTAACTTCAGCTTCGGTGTGATGGCTCCATTGTACCTTGCACCATCGGATCACTTTGTTCCTGGTGACCCTTTCCTTTATGTCCGTAATTTGGACAGGGTGTTCCGTATAAGTCAGGTCTTCTTGAAGTTCAATCTCTTCCATTGGAATTTGCTCCTCTGGTAGTCTCAAGCACTTCTTGAGCTGGTATACATGAAACACGTCATGTACATCGGAGAGATATGTTGGGAGCTCTAGTTGATAGGCTACTTCTCCTTACTTGTCCAAAATCTTGAATGGTCCGATGTAGCGAGGTGCTAGCTTGGCTTTGACGTTGAAACGTCTTTGGCCTCGGATAGGTGATACCTTAAGGTATACGAAGTCTCCTACTTCGAAGGTCAACTTCCTTCGCCTATTGTCCGCATAGCCTTTCTATCGTGATTGAGCGGCCTTTAAGTTCTCCCGTATCGTTTGGACTTGTTTCTCGGCTTCTTGTAGCACTTCGGGCCCAAACACCTGGTTCTCTCCGGTTTCGTTCTAGAACAGCGGCGTTCTACACCGCCTACCATACAATGCTTCGAAAGGCGGCATCTTCAAACTAGCTTGATAGCTGTTGTTATAGGAGAATTCGGCGTACGGTAAACTCCTATCCCAACTACACCCATGTTTCAAGGCGCAGGCTCTCATCATGTCCTCCAAAATTTGGTTTGTCCTTTCGGTTTGCCCATCGGTTTGTGGGTGATAGGCGGAGCTAAAATCTAGTCGTGTGCCCATAGCTTTCTGCAGCTTCCTCCAAAATCTAGAGGTAAACTGAGAACCTCAATCTGAGACTATCCTCTTTGGGACTCCATGACGGCACACGATCTGCTCCATGTAGAACTCGGCTAATTGTGCAACGTTTTACTTGGCCCTTATAGGGAGAAAATGGGCTGTTTTCGTCTATCGGTCCACGATAACCCAGATGGAGTCATAACCCGACTGAGTACGTGGCAATCCGACGATGAAATCCATACTGATGTCCTCCCACTTCCATTTGGGTACCTTCAAGAGTTGCCACAATCCAGCAGGTCTTTGATGTTCGGCCTTCACCCGTTGGCATGTGTCGCATAGGGCAATGTATTCGGCTATATCCCTTTTTATACCATCCCACCAATAACAAGTCATCAAGTCCTTGTACATTTTGGTACTTCCGGGAGTATGGAATAGGGTGAATCATGTGCCTCTTTCAATATCATGTCGCGGAGGTGCTTCACGTTAGGCACACAAATCATTTTCCCTAGCCAAAGCGTACCCTTCTCATCTTCTTTGAAATCCTTCTCTATCCCTTGTTGTATTCTTTCCTTGATCTCCTCATCCGTTGCTTGTCCATCCCTTATCTCCTGCTCCAATGAAGAGTGGATCTCCATCATTTCCATGTTGTTCAAGAATACGAGGTGTCACCGTTCAAACTCCTTTCGTAGTTCGGGTGGTAGCTCCCGAACCGTGAGTTGGTGACATGGTGCCTTCCGGCTCAATGCATCAGCTACTACATTGGCCTTCCCGGGGTGGTAGTTGATTCCAATATCGTAATCCTTGATGAGTTCCAACCATTGGCGTTGCCTCAAATTCAAGTCCGTTTGTGTAAATATGCATGCACTACTGCTACTAGCTCCAAGTCATGCGTAGGATATTAAGCTTGTGCTTCTTTAATTGTCGTGAGGCATAGGCTACCACTTGTCCTTCGTGCATGAGCACACATACGAGCCCCTGTCTGGATGCGTCACAATATATGTCAAAGCTCTTGCTTACGTCCGGCAATACCAAAACCGGCGCTGTGGTTAGACTTTTCTTGAGTTCCTCAAAACTATCTTGGGATGCTGGTGTCCATCGAAAGGCTTTTCCCTTAGTTAGCAACTCCGTCATAGGCTTTGCTATCTTAGAGAAGTCTTTGATGAATCTTCGATAGTATCCAGCCATCCAAAGAAAACTCCGAATATCCCTCACGTTTCATGGTTGGTCCCACTTCAGGATATCTCTCACTTTTCCGAGATCAACCGATACCCCTTCTTCGGAGATAATATGGCCTAGGAACGATATCTCCTTTAGCCAAAATTGACACTTGTTAAGCTTGGCATACAATTGATGCTCACGCATTTTCTGCAAGGTCAATTTTAAATGTCCTTCATGCTCCTCCTCACTTTTTGAATACACCATAATATCGTCGATGAAAACCACGACGAACTTATCCAGGTACTCCATTAAAACCTTGTTCATGAGGTACATGAAGTATGCGGGTGCATTTGTTAACCCAAAATACATGACGGTATATTCATACGAACCATACCGTGTTCGGAAGGCAGTCGTTGGTATATCGGAGGGCTTAATCTTCAGCTGGAAATATCCCGACTGAAGATCAATCTTGGAGAACACTCGGGCTCCTTTCATTTGGTCGAACAGGTCCTCTATACGGGGCAGAGGGTATTTGTTCTTGATTGTCATCTCGTTGAGAGACCTATAGTCCACGCACATCCTTTGGGTTCCATCCTTCTTGTCTACGAAGAGCACAGGAGCTCCACATGGTGACGAGCTTGGACGTATAAAACCCTTCTCCAACTGCTCTTGAATTTGCTTCTTGAGTTCTACTAGTTCATTGACAGGCATCCTATAGGGTTTCTTTGCTATGGGTGCAGTTCCGGGTACCAAATCAATGGCAAACTCAATATCCCGGTCAGGTGGCATACCTGGAAGCTCCTCTGGAAACACGTCCGTGAATTCTTGAACCACTGGAATGCTGTCCAATGTTGCTCCTTCGACGTGGTTCAAGATTGCCTTCTCAGTGGTTTGTTGGGCTGACTCAAACTCGACACGGATGCCGTGCTCATTTGTTAACTGCACGCTTCTTTCAGCACATTGGATTACCCCGTTGTGCTTGCTTAACCAGTCCATCCCTAGTATTATGTCAATCCCTTGAGAATCCAAGACAATAAGGTTGGCAAGGAAGTCTATCCCCTTATTTTAAGGCTTACTTTCGGACATACTATATTAGTCCTCATTTCTCCTCCGGGAGAATTAACTAACATAGCACATTTTAAGTGGGATATGGGTAGATTATGCTTGGCAACATACTTGGATGATATGAAGGAATGTGATGCTCCAGAATCAAATAAGATGGTGTCTGGGTTGGAGATGGTAAGGAACATACCAATTACGACGTCCAAAGCATGTTGTGCTTCTTCAGCAGAGACATGGTTCACGTTACCGCGAGCATAGTTCTGCTGTCCACGGTTTCCTTGACTGTCCCCTCCGTTCGGTCGCGGGTTCTGATTGGGCACGTTGCCTTGCTGTCCAGGACCTCTCCTCGGGCACTAGTTCGCGAAGTGTCCTGTTTCCCCGCATGCAAAGCATGCCCTGTTGCCTATGGCAGCAGGTACGTTGGGGCAGGGGTTTTGAACAGGAGCGCCCATGTTAGGTCGGGGCACAGGAGGCATGGGCACATGAGGTGCTGGTGGAACGGGTCGTTGTTATGGTGGCTGACTAGGGCGGTATGCAGGAGTGGTCGATCCATACTGCGGTGCAGCTGGGGGCATGTACCGAGGTCGTACGTTGCTCCCTTGAGGCTGGTATGGCATCTTCCTCTTGCACTCTCGCTTGATCTCTCACATCTTGCTTTCGACTACTATAGCCTTGTCAACCAGCTTCTGAAAGCTTACATAGTCATTGTTGAGGAGCTGAACCTGGATCTCATTGTTAAACCCTCTCATGAACAGATATTGCTTCCTCTGGTCTGAGTTGACGTCTTCGGGGGCATAACGGGACAGTTGTGTGAACTTGTTGAGATACTCATTCACACTTCTCTATCCTTGGTGGAGACCTTCGAACTCCTGTCTCTTGAGAATCATTACACCAGAAGGGATGTAATGAGAGCGGAAACTTTCCTTGAACTCAGTCCAAGTGATCGTCTCCGGGTCGATGATAGGAGGATGAGTCCCGATCTTTCGAGAGGTAGGGTAAACTTGATTGGGTGGAGATCTCGACGTTGATGATCCAAGGCTCCGAACGAACGAAAACCCGCAATCACTACACCACTGCTCCATTGATTATCACCTGTGTCACACGAATGACCTCGCCACGAAGGCTTATCCCTGCAAGCGCAATCAAGAACACAAGCAAGAACAGAGAAGTTGCAATCAAAACTGAATTGATCACGAATTTGGGGTCTCACAACCGATGATCGGTGACACTGTTCAATGATAGATTGTAACTAAGCAAAACCCGACCCTAATGTGGTGACGGCTTCTGTATAAAAAGGAGTTTAGGGGCGTGCAAGACCCCTGGACGCAACCCTAATGGGCTTTCACATGATACACGGGCCAGCAGCCCAAAAGGCGGTGGCACAGCGCTGGACAGATTCTGGTACATGAATGGTTTTAGGGTGCATGAGGTAAAACAAGTTGCAAAGGACTCGCCTAATTAATGGAACCTTACTTTCAAGTTTTAGCAGCAGGTTGTGGAGAACCTCACGCTAAGACACATGAGAGAGCCGTAATCAAACAAGAAACGCATTTCTCTCATGTACTTTGCCCAAAGTTGAAAAGAACTTTAAATAGCTCTAACTACATCAAGACATTAACAAGCAAAGTATATCTTTCAAATCAGCAAACTTTTAACATGAATCTAGCCTGTTGTTTCTACGTCATGGTACAGTGAACAAGTGGTACTCACTGACCGCGAGGGGCGGTGATTATAATCGATTGACACCTGCAGGGTTACCCGAATAACCTGTCACGTACGTCCATACTCGATGTTTCCTACAGCAACCATCACAGACGTCATATGCAATCACCTTTCACCCGTAAGCCAAATATTGAACCGGTCCTATTGTCCTGAGCGAGAGGTCTCTGCGCACGCATCCACAGTGCAGCCAGCCGATTTACACCTCGAGCTCTCAACCTACCCTCTGAACGACAGGCAATGCCTCAATACCCAGCTACCCGAGTTACATCGGTTTCCTGGTTCCCATATAGCCAGTAGGTCTTAGGTACTGTTCTAGCTTGTTCAAAACAGGCCCGCACACGGCTCGGTCCTCAATCAACACAAGCGGAGCTATAGCACCCAGGCCCCAAAGTCCCGCTGCCCTTACTCTCCGCTCGGTCTCATTTTTCTTGCCATGTGTTTCATTTGCTATATTTACCCGAGCAATATGCCTCTAGCCTATTCTCGTGAGTAGTTCCGACTACTCGACTTCTACTGAATCCTACACTATCTTAGCATTGCAGTAGCTAACGAGGTTTTCAAACCTAATCCCAACCCAGGGTTTTATTGGCTATGCATTTGGGTTTCAAAAAAGACTCTAATGCGAGAAGTAAGTGGTTGCTCAAAGTAAGTTCTCAAAACAGTATAAATTTGTAAAAAGGTTAATGCAAACCGGAGCTTGCCTTGCTGCTCTTGGTCGTAGGCTAGCTGTTCCACCGGAGTGACGAAGTCTAAGACTTCGGGTTCCTCCTCAATCTTAGCAACTACATATGATAACTATAAACATGTGTCAATTTAGATGCATTAGAATTGATGTTAACTTGTGAGGACTGTAAGAGTTACTAGACAGACCCAATAACTCTGAAATTTTTTCTGTGGTTTGGATACAACCTAAACAGAGACTTGGCCAAGTTTCATTTGCAGCAAATCTCATTTCAGCTCTCCACAAATAATTATGTTCTTGAACTTAATTGCAGCTCCTAGGGTGTTCTAGGGATTTTCATGGAGCAAGCCATGACTTTATGAAAACTAGATTATCAGAGGGCTCTAATGGAGTTGGTTTCACTTAATTTGAAGGTTCCTAGCTAAAGATATGAGCTAAACAATTTCAGAGAAATTCTGAAAATGTTTCTGGACATTTTCTATTTTCTCTGGAACAGTTTTATTAATCACACCATTATGTGGATCAATTCAGCTCAAAAGGATCTGAAATTTTTATGGTGGCTCAGGGATATTTTGGTGAACATCCCAGCAGAAGTTCAGAATTTTCTTCCAAAGGGTTCTCCATCTAAAATTCTAAACACTTTAAATAAAGAATTAATTATGGAGAAATAATGATTTCATAGAGTGAAACTTGATTTATTGGAAATTACTCAGAGAGCTGAATCCAGCAAAATTTGGTTCACTCGATTTGGAGTTACCTAGCCAAAGTTATGTGGGTTTGAAGTTTGAACTAAATCTGAAAATTGGGGAAATGTTTAAATTGCTGCGCATGGGACCGGGGCTACGTGTCCACTTCTCAGCGGTCGACACACGAGGCTACAGAATCTTTCACACGCAGCCACACCCAATCCAGTGCCGCAGCTAATCCCGGTTTTAAAATATCGGCCGCTAACACGTGGGACCAAGGGCTTCGTCTACCTCTGGCCTCCCGTGCTCGGCCGCCGCGAACCCTCGCCGGAGTGCTCGCCGGTGGCCTCTGCCGTGTACCAAACTCCATGATTTTGGCCGCCTCTGCCTAAATCCATCCGGGGAACATGATGCTGGGCTCAGCTCGTCATGACAATCACCGGAACACGGCCGGCGACGAGCGGCGGCTTCGGAAGAACTTCGGGCGCATCGACCGGGCTTCTGAGCCTCTTAAACGATCGAGCAAAAAGCCGTAGAGCATCAGTGGATCCCAGGGAAGCTGCCACGGGCTCTAGGCAGCTCGGGAGAGGTCCTAAGTAGGCTCTATACGTGCGCCCGATGCTTCCCGAATAAGCCACCGTTGGCAAGCTTGGAAATACGCCATGTACATTGGTTTATATGCTAGGTGTTGTGAAGCAAACTTGTGCGCCACTGAGTCTAGATCCTATGTGTGAAGTTTTGTGGAATTTAAACGAGAACCAAAGGGGAATTTCAATGTTTCTTACCCGAAGGTGACTTTGCAACGGCTGGAAGCAAACTGCAAAATTCACCGTCGACGCTCAACCTCTTAGCTCAAGCTTCGGAGGTGAGCTGTAGGAGGTCCTTGCGCATCCAGAAACAGTCTTTCTCAGCCGTGACAAGCCCGGGGTGAGGCTGCCCACGAGAGCACCTCTTCTCGGCTTTGTAGCGGCCGCTGCGGAACAGTGTGGTTATCGGTGTATGGAGCACGAGCCCACTTGGTGATGGTGTGAGAGGGTTGTGGGGAATCCTATGGTGCCGTTTTGCAGCTCAGCCGGAGCTCTCACGCGAGTTTGGCAGGTGGCCGAAAATCAGAGGAGCAGCGGCTGTTCCGATCAATTTCTTGCGCGAGGGAGCAACAAAGTGTTCGGTTCTGCCTCCGATCGGGTCGGCTGCAGAGATAAGAGGGAGGGTGATGCGGTTCAGAAGCCAGGGGCGGCAAGCAGCTGCTGGCCTTGCCATTTTCTCGCCGTGGCGGCTGCTGGAACAGGCGGAAGAAACCGAGCTTGGGCTTCAGTCGGTTGAATTTACTATTGAGGCTGACATGTGGGTCCCACCCAAGTTTTAACCTCTGAAATTAACTTTCCTCTACTGCTCCAAACAGTAATCCCTCCCTCTAGAATTTGAATTATCTACCACATGCCCATTTGGAGTTGATAGAATTCAAATTGTGAAGTGGTTGAATTAATTTTCAGCACATATGCAGTTTGAAATTCAAATGGAGTTTGAATTTGCTAATCTTAGCTCATGTCAAGATCAGCTCCAAATGGAGTGAAAATTTGTGTGCGAGCTCACAAAAATGTGCTGAGTAAGAATATGCCTCCCACTTTTGAACTTATGGGATGGAAGTGGTTTGAATTTGAATTTGAGTTCAAACTACTCTCTTTCTAGTTATACCCAAAAAGACCTCAAAAAGGTTTTGGATTTGGGTGAAATTTGGCATGAGCACTCCTAGCAAGGTGTAGGAGTTTTTCATATGCCCAGCCCCTATATGATGCATGTGGGATGTGCCACTTTTACATTTTGTGAGTTTCTCCTCTAATGCCCATGTTGATGGTGTTTACTTGCTCTTCAAATGTATTCATAAAGTTTCCTCAAATGAGGGTTGTGTGGTGTAATGAACACTTTGAATATGTGCAAAAACTTAGGCCCTTACATTCCTCCCCTCTAAGAATCCCGTCCCGAGATTATAAGGTTAAAATGAGAGAGAGGACGGTGGAAAATTACCGTATATGCGACGTGAATAAGTTGGGGTAGTTAGCGCGAAGAAATCCTTCGCTCTCCCATGTCGCTTCATCTACGGAGTGATTGCTCCATATAACTTTGTAGAACCACAACATATGGTTGTGTGTGGTTCGGGCCTTTTCATCAATAATTTGAACCGGTTCCTCCCGATACGTGAGATCCGGTTTCAGTCCTTCTATATCCTCCAGCTGAATGGTAGTTGATAGCTTGAGACACTTCCTCAGCTGGGAGATGTGAAAGACGTCGTGCACACTGGACAGTGCTTCTGGTAATTTCAGCTGGTATGCTACCGATTCACATCTTTTCGTAATCTGAAATGGACCAATGGATTGGGGTGCTAACTTTCCTCTCACCCCGAATCTGTTCACGCCCTTCATTGGAGATACACGTAGATACACGTGATCCCCGACTTCGAACTGTAATGGGCGTCTTCTTCGGTCCGCATAGTGTTTTTGTCGGGATTGGGCGGCTTTTAGGTTCGCTTGAATCAGCTGAACCTTTTCCTCCGCGTTGTTGACAAGATCAATCCCGAAGGTAACCCTTTCGCCAGACTCACACCAATTCAGTGGTGTGCGGCATTTTCTCCCGTATAGCGCCTCGTAAGGCGCCATCCTGATGCTGGCTTGGTACCCATTGTTGTACGAGAACTCGGCCAACGGTAAGTGATCATCCCAATTCTTACCGTGGTTGATAGCGCAAGCTCGTAGCATATCTTCTAAAATCTTATTTACCCGCTCGGTTTGCCCATCTGTCTGCGGGTGGTACGCTGAACTACGGATCAGCTTCGTCCCCAACGCAGCGTGTAGCTGCTCCCAAAAATGGGACACAAATAAAGTGCCCCGATCCGATATGATGGTACGGGGTATGCCGTACAAGGATAGGATCCGTGAGATGTACAATTCAGCATACTTCTTGGCGTTGTAGTTTCTGTTGACCGGGATGAAATGGGCAACTTTGGTGATCCGGAATCATGTTTCTGAAAAGTAGTGGGTAAACCGATGATGAAGTCCATGCTCACGTCTTCCCACTTCCAGGCAGGAACGCCCAGTGGTTGTAGCAGTCCCGGTTTCCTCATATGGTCTGCCTTCACCCTTCGACATGTATCACACTCGGACACGTACTTTGCGATCTCCTGCTTCATCCGTGTCCACCAAAACTTGCTTCTAGGTTCTTGATACATTTTCTTGCTTCCAGGGTGAATAGAAAACTTTAACAAGTGAGCCTCATCAAAGATTTTCTTCCGTAACTCCGGGTTACGGGGTACGACGATCCGGTCCTTGAACCACAGGACGCCTTCTCCCTCTTTCCGGAAACATTTAAGCTCCCCACTGTCTACACGTCTCCGCAAATGCGACATGCCCTTGTCTTGTTTCTGAGCTGCCGCTATCTCTTCACGGATGGTGGGGATTAAAGCTAAGTTGTGGAGAGCCCCATGCAGAATCACATGTAATGGTGGCTCGTTCTCTTCCAACGGTGTGATGGTCAGATTGTTGACGTGTGACTTGTGACTCAGCGCATCCGCCACTACGTTTGCCTTGCCGGGGTTATAATGGATCTCTATTTCGTAATCCTTTATCAATTCTAACCATCTTCGCTGCCTCGTGTTCAGCTCTTTCTCATTGAATATGTACTTGAGGCTTTTGTGGTCAGTATATAGATGCACGAGGTTACCGAGTAGGTAGTGCCTCCACATTTTAAGTGTGAGTACCACGGCAGCGAGCTCCAAGTCATGAGTTGGATAATTCTGCTCATGGTTTCTAAGCTGCCGTGACCCATATGCGACCACCTTTTGGTCTTGCATCATCACACATCCGAGCCCAATGCCGGATGCATCGCAGTACACATCGAACGGTTTTGTTGTGTCCGGCTGCGCCAAAACCGGTGCTGATGTTAGGTGCTTCACTAATGCCTTTAACATTGCTTCACATGCTGGACTCCAAACATATTTGGTAGCCTTCTTCAGCAGCTCCGTCATAGGCTTGGCAATCTGATAATATCCTGCGAGTCCGAGGAAACTCCGTACCTCGTGAACAGTTCTCAGGGACTTCCAATTCAGCACTTGTGTGATTTTGCTCGGGTCTACAGCGATTCTCTCCGCCGAGATAATATGCCCGAGAAAAGGCACTTGCGATATCCAGAAGTCGCACTTCCTGAATTTCGCGTATAGCTTGTGATCCCACAGCCGTTGCAAGGCTATACGCAGATGCTTCGTGCGTTCTTCCTCCGACTTGGAATATACAATTATGTCATCGATGAAGACCACGACAAACTTGTCCAGCTCCGGCATGAATACCGAATTCATCAAGTACATGAAGTGAGTTGGAGCGTTGGTGAGGCCAAAAGACATGACCAGGTACTCATAAAGTCCGTATCTCATCGAGAAAGCCATCTTCGGAATATCCTCAGCCCGTATCTTAATATGATGGTACCCGGAACTTAAGTCCATCTTGGAAAAGATCTTTGATTTGACCAACTGATCAAACAACATGTTGATCCGTGGCAACGGGTACTTGTTCTTGAGGGTCACGGCGTTTAGTGGACGATAGTCCATGCAAAGCCGCAACATCTCGTCTTTCTTCTTCACAAATAATGTCGAACAGCCCCATGTCTAGGAGCTCGGCCTAATAAAACCCTTCTCCAGCAGGTCCGTTAACTGCATCTTCAGTTCAGCTAATTCCTTGGGCGCCATTTTGTACGGACTCCAGAATATCAGCATAGTTCCCAGTGCAAGTTCAATCTTGAACTCCACCTCTCGGTCGGGCGGCATCCCCGGTAAATCATCCGGGAACACGTCAGGGAACTCACGGACTACTGGAATGTCTTCCAATCTGATGGTTGTGGACTGATATACACTTGGAAGTTTTATTTCTGGACTGTCCAGAAATAAAGAGTGTGACTCGTGCATTTCTGGGTGTAGATGCACGACTCGAGGATGGTGTCTAAAACAGCGCCGTGGCAGGTTAACCACGACATCACTAAGATGACATCAACCTTCTGTCTCTAAAACTATGAGAGACGTAGGGTATACTCTACCCGCTAAGCATAATGGTACTTTGGAAACCATCATGCTTGCTGAAATCTTCCCACCCGGTGAACAAATCAAATATGGACTTTCGGTGGGTAGTATTTGCATGCTGTGTTTAGCAATGAAAGCTTGGCTAATAAAATTATGCGTGGTGCCTGAATCAAATAATACTATGGCGGGATGCCGGTAGAGTTGGAACATACTCGCAAGAATGGGCTCTCCCTCCGGCATGTCCTCAATGGCAAGTTAGTGGACGGTGCCAGGACTAGGGTTTGCCCGCCGCGCATTAGTGGGGTTCCAGGGCTGATTCCTCCCCAGAAACTGCAGTGCAACTCCAACGCCCTGCCTATCAGGACAACTTTTGGCAAAGTGTCCTGGGCGACCACATTTGTAGCATGTGGCTTCTGCTTGGCCGGTGCTTGGGGGATGAAAGCCCGGCATGCGCTGCTGAGGTGCATACGCATGCGGCATTGCCCGCTGCTGCTGTTTTTGCTGCAGAGGTGGGACTGGCAGTGCCAGCCTGAATGCCGGTGGAGAATATGCCCGACTGCGGAATGGCATCGGCCTTTGTGGTAGCTGCCATCGTGGACCCGATGGTGAACGATTCACCATCCGGTATTTCTGAGAAGGACCACCTCCTTCTCCGCTGCTTTGCTGCGTGCTTCGCTTCCTTTCTGCCGCCGCTAACTCCTTGCCAGAGTCCTCCTGAACAATCGCAGCATCAATAATATCATTGAGTCTGCCGCGATTGAACATCACCAGCTTGTCCTTCAGGAGCGGGTTAAGCACCTAGTAAAAATGATCCCACCGCTTCTCGTCGGTATCAGCGTGATAAGAAGCGTAGAGTGCAAGATCATTGAACGCCCTGGAGTATTCCAGCGCGTTCTGGCTTCCTTGCTGCAGGCGTAAGAACTCCTGCGTCTTCCTCTTCATATGATCCGGTGGTATGTGATAGGCCCTGAAGGCCGTATGGAATTCCGCCCAGGTCATAACTCGCTCGGTGGGTTGCGAAGCACAGTAGTTCGCCCACCAAGTGCTCGCGGATCCCTGAAGCTGTTGGACAGCAAACTGAGTCTTGCCCTGCTCACTCACTTGGAGCAGCCCAAACTTCATCTCCATCATGCGGAGCCAGTTGTCCGCATCGAGGGGTTCATCAGCCCTTGAAAATACCGGGGGATGAGTAGCCAGGAAATCAGAGTAGGAGCTTTGTTGGAGCTCCTCGCGATCTTGCACGACGCCTCTCTGGTCGAGACGTATTTGCAATGAGTGTTTGCAGCAACTCCATGTGCTGCAGATGAGAACCCGCCATCGCCGCAACGATGTCGGCCAATGTAACCGTTGGCGGTGGCGGTGGCGGTTGTTGCTGTTGCTGTTGCTGCTGTTGCTGTCCCAAGGAATCCTCGGGAGGCTGTTGGGAGGTCTCTCCCCCCTGACTGGAACCCCCAACGTCCGTGTTGGCACGAGTGCGAGTCATTCTGAAATTCAAAACAGCAGCAATCAGCACATGTCATACTTAAAATTCCATATGAAACAGCAGGTATTGAATTGACACACGAATAATTTGCACAACATTCACATATATTGATAAAGCATAAACTTTATACAAGATACATTATTCTCGGGTCTCCAAGAAGTCGTGCTCATGTCGTCACTACCTATACATACACTACCGTCTACCCGACATGTCACTGATTACAAAATTTTTCCCTTACAACACCCTCGCTGCCCTACTTTGCAACGGTAACCCACTACTCGTAGTACAACTCGACCTCCTGTGGGTCGTCCTCCTCCGCTACCTCTGCTGGTGGCTCCGAGTCTATGACCTCCTCTTCCGGTTCAGGTTCTCCCATTGCTGGAAGACCAAAAACCACAGGTAAGGCACCCACCATTGGTATGCCCATTACCGGAGGTACGAGGTCCTGCAACGCGTGCACCTCGTCCTTGGCCTGGTTGTAGTCCTCTTCCCAGCCTTGCCCCTCCTCAATAGCGTCATCACGCTCTTGAATGAGGACCTCATTCTGCTGGGTCAAGGCTTGCACTTGCTGTTGCAAAGCCGTGATGTCGACACGGCTTTTCTTCTTTGCCTTCTTCAGATGATGCAACTGATTATGTTGTTCATTCAGTCGCTTTATCATTGGAAGGAGAACATTGCAGAGTTCGCTGTGAGCACTCTCGAAATGATCTCCACGACTGTTGCTCTCCTTGAGTTTCACGGAGAGACATTCCGTATGAACAGCTTGGCTGTCCATCACGGCCTTTCCTGCCCTCAGTTGGAGGCAGAGGTTCGCCTCCGCGGGGTTGTACCTTGGGCAACCCGGATCTGTTGCCTCCATGTACCTTTCCCCCCACACATGATTAGCTCTTCCCTCCACCAGAACGAGCACGTATGTAGTGCCCTCCATAGCTCTCATGTGTAGTTGGCAGAAACGCGACATGGTGTCGCGGGCTGCCACTTGCCACATCCCCTCCGGCTGTCTACCGCTCACCGTGACGGTGGATGGTGCCCAACCGGGTGGCGTGGGTCCTACAGGAACTTCAACATGGATTATCCACGTCTTGTTCCCCTCCTCGCCTTATTCCTTGGCAAAGTACAGCGGCATCTTGCTGTACCTGAAATATTGAAGCATTATCTTAACGTTTCCGGATAGCCACTGCAGTGAGAACAGTGGGATTCCACCCACCCGTTCTCCAACTGTCTATCCGCTGTCATCTGTAGAAACATGTTTGAGAAATATCAAATATTTATTTGAACAGTAAACAATTGAGTTACAACATAAAACATGTCATTGAACTCATAAAACATGGAAACATATTTCAAACTTAAACAAATTTGACTGCTAATCTGCTGTCCAATATGACAGCCCTGACCAGTTTCCATTTCAACCTGATTTAGACCGTACTAAAGGCAAAACCAATTCTGGAGCTCAACAACAAAGTTAAATTTAACTTCAAAAGGTTTCCAGAAAGTATTTGTTTGGCCTAATATATGTTCTGGTTCAAAAGTTATGAGATTTCAATATTGACAGAATTTCTGGAGAAAATTGGACAGCACCTCCCTGCTTGAGGTACTGATTTGATCCAAGAATTCCATTTTATTCTACATCAAATTTCACAAAACGTTCTGTTACAAAGTTGTAACCCATCTCATGAACTTTTCATAACTACCTCATTTTCTATTTTTGGATTTTTGTGTAGGAATGTATGCTCAATTTACAGAGAGTTACAGAGAGTATTTGCTCTGCCCTGTTTTCTAGACAGTTTCAACTCTACTGCATTTTTCGACTAGTTAAGGGATGAAAAACCTCTGGACATCAATTAAAAAGTTGTAAAGCTCTTACAAAGCGTTCCAGAAATGTATCATATTACCCCAACCTCGAAATAACTCAACCTCTAACCTCTGATTGACTTCAGCCTTATTTCAGCTGAAAATAGGGGACTCTGTCCTTAGTATCCTATAAGTTGAAAACTGGTTACTTTTGAATATCCTGACTAGGGGAAGAGGTTACATCAATATTTTAGTTCTCTAGATTATAACTTTCAAGTTGTACCACAAGTTGATCATTTGGTGGGTGTGACATCGATGCGTCACCAGTTCATGTCGGTACTATGTTCCTCACAAATAAAACCTAGACCGGACTTAGCCGGCTTCGTTATTTCAGTGGCACTAAGCGTCTCTCGCACACGGATGCTACACGTCTACCATTTCGTGGTTAGACTACCTGCAAATAACTCATACAATCGTCAGACTCGGCTGCACACCGAGCCCGGTATCCATACAGTTCATACACCCGGCCGTCAACACTCGCCCCGATGTTCTCAAGCCAAACATGCCTTGAGCTATGTGTTCACGTTACTGACCATGTGACGGGGTCGCCCAAATTGCCCAAAGCACTTCAGGGACAGACATTGCTCGAATACCCCAAACGACATAAAGAGTCGTAGAGGATATTAAAGAGGGTCGGGTTACCTGCCACCCACGGGGCTCCACCCTTCAGCTTGTGCACACTGGTGGACAGCGCTTACCTGCACCCCCCAAGACATAAATGTCCCGAGATGCACGATTTCCGACATAAACAAATAGGATAGTATGCCACATTCTATACACTAATAACATCCTTATATGGGCTACTAACTCGTTCCTCACCGAATTTTCGAAAAAGATGACCTTTGTAGTGCGTTAACCTCAAGCGAGCCCTGATACCACGCTGACGTTGCCCCACGGCCTCGTCGAGCCAGGATCACGCTGAGGGTGCTGTGTTGCACAGCACCGGATAACGCACATCAAAGATACAAAGCGGAAGCAATGTTTTATTACATAAACCAGTTTATGAACATTTTTACAACAAAAAAGTTCAGTCTACACTCACGAGCGTAGACTACGCATCGAGTTCACGTTCAGCCCGTGAACGTGTCCCCGCTAGCACGCACACATACTAACACGGCGGCGTGCACGACTCACACTCGACGGTGTTCCCCTCCTTGGGTTCCGTCTTTTCCTCAGGAGTCCCTTCCTCATAAACCCCTGCAAAAGCTTCAAACACAAGCAGTGAGGACGATGGCTCAGCAAGACCGACCCGTCTCTCCTATACATAAAACTTCTACATGAATGGTTTTAGGGTGCATGAGGTAAAACAGGTTGCAAAGGACTCGCCTAATTAATGGAGTCTTACTTTCAAGTTTTAGCAGCAGGTTGTGGAGAACCTCACGCTAAGGCACATGAGAGAGCCGCAATCAAACAAGAAACGCATCTGTCTCATGTACTTTGCCCAAATATGAAAAGAACTTTAATTAACTCTAACTACAACAAGAAATTAACAAGCAAAGTATATCTTTCAAATCAGCAAACTTTTAACATGAATCTAGCCTGTTCGTTCTACGTCACGGTACAGTGAACAAGTGGTACTCACTGACCGCGAGGGACGGTGATTATAATCAATTTACACCTGCAGGGTTTCCCGAATAACCCGTCACGTACGCCCGTACTCGATGTTGCCTACAGCAACCATCACGGACATCGTACGCAACCACCTTTCACCCGTCAGCCAAATATTGAACCGGTCCTATCGTCCCGAGCATGAGGTCTTCGAGCGAGCATCCGTAGTGCCGCCAGCCGATTTACACCTCGAGCTCTCAACCTACCCTTTGAACGACAGGCAATGCCTCACTACCCATCTACCCGAGTTACATCGGTTTCCCGGTTCCCATATAGCCGGTATGTCTTCGGTACTGTTCTAGCTTGTTCTACAGGCCCGCACACGGCTCGGTCCTCAATCAACACAAGCGGAGCTATAGCACCCAGGCCCCAAAGTCCTGCTGCCCTTTCCGCTCGGTCTCATTTTTCTTGTCATGTGTTTCATTTGCTATCTTTACCCGAGCAATGTGCCTCTAGCCTATTCTCGCGAGTAGTTCCGACTACTCGACTTGTACCGAATCCTACACTATTTTAGCATTGCAGTAGCTAACGAGGTTTTCAAACCTAATCCTAACCCAGGGTTTTATTGGCTATGCATTTGGGTTTCAAACAAGACTCTAATGCAAGAAGTTAGTGGTTGCTCAATGTAAGTTCTCAAAACAGTAAAAATTTGTAAAAAGGTTAATGCAAACTATAAAATCCCCAAAAAGTGGTAGCAAGAATTTTCAGCTCATGTACACTTAGGAAAAATGAGGGGGAATTAAAACTTTGAATTATAACGGTGTGAGTTCAAAGTTGTGAATCAAACTTCCCAAAAACATAAAAACATGGAGATCTAAATGCACAGCTTGGATCTTCATAGTCCAAATATTCACCCTTCCAAATTTCAGCTCATTTGGACGAGTTTCAATATTTGTTTGGGATTAAAAGGAGAAGCCCTCTAATCTGCATTTCAAATTCAGCTTCAAATTCCAACTCCCTCAGTTTGCAAATTTGGTTCCACAAATGTGTTCTCCACATTTGAATGGGCAGCCATGCCAAAAATTGGAATCTTTGGAGCTGCTTTGCTATGTTTTTGGGGCAATACAAAATGGAGAATTCAAACTCCATTTCAAATTCAAATGGTCAAATACAATTCAAACTTTCACACCAGAATTCAAATCATTTGAATTCAGAAAGTTTAAACCATGACTTGGTGTGAAAGTTTAGCCTTTAATGTTGAGTTGCTGGGGTAAAAATATCAGTGGTAATTGGATAACAATTTGAGGTGGTGGGACCCACATGTCAGCCTCACAGTTTCCTTTTTCCTCTCTGTGTTTCACCTCGGCTGTTCACCGTGCGCCACCGAGCTGCGCTGCTTCCACCGAGCAGCTTGCAGAGACTTGCTCCCGAAGGCTGCTAGTACGTGGGTGATCAACACAGTAGCACGAGCGAAGTTTTCTCTTCTCTGCCTTCAACCGAATACTCCTCAGCCTCAGCTGCTCGAGTGCCATCGAAGAAAACACAGCCTCCTCTCTGTGCTCGTGGTCCAGCAGCCTCCAGCCCCTCCCAGAAGTGGTTGATCGCCCCAGGAGCTGCGCCAGCGACCCCTCAACGTGTTCCACCGCTCTTCAGCTCATCCCGGAGCTCCCCTCGCAGTGCCCAACCTGTTTTTCACCGGGAGAAGACAGAGCACGCCGACCCTCACTGCTCCTCGAGTTCCAGCTGCTCCAACGCCTCTACTGCACGTCCAGCACCTCCCTAAGGTGCGCCAAGGGGTGTAGATCATGCTACCGCAGTCCCCTTGCCCTTTCCCGTCGCCGGCTCGCTGGAATTTGGATTTTGGTGCCGGTACACGTGAAGAACCGACCCACACCAAAACTGAAAATTCGCCCAACGTGGTTGATCATCGGTTCTACAATTTAAGCCACGGAAACTAGTGATCCTAGCGCCCTCCCACGCCAAAGCACGCATCAAACCATCCACCACACGCCCCGGGCGACGAGAAATCGCCGGCGGCGGCAAAAATGGCTCGGTCCTCTGGTGAACCCCATGTTCCGGCCATTTTCTGCAAGGTTTAGCCTGCGTTCCATGTTCCCCGATCATTGGTGATGCTTTAGGGCAAGGTAGCTCGCCGGGAGAAGCTTCGGACGTGCCAGAACGCGTTGATGCCGAGCTCTCGAGCCGCCCCACCGGTGCCGGCCTGTTTTCGGCCGTTTTCATGCGTGGAAACCTTGCCCGGCAGCTGTGCCATGTTCCCAGGAGCATGTAGGGCGAAACCGGAGCTAATTTGGTGGAGAAATGAGGGAGGACAAGCCATGCACGATTTGAACTGGTGTGCACGCGCGTCTCTGGCGAGAGGTTGAAAAAGGACCTGACGAGTGGGCCCCCTGTTAAGTCTCAGTGTAGGTTTTAAACAGAGAGCTATCAGTTTGAAAAATTCATAACTTTGTGTAGACAACTCCAAAAAGGGTGAGACCAATTTTGTTTGAATCCTTAGGAGGAGTACTTCACACAGAAACAAATTGCATGCTATGAAAATGCCCAGGAATGTCTGTAGAATTGTTTTTATTAAATCCTTTAGGGATTTATTACAGGAGCAATTCTTTATGAAATATTCCCAAATTTGGGCAGCTAGTCCTTTTCATAGTGTCTGACCTCCAGCAAAAATTTTAGGATTTTTGGAGCTTATTTAGAGGCCTTAATCATTAGGTTATCACAGGATTAAATAAATTAGCTAAAAATCATAGAATTGATTTCCAGAAAAATAGTTCAACCCTCATACCTCCATAACTTTCTGTAGGGATGTCCAAAATTTGTGAAACAAATTTTGTTAGATCTCTCTCAGCCAGTACTTTGCATAAATGCAAAGAAATTGATCTGAAGATCTCTGGATATTTCTCCAAGATTCATCAAAGTTAAATCTTTGGGAATTTAGTCCAGAATATCTCTGTTATGGAATTTCTTCAAATTTGGCCAGGAAGTTCCTCATGACATTACTGATATCCAGTAAAAATTTGAGCTTCATTGGAGTTCATTTGCTGGGTCAAATTACCTTCCAAAGTTCAGCCTTTATTTGGAAATTCAAATTTAAACAGAAACTGTTCAGCACTTCTGTCCAAACTTCAAAAATTCATATCTCTCTGATGGTAGCTCCAAAAATGGTGAAACAAATTTTGTTAGAACCATGGAGACTTACCATAATCAGATCTTCCACTATTAGCTATGTCAAAGCTCCTGAATTGGGATCAAAATTCAGAGAAGCATTGTACTTGTAGGAATTTTGAATACTACATTGTGCAATGACATATCTCCAAATCTGGCTCAAATCATCCTTTGAGAGTCTAGTATCCACTGTAAAAGTCCCAAAGCCAACTAAGGATCCTAAATAGCAGTAGCTATGAATAGAAGTTCAATTCTTATAAATCCTTAATACTTACACATATATTTTATTACATTTCATAATAGTGACCGAAGTTTAGGACGCACTGGAGCCTTTGAACGTCCTCCCACCAGAAGCTGACTTCCCCTTTAACTCGCAACCAGGCAAGCCCCGGTTTGCACTTAAGTACCTTTTATAAAGCTTTTCATTTGTATCACTTATGTCTAGGTTAAAATGTATGCATTAGAGTTAGGGTGATTGAAACCCCACTTGCATAGCCTTTTAAATCCTATAAAGGGTTGGGTAGTTTACAAACTCGACGAGTAGAGACTGCCATGCTAATGTTTAGGATCTCGGTAGAAGTCGAGTGGTTGGAAACTATTCGCAAGATAGTACTTATTACACGGAATGAAAAGAGGTAGCAAATGGCTTAAGTTATGAAAATGAGACCCAGCAGGGGGGGTAGGAAGCAGTGAGCAGAGGTCTCACGTGCATAGCCCTGTTGGCGTCGGTTGAGGACCGTCCGTGTGCGGCCCTGCTGGACAAGTATCGAACAGTACCGGATGCATACTGGCATATGGGAACCAGGAAACCGATGTAATTGGTTAACCTGGGTGTCGAGGCTTACCCAACCGTAAATAGGAGTGGGTTGAGGGTAGCAAGGTGAAAATCTGCCGGTGGGCACAGTCACGCTCCACGCGGGGACCTCCTACCCGTTACGGATGGACCGGTTCGGCATTTGGGTTGCCTTTGAAAGGTTGTTGCATACAACAGAGTAGGAAGGGGTGTGGAATCACGCTTCTGAAAGTGGGTGTATGTAACGTGTTATCCGCGTGTGTCTTGATTGCAATCACCGTCCCTCGCGGTTATTTGAGTACCCGCTTGTTCACTGCACTGTGACGTAGTAAGAAGTGAAATAAGCCAACCAAAAATGCTGTATTGAACTCTTAATGTCTTGAATACCTTGATTGCTGTAGATATAGAGCTAATTAAGTTTATATTCCACTTTAGGCATCACCACATCAGAGGACAGTGTTTCTTGTTTCATTGTGGACTTCTGATGTGAGGGCTGCCTAAGGCACATGAATCTGCTGCTACAAAACTGAAAGTAAGGATCAGCTTATAGGCGTGTCTTTGTCGCAAATTCCTTTTCCCATCATACATATCCTTGCACGTAGAGTTCCATGCCTAGGGTTGACGGTTAAGACTTGCTGAGCCATCGTGCTCACGGTTGCAATATTTTGAGCTGTGTGCAGGTGAGAGTTATGAGGAAGGTTCCGAGGACGAGGCGATGCCCCCATCGGGGTACACGGCCGAGCTGGAGCCCTGCACGCCGCCGTGATCTCCGGTTACATGCTGCTAGTGTGTAGCGTCCCCGGGCTGGACGGCTAGACTTTTGCATAGCTAGGATGAGAGGCCATATATGTATATACTTCCGCTGTATGAATAGGTTTTGTAAAAAGACTTCCGCTGTTTTATATCAAATAAAAGTTTGTATGTTGTTCTTTAATCTTTTCGTGTGTGCTGTTAGGTGCCGCATCGCACGGCACCACCCTATGCGATCCTGGAGTGGGTGAACCACAGGGTGGTCCCCACAGGCGTGGTATCAGAGCCGCATTGGGAATAGCACGCTCGAAAACAGCCTATTTTGAAAACTTAGAAGTAGTCGAGTGAGGATTAGTCATTAAGCCCACATAAGGTCTATGATAGTACTAGTTATGATGGTGAAAAGCTAACATATTTGTTATACATTCTGTAACGACGCTCTGACGTCAGGTAAGAGGTAAGGTACGCCACCGCAGGCGGATCAATTGCGGTAACTCACCATACAAGTAATAGTATGGGATGGTATACCGTGGCTTGTCACGGTAGTTAATATGCGTCTCTGGACCTCTCTATGGTCCTGAGAGCATATGAAAACGCTTATCTCCAGCGTGCTTTAGGCAAAAGTGAGAGTACCCCATCGTGTGGTAAGCAACACGATAGTATGCAACTCTTGAACGTTCAATGTTCAAAGGGCCATATGCAGCGCTCACCATCGGCGTGCCTCAACGGTCATGAGGCAGTAGGTGGTATCCGTTGGGTTGATTAAATTCCCAACCGTGACGACCCGTTCGCGCTCTACTCGGGTTCCCCGTCGTGTGGTGTGAAAACACGACCATGTACCTTGAGACGTGGCTTGACTCAAGGACGATCCGTATGGCAATGATACGGACCATATGTTTTTATTATGATATGGAACTGCCTGAAATGCCAAAAACCATTGTGTGCACCATTATTGTGTGTTCTGCTGCAGGTACATTAACCACGTTAGTGCATGACGTGTAGAAACCGTTTGTGAGTGACGACTTTAGTTCCACCATTTGACACGTATATGCCAGAATACCGGTTTAGGATTTTTCTTTGGTAAGGAAACATAATACCGACTCCATAAAAGTTTATTTTCAAAGAAAAGAGTTAAAATGAAGTTTAGGATTTCATTTAGGGCTTAGTAAACACCTATATTGAACTAAGAGTCAATTGGGAGTATAGATTCATTCTCAAACACTTAGGAACAATCTCCCCTGTTTTCGGCAGAAATTTTGCTGAAATTTGACAGGGCATAACTTAATATTAGTTGAACCAATGGAGGTGTGGGATACCATTCTGGAAAGGTTTTGAAGTCCTCTACAATTTTTCTGTAGAGTTCCAGAACAAAATCTCCCTCCAAAGGGATGAAAATCTCAGATGAGTAGGTACTGTCCAAAAACAGGGCAGACCAAATGCTCTCTGGAATTTTCTGTATTTCAACCAAAACACTTAGTTTCACCGTTTGACGTCCAGTGGCTGTTGTAAAACAGCGAGTTGGAGTCGAAGGGTTTATGCATTTGACATATCACTTCGAGCTAGTACATGTTTGGGTCCAATACAATAGCAAGGAATTACGCATGCTAACACACTTAACATCCCGTGGTGACCCCGATGGTCGAAATGAACTTTTAACCCATAAAGTTCAATACTTTGGAACTCGATCGTATGACACGGTCCAAGGATGTATATGTTGCATAAAGTTTATACTTTATCCATATGTGTGATTGTTATGTGCATTGTTTATCCCATTCTCGCATTACTATTGTATAGACTGGATGAGCTAAACCCACATGTGCTGATCGTTTGAATGGTATGAACGCAGAATGGTGCGGACACGTTCAACGCAAGAGGAGGGAGGTCCGAGTCAAGTTCGTGGTGATGAGTCTCCACCTCCGGAGCAGACCGCGACGCAGCAGCAACCACCTCCTCCACCGCCAGAACTTCCAAGGAATCTTGCGGAGGTTCTAGCCGCAGTGCTCGGCTCGCGCGACGAGCAAACCGAGTTGCTGCGGATGCTAGTCCAGCAAAATGCGTCCCATCAGGGAGGATGCCAAGACAATGGGCAACGCCAGCCCCAACAAAGTTCGTATTCAGAATTCATGGCGACCCATCCACCGGTCTTCACGGAGGCCGAGGAACCTTTGGAGGCGGACAGCTTTATCCGCACTCTGGAGGCGAAGTTCGGGCTGCTACAGTGCACCGAACATCAGAAGGCGCTGTATGCAGCGCAACAGCTTCAAGGAGAAGCCGGTACATGGTGGGCGAACTACACCGCCTCCTTACCGGCTGACCATGCCGTCATATGGGTGGAATTCCGGGAGGCGTTCCGCGCCTATCACATACCTCCCGGTGTGATAGAAATGAAGCTCCAGGAGTTCCTGGTGTTACGGCAAGGCGAGAGGAGTGCTCATGAGTACTCTAGGTTATTCAACCGGCTGGCGCAGTATGCGCCGGGATTTGTGGGGACGGAAGATAACAAGCGCAACGCTTTCTTCCGGGGCCTGAATTCAAAGATGAAGGTCCATCTCGCTCAAAGCAATCGTGACACATTCAACGATCTAGTTAATGCCGCGATTCTACAAGAAAATGCTCAGCGCGAGCGCGGTTCTGACAAGAGGAAACGCAGCGTGCTGACGAGCAGCAGTGGTGGGACGCCACAGAAATACCGCGTGGTATATCGCTCACCATCCAGTCAGAGATTGCAGCCACCGGCGCGACCGCCTCAGTTTCGCGGTCGACAATATAATGCGCCGGGCTTCCGACCGATGTATCCACCAAAGCAACAGCAGCAGCAAAGGATGGTCCCGCATGCGCCTCAGTTTCAGCAGCGTGCACCAGGATTCCGTCCTCAAGTCAGCGGGACCCCGACACCTTACACGTGTTACACGTGTGGCCGTGTCGGGCACATTTTGAGGGACTGCCCCGAGCCGCGACAGGGTAGGGGTGCAGCACCGTATCAGGGTGCTAATCAGCCCCGCAATCAGCCCAAGAAACCAGCACCAAAACCCGGCAACGTCCACCACTTAGCTATCGAAGACGTGCCAGAAGGCGAACCCATCCTCGCGGGTACGTTTTCTTACCTAGATCATCCCGTAGTCATACTTTTTGACTCCGGTGACACCCACAATTTCATAAGTCAGTCTTATGTTATTAAATATCAACTGCCTATCATTCCCACAAATAATTCATATTTGATATGTTCTCCGGGTGGGAGAATAACAGCTGATAGAATGGTCTATAGAGCACCATTACAGTTGGGTGGGAATCTATATCCGACTTCCCTAATCATGTTAGAGTCAAAAACTTGATGTCATTTTAGGAATGTCATGGCTACATCGCCATGGTGCTGTTCTTGACATCAGTCCACGTGTGTTCGTTTAAAATCTCCACTTCATGAACCACATGTTCTTATTCTTGACCATTCGGTTCAAGAAATCCCAGCCACATATAATACGGAAGCCACGAAACTTGAAGATATTCGTGTGGTCCGTGAATACCGAGATGTCTTTCCCGATGATCTTCCGGGCACGCCACCCGAAAGAGATGTCGAGTTCAAGATTGAACTTGTACCTGAGACGACGCTGATATCACGGAGATCGTACAAAATGGCTTCGAATGAGCTGGCTGAACTGAAGGAGCAGCTCAATGATTTGATGAAGAAGGGTTTCATTTGACCGAGTTCCTCGCCATGGGGATGCTCGGCACTGTTTGTGAAGGATGAAACCTTGAGGTTGTGTGTGGACTACCGACCTCTCAACGCCGTCACCATCAAGAATAAATATCCACTGCCCCGCATCGATATATTATTCGATCAACTTGTGGGTGCGGGTGTATTTTCAAAGATGGATCTTCGCTCTGGATATCATCAAATTAAGATCCGAGCGGAAGATATTCCGAAGACGGCCTTCTCGACGAGATATGGGTTGTATGAATACCTCGTCATGTCCTTTGGTCTCACCAACGCCCCGGCACTCTTCATGTATCTCATGAACTCAGTGTTCATGCCGGAGTTTACAAGTTTGTGGTGGTGTTCATAGACGACATCTTGGTTTACTCCAATTCTGAAGAAGAACACGCCAAGCACTTGCATATCGTGCTTCAACATTTGCGAGACCATAAGCTTTATGCCAAGTTCAGCAAGTGCGAGTTTTGGATCAGCCAAGTGTCATTCCTTGGTCACATTATTTCTGCAGAAGGCATTGCAGTTGATCCAAGCAAGATCGAACAAGTGCTGAAATGGAAGTCCCCCACATCAGTCCACGAAGTCAGGAGTTTCCTCGGGTTTGCAGGATATTAACGGAGATTCATACCGAACTTCTCCAAGCTTGCTAAGCCGATGACTGAACAGTTGAAGAAGGGGATCAAGTATGTTTGGAGCTCAGCTTGCGAAGAAGCTTTCCAAACAATAGTGAAGCATCTTACAACAGCCCCAGTGTTAGATCAACCAGATACAACCAAGCCCTTTGACGTATTTGTGATCCGTCTGGCATCGGGCGTGGCTGTGTATTGATGCAAGGAGGAAGAGTGGTCGCCTATGGCTCACGTCAACTTCGTAACCACGAGCAGCACTATCCGACTCATGATCTTGAGCTCGCTGCTGTGGTGTTGGCATTGAAAATGTGGAGGCACTATTTGCTTGGGAACTTAGTGCACCTCTACACCGACCACAAGAGTTTGAAGTATATCTTCACTCAAAAGGAGTTGAATATGCGGCAACGGAGATGGTTAGAGTTGATCAAAGACTATGAGATCGAGATTCATTACCATCCCGGGAAGGCAAATGTGGTTGCTGATGCCTTAAGCCGCAAATCCCATGTCAACAGTCTGTCCATCACCCCACTTGAAGAGGAGGAGCCGAGTCTGTACTTGGTTCCATATGGGGCATTATATAATCTTGCTCTCATCCCAACCATAAGAGAGGAGACTATGGAAGCTCAGAAGAAGGACATGGGAATGTCGCACATTCGGAGAAGGATGGAGAATGGCGAAATGAAGTGCTTCCGAAGAGATGAACACGACACTCTATGGTTTAAAGACCGTATAGTGGTACCCCGTGGCATGAAGCTTCGGAAGAAAATCCTGGATGAAGCTCATTTGTCCAAGTATTCTATTCATCCGGGCAGCAACAAGATGTACCAGGATCTGCAAACCAGGTTTTGGTAGACACGGATGAAGACAGAAATCGCAAAGTACGTATCTGAGTGTGATACGTGTCGGCGGGTGAAGGCCGACCATATGCGTAAAGCCGGACAGCTGCAACCATTAAACATTCTGGCGTGGAAGTGGGAGGATATCAGCATGGACTTCATAGTCGGATTACCTCTCACGTCTCACAAACATGACTCGATTTGGGTGATTGTCGATCGACTAACCAAGTCGGCTCATTTTATCCCCGTACATACAAAGTACGTGGCCAAGCAATATGCAGAGCTGTATATTGTAAAGATCTTGTTCTTGCACGGTGTCCCCCGCTCCATCATTTCAGATCACGGTGCGCTGTTCGTCTCTCGGTTCTGGGAACAGCTGCACGCATCATTGGGGACCAAACTGATCCGAAGCTCCGCGTATCACCCGCAGACGGATGGTCAAACTGAATGGGTGAATCAAGTGCTTGAAGACATGCTACGCGCTTGTGCCATCCACCACGGCAAGAATTGGGACGATCATTTGCTGTTGGCGGAATTTTCTTACAACAATGGCTATCAAGCTAGCATCAAGATGGCGCCGTATGAAGCTCTCTACGGCCGGAAATGCCGCACACCTCTCAACGTTTGCGAGTCCGGCGAGCGAGTTATATACGGCATTGAACTTGTGAATGAAGCTGAAGAACGAGTGTGAGTAATACAAGCCAATCTTAAGTCTGCTCAATCTCGTTAGAAGAGCTATGCGGATAAAAGACGCCGCCCTCTCCACTTCGACATCGGGGACCATGTTTATGTCCGTGTGTCTCCGATGAAGGGAGTTCACCGTTTCGGAGTGAAGGGTAAACTTGCGCCGTGATTCATTGGCCCCTTCACCATAATTGAAAGATGCGGACCCGTGGCCTATCGCCTGGAGTTACCAGCGTCGCTCGCAGGCATTCACAACGTCTTCCACATCTCTCAGCTGAGGAAGTGCCTCAAACCTTCGGCTGAAATCCGCACTGAAGACATAGAAGTTCTTCAACTGGACCTCACGTACACGGAGTATCCAATCCGGATTATCGATGAAAAGACTAGTGCCACAAGAAACCGGACCTTATGGTTCTACAAGGTCTTGTGGAGTAACCATACCGCTGATGAGGCGACATGGGAAAGCGAGGATTATCTGCGAACGTATTATCCGGACTTGCTATCATCATATACCTGGTAAAGTTTTTCCCCACTTTGCTTTTCCTTTGGAATCTCGGGACGAGATTCTTTTTAAGGGGGGAGGGATGTAAAATCCCCAAAAAGTGGTAGCAAGAATTTTCAGCTCATGTACACTTAGGAAAAATGAGGGGGAATTAAAACTTTTAATTATAACGGTGTGAGTTCAAAGTTGTGAATCAAACTTCCCAAAAACTTCCAAACATGGAGATCTAAATGCACAGCTTGGATCTTCATAGTCCAAATATTCACCCTTCCAAATATCAGCTCATTTGGAGGAGTTTCAATATTTGTTTGGGATTAAAAGGAGAAGCCCTCTAATCTGAATTTCAAATTCAGTTTCAAATTCCAACTCCCTCAGTTTGCAAATTTGGTTCCACAAATGTGTTCTCCACATTTGAATGGGCAGCCATGCCAAAATTGGAAACTTTGGAGCTGGTTTGCTATGTTTTTGGGGCAATACAAAATGGAGAATTCAAACTCCATTTCAAATTCAAATGGTCAAATACAATTCAAACTTTCACACCAGAATTCAAATCATTTGAATTCAGAAAGTTTAAACCATGACTTGGTGTGAAAGTTTAGCCTTTAATGTTGAGTTGCTGGGGTAAAAATATCAGTGGTAACTGGATAACAATTTGAGGTGGTGGGACCCACATGTCAGCCACACAGTTTCCTTTTTCCTCTCTGTGTTTCACCTCGGCTGTTCACCGTGCGCCACCGAGCTGCGCTGCTTCCACCGAGCAGCTTGCAGAGACTTGCTACCGAAGGCTGCTAGTGCGTGGGTGATCAACACAGCAGCACGAGCGAAGTTTTCTCTTCTCTGCCTTCAACCAAAGACTCCTCAGCCTCAGCTGCTCGAGTGCCATCGAAGAAAACACAGCCTCCTCTCTGTGCTCGTGGTCCAGCAGCCTCCAGCCCCTCCCAGCAGTGGTTGATCGCCCCAGGAGCTGCGCCAGCGACCCCTCAACGTGTTCCACCGCTCCTCAGCTCATCCCCGAGCTCCCCTCACAGTGCCCAACCTGTTTTTCACCAGGAGAAGACAGAGCACGCCGACCCTCACTGCTCCTCGAGTTCCAGCCGCTCCAACGCCTCTACTGCACGTCCAGCACCTCCCAAAGGTGCGCCAAGGTGTGTAGATCATGCTACCGCAGTCCCCTTGCCCTTTCCCGTCGCCGGCTCGCCGTAATTTGGATTTTGGTGCCGGTACACGTGAAGAACCGACCCACACCAAAACTGGAAATTCGCCCAACGTGGTTGATAATCAGTTCTACAATTCAAGCCACAGAAACTAGTGATCCTAGCGCCCTCCCACGCCAAAGCACGCATCAAACCGTCCACCACACGCCCCGGGCGACGAGAAATCGCCTGCGGCGGCAAAAATGGCTCGGTCCTCCGGTGAGCCCCATGTTCCGGCCATTTTCTGCAAGGTTTAGCCTGCGTTCCATGTTCCCCGATCATTGGTGATGCTTTAGGGCAAGGTAGCTCGCCGGGAGAAGCTTTGGACGCGGCAGAACGTGTTGATGCCGAGCTCCCAAGCCGCCCCACCGGTGCCGGCCTGTTTTCGGCTGTTTTCATGTGTGGAAACCTTGCCCGGCAGCTGTGCCATGTTCCCAGGAGCATGTGGGGTGAAACCGGAGCTAATTTGGTGGAGAAATGAGGGAGAATGAGTCATGCCACGATTTGAACTGGTGTGCATGCGCGTCTCTGGCGAGAGGTTGAAGAAGGACCTGACGAGTGGGCCCCCTGTTAAGTCTCAGTGTAGGTTTTAAACAGAGAGCTATCACAGTTTGAAAAATTCATAACTTTGTGTAGACAACTCCAAAAAGGGTGAGACCAATTTTGTTTGAATACTTAGGAGGAGTACTTCACACATAAACAATTGCATGCTATGAAAATGGCCAGCAATTTCTGTAGAATTGTGTTTAGTAAATCCTTTAGGAATTTATTACAGGAGCAATTCTTTATGAAATATTCCCAAATTTGGGCAGCTAGTCCTTTTCATAGTGTCTGACCTCCAGTAAAAATTTTAGGATTTTTGGAGCTTATTTAGAGGGCTTAATAAGTAGGTTATCTCAGGATTAAATAAATTAGCTAAAAATCATAGAATTGATTTCCATAAAAATGGTTCAACCCTCATACCTCCATAACTTTCTGTAGGGATGTCCAAAATTTTTGAAACAAATTTTGTTGGATTTTTCTCAGTAAGTACTTTGCAGAAATGCAAGGAAATTGATATGAAGATCTCTGGATATTTCTCCAAGATTCATCAAAGTTAAATCTTTGGGAATTTAGTCCAGAATATCTCTGTTATGAAATTTCTTCAAATTTGGCTAGGAAGTTCCTCATGACATTACTGATATCCAGTAAAAATTTGAGCTTCATTGGAGTTCATTTTCTGGGTCAAATTACCTTCCAAAGTTCAGCCTTTATTTGGAAATTCAAATTTAAACAGAAACTGTTCAGCACTTCTGTCCAAACTTCACAAATTCATATCTCTCTGATGGTAGCTCCAAAAATGGTGAAACAAATTTTGTTAGAACCATGGAGACTTACCCTAATCAGATCTGCCACTATTAGCTATGTAAAAGCTCCTGAATTGGGATCAAAATTCAGAGAAGCATTGTACTTGTAGGAATTTTGAATACTACATTGTGCAATGACATATCTCCAAATCTGGCTCAAATCATCCTTAGAGAGTCTAGTATCCACTGTAAAAGTCCCAAAGCCAATTAAGAATCCTAAATAGCAGTAGCTATGAATAGAAGTTCAATTCTTATAAATCCTTAATACTTACACATATATTTTATTACATTTCATAATAGTGACCGAAGTTGAGGACGCACTGGAGCCTTTGGACGTCCTCCCACCAGAAGCTGACTTCCCCTTTAACTCGCAACCAGGCAAGCCCCGGTTTGCACTTAAGTACCTTTTATAAAGCTTTTCATTTGTATCACTTATGTCTAGGTTAAAATGTATGCATTAGAGTTAGGGTGATTGAAACCCCACTTGGATAGCCTTTTAAATCCTATAAAGGGTTGGGTAGTTTACAAACTCGACGAGTAGAGACTGCCATGCTAATGTTTAGGATCTCGGTAGAAGTCGAGTGGTTGGAAACTACTCGCGAGATAGTAATTATTACACGGAATGAAAAGAGGTAGAAAATGGCTTAAGTTATGAAAATGAGACCCAGCAGGGGGGATATGAAGCAGTGAGCAGAGGTCTCACGTGCGTAGCCCTGTTGGCGTCGGTTGAGGACCGTCCGTGTGCAGCCCTGCTGGACAAGTATCAAACAGTACCGGATGCATACTGGCATATGGGAACCAGGAAACTGATGTAATTGGTTAACCTGGATGTCGAGGCTTAGCCAACAGTAAATAGGAGTGGGTTGAGGGTAGCAAGGTGTAAATCTGCCGGTGGGCACAGTCACGCTCCACGCGGGGACCTCCTACCCGTTACGGATGGACCGGTTTGGCATTTGGGTTGCCTTTGAAAGGTTGTTGCATACAACAGAGTAGGACGGGGTGTGGAATCACGCTTCTGAAAGTGGGTGTATGTAACGTATTGTCCGGGTGTGTCTTGATTGCAATCACCGTCCCTCGCGGTTATTTGAGTACCCGCTTGTTCACTGCACTGTGACGTAGTAAGAAGTGAAATAAGCCAACTGAAAATTCTGTATTGAACTCTTAATGTCTTGAATACCTTGATTGCTGTAGATATAGAGATAATTAAGTTTATAGTCCACTTTGGGCATCACCACATCGGAGGAAAACGTTTCTTGTTTGATTGTGGAATTCCAATGTGAGGGCTGCCTAAGGCACATGATCTGCTGCTATAAAACTGAAAGTAAGGATCAACTTATAGGTGTGTCTTTGTCGCAAATTCCTTTTCCCATCTTACATATCCTTGCACGTAGAGTTCCATGCCTAGGGTTGACGGTTAAGACTTGCTGAGCCATCGTGCTCACGGTTGCAATATTTTGAGTTGTGTGCAGGTGAGAGTTATGCGGAAGGTTCCGAGGATGAGGCGATGCCCCCGTCGGGGTACACGGCCGAGCTGGAGCCCTGCACGCCGCCGTGATCTCCGGTTACTTGCTGCTAGTGTGTAGCGTCCCCGGGCTGGACGGCTGCACTTTTGCATAGGTAGGATGAGAGGCCATATATGTATATACTTCCGCTGTATGAATAGGTTTTGTAAAAAGACTTCCGCTGTTCTATATCAAATAAAAGTTTGTATGTTGTTCTTTAATCTTGTCGTTTGTGCTGTTAGGTGCTGCATCCCACGGCACCACCCCATGCGATCCTGGAGTGGGTGAACCACAGGGTGGTCCCCACACAAACCGGAGATTTTCTTGCTGCTCTTGGTCATAGGCTAGCTGTTCCTCTGGAGTGACGAAGTCTAAGACTTCGGGTTCCTCCTCAATCTTAGCGACAACATATGATAAATATAAACATGTGTCAATTTAGATGCATTTGAATTGAAGTTAAACTTGTGAGGACTGTAAGTCATACTAGGAAGACCCGATGAGTCTGAAATTTTTACTGTGGTTTGGATACAACCTAAACAGAGACTTGGCCAAGTTTCATTTGCAGCAAAGCTCATTTGAGCTCTCCACAAATAATTATGTACTTGACCTTAATTGGAGCTCCTAGGGTGTTCTATGGATTTTCATGGAGCAAGCCATGACTTTCGGAAAACTATATTTTCAGAGGGCTCTAATGGAGTTGGTTTCACTTAATTTGATGGTTCCTAGCTAAAGATATGAGCTAAACAATTTCAGAGAAATTCTGAGAATGTTTCTGGATATTTTCTATTTTCTGTGGAACAGTTTTATTAATCACACCATTAGGTGGATCAAATGAGCTCAAAAGGATCTGAACTTTTTATGATAGCTCAGGGATATTTTGGTGAACATCTCAGAGAAATTTCAGAATTTTCCTCCAAAGGGTTCTCCAGCTAAAATTCTAAATAGTATAAATGATTGAAGAATTAATTCTGGAAAATTAAGGATTTTCACAGAGTCAAACTTGATTTTTTGGAAAGTACTCCGAGAGCTGAATCCAAAAAAATTTGGTTCACTCGATTTGGAGTTTTCTAGCCAAAGTTATGTGGGTTTGAAGTTCGAACTAAATCTGAAAATCGGGGAAATGTTTAATTGCTGCGCGTGGGACCGGGGCTATGTTTCCACTTCTCATCGGTCGACACACGGGGCTACGGAATCTCTCACACGCAGCCACACCTGATCCAGTGCCGCAGCTAATCTCGGTTTTAATATATCAGCCGCTGACACGTGGGACTGTGGGCTTCGTCTACCTCCGGCCTCCCGCGCTCGGCCGCCGCGAACCCTAGCCGGAGTGCTCGCCGGTGGCCTCTGTCGTGTACCAAACTCCATGATTTTGGCTGTCTCTGCCTAAATCCATCCGGGGAACACGATGCTGGGCTCAGCTCGTCATGACAATCACCGGAACACGGCCTGCGATGAGCGGCGGCTTCGGAAGAACTTCGGCCCCATTGACCGGGCTTCCGAGCCTCTCAAACGATCGAGCAAAAGGCCGTAGAGCATCAGTGGATTCCAGGGAAGCTCGGAACAGGCTCGAGGCAGCTCGGGAGAGGTCCTAAGTAGGCTCTCACCGTGCGCGCGATGCTTCCCAAATAAGCCGTCGTTGGCAAGCATGGAAATACGCCATGTACAGTGGTTTTCATGCTAGGTGTTGTGAAGCCAACTTGTGCGCCACTGAGTCTAGTTCCTATGTGTGAAGTTTTGTGGAATTTAAACGAAAACCAAACGGGAATTTCAAAGTTTCTTACCCGAAGGTGACTTTGCACTGGCTGGATGCAAACTTCAAAATTCGCCGTCCACGCTCAACCTCTTAGCTCAAGCTTCGGAAGTGAGCTGTAGGAGGTCCTTGCGCGTCCGGAAACAGCCTTGCTCGGCCATGACAAGCCCGAGGTAAGGCTGCCCACGAGAGCACCTCTTCTCGGCTTTGTAGCAGCCGCTGTGGAACGGTGTGGTTCTCGGTGTATGGAGCACGAGCCCACTTGGTGATGGTGTGAGAGGGTTGTGGGGAATCCTATGGTGCCGTTTTGCAGCTCAGCCGTAGCTCTCACGCGAGTTTCGCAGGTGGCTGAAAATCAGAGGAGCAGTGGCTGTTCCGATCAATTTCTTGTGCGAAGGAGCAACAAAGTGATCGGTTCTGCCTCCGATCAGGTCGGCTGCAGAGATAAGAGGGAGGGTGAGGCGGTTCAGCAGCCAGGGCGGCAAGCAGCTGCTGGCCTCACCGTTTTCTCGCTGTGGCGGCTGCTGGACCAGGCGCAAGAAACAGAGCTCGGGCTTCAGTCATTTGAATTTGCTATTGAGGCTGACATGTGGGTCCCACCCAAGTTTTAACCTCTGAAATTAACTTTCCTCTACTGCTCCAAACAGTAATCTCTCAAATACCCTCTAGAATTTGAATTATCTACCACATGCCCATTTGGAGTTGATAGAATTCAAACTGTGAAGTGTTTGAATTAATTTTCAGCACATATGCAGTTTGAAATTCAAATGGAGTTTGAATTTGCCAAACTTAGCTCATGTAAAGATCAGCTCCAAATGGAGTGAAAATTTGTGTGTGAGCTCACAAAAATGTGCTGAGTAAGAATATGCCTCCCACTTTTGAACTTATGGGATGGAAGTGGTTTGAATTTGAATTTGAGTTCAAACTACCCTCTCTCTAGTTATACCCAAAAAGACCTCAAAAAGGTTTTGGATTTGGGTGAAATTTGGCATGAGCACTCCTAGCAAGGTGTAGGAGTTTTTCATATGCCCAGCCCCTATATGATGCATGTGGGAAGTGCCACTTTTGCATTTTGTGAGTTTCTCCTCTAATGCCCATGTTGATGGTGTTTACTTGCTCTTCAAATGTATTCATAAAGTTTCCTCAAATGAGGGTTGTGTGGTGGGATGAACACTTTGAATGTGTGCAAAAACCTAGGCCCTTACATGCTAAAGGAGATATCGTTCCTAGGCCACATCATCTCCGAGGGAGGAGTATTAGTTGATACCGGAAAAGTGGGAGATGTTGTGAAGTGGAACCTTTAAGGGTCCCAAAAATATGAATACAAAGAAACTCATGTTTGCACAAAGTTGGTTTCATATGTATGAAAAATGGGACTCGTTTAAACTTTTTCACATGTGATAATACACATGGGAGCTCTCTTCACCCAAGTCAATTATTTATTTGAAAAAATTGGAACCAAAAAGGGGGTTTGAAACCAAGGTGGGAAGTTCCCATATGTGTGAGAAGGCTAAAATCCAATTTTGGAACAAATTTGTTCAGTTCACAAATTCAAATGAGAGCAACACTATGAATTTCAAAACCGTTGTGCTAAAAATCTCATTTGCAGCAGCTAAATTAAAGATCAGATTTCATATTTAATTTCCTTAGGTCCAAATTAGGGGGTAGGCAAAGTTTCATGAATCTAAGAAATGTTTCCTACCCATTTTTCAAATGGACTTTAAATTGCATAGGGATTCAAATTCAAACGTGGATTGGGAGAAAACTTGTCCAATTCTTCAAATGCTCTTCAGATTCAAACTTCACACAATTAAATGGAATTGTGTGTCAAATGTGAGAGCTGTGGAGAGGGGATAAAAGGGAAGGTGGGGCCCATTTTTCATGTGCACCCAAATATATTCACAGGAGCATCTGGTCTCTGTTTTGCCTCCCCGGGTGAACGACAGCAAGGTGGAGCCGATGCCTGCGCTCGTGCGCTCGAGGATTCGACTGAGGACACGTTGCACTGACTCCACAGCGAGGATAAAGGTCACCCCGGCCGCCGCAGCGCTCGGCAAAACGAGCTGGCCGACCCTCTATTGTCCTCTCTCGCGTTCCTGAACAGAGCCGAGCAAACACACCGCCACCATCACATCTCAATCGGCAGCCAGCTTAATTGAACGCGAACAGCAGCTAGTGGCTAGGAAAATGGCACCAGGGCCTCTTCCTCTCCCTCCTCGACGCGCCACCAACCGGGTTCGGCTCTCCTACCCTAGGGACACCGCATCCGTGCGACGGCCGAACAAGGAACGATGAGGAGGCATCCGTGGACAGCTCAACCTGGCGCTTATCACGGCCAAGTACCAGCGCCCTTGGACGCGCCAAGGCACAGTGTTGCTCTCCTCCCAAGCTCAGGCCATGCCATGAACCACCAAGAGAGAATTTGGAAAATTTTCTCCATCGTGCTCAAATTGACCTTACGGCACATAAATCCCAAATTCCACCTCAATTCTCATTCTTAGGTCGTCAAATTTTGCACAAGGGGCCCAAAGTAGTAGGCGATCCTTTCCTCTTCACAGTTCTAGCTCGAAACTGCACATAGAACGAGTATTTCATGGTTTTCTAATGGCAACCGAAGCGGGGGACCGCGGTCGCACGGTGAAACCATGTCTGCCATCGTTCCCTAGCATATTTGAGGCAAGGTCGAGCTCCGCCATAGTTCACTGGTGCTGCAGCACCGTTTTACCGAGCTGTTAGGGCGCTAGGACGGCCGGCCGACGTCGCCGAGGGTGTACCGAGCTTCCGCACCACCGCTAGCCACCGTAGAGGCCTTGCCGGCTCGGGGAAACCTCGTCATCATGTTCAGCATGGCGGGTTAGGCCCTGGCGGCGAGCAGGGGCTTGGGCAGAGGCCGGGAGACCGGTTTCTGGAGATCTCCGTCGAGGGCGGCGGCGCGGGCACGCGGGCGCGAGAAAGGACCGAGTTTGAAGAAGGGTTCGGCGGGCCAGGCATCAGTGAGAGGAAATTTAAAAACCCGATCTTCTGTGGCTGTTGGATCCGGTGTGACTGCACGTATGGAAATGTGTAGCCCCGTGTGTCTTTGTTTCCGTGAGTGACACGTAGTCTGGACCCACAGTCAGCTTTTAAACATTTCCAGAATTTCCCATTTCAGTTCGACCTTTGAAGAGCCATAACTTTGTGTAGGAATGTCCAAAAATTGTGAAACAAATTTATTGGATTCCTTTCAAAGAGTACTATCCAGGGGTGCATCCCAATTTTATGAAAATCCCTGGATTTAGCTCATTAATTCATATAAGGAAAATTTTGTGGGATTTATTCCAGGAGTTCTAAGTGTTGGAAAATTCCCAAATTTGGGCAGAAGGTTCCACCAAAAATACTTAAACTCCAGTAAAAATTTCAGAGGAATTGGACCTAATTCTCTTGGCCAAATGTGGTGCTAATTCCTTATGTCTCTGAAAATTGGAAAAATAGAACAGAGTTCATTTTCAGATTTTCCCCAATTCATCTAAAGCTCATATCTTTGTGTAGGAATCTCCAAATTTAGTGATTCAAATTGGGTTAGATTCAGATTGAAATACTCCATCCAAATATGCAACCCAATTTGTGCGAAAGTCAATAATTAATTCTGGAAAATTCTTTGAAGCTTATCAGTAAAAGAATTTTTGAGGGAGTTTGGTTTATCCAAAAATCCTCAAATTTTGCCAGAACAATCCTTTGGATGTAATTGAACTCCTGTAAAAATATCAGATCATTTGGAGCTGAATTGTGTCGGAGAATTCAGATTCCAATGTACTGTATTCAAGTGAATACATAGACTTTTCAGAAATTGTCCCAGGGTTGGAAAAATCATTTCTGGGAAATTCTTAGCTCAACAAATCTTAGGAAAATTCATGCAGACTCTATGAACCATAATTGAAATTTTAGTTCACTAAGTTGGGCATGAACATGCGAGTTAATTCAGAATTAATTTCTTTTTGCTTAATTGCTTAGGGAATTGTTTTGAATAAAACACTCAATGAAAAGTGTTCATTTTTGGTCCAGAACACTTTAATGTGACCAGGAGTTCACAGGTAAACTTTCAGCTCAAATTGAGCCTTGGATCTCCCTTTCCTTGTTCTCCATTCTATTGTATGTGTAGAGCAACATGGGGGGGGGGGGGGGGTTGGTGTGGAAATTGTGGGAGACACAATCTCTTTCCACTTTACCTGCAATTTAGCAAGCTAAGTCCCTGTGTAGTGTATGACTTCCTGTAAAAATTTCGAAGTCATTGGAGACCAGGATCTTTAGTTATGTCCAAATCATTAGAGCTCATCTTATATGTCATTAGAAACTTAGCTAGAGATGTAATGAAACATCTAAGGTAGATTTAGTTTCTTTGAGTTCTTTGCACAACAGAGGCAACCACTTCATCCTATGATCTCTACACAGCCTCTGTTCTTAAGAAGTTTTAATCTCTAAGCCTTTAAATTACATTATAAAATACTATGCATATACATGTCGATAGGGTTCACGATGAAGGACATCGACGGAGCCATCCCTTGACGTGTCGATCAGTTGAGCAAGTTCAGAAAGATCAAGGGATTGAAGATCACTAACTTCTATTATATACTACTACCCTACAAAGCATGCAATCTTACTGTTTTGAGCACTTACTTCAAGTACCATTACTTTTGCATTAGAGTCTTGTTTGAAAACCCTAATGCATAGCCAAGAAAACCATGGGTTGGGATTAGGATTGAAACCCCGTTTAGCTACTGCAATGCTAGGATAGGGTAGGATTTGGTACAAGTCGAGTAGTTGGAACTACTCGTGAGGATAGGCTAGAGGCACTCGACTCGGGTAGCGATAGCAAATGAAACACATGGCAAGAAAAATGAGACCGAGCGGAGAGTAAGGGCAGCAGGACTTTGGGGCCTGGGTGCTATAGCTCCGCTTGTGTCGATTGAGGACCGAGCCGTGTGCGGGCCTGTTGAAAAAGCTAGAACAGTACCGAAGACCTACCGGCTATATGGGAACCAGGAAACCGATGTAACTCGGGTAGCTGGGGGTTGAGGTATAGCTGGTCGCTCAGAGGGTAGGTTGAGAGCTCGAGGTGTAAATCGGCTGGCAGCACTGTGGATGCGCGCGCAGAGACCTCTTTCTCGGGATGATTAGAGCGGTTCAACATTTGGCTAACGGGTGAAAGGTGGTTGCGTACGGCGTCCGTGATGGTTTCTGTAGGCAACATCGAGTACGGGCGTACGTGACGGGTTATTTGGGTAACCCTGCAGGTGTAAATCGATTATAATCGCCGTCCCTCGTGGTCAGTGAGTACCACTTGTTCACTGTACCATGACGTAGAAAGAGTAGGCTAGATTCATGTTAAAAGTTTGCTGATTTGAAAGATATACCTTGCTTGTTAATGTCTTGTTATAGTTTAGAGCTAATTAAAGTTTCTTTCAATTTTGGGCAAAGCACATGAGAGAAATGTGTTTCTTGTTTGATTGTTGCTCTCTCATGTGCCTTAGCGTAAGGTTCTCCACAACCTGCTGCTAAAAACTTGAAAGTAAGGTTCCACTAATTTGGAGAGTTCTTTGCAACTTATTTTACCTCATGTAACCTATCATCCATCATGTAGAAGTTCCATGTATAGGAGAGACGGGTAAGTCTTGCTGAGCCTTCGTGCTCACTGCTTGTGTTTGAAGCTTTGGCAGGGTTCTATGAGGAAGAGACTCCCGACGAGGAGACGGAACCCCAGGAGGGGAACCCTGTCGAGTGGGAGTCGTGCACGCCGCTGCGTTAGTGTGTGTGCGTGCTAGCGGAGACATGTTCATTGGCTGAACGTGAACTCAATGTGTAGTCTACGCCCGTGAGTGTAGACTGAACATATTTTGTTGTAAAAATGTTCATACAGTGGTTAATGTAATAAAACTTTGCTTCCGCTTTGTACCTTTGATGTGTGTTATCCGGTGCTGTGCAATGCAGCACCCCTTAGCGTGATCCTGGCTCGACAAGGCCGATGTGGTCGTGTCAGCGTGGTATCAGAGCTCGCTTGAGGTTTAACGCACTACAAAGGTCATCTTTTTCAAAAATCCAGTGAGGAACGAGTTAGTAGCCCATATAAGGATGTTATTAGTGTATAGAAAGTGGCATACTAACCTATTTGCTTATGTCGGAAAATCGTGCATCTCGGGACGCTTTGTGTCTTGGGGGGTGCAAGTAAGCGCTGTCCACCAGTGCGCACAAGCTGAAGGGTGGAGCCCCACGGGTGGCAGGTAACCTGTAAGGGCCTCAGTTTTTGACACATATTTGAAGTATTCATCACCACACCACACACCTCATTTGAGGAAAGTTGATGAACACAAATGAAGAGCAAGTAACCACCATCAACATGCTCATTCGAGAACAAACTCACATATTGCAAAAGTGGTATTTCCCACATGTGATATAGGTGGGCTGGACATATGAACACTCCTACACATTGCTAAGAATGTCCATGCCAAGTTTCACCCAAATTCAAAACCTTTTTGAGGTCATTTTGGGTATAGCTAGAAAGAGGGCAGTTTGAAACCATATTCAAATTCAAACTGTTTTTATCCCATGAATTTAAAAGTGGGAGGCATATTCTTACTCAGCACATTTTTGTGAGCTCACACACCAAGTTTCACTCCATTTGGAGTTGATCTTGACATGAGGTAAGTGGGACAAATTCAAACTTTATTTGAATTCAAAACTGAACTTGTGCTGAAATTCACTCAAACCAAACCCAATTTGAATTCTACTCAATTCAAATGGCTCATGGGTGAATAATTTGAATTACCAGGGGTAATATGGGGTTCACTGTTTACAACAGTGATTAGGAGTAAATTTCAAAGGTTAAAATGGGGAGTGGGACTCACTTGTCAGCCTCTACTTCAAATCAAACCGACTGAGACTTTCTCAATCGGTTAACCGCGCCGCCGCTGCGATCGCTACCGAGGGAAGCCGCCGCGCCAGCAGCTGCTTGGCCACGCGCGGGCATGAGGCGGTGCAGAGCCTTCTTAAGGCACCTATCCCCCTCCCGGCCGAAGCATCGCCCGTTTCTTCCCCCGCAAGAACTCAGCGCCGGCTGAAACTTTCCGCAGCTCGGAATCGATCGGAGAGCGCCGATCACAGCTTCCTCCATCCCCTCCAGAGCCAGGGCAAGGTACTATAGACCTTCCTCCGCCTTCCCCGCTGCTAGAATTCAGCTGAAACCGATTGATATCGGCTGTGCCGAAAGATCAATTCGGTGACTTAGAACCGCCGCACCTCGGGCTCCCGTGGACAGCCCAACCAGGGCGTTGTCACGCCTGAGCCAAGGCACCCTTGGACGCGCTGGTGACTGGTGCTGCTCACCCCCGAGCCATAGCCCGAGTGATTGCTCACCGGCGGCGAATTTCCAATTTTCCCCTTTCTGTGTGCAGCACGACCTTCGGGTGCGATTCCGTTGAATTCGTGCTCTAGAAAGGATTAGAGGACCGCAATCCGCTCTCACACAAACTAGACACGGTAACGCACAAGTTGCCATCACAACCCTTGGCTGGAGAACCTCTGTAGCCGGCGTATTTCGAGGTTTACCAACGGCGGAACAAACGGGAGGCATCGGGCGCACGGTGAGGACCTACTTCAGGCCTTCCCCGAGCTGCCTCAAGCTCATGTCGACCTTCCCTGAGGTCCACTGATGCTTCCTGACTGGTTTCTCGAGTAGTTGGGATGCTAGGGGAGTCAGCCGACACGACCAAAGTTGTTCCGAGGTGGCGGCTCGTCGCCGACCATGTAGCGGCCGTTGTCATGAAGAGCTGACCCCAGAAACATGTTCCCCGAGTGAAAGTAGGCAGGGTGGCCAAAATCGTGAGGTTTGGAGCTGTACAGAAGACGGCGGCGAGCTCTCCGGCGAGGTCCCTCGGCGGCAGAGCGCGGGCGTCGCGAGATTGAAGAAGGGGGTGGACCCCAGCTGTCAGCGGCCGATATTTTGAATCGGGATCGGGCTGCGGCCGGGATCGGGTGTGCTGGCGCGCAAAATCCTTGTGGGCCGCGGTGTGCTGTCGCCTCGGCGTGCGACACGTGTCCCCGGGACCCACGCGCGAGTTTAAACTTTTCCCCGATTTTCAGATTTCCTTCAAACTTCAAATCCTCATAACTTTAGCTAGAGAGCTCCAAATCAAGTGAACCAAATTTTGTTGGATTCAGCTCTCTGAGCACTTTCAAGCAAATCATGTTTCACTTCATGAAAACCCTTATTTCTCCAGAATTAATTCCTCAAAGTTTAAACTGTTAGGAATTTTAACTGGAGAATCCTTTGGAGGAAAATCATGAAATTTTGCTGGAATGTTCACCAAATTATCCCTGAACTACCATTAAAATTTCAGACCCATTTGAGCTCATTTGATCCACCTAATGGTGTGATTAGTAAAACTGTTCTAGAGAAAATAGAAAATGTTCAGAAACATTTTCAGAATTTTCTCTGAAATTGTTTAGCTCATATCTTTAGCTAGGAACCTTCAAATTAAGTGAGACCAACTTCATTAGAATCCTCTGAAAATCTAGTTTTCAGAAAGTCATAGTTTGTTTCATGAAAATCATTAGAACACCCTAAGAGCTTTCAATTAAGGTCAAGGACATAATTAATTGTGGAGGGCTCAAATGAGCTTTACTGCAACTAAGACTTGACCAAGTCTCTGTTTAGGTTGTAGCCAAACCACAGTAAAAGTTTCACAGTCATAGAGTCTGTCTAGTGGGACTTATAGACTTCACAAGATTAGAAGTAAATACAACTGCATTGAAATTAATACATGTATTGCTTCTATCATGTAGTCGCTAAGGTCGAGGAGGAACCCTGACACGACCCCATTGGTCCTGTCGAGCCAGGATCACGCTGAGGGGTGCTGCGTTGCACAGCACCGTATAACACACGTCAAAGATACAAAGCGGAAGCGGAAATTTTATTACATAAACAAGTTTATGAACATGTTTACATCAAAATAAGTTTAGTCCACACTCGCGGGCGTAGACTAAGCATCAAGTGCACGTTCAGCCCTTGAACGTGTCCTTGCTAGCACACACGCACACTAACTCTGCGGCATGCACGACTCCCACTCGACGGGGTTCCCCTCCTGGGGTTCCGTCTCCTCTTCGGGAGTCCCTTCCTCATAGAACCCTGCAAAAGCTTCAAACACAAGCAGTGAGCACGAAGGCTCAGCAAGTCTGACCCGTCTCACCTAAACATGGAACTTCTACATGAGGTAGTAGGTTGTATGAGGTAAAAAGAATCATTTGCAAGGACTCGCCTAATTAGTAGAACCTTACTTTCAAGTTTTAGCAGCAGGTTGTGGAGAACCTTACGCTAAGGCACATGAGAGAGCCGCAATCAAACAAGAAACGCATTTCTCTCATGTACTTTGCCCAAAGTTGAAAAGAACTTTAATTAGCTCTCAGCTACAGCATATCATTAACAATCAATGTCCAGCTTTCAATCAGCAACATTTTAACATGTAACTAACCTGTTCTTTCTACGTCACGGTACAGTGAACAAGTGGTACTCACTGACCGCGAGGGACGGCGATTATAATCGATTTACACCTGCAGGGTTACCCGAACAACCCGTCACGTACGCCCGTACTCGATGTTGCCTACAACAACCATCACGGACGCCGTACGCGACTACCTTTCACCCATTAGCCAAATATTGAACCGGTCCCATCGTCCCGAGCAAGAGGTCTCTGCACGCGCATCTCTGTGCCGCCAGCCGATTTACACCTCGAGCTCTCAACCTACCCTCTGAACTACGGGCAATGCCTCAATACCCAGCTACCCGAGTTACATCAGTTTCCCGGTTCCCATATAGCCGGTAGGTCTTCGGTACTGTTCTAGCTTGTTCAACAGGCCCGCACACGGCTCGGTCCTCAATCGACACAAGCGGAGCTACAGCACACAGGCCCCAAAGTCCTGCTGCCCTTACTCTCCGCTCGGTCTCATTTTCTTGCCATGTGTATCATGTGCTATCTCTACCCGAGCAATGTGCCTCTAGCCTATTCTCGCGAGTAGTTCCAACTACTCGACTTGTACCGAATCCTACGCTATCCTAGCAATGCAGTAGCTAACGGGGTTTTCAATCCTAACCCCAACCCATGGTTTTCTTGGCTATGCAGTTGGGTTTCCAATCAAGACTCTAATGCACAGAACAATATTCAAAGATGTGCTCAAAACAATAAACATTTGTAAAAAGGTTAATGCAAACCGGGGCTTGCCTTGCTGCTCTTGGTCGTAGGCTAGCTGTTCCTCCGGAGTAACGAAGTCTAGGACTTCAGGTTCCTCCTCGACCTTAGCGACTACATGATAGAAACAATACATGTATTAATTTAATATATTTGTATTAAGTTTGAAGTTGTGAAGTCTATAACCCTTGCTAGACAGACCTAATGACTGTGAAACTTTTACTGTGGCTTGGTTACAACCTAAACAAAGACTTGGTCAAGTTTTAGTTGCAGCAAAGCTCATTTGAGCCCTCTACAATTAATTATGTCCTTGACCTTAATTGGAACTCTTAGGGTGTTCTAGGAATTTTCATGAAACAAACTATGCCTTCCTGAAAACTAGATTTTCATAGGGTTCTAATGGAGTTGGTCGCACTTAATTTGGAAGTCTCTAACTAAAGATATGAGCCAAACAATTTCAGAGAAAATTCTGAAAATGTTTCTGAACATTTTCTATTTTCTTTGGAACAGTTTCACTAATCACACCATTAGGTGGATTAAATGAGATCAAATGGATCTGAAATTTTTATGGTAGTTCAAGGATATTTTGGTGAACATCTCAGCAAAATTTCAGGATTTTCCCCCAAAGGATTCTCCAGTTAAAATTCCTAACAGTTTAAACTTTGAGGAATTAATTCTGGAGAAATAAGGAATTTCATGGAGTGAAACTTCATTTTATGGAAAGTACTCAGAGAGCTGAATCCAGCAAAATTTGGTTCACTCAATTTGGAGCTTTCTAGCCAAAGTTATAAGGATTTGAAGTTTGAACTAAAACTGAAATTCGGGGAAAAGTTTAAACTCTGGCTTGTGGGCCCCGCACACAGTGCGTCGTCTCCCTCCTCGCGCCAACTGCGCGGCGGCGGCGTTCTCCGGCGACCCTCGCCGGAACTGAGTTCCCGGCCACCCCCCGGCCCGAAACTTGCCGCCTGCCCCTTTTCCGACCCCCTGGACTCGATGGTAGGGTCGCCGGCCGCCGGCGATGACCGGAAACCCGTGCGCACCGGTGACAGCACCTGCTAGGGTTCCGGTGAGGTCGGTCCCGCTCTCCCGTGCACCAAATCGACCGGAAATCGGTCGGAGAGCATCAGTAGGGCATGGGAAACACGAACCAGGGCTGGGTGGAAGCTAGAAATACCGGCAACTAGGCTCTCGACGGTGAGCCGAGGTGTTCAGCCATGGCGGCGGGGAAAACAGCCATATCATGGCCGATTCTCGATGGTTTTCTCTAATTCCAGTTCGAGCGTGGGCGCTAGCGTGCATAGAAGCTACTAGGTAACGAGCTCGTCCAACCTTCGTGCATAGAGCACGAATTTCACCCGAAGGTGAGCTCGGTTCTTATGAACTGATCAAGAGTAAATTTGGAAATTCTCGGCCGAGGGTTGATCAATCGCCAAACGGCTTTCGGCTACTCCATCTACATACAATCACGCACCTTTCTTGTGTAGAGAAGAGGACGTGACAACGGCTGTGCCGTGCTGTCCACGGGAGCCCGATCGGCGGCGATGTTTGGCTCGCCGGAGAAATGGCTCGTACAGCTTGAGGAAGCTTGCTCACTGGCCAACACGGAGTCTGGGAGGTTGCTCACGATCTCTTGGTGCCGTTTTGCTGTGGAGGAGGCTGTGCTCGCGAGTGATCGGCTTGATCAAGCGTGAGCTCGAGCGGCGGCGATGGCAGTGGAAAAACAGGTCGTGCACGTCGGCAGCTCGGGGAATGGCGACTGAAGCACGCCGGGGAGGGAATAAATAGCCCGGCGGCTGGTCTCCGGCTTGGGGCGCGCAGCAGGAGCTGGCGCCGGCTGCCCCCTTCGGTGGCGCGCGCACACTGCACCCGGGAACCGACTGAACTGTGTTTCAGTCGGTTTGTGTTGAAGCAGAGGCTGACATGTGGGTCCCACCCCTCCTATTAACCTCTGAAATTTACTCCTAACAACTGTGGTAAACAGTGAATCCTATACTACCCTTGGCCATTCAAATTATTCCTCCATGAGCCATTTGAATTGATCAAAGTTCAAATGAGGTTTGGTTTGAATGAATTTCAGCACAAGTTCAGTTTGAAATTCAAATAAAGTTTGAATTTCTCCCCCTTAGCTCATGTCAAGATCAACTCCAAATGGAGTGAAAATTGGTGTGTGAGCTCACAAAAATGTGCTGAGTAAGAATATGCCTTCCACTTTCAAATTCATGGTATAAAAACAGTTTGAATTTGAATATGTTTTCAAACTGCCCCCTTCCTATCTATACCCAAGATGACCTCAAAAAGGTTTTGAATTTGGGTGAAACTTGGCATGGACATCCTTAGCAAAGTGTAGGAGTTTTCATATGTCCAGCCCATCTATATCACATGTGGGAAATACCACTTTTGCAATGTGTGAGTTTGTTTTCTAATGAGCATGTTGATAATTGTTACTTGCTCTTCATTTGTGTTCATCATCTTTCCTCAAATGAGGTGTGTGTGTGTGTGGTGATGAACACTTCAATTATGTGTCAAAAACTGAGGCCCCTACATTCCTCCCCCCTTAAAAGAATCTCGTCCCGAGATTATACGGTGAAAATGAGAGAGAGGACGGTGGAACATTACCGGATATGCGACGTGAAAAAGTCGGGGTAGTTAGTGCGAATAAATTCTTCGCTCTCCCATGTCGCTTCGTCCATGGAGTGATTACTCCATAGAACCTTGTAGAACCACAACGTACGGTTGCGTGTGGTTCGGGCCTTTTCATCAATAATCTGCACCGGTTCCTCCCGATAGGTGAGATCCGGTTGCAGTTCTTCAATGTCTTCCAGCTGAACGGTAGTTGATAGCTTGAGACACTTCCTCAGCTGGGAAATGTGAAAGACGTCGTGCACACCGGAAAGTGCTTCTGGTAATTTCAGCCGGTATGCCACCGATCCACATCTTTCGGTAATCTGGAATGGACCGATGAAGCGGGGTGCTAACTTCCCCTCACCCCAAATCTGTTTACGCCCTTCATTGGAGACACCCGTAGATATACGTGATCCCCAACTTCAAATTGTAATGGGCGCCTTCTCCGGTCCGCATACTGTTTCTGTCGGGATTGAGCGGCTTTTAGGTTCGCTTGAATTAATCGAACCTTTTCTTCCGCGTTGTTGACAAGGTCAATCCCGAAGGTAACCCTTTCGCCTGACTCACACCAGTTCAATGGTGTGCGGCATTTTCTTCCGTATAGCGCCTCGTAGGGCGCCATCTTGATGCTGGCTTGGTACCCATTGTTGTACGAGAACTCGGCTAACGGCAAGTGATCATCCCAATTCTTGCCGTGGTCGATAGCGCAAGCTCGTAGCATGTCTTCTAGAATCTGATTTACCCGCTCGGTTTGTCCATCCGTCTGCGGGTGGTAGGCTGAACTACGGATCAGCTTCGTCCCCAAGGCAGCGTGCAGCTGCTCCCAAAAACGGGACACAAATAAAGTGCCCCGGTCCGATATGATGGTACGGGGTACGCCGTATAAGCATAGGATCCGTGAGATGTACAGTTCAGCGTACTTCTTGGCGTTGTAGTTGGTGTTGACCGGGATGAAATGGGCAACTTTGGTGAGCCGATCAACGATCACCCACACAGAATCATGTTTCTGTAAGGTGGTGGGTAAACCCACGACGAAATCCATGCTCACGTCCTCCCATTTCCAGGCAGGAATGCCTAGTGGTTGCAGCAGTCCCGGTTTCCGCATATGGTCTGCCTTCACCCTTCGACATGTATCACACTCGGACACGTATTTGGCAGTCTCTCGCTTCATCCGTGTCCACCAAAACCTTCTTCTGAGTTCTTGATACATTTTGTTGCTGCCGGGGTGAATAGAAAACTTTGATAAGTGAGCCTCATCAAAGATTTTCTTCCGTAACTCCGGGTTTCGGGGTACGACGATCCGGTCCTTGAACCATAGGATGCCGTCTCCGTCCTTCCGGAAACATTTCAACTCCCCACTGTCTACACGTCTCCGTAAATGTGGCATGCCCTTGTCATTCTTCTGGGCTGCCGCTATCTCTTCACGGATGGTGGGGATCAAAGCTAGGTTGTAGAGAGCTCCGTGTGGAATCACATGGAGTGGTGGTTCGCTCTCTTCCAATGGTGTGATGGTCAGATTATTGACGTGTGACTTGCGGCTCAGCGCATCTGCCACAACGTTTGCCTTGCCCGGATGATAATGGATCTCTATCTCGTAATCCTTTATCAGTTCTAACCATCTTCGTTGCCTGATGTTCAGCTCCTTCTGAGTGAATATGTACTTGAGGCTTTTGTGGTCGGTATATAAATGTACGAGGTTACCGAGTAGGTAGTGCCTCCACATCTTCAGTGCAAGTACCACGGCAGCGAGCTCCAAGTCGTGAGTTGGATAATTTTGCTCATGGTTCCTAAGCTGTCGTGATCCATACGCGACCACTCTTCGGTCTTGCATCAGCACACATCCGAGCCCAATGCCGGATGCATCGCAGTACACATCGAACGGTTTTGTTGTGTCTGGCTGCGCCAAAACCGGTGCTGATGTCAGGTGCTTGACTAAAGTCTTGAATGCTGCTTCACATGCTGGACTCCAAACATATTTGGTAGCCTTCTTTAGCAGCTCTGTCATTGGCTTGGCAATCTTCGAGAAGTTCGGAATGAACCTCCGATAATATCCCGCGAGTCCGAGGAAACTCCGTACCTCATGAACAGTTCTCGGGGATTTCCAATTCAGCACTTGCGTGATCTTGCTCGGGTCCACAGCGATTGTGGGACGCGCCCGCGGCCCGGGAATCGCAGTGGGTGGTGCCGTGCGATGCGGCACCCAACAGCATGCACGAAAAGAGGCGTAAGAAACATAACGACACCATTTTGTTACTCAAAGTAATTTCTTTTACAACATAATGTACACACGCAGCGGAAATTAAATTGTACTGGACAAACTACTCACTCTCGACCCTAACTACGCCGAAGAGAAGTCGTTCAGCCCGTGAACGCTTCCTACTAGCTTCACCAAAGAAAGGCAGCGGCTAGGTTTCCGATGAGTTGACCAAACCGTGAGGTTCATCGTCTCACCGAACAACCCTCTTCATAGCAGGCATCCTGCTACCTGCAAAAACAACTCAGAAGCAACCGTGAGCACTAAGGCTCAACAAGACTTACCCGTCACTCCTAAACATGCAACTCTACATGCAGAGGTAGTAAGAAAGTAGGCATAGGAATTTGCAAAATGCATCATGACTAAACTTGATCCTTATATTCAGATTCTTATAGCCTTCATTTTAGTGGTCCTCACGCCTCACAACATCGGAAGTCCACAATCAAACAAGAAACGCTTATCCCGATGTTGCTAGCCTAAGGTGGAAATGAAATTTAGTTGGCTCTATATCTACTTCAGTCAAGGTTCCAATACAGTGATTAATCCACAAACAGCAAGTTAAGAGACTTAGTTCATCTTTTTACTAAGTCACGGCGCAGTGGGCAAGTATGCTCAATCCTCTTCCGCGAGCGACGGTGATTCGAATCAATAACAACCCGGAATACACGACACATACACCCGCCTCGAAAGACTCTCTCAAGAGCTCTTTCTTACGTTGTATGCAGCAACCTTTCACACGACACCCCGACATAGAAAAACGCTTCGCGCCGAGCAGGATGGTCCTCTACGCGGACACGTCGAAGTTGCCCGCTAAAGGATTTACACCTCCCGCCTTCTCAACGCCATTCCCACGCGAAGGATGAGTTTCTATATCACGGTCCATCGTGTTACATCGGTTTCATGGGTCCCATACCCCACTATATATCCGGTACAGCTCAATCTTGTCCAGCAGGGCCGCATACATACGGTCCTTAACCGACACGGACGGGGCTACAACCAACCTCCACATTTGCCTTACCATCCCGGTCCAGGCCAAATGTGGTCTCAAGCATTGTCACACCCATCGCAGGTCGAGACCAACCTTGAGCGTTCCATCCTACAGGAACATCCCCGTCCCCATCTCATATTCATGAGGGTGCTCTTATCATTTATCTCTCGCGAGTAACTTCATTACTCGAACTTTCTCGCGAGTAGCTTTTTACTACTCGACTTCTACCGAGCTAGCTACAACATTAGCCTAGCATCTACAACGTGGCAAAGCCTACACTAAACCTTCTAATTAGGGATGTAATAGTCATGCAAGTGGGTTTCAATCATCCTAGACATAATGCACTCAAGTCTAACAAACATGGTGTGAAGTAAAGCAAAATTTAAAATGGTAACGATATGCAAACCGGGGCTTGCCTTGCTCAACGGTTTTGTTAGAAGCTAGAAGTTAGTCTTCCTCCGGAGAATCCGCCAAACTCGTCACGAGATGGAGATCCTCGCTGTAGAGTCGGACCCTCGTCGAACGTCAACGTCACGTGAGCTATTATATTGCAATGCACATATATTTCAAAAGCAATTTAGAAACTGTTTCAAAACTGTTGTACAGTTAACTCACACATAAAAGAGATAAACAACAGCAAGGTTTCTGTTGTTGGATCTAAACCTTAGAGATGATGAAATCTAGGTGAAAAGAGATACTAGTAATCACCATGTGATTATGTCCATTATATGAACACTTAACCTAAAAGATGGTAGCTCAAGTTCCAGAGGTCCAATGAAGCTGAGAATTTAACCACAGCCTCTATGGAAGGTATTCAGGCAGTGTGCAAAAATTGAGCTCATGAAATGGCTTCATGTGAGCACAACAAATCCTTATGTGGTTTTCACTAATTTGCCTTTACCCCCTAGATATTAAGCTTTCCTATGCTGAAAAGTAGACTTTTTGTGAAGTACAAAATGTCCTGAGTCCATAGGAATTGGTTTTACCATTTTTGGAGTTTCCTACATGGAGATATGGATTTTTCAAAGAATGGTGAAAAGCTGAAATTGTCTCTGTTTATTTTCCTATTTTTCAGAGACATAAGGAATGAACACATTATTTGACCAAGAAAATTAGGTCCAATGCCTCTGAAATTTTTACTGGAGTTCAAGGAATTTTGGAAGAATGTCCTGTCAAAATTTGGGAATTTTCCAATAAACAGAACTCCTGTAAAAATTCAGACAAGATTTTTCTTAAATGAATTAATGAGCCAAATCCAGGGATTTTCATAAACATTGGCCTGCACCCCTGGATAGTACTCTTTGAGAGGAATCCAACAAAATTTGTTTCACAATTTTTGGACATTCCTACACAAAGTTATGGCTCTCCAAAGTTTGAACTAGAGTGGGAAAATCTGGAAAATGTTTAAATGCTGACAGTGGGTCCCACTCGTCATCCCTAACCCCCAGCCACGCGCCAAAACAGAGCAGTGGCGGCTGCCTCCGGTGAGGTCGCCGGAAATGAGCTTCCCGGCCACCTCCGGACCCCCTGCTGGCCGCCCCCCCATTTTCCACCCTGCTGAACTCATTGGTGAGGTCCCCGGCGGCTGAAACTCGCCGGAAAGCAGTGCGCACCGGCCACAGTTAACCCTAGAGCTCCGGCGAGGTCTTGCACGGTGAATTCTCCACCAAATGGTCGGTTCTTGGGCTCTACAGCACCAGGGGAACATCTAGAAGACCGGCATGAGGTTTAAACCAGCTGGAGATGGCTCTAAACCCATCGGCACCGTGCACCCGATAGGGTCCAGCGGCAAAGCCTCTAAAAGAGCTCGGACTGCTCACTCTACACTCAATTTCTTGGTCTAAAATCGATGGAGGAGGTGTGCTAGGAAGTTAACAACCTGTGTATGAAGTTTGAGACCCAACAAACATGAATTGAGGACGAATTTTACAATTCTTTACCTCAAGGTCCGTTTCTGCCGCCCGGGAGAAAAACTTGAAATTCTCCCTCTGTGATCAATGGCTGGGGCTGAGCTTTGGAGGTGAGAAACTAGACTTGTTGGTGCACAGATGGGGTGGCTTGCTTGGGCGTGATCCCTGCTGGTTTGTGCTGTCCACGGTGTCCAGTCCCAGCTTCTTCAGTCTCAGTTCGGGACAGTGGGAGCTTTGCCGTTTCTAGGCGCCGGTGAGCTCAGGACTGTGGGGTAAAGTGGCTGGACGGCTAGAGCAGGGGTATGCGATGATCTTTGCTGTGGAGACCTCGATCATTCGTCGCTCAGGTGGCTGTGTAGAATCGAGAGAAGGAGGGGCGCTGTTCTGCTCGGGAGGACGAACAGAGAGCGGGAGCTCGGTTGGGAGAAGGCAAAATGGTGTTGCTGCCCTCATGGGCGTGGATTAGGACGGCAAAAGATCAAAGCAGGAGGTGGCATCGGCAGAGAATCGGGAGGAGCTGCTGTCGAGCTCTCCGTCGCTGAAGAACAGAGCAGAGTCGGTCTCATTCTTGTGAGACTGACCGGTGGGGTCCACGGCCCCAATTTTGCTTCTTATCCCCCAATTCGATTTAAAATAGCAAATGAGCTCCAATTGTGATCAAACTTGGAGGATAGGCCAAAAGAATTATGAGGAACTCAAATCTGAAATCAGATTTTGAAATTGAGTATGTTTGGTTCAAAATTCAAATTTAAGTTTGAATTTGAACGTGACCTCATTTAATCCTCGGAATAAATAGTATATGAAACCTAAAATTCTCCAAACTTGAAACTTAGGCTCTTGAATACATGAGAAATGCATCTATGCTCTCACATATAGGCCTTTGTACAATCTGAATAAGAATCCTTCCAAAAGAATTCAAATTGCATTTAAATTTCCTCCACTCTACTCATAGAGAAGGTGCATATGAGTTAGAGTTTTAGGAGTGTAATTATTTCCCCTAGGTTAACATGTGTTGAGCATGGGCTAGAGAAAATTTTTAACTCCCTCACATGTCCATATGTGTGTTCCTCATTTCATGTGACACAATTATAGTCTTTTGTTGCCTTAACTTTGTTTTATGAGCTGACATCAAACTTTACAAAAGTTAGGGCTGTTACAGCGATACCCTCTGCTGAGATGATATGCCCGAGGAAAGGCACTTGCGATATCCAAAACTCGCATTTGCTGAATTTTGCGTATAACTTGTGATCCCGCAGCCGTTGCAAGACTATACGCAGATGTTTCTTGTGATCTTCCTCCGACTTGGAATATACCAGGATGTCGTCGATGAAGACCACGACAAACTTGTCCAGCTCCGGCATGAACACCGAGTTCATTAAATACATGAAGTGAGCTGGAGCATTGGTGAGGCCGAAGGACATGACCAGGTACTCATAAAGTCCGTACCTTGTCGAGAAAGCTGTCTTTGGAATGTCCTCCGCCCTTATCTTAATCTGATGGTACCCGGATCTTAAATCCATCTTGGAAAAGATCTTTGCTTCGACCAACTGATCAAACAACATGTCGATCCGTGGTAACGGGTACTTGTTCTTGATGGTTACGGCATTTAATGGACGGTAGTCCATGCAAAGCCGCAGCGTCTCATCCTTCTTCTTGACAAATAATGCCGAACAGCCCCATGGCGAGGAGCTCGGCCTAATAAAACCCTTCTCCAGAAGGTCCGTGAGCTGAGTCTTCAGTTCCGCCAACTCCTTGGGCGCCATCTTGTACGGCCTTCGGGATATTGGCATGGTTCCCGGTGCGAGTTCAATCTTGAACTCCACCTCCCTATCGGGTGGCATCCCCGGTAAATCATCCGGGAATACATCAGGAAACTCCCGGAACACTGGAATGTCTTTCAATCTGATAGTTTTGGACTGATAGACATTTGAAAGTTTTATTTCTGGACTGTCCAGAAATAATGAGTGAGAACCGTGCACCTCTGAGTTTAAGTGCACGACTCGAAGGACGGTGTCTAAAACAGCGCCGTGGCGGGTTAACCACGACATCCCTAGGATGACATCGACCTTCTGTCCCTCTAAGATAATGAGAGACGTGGGGTACACTCTACCCGCTAAGCATAATGGTGCTTTGGAGACCATTACGCTTGCTGAAATCTTCCCACCCGGTGAACAAATTAAATATGGACTATCGGTGGGTAGTATTGGCAAACTGTGTTTAGCAATGAAAGCTTGGCTAATAAAATTATGCGTGGCGCCTGAATCAAATAGTACTATAGCGGGATGCTGGTGGAGTTGGAACATACCCGCAAGGATTGGCTCGCCCTCCGGCACGTCCTCAATGGCAAGTTGGTGGACAGTGCCGGTCCTAGGGTTTGCCCGCCGCGCATTAGTAGGGTTCCGGGGTTGATTCCTCCACGGAAACTGTGGTGCCACTCCGCCGCCTTGCCTCTCCGGGCAACTGCTCGCGAAGTGTCCTGGACGACCACACTTGTAACATGTGGCCGCTGCTGGTGGAGTACTCGGTGGACGAAAGCCCGGCATGCGTTGCGGAGGTGCAAACGCACGCGGCATCGCCCGCTGCTGCTGTTGTTGTTGCGGTAGTACTGGCAGTGCCGGCCGGAATGCCGGTGAAGAGTACGGCCGACTGCGGAACGGCATCGGCCGCTGTGGTGGCTGCCAGCGTGGACCTGATGGTGGGCGATTCACCATTCGAAACTTCTGAGAAGGACCGCCTCCTTCTCCGCTGCTCTGCGGCGCGCTTCGCTTTCGTTCTGCCGCCGCCAACTCCCTGCCGGAGTCCTCCTGAACAATCGCAGCATCAATGATGTCGTTGAGGCTGCCGCGATTGAACATCGCCAACTTGTCCTTCAGGAGCGGGTTAAGCCCCTGGTAAAAATGGTCCCGCCGCTTCTCGTCGGTATCAGCATGATACGACGCATATAGCGCGAGATCATTAAACGCCCTGGAGTATTCCAGCGCGTTCCGGCTCCCTTGTTGCAGGTGTAAGAACTCCTGCGTCTTCCTCTTCATCAGACCTGGCGGTATATGATAGGCCCTGAAGGCCATCCGGAACTCCGCCCAGGTCATCAGTCGGTCGGTGGGCTGGGAAGCACAGAAGTTGGCCCACCACGCGCTCGCGGATCCTTGGAGCTGCTGGACCGCGAACTGAGTCTTGCGCTGCTCGCTGATTTGGAGCAGCCCGAACTTCATCTCTATGGCGCGGAGCCAGTTGTCCGCGTCAAGTGGTTCATACGCCCTTGAGAATACAGGGGGATGAGTCGCCAGGAAATCAGAGTAGGAGCTCTGTTGGCGCTCCTCACGATCTTGACGTCTCTCTGGGTGAGACGTATTGGCGATGAGAGTCTGCAGCAACTCTGTGTGCTGCTGGTGCGAGCCCGCCATTGCCGCGACAATGTCGGCCAATGTAACCGTTGGCAGTGGCGGTGGTGGTGTTTGCTGTTGCTGTTGCTGCTGCTGCTGCTGTCCCGAGGAGTCCTCGGGAGGTGGTTGGAAGGTCTCTCCCCCTTGACTGGTACCCCCAACGTCAGGGTTGGCACGAGTACGCGTCATTCTGAAATTCAGCACAGCAGCAATTAGCACATGTCTTACTCAAAATTCCATAAACAGCAGTAGGTATTGAAGCGACGCATGATTAACTTGCACAACATTCACATATATTGATAAAGCATAAACTTTATACAAGATACATCATTCTCGGGTCTCCGAGAAGTCGTGCTCATGTCGTCACTACCTATACATACGCTACTGTCTATACGACATGTCACCGATTACAAAGTTGGGTTACGCTACCCTAGCTGCCCTACTTGGCAACCGTAACCCCTTACTCGGAGTAGAACTCGACCTCCTGTGGGTCGTCCTCCTCCGGTACATCTGCTGGTGGCTCTGGATCTACCACCACTTCTCCCATTCCGGGTTCTCCCATTGCTGGAAGACCCAAGACCACCGGTATGCCTAACACCGGGGGCACGAGGTCCTGCAATGCATGCACCTCGTCCATAGCCTGGTTGTAGTCCTCTTCCCAGCCTTGTCCTTCCTCAATAGCGTCGTCCCGCTCTTGAGCAAGGTCCTCATTTTGCTGGGTTAGGGTCTGCACTAGCTCTTGCAACGCCGCGATGTCAACACGGCTCTTCTTCTTTGCCTTCTTCAGACGACGCAACTGATTGTGTTGTTCATTCAGTCGCTTGATCGTCGGAAGGAGCACATTGCGGAGTGCGCTGTGAGCACCCTCGAAATGATCTCCACAGCTTGTGCTCTCTTTGAGCTTGGTGGCGAGATGCTCCGTATGAACAGCTTGGCTGTCCATCACAGCGTTTCCCGCCCTCATTTGGAGGCTGAGGTTTGCCTCCGCGGGGTTGTACCTTGGGCAACTCGGGTCTGTTGCCTCCAGGTACCTTTCTTCCCACACATGCTGCACTCGCCCCTCCACCGGAACGAGTGCGTATGGTGTGCCCTCCATAGCCTGCACGTGTAGTTGGCAGAAACGTGACATAGTGTCACGGGCTGCCACTTGCCACATCCCTTCCGGTTGTCTTCCTCTCACCATGACGGTGAATGGCACCCAACCGGGTGGCGTAGGTCCTGCAGGTACCTCGACATGGATCGTCCACGTCTTGTTCCCCTCTTCGCCTTCTTCCTTGGCGAAGTATTGCGGCATCTGGTTGTACCCGAAATATTGGAGCATTTGCCACAATGCTTCCGGGTAGCCGCTACGGTCAGAGCAGTGGGAAACTACCCACCCATTCTCCAACCGTTTATCTGCTGCCATCTGTAAAATTATATTTGAGAAATGTCAAATATTTATTTGAACAGTAAACCATTGAGTTATAACATAAGATATGTCAGTGAACCCATAACACTTGGAAACATAGTTCAAATTTTACACAAATTTGACTGCTGATCTGCTGTTCCCATGACAGCCCTGACCAGTTTCCATTTCAACCTGACTTAGGCCATGTTAACAGCAAAACTAATTCTGGAGCCCAATATCAAAGTTAAAGCTAACTTTAATAGCTTTCCAGAAAGTGTTTGCTTGACCTCATATCTGTCCTGGTTCAAAAATTATGAGATGTCAAAGTTAACAGAATTTCTGGGAACAATTGGACAGCACCTCCCTGCCTTAGGTACTGAATTGATCCAAGAATCCCAGTTAATTCTGTTCCCAATCTGACAAAACTTTCTGTTACAAAGTCGTAACCCATCTCATAAGCTTTCCAGAAGTATCTCATTTCCTATTTTTGGATTTTTAAGCAGGAAGTTATGCTTAATTTACAGAGAGTTTACAGAGAGTCTTTGCTCTGTCCTGTTTTCTGGACAGTTTCAACTCTACTGCATTTTTCGAGTGGTTAAGGGATGAAACACCTCTGGACCTCAACAGAAGAGTTGTAAAGCTCTTCCAACGCTTTCCAGAAATGTATCATACGACCCCAACCTCGAAAGAACTCAACCTCTAACCTCTGATTAACTTCAGCCTTGATTCGGCTGAAAACAGAGTGCTCTGTCCCTAACATCCTATAAGTTGAAAACTTGTTAACTTTGAATATCCTGTACAAGGGAAGGAGTTACATCAATTTTACTACTTTGGATCAAAACCTTCAAATTTTTAGATGAAGTTGTTCATTTAGTTGGGTGTGACGTCGATGCGTCACCAGCTTATGTCGGTACTACGTCCTCACAAAGGAAAAACCTATACCGGACTTAGCCGGCTTCGTTAGCTCAGTGGCACTACTCGTCACTCGCACACGGATACTACACGTCTACCGTTTCGTGGTAAGGCTACCTGCAGAAACTCAAACAATCATCAGACTCGGCTGCACACCGAGCCCGGAATACATACAGTTAGTACACCCGGCCTTCATCACCCGCCCGGATGTTCTCAAGCCAACCACGCCTTGAGTTGCGTGTTCATGTTTCAGACCACGTGACGGGGTCTCCCATGTTGCACCGTGCACGCCAGGGACAGACGTTGCTCGAATACCCCAAACGACATGAAGAGTCGTAGAGGATACTAAAGCGGGTCAGGTTACCTGCCACCCGTGGGGCTCCACCCTTCAGCTTGTGCGCACTGGTGGACAGCGCTCACGTGCACCCCCCAAGACATGAACGTCCCGAGATGCACGATTTTCCGACATAACAATTAGGTTACTAAGCCACTTTCTATATACTAATAACATCCTTATACGGGCTACTAACTCGTTCCTCACTGGATTTTTGAAAAAGAAGACCTTTGTACTGTGTTAAACCTCAAGCGAGCTCTGATACAACGCTGACACGACCCCATTGGTCCTGTCGAGCCAGGATCACGCTGAGGGGTGCTGCGTTGCACAGCACCGTATAACACACGTCAAAGATACAAAGCGGAAGCGGAAATTTTATTACATAAACAAGTTTATGAACATGTTTACATCAAAATAAGTTTAGTCCACACTCGCGGGCGTAGACTAAGCATCAAGTGCACGTTCAGCCCTTGAACGTGTCCTTGCTAGCACACACGCACACTAACTCTGCGGCGTGCACGACTCCCACTCGACGGGGTTCGCCTCCTGGGGTTCCGTCTCCTCTTCGGGAGTCCCTTCCTCATAGAACCCTGCAAAAGCTTCAAACACAAGCAGTGAGCACGAAGGCTCAGCAAGTCTGACCCGTCTCACCTAAACATTGAACTTCTACATGAGGTAGTAGGTTGTATGAGGTAAAAAGAATCATTTGCAAGGACTCGCCTAATTAGTAGAACCTTACTTTCAAGTTTTAGCAGCAGGTTGTGGAGAACCTTACGCTAAGGCACATGAGAGAGCCGCAATCAAACAAGAAACGCATTTCTCTCATGTACTTTGCCCAAAGTTGAAAAGAACATTAATTAGCTCTAAGCTACAGCATATCATTAACAATCAATGTCCAGCTTTCAATCAGCAACATTTTAACATGTAACTAACCTGTTCTTTCTACGTCACGGTACAGTGAACAAGTGGTACTCACTGACCACGAGGGACGGCGATTATAATCGATTTACACCTGCAGGGTTACCCGAACAACCCGTCACGTACGCCCGTACTCGATGTTGCCTACAACAACCATCACGGACGCCGTACGCGACTACCTTTCACCCGTTAGCCAAATATTGAACCGGTCCCATCGTCCCGAGCAAGAGGTCTCTGCACGCGCATCTCTGTGCCGCCAGCCGATTTACACCTCGAGCTCTCAACCTACCCTCTGAACGACGGGCAATGCCTCAATACCCAGCTACCCGAGTTACATCAGTTTCCCGGTTCCCATATAGCCGGTAGGTCTTCGGTACTGTTCTAGCTTGTTCAACAGGCCCGCACACGGCTCGGTCCTCAATCGACACAAGCGGAGCTACAGCACACAGGCCCCAAAGTCCTGCTGCCCTTACTCTCCGCTCGGTCTCATTTTCTTGCCATGTGTATCATGTGCTATCTCTACCCGAGCAATGTGCCTCTAGCCTATTCTCGCGAGTAGTTCCAACTACTCGACTTGTACCGAATCCTACGCTATCCTAGCAATGCAGTAGCTAACGGGGTTTTCAATCCTAACCCCAACCCATGGTTTTCTTGGCTATGCAGTTGGGTTTCCAATCAAGACTCTAATGCACAGAACAATATTCAAAGATGTGCTCAAAACAATAAACATTTGTAAAAAGGTTAATGCAAACCGGGGCTTGCTTGCTGCTCTTGGTCGTAGGCTAGCTGTTCCTCCGGAGTAACGAAGTCTAGGACTTCGGGTTCCTCCTCGACCTTAGCGACTACATGATAGAAACAATACATGCATTAATTTAATATATTTGTATTAAGTTTGAAGTTGTGAAGTCTATAACCCTTGCTAGACAGACCTAATGACTGTGAAACTTTTACTGTGGCTTGGTTACAACCTAAACAAAGACTTGGTCAAGTTTTAGTTGCAGCAAAGCTCATTTGAGCCCTCTACAATTAATTATGTCCTTGACCTTAATTGGAACTCTTAGGGTGTTCTAGGAATTTTCATGAAACAAACTATGCCTTCCTGAAAACTAGATTTTCAGAGGGTTCTAATGGAGTTGGTCGCACTTAATTTGGAAGTCTCTAACTAAAGATATGAGCCAAACAATTTCAGAGAAAATTCTGAAAATGTTTCTGAACATTTTCTATTTTCTTTGGAACAGTTTCACTAATCACACCATTAGGTGGATTAAATGAGCTCAAATGGATCTGAAATTTTTATGGTAGTTCAAGGATATTTTGGCGAACATCTCAGAAAAATTTCAGGATATTCCTCCAAAGGATTCTCCAGTTAAAATTCCTAACAGTTTAAATTTTGAGGAATTAATTCTGGAGAAATAAGGAATTTCATGGAGTGAAACTTGATTTTCTGGAAAGTACTCAGAGAGCTGAATCCAGCAAAATTTGGTTCACTCAATTTGGAGCTTTCTAGCCAAAGTTATAAGGATTTGAAGTTTGAACTAAAACTGAAATTCGGGGAAAAGTTTAAACTCTGGCTTGTGGGCCCCGCACACAGTGCGTCGTCTCCCTCCTCGCGCCAACTGCGCGGCGGCGGCGTTCTCCAGCGACCCTCTCCGGAACTGAGTTCCCGGCCACCCCCCGGCCCGAAACTTGCCGCCTGCCCCTTTTCCGACCCCCTGGACTCGATGGTAGGGTCGCCGGCCGCCGGCGATGACCGGAAACCCATGCGCACCGGTGACAGCACCTGCTAGGGTTCCGGTGAGGTCGGTCCCGCTCTCCCGTGCACCAAATCGACCGGAAATCGGTCGGAGAGCATCAGTAGGGCATGGGAAACACGAACCAGGGCTGGGTGGAAGCTAGAAATACCGGCAACTAGGCTCTCGACGGTGAGCCGAGGTGTTCAGCCATGGCGGCGGGGAAAACAGCCCTATCATGGCCGATTCTCGATGGTTTTCTCTAATTCCAGTTCGAGCGTGGGCGCTAGCGTGCATAGAAGCTACTAGGTAACGAGCTCGTCCAACCTTCGTGCATAGAGCACGAATTTCACCCGAAGGTGAGCTCGGTTCTTATGAACTGATCAAGAGTAAATTTGGAAATTCTCGGCCGAGGGTTGATCAATCGCCAAACGGCTTTCGGCTACTCCATCTACATACAATCATGCACCTTTCTTGTGTAGAGAAGAGGACGTGACAACGGCTGTGCCGTGCTGTCCACGGGAGCCCGATCGGCGGCGATGTTTGGCTCGCCGGAGAAATGGCTCGTACAGCTTGAGGAAGCTTGCTCACTGGCCAACACGGAGTCTGGGAGGTTGCTCACGATCTCTTGGTGCCGTTTTGCTGTGGAGGAGGCTGTGCTCGCGAGTGATCGGCTTGATCAAGCGTGAGCTCGAGCGGCGGCGATGGCAGTGGAAAAACAGGTCGTGCACGTCGGCAGCTCGGGGAATGGCGACTGAAGCACGCCGGGGAGGGAATAAATAGCCCGGCGGCTGGTCTCCGGCTTGGGGCGTGCAGCAGGAGCTGGCGCTGGCTGCCCCCTTCGGTGGCGCGCGCACACTGCACCCGGGAACCGACTGAACTGTGTTTCAGTCGGTTTGTGTTGAAGCAGAGGCTGACATGTGGGTCCCACCCCTCCTTTTAACCTCTGAAATTTACTCCTAACAACTGTGGTAAACAGTGAATCCTATACTACCCTTGGCCATTCAAATTATTCCCCCATGAGCCATTTGAATTGATCAAAGTTCAAATGAGGTTTGGTTTGAATGAATTTCAGCACAAGTTCAGTTTGAAATTCAAATAAAGTTTGAATTTCTCCCCCTTAGCTCATGTCAAGATCAACTCCAAATGGAGTGAAAATTGGTGTGTGAGCTCACAAAAATGTGCTGAGTAAGAATATGCCTTCCACTTTCAAATTCATGGTATAAAAACAGTTTGAATTTGAATATGTTTTCAAACTGCCCCCTTCCTATCTATACCCAAGATGACCTCAAAAAGGTTTTGAATTTGGGTGAAACTTGGCATGGACATCCTTAGCAAAGTGTAGGAGTTTTCATATGTCCAGCCCATCTATATCACATGTGGGAAATACCACTTTTGCAATGTGTGAGTTTGTTTTCTAATGAGCATGTTGATAATTGTTACTTGCTCTTCATTTGTGTTCATCATCTTTCCTCAAATGAGGTGTGTGTGTGTGTGTGGTGATGAACACTTCAATTATGTGTCAAAAACTGAGGCCCCTACATTCCTCCCCCCTTAAAAGAATCTCGTCCCTAGATTATACGGTGAAAATGAGAGAGAGGACGGTGGAACATTACCGGATATGCGACGTGAAAAAGTCGGGGTAGTTAGTGCGAAGAAATTCTTCGCTCTCCCATGTCGCTTCGTCCATGGAGTGATTACTCCATAGAACCTTGTAGAACCACAACGTACGGTTGCGTGTGGTTCGGGCCTTTTCATCAATAATCTGCACCGGTTCCTCCCGATAGGTGAGATCCGGTTGCAGTTCTTCAATGTCTTCCAGCTGAACGGTAGTTGATAGCTTGAGACACTTCCTCAGCTGGGAAATGTGAAAGACGTCGTGCACACCGGAAAGTGCTTCTGGTAATTTCAGCCGGTATGCCACCGATCCACATCTTTCGGTAATCTGGAATGGACTGATGAAGCGGGGTGCTAACTTTCCCCTCACCCCAAATCTGTTTACGCCCTTCATTGGAGACACCCGTAGATATACGTGATCCCCAACTTCGAATTGTAATGGGCGCCTTCTCCGGTCCGCATACTGTTTCTGTCGGGATTGAGCGGCTTTTAGGTTCGCTTGAATTAATCGAACCTTTTCTTCCGCGTTGTTGACAAGGTCAATCCCGAAGGTAACCCTTTCGCCCGACTCACACCAGTTCAATGGTGTGCGGCATTTTCTTCCGTATAGCGCCTCGTAGGGCGCCATCTTGATGCTGGCTTGGTACCCATTGTTGTACGAGAACTCGGCTAACGGCAAGTGATCATCCCAATTCTTGCCATGGTCGATAGCGCAAGCTCGTAGCATGTCTTCTAGAATCTGATTTACCCGCTCGGTTTGTCCATCCGTCTGCGGGTGGTAGGCTGAACTACGGATCAGCTTCGTCCCCAAGGCAGCGTGCAGCTGCTCCCAAAAACGGGACACAAATAAAGTGCCCCGGTCCGATATGATGGTACGGGGTACGCCGTATAAGCATAGGATCCGTGAGATGTACAGTTCAGCGTACTTCTTGGCGTTGTAGTTGGTGTTGACCGGGATGAAATGGGCAACTTTGGTGAGCCGATCAACGATCACCCACACAGAATCATGTTTCTGTAAGGTGGTGGGTAAACCCACGACGAAATCCATGCTCACGTCCTCCCATTTCCAGGCAGGAATGCCTAGTGGTTGCAGCAGTCCCGGTTTCCGCATATGGTCTGCCTTCACCCTTCGACATGTATCACACTCGGACACGTATTTGGCAGTCTCTCGCTTCATCCGTGTCCACCAAAACCTTCTTCTGAGTTCTTGATACATTTTGTTGCTGCCGGGGTGAATAGAAAACTTTGATAAGTGAGCCTCATCAAAGATTTTCTTCCGTAACTCCGGGTTTCGGGGTACGACGATCCGGTCCTTGAACCATAGGATGCCGTCTCCGTCCTTCCGGAAACATTTCAACTCCCCACTGTCTACACGTCTCCGTAAATGTGGCATGCCCTTGTCATTCTTCTGGGCTGCCGCTATCTCTTCACGGATGGTGGGGATCAAAGCTAGGTTGTAGAGAGCTCCGTGTGGAATCACATGGAGTGGTGGTTCGCTCTCTTCCAATGGTGTGATGGTCAGATTATTGACGTGTGACTTGCGGCTCAGCGCATCTGCCACAACGTTTGCCTTGCCCGGATGATAATGGATCTCTATCTCGTAATCCTTTATCAGTTCTAACCATCTTCGTTGCCTGATGTTCAGCTCCTTCTGAGTGAATATGTACTTGAGGCTTTTGTGGTCGGTATATAAATGTACGAGGTTACCGAGTAGGTAGTGCCTCCACATCTTCAGTGCAATTACCACGGCAGCGAGCTCCAAGTCGTGAGTTGGATAATTTTGCTCATGGTTCCTAAGCTGTCGTGATCCATTCAGTGAAATGGAGGCCCCTGTATGATTAACTCCTTAGAGGTTGATTTCTGGTCAAGTACCACAACTTGCACCACCTCCAGAGCAGCAGCATCAGACGGTGGTTTGTGCTCCATCGCTGCAGCTATATGTATCTAGCTCCAAGCACAAGTTAGAGAAGAGCCGGAGAGACATTCATGCTCCATTTGTGGTCGGACGGGCCATTATTCTAGGTATTGTCTGGAGGGAATTCAAGGATGCGGGTCATCGTACTTTCAATGTTCAGACCCGTACCTGTATCTGCAAAAGAGGGCAGACAAGGGGCAACATTCACTACACAGTGAGTGATGATGTTCCGGAAGGAGAAGCCGCGTTAGTAGAGATATTTTCTCTGAATTAGCTACCGGTATTAATTCTCTTCGGCTCCGGTGCCACACCTAGCTTTGTTAGTCAATCTTTTGGGGCTCAACATCAGCTCCAAACCACTTTTACAAAGAAGCAATACCTCATATCTTCGCCGGGGCAGCACTACAAGAAGTGATGTTGCTTTCTGAGCACCTCTTTGTTTGCGGGTTAGACTGTAACCCATGAAACTCCTTATTCTTGGGGTCTGAAGATCGACATTATTTTGGGGATGTCGTGGTTGAATTACCACAAAGCGGTTCACAACATCAGTTTTCGAACGTTAAGCTCAAACTCCCCACGGCACGGTCTTCATACATTATTGCTGGGCGCCAGTCGGCAACAGATTGCAATATTGAACCACTTGGAAGCTGTTAAGATAGAGCATAGTCCGGTAGTACGTAAATTTCAGGAGGTGTTTCCCAATTGTTTACCGGGCATACCACCCGAACGGGACGTAGAGTTCAAGATGGAACTTGCACCTGGAACACCACTGAGTTTGCGAAGGCCGTACAAATGGCACCCAAAGAAAGGGCAGAGTGGAAGACACCGCTAAATAACCCTACGAGCAAAGGTTTTATACGACTGAGTCGTTACCTTGGGGTTATTCAGCATTGTTTGCAAAGGAGAAGCACGAGACACTACAACTTTGTGTAGTGCTCGTCTCCTTAACACTGTGACAATCAAGAAGCAGTACCCGTTACCACAGATCGACATATTGTTTGATCAGTTGGTCAAGGCAAAGATTTTTTCCCAGATATACTTAAGATCAGGGTACCATCAGATTGATATACGGGCTAAGGCTATTCCAAAGACAGCTTTTTGACAAGATACGGGCTTTATGAGTACCTTGTCATGTTACTTGGTCTCACCAACACTCCAGCTCAGTTCATGTATTTGATGAACTTGGTATTCATGCCGGAGCTGGACAAGTTTGTCGTTGCCTTCATCGACGACTTACTGGTTTATTCTAAGTCAGAGGAAGAATACGAGAAGCACCTGTGTATAGTCTTGCAAAGGCTGCGGGATCACAAGCTATACGAGAAATTCAGCAAGTGCGAATTCTAGATATCTTAAGTACTTTTTCTCGGGCATATCATCTCCGCACAGGGAATCGCTGTAGACCCGAGTAAGATCGCACCAGTGCTGTATTGAAAGTCCCCGATGTTTATTCACGAGGTACGAAGTTTCCTCGGACTCGCGGGATATTATCGGAGGTTCATTCTGAACTTCTCGAAGATTGCCAAGCCTATGACAGGGCTGCTGAAGAAGGCTACCAAATAGGTTTGGAGTCCAGCATGAGAAGCAGCGTTCAAGGCATTAGTGAAGCACCTAACATTAGCACCGGTTTTGGCACAGCCAGACACAACAAAAATCGTTCGATGTGTACTGCGATGTGTCCGGCATTGGGCTCGGATGTGTGCTGATGCAAGACCGAAGGGTGGTCGCGTATGAATCATGGCAGCTCAGAAAGCATGAGCAGAATTATCCAACTCATGACTTGGAGCTCGCTGCCGTGGTGCTCGAACTTCAAATGTGCAGGCACTACCTACTCGGTAACCTCGTTCATTTATATACCGACCACAAAAGCCTCAAGTACATATTCACTCAGAAGGAGTTGAACATGAGGCAGCGAAGATGGTTAGAGTTGATAAAGGATTACGAAATAGAGATCCATTATCACCCCGACACGGCAAACGTAGTGGCAGATGCGCTGAGTCGCAAGTCAAACGTTCATAATCTAACCATCCCCCTGTTGGAAGAGAGCGAGCCACCAGTACATGTGGTTCTCCCTAGAGATCTGTAAAATTTAGCTTTTATCCCCACCATACGTGAAGAAAGGGTGTCAGCCCAGGAACGTAACAGGGGCATGTCACATTTGCGGAGACGTATAGACAGTGGGGAGTTGAAATGTTTCCGGAAAGACGGAGACGACATCCTGTGGTTTAAGGACAGAATCGTCGTACCCCGTAAACCGGAATTTAGGAAGCAAATTTTTGGACGGGGTTCACTTGTCAATGTTTCTATTCACCCCGATTCATTGGTGCATTCACGGTTTTGGAAAGATGTGGCTCCGTTACATACTGGCTGGCATTACCAGCGATATTCACTGGCGTGTACGACATCTTCCACATTTCTCAGCTGAGAAAGTGCCTCAAGTGGTCAACCACCATTCAGCTGGGGAATATTGAGGAACTGAAACCAGATCTCACATATCAGGAGGGACTGGTTCAGATCATCGACATAAAAGGACCGAACCACACGCAACCATATGTTGTGGGTCTATAAAGTTTTATGGAGTTGTTACTCCAAGGATGAAGCGACCTGGGAGAGCGAAGCATTTCTTCGCGCCAATCATCCCGATTTTTGACGTCACGCATCCTATAAGTTTTCCATCATCCTCTCTATCATGTCTACCTTATAACCTAGGGACGAGATTCTTTTAAGGGGGGAGGAATGTAAAGGTCCCAAAAATATGAATACAAAGAAACTCATGTTTGCACAAAGTTGGTTTCATATGTATGAAAAATGGGACTCGTTTAAACTTTTTCACATGTGATAATACACATGGGAGCTCTCTTCACACAAGTCATTTATTTATTTGAAAAAGTTGGAACCAAAAAGGAGTTTGAAACCAAGGTGGGAAGTTCCCATATGTGTGAGAAGGCTAAAATTAGATTTTGGAACAAATTTGTTCAATTCAAAAATTCAAATGAGAGCAACACAAGAATTTCAAAACTGTTGTGTTAAAAATCTCATTTGCAGCAGCCAAATTAAAGATCAGATTTCATATTTGATTTCCTTAGGTCCAAATTAGGGGGTAGGCAAAGTTTCATGAATTTTGGAAATGTTTTCTACCCATTTTTCAAATGGACTTTAAATTGCATAGGGATTCAAATTCAAATGTGGATTGGGAGAAAACTTGTCCAATTCTTCAAAATGCTCTTCAGATTCAAACTTCACACAATTAAATGGAATTGTTTGTCAAATATGAGAGCTGTGGAGAGGGGATAAGGGGGAAGGTGGGGCCCATTTGTCATGTGCACCCAAATATCTTCACAGGAGCAACCAGTCTCTGTTTTGCCTCCCCGGGTGATCGACAGCGAGGTGGAGCCGACGCCAGCGCTCGTGCGCTCGAGGATTCGACCGAGCACACGTTGCACCGAATCCACAGAAAGGATAAAGATCACGCCGGCTGCCCCAGCGCTCGGCAAAACGAGCTGGTCGACCCTCTCTCGTCCTCTCTCGCGTTCCTGAACAGAGCCGAGCAAACACACCGCCGCCATCACAGCTCGATCGGCAGCCAGCTCAATTGAAAGCGAGCAGCATCTAGTGGGTAGCAAAATGGAAAAAGGGCCTCTTCCTCTCCCTCCTAGACGCACCACCAACCGGGTTCGGCTCTCCTACCCCGGGGAAACCGCGTCCGTGTGGCGGCCGAACAAGGAACAATGAGGAGGCATCCGTGGACAGCTCAACCTGGCGCTTGTCCCGGCCATGTACCGGCGCCCTTGGACGCGCCAAGGCACAGTGCTGCTCTCCTCCCAAGCTCAGGCCATGCCATTAACCACCGAGAGAGAATTTGGAAAATTTTCTCCACCGTGCTCAAATCGACCTTCCAGCACGGTAATCCCAAATTCCACATCAATTCTCATTCTTAGGTCGTCAAATTTTGCACAAGCGACCCAAAGTAGTAGGCGATCCTTTGCTATTCACAGTTCTAGCTCGAAACTGCACATAGAACGGGTATTTCGTGGTTTTCTAACAGCAACCGAAGCGGGGGACCGCGGTCGCACGGTGAAACCATGTCTGCCATCGTTCCCGAGCATTTTTGAGGCTAGGACGAGCTCCCCCATAGTTCACTGGTGCTGTAGCACAGTATTACCGATCTGTTAGTGTGCTAGGACAGCCGGCCGACGTCGCCGAGGGTGTACCGAGCTGCCGCACCGCCGCTAGCGACCGTAGAGGCCTTGCCGGCTCTGAGAAACCTCGTCATCGTGTTCAGCGTAGCAGGTTAGGCCCTGGCGGCGAGCAGGGGCTCGGGCAGAGGCTGGGATACCGGTTTCCGGCGATCTCCGGCGAGGGCGGCGGCGCGGGCATGCGGGCGCGGGAATGGACCGAGGTTGAAGAAGGGTTCGGCGGGCCCAGCCGTCAGTGAGAGGAAATTTAAAAACCCGATCTTCTGTGGCTGTTGGATCCGGTGTGACTGCACGTATGGAAATGTGTGGCCCCGTGTGTCTTTGTTTCTGTGAGTGACACGTAGCTCGGACCCAGTCAGCTTTTAAAAATTTCAAGAATTTCCCATTTCAGTTCAACCTTTGAAGAGCCATAACTTTGTGTAGTAATGTCTAAAAATTGTGAAACAAATTTTGTTTTATTCCTCTCAAAGAGTACTATCCAGGGGTGCATCCCAATTTTTATGAAAATCCCTGGATTTGGCTCATTAATTCATATAAGGGAAATCTTGTGGGATTTATTCCAGAAGTTCTATGTGTTGGAAAATTCCCAAATTTGGGCAGAAGGTTCTTCCGAAAATACTTGAACTCCAGTAAACATTTCAGAGGCATTGGACCTAATTTGCTTGGCCAAATGTGGTGCTAATTACTTATGTCTCTGAAAATTGGAAAAATAGAACAGTGATCATTTTCAGATTTTCCCCAATTCATCTAAAGCTCATATCTTTGTGTAGGAACCTCCAAATTTAGTGATTCAAATTGGGTTAGATTCAGATTGAAATACTCTATCCAAATATGCAACCCAATTTGTGTGAAAGTCAATAATTAATTCTGGAAAATTCTTTTAAGCTTATCAGAAAAATAATTTTTGAGGGAGTTTGGTTTATCCAAGAATCCTCAAATTTTGCCATAATAATTCTTAGGATGTTATTGAACTCCTGTAAAAATGTAAGATCATTTGGAGCTGAATTGTGTGGGAGAATTCAGATTCCAATGTACTGTATTCAAATGAATACAGAGACTTTTCAGAAATTGTCCCAGGGTTGGAAAAATCATTTCTGGGAAATTCTTAGCTCAAAAAATCCTAGGAAAATTCATGCAGACTCTATGAACTATAATTGAAATTTTAGTTCACTAAGTTGGGCATGAACATGTGATTTAATTCAGAATTAATTTCTTTTTTCTTAGGGAATTGTTTTGAATAAAACACTCAATGAAAAGTGTTCATTTTTGTTCCAGAACACTTTCATGTGACCAGGAGTTCACAGGTAAACTTTCAGCTCAAATTGAGCCTTGGATCTCCCTGTCCTTGTTCTCCATTCTATTGTATGTGAAGAACAACATGGGGTGGGGGGCTTGGTGTGGAAATTGTGGGAGACACAATCTCTATCCACTTTAGCTGCAATTTAGCAAGCTAAGTCCCTGTGTAGTGTATGACTTCCTGTAAAAATTTCGAAATCATTGGAGATCAGGATCTTTAGTTATGTCCAAATCATTAGAGCTCATCTTATATGTCATTAGAAACTTAGCTAGAGATGTAATGAAACATCTAAGGTAGATTTAGTTTCCTTGAGTTCTTTGCACAACAGAGGCAACCACTTCATCCTAGGATCTCTACAGAGCCTCTGTTCTTAAAAAGTTTTAATCTCTAAGCCTTTAAATTACATTACAAAATACTATGCATATACATGTCGATAGGGTTCATGATGAAGGACTTCGACGGAGCCATCCCTTGACGTGTGGATCAGTTGAGCAAGTTCAGAAAGATCAAGGGATTGAAGATCACTAACTTCTATTATATACTACTACCCTACAAACCAGGCAAGCTCCGGTTTGCATTAACCCTTTTTTAAATTTTTACTGTTTTGAGCACTTACTTCGAGTACCATTACTTTTGCATTAGAGTCTTGATTGAAAACCCAAATGCATAGCCAAGAAAACCATGGGTTGGGATTAGGATTGAACCCCCGTTTAGCTACTGCAATGCTAGGGTAGGGTAGGATTCGGTACAAGTCGAGTAGTTGGAACTACTCGCGAGGATAGGCTAGAGGCACTCGACTCGGGTAGAGATAGCAAATGAAACACATGGCAAGAAAAATGAGACCGAGCGGAGAGTAAGGGCAGCAGGACATTGGGGCCTGGGTGCTATAGCTCCGCTTATGTCGATTGAGGACCGAGCCGTGTGTGGGCCTGTTGAACAAGCTAGAACAGTACCGAAGACCTACCGGCTATATGGGAACCGGGAAACTGATGTAACTCGGGTAGCTGGGTGTTGAGGCATAGCTGGTCGTTCAGAGGGTAGGTTGAGAGCTCGAGGTGTAAATCGGCTGGCAGCACTGTGGATGCGCGCGCAGAGACCTCTTGCTCGGGACGATTGGACCGCTTCAACATTTGGCTAACGGGTGAAAGGTGGTTGCGTACGGTGTCCGTGATAGTTGATGTAGGCAACATCAAGTACGGGCGTACGAGACGGGTTATTCGGGTAACCCTGCAGGTGTAAATCGATTATAATCGCCGTCCCTCGCGGTCAGTGAGTACCACTTGATCACTGTACCGTGAAGTAGAAAGAATAGGATAGATTCATGTTAAAAGTTTGCTGATTTGAAAGATATACCTTACTTGTTAATGTCTTGTTATAGTTTAGAGCCAATTAAAGTTTCTTTCAACTTTGGGCAAAGCACATGAGAGAAATGTGTTTCTTGTTTGATTGCGGCTCTCTCATGTGCCTTAGCGTAAGGTTCTCCACAACCTGCTACTAAAACCTTGAAAGTAAGGTTCCACTAATTAGGCGAGTCCTTTGCAACTTATTTTACCTCATGTAACCTATCATCCATCATGTAGAAGTTCCATGTATTGGAGAGACGGGTCAGTCTTGCTGAGCCTTCATGCTCACTGCTTGTGTTTGAAGCTTTTGCAGGGTTCTATGAGGAAGGGACTTCCGAGGAGGAGACGGAACCCTAGGAGGGGAACCCCGTCGAGTGGTAGTTGTGCACGCCGCCGCGTTATTGTGTGTGTGCTAGCGGGGACACGTTCACGGGATGAACGTGAACTCGATGCGTAGTATACGCCCATAAGTGTAGACTGGACATATTTTGTTGTAAAAATGTTCATACACTGGTTTATGTAATAAAACTTTGCTTCCGCTTTGTACCTTTGATGTGTGTTATCCGGTGCTGTGCAACGCAGCACCCCTCAGCGTGATCCTGGCTCGACAAGGCCGATGGGGTCGTGTCAGAACCAACCGCAGAATGTGAGAGATATTCGGAGTTTCCTTGGGATGGCTGGATACTACTGCCGGTTCATCACGGATTTCTCCAAAATAGCGAAGCCTATGACTGAATTGCTAATGAAGGGAAAAACATTTCAGTGGACAATAGTGTGCCAAGAAAGCTTTGAGGAGCTCAAGAAAAGACTAACCACAGTGCCGGTTTTGGTATTGCCAGACGTGAGCAAGAGCTTCGACATATATTGTGACGCATCAAGATAAGGGCTTGGATGTGTGCTCATGCAAGGACAAGTGGTAGCCTATGCGTCGAGGCAACTAAAGAAACACGAGATGAATTACCCCACACATAACTTGGAACTTGCAGCCGTGATACATGCCTTGAAGATTTGGAGGCATTATATACTTGGTCAACGATGTGAGATCTATACGGATCACAAAAGCCTCAAGTATATATTCACGCAAATGGATCTGAATTTGAGGCAACGTCGATGGTTGGAACTCATCAAGGATTATAATGTTGGAATCAATTATCACCCCAGAACGGCCAACGTAGTAGCTGATGCGTTGAGCCAAAAGGGAGCATGTCATCAACTCACGGTTTGGGAGCTGCCGCCCGAGCTGCACAAGGAGTTCGAATGGTTACGTCTCGGGTTCTTGAACGAGATGGAAGTGACAGAACTCAACTCTTCGCTTGAACAAGAGATACGAGATGGCCAAGCAACAGATGAGGAACTCTAGGAAATCAAGGAAAGAATCCGACAAGGCATAGAAAAGGATTTCAAGGAAGACGAGAAATGCACGCTTTGGTTAGGGAAAAGGATTTGTGTGCCTAACGTGAAGCACATCCACGACACGATATTAAAGGAGGCATATGACTCACCTTATTCCATACACCCCTGCTGTACAAAGATGTACAAGGACCTGAAAACTTTCTATTGGTGGGATGGTATGAAAAGGGACATAGCTGAATATGTTGCCTTATGCGATACGTGCCAATGGGTGAAGACAGAACATCAAATACCCGCTGGACTGTTGCATCCATTGAAAGTACCCGAGTGGAAGTGGGAAGACATCAGCATGGATTTCATCGTCGGATTGCCCCGTACTCAATCGGGTTACGACTCTATTTGGGTTATCGTGTACCGATTAACGAAAACAGCCCATTTCCTTCCTGTTATAACCAAGTACAGCGTTGCACAACTAGCCAAGCTGTATATGGAGCAAATCGTGTGTCGCCATGGAGTTCCGAAGAGGATAGTTTCGGATCGAGATTCTCAGTTTACCTCTAGGTTCTGGAAGATGCTGCATGAAGCTATGGGTACACGACTGGATTTCAGCTCCGCTTATCACCCGCAAACCGACGGGAAAACTGAGAGGACAAATCAAATCTTGGAAGACATGTTGAGAGCTTGCCCTTGAAACATGGGCGTAGTTGGGATAGGAGCTTGCCGTATGCTGAATTCTCATACAACAACAGCTACCAAGCCAGCTTGAAGATGTCACCCTTCAAAGCATTTTATGTTAGGTGTAGAACACCGTTGTTCTGGAATGAGACCGGAGAGAGCCAAGTGTTTGGACCCGAAGTGCTGCAAGACGCTGAGAAGCAAGTCCAAACGATACGAGAAAATTTGAAGGCTGCTCAGTCACGACAAAAAGGTTATGCTGACAATAGGCGAAGAAGATTGACCTTCGAAGTTGGAGACTTCGTGTATCTTAAAGTATCGCCTATCCGAGGCCAACAACGGTTCAACGTCAAGGGCAAGTTAGCACCTCGCTACATCGGGCCATTCAAGATTTTGGTCAAGCAAGGAGAAGTAGCCTATGAACTAGAGCTGCCAACGCACCTCTCCGATGTGCACGGCGTATTTCACGTATCCCAACTCAAGAAGTGCTTAAGAGTACCAGAAGAACAAGTACCGATAGATGAGCTCAAGCTTCAAGAGGACCTGACCTACACGGAGCACCCCGTCAAAATTTTGGACGTAAAGGACAGGGTCACGAGGAACAAAGTAATTTGTTGGTGTAAGGTACAGGGAGCCATCACACGGAAGCCGAAACTACATGGGAGCGTGAGAAAGACCTCAAGGAAGAATTCCGTCATCTATTCTCTACTCTATCGAATCTTGAGGGCGAGATTCAGTTTAAGGGGGGTAGGTTTGTAACACCCTCAAATTCATTTCCATGCATTGCATAAATTTTTCATGTAGAGAAACATTATAAAAGAAGTGGAAATGGAGAAAGAACTATAGAAATGGAGAAAGAACCATAGAAATGGAGAAAAGAACCATAGAAATGGAGGAATGACCATAGAAATGGAGGAAGGAACCATAGAAATGGAGAAAGAACCATAGAAATGGAGGAAGGAACCATAGAAATGGACAAGGGCATATAGAAATGGAGAATGGGGCATAGAAATGGAGGAGGGCCATGTAGAAATTGAGAGTGGGACATAGAAATAGAGAGGGGAGTGTAGAAATGGAGTAAGTGACATAGAAATGGTGAGGAATGAGAAAAAGATAGCTGAAATGAGCTAATTCCAATTTCCCCAAATTTTCCCCCAAAATCTCCAAAATTCCCCAAGTCCCCAAAAAAGGGGAATTTTCCCCACATTTGGGAATCCCCCCTCCCCCATTGCTGCCGCACCAAATTAAATGGGGAAAAGTTTGTTAGGATTTAGTTCCAGTTGGATTAGAATTCTCCCCTCTCCCCCCTTATAAATACAATCCAAACCCCCCCTTTTGGCCAAAGCCCCCCCCCTCTCCCCCAACCCCCCAAGTCACGACTTGTAGGCCCTAGCCCCCAACTCGCCGAGTTGACACCCCCACCTCGCCGGAGTTCGGTCGCCGGGGAGCCCGCCCATCGAGCCCCACCGTTGAGCCCCGTCATCAAGGCCCATCGTCGAGCCCCGCCGTCGAGCCCCGCCAGCGAGCCCCATCGTCGAGCCCCATCATCGAGACCCGCCGACGAGCCCCGTCACGCCTCGCCGTCGCCGGAAAAGAACCGATGATCTGTTCTGCCCTAATCATCCATAGAAAAATTCCCCGCTGCTGCCATTGCTAGAAGGAATACCCTGCCACCAAAAGGAAGTGAGGTAGGTCTCCATTACCCATCTTACGACATCACCACTGTTTCTACGCATCCGTTTTCTTCTCCCCCTTCGAACAGAAACTTTTTCGTATGGACAGATCACGTTTTGATCGATTTTTGACGGTGGAATTGATCTAGATCTTGAGTCAAGATCATCACCATGTCCACATTTGATCCCTACACCCTTGTTCATCATAAAAGCCCATTAAAACATGTAAGAACACATACAAACTAGTTTAATAAAACAGCACCATAGGATTTGCATTCATCTACCTCATTTCATCTTGAGTAAAATTTGTGCATGATGATTGATTGCTGTAAATTTTGTATGTGCATGATCGTGAGTAGAAGAACAAGCTCAAGAGGCCATCTACGAGGAACTACAGCACCAAGTCTTTGAGACGCTTGAACAAAAAGAACCACGGGAGCAAGGCAAGTGCCCCTTGACCATATTGATCCCATGTTTTGAAACTGTTTTGTTTGCGAAAACTCGTATGCTTGAGTCAACTTGATGGGACACCCTTTTATAGGAGTTTACTAGTTTTGTTAACCATCCTTGTCGCCAGGAAATTTGATGAGTCGGTTATGGTTGTTTTTCCTTTTTGCTTCGCTTAATTCGCGGGATAAGCGTATAGCTGAAATAAAATATGTCTAGCTACTGCACTCATATGAATAATGATGATGAGATCTTGATGATGTTAATGGGCATGGAATCGGGGATATCTAGGCAAGGTTGGTTCATGAGTGTTGCTGGATGAGATGGTGGAACTTGTCGTAGATCTAAGGACCGGTTCATGCGAGAATATGCCAGAAAAACAGTGCCACCACAAGGCCAGGTATGGGTGCGGCTTAGCTGATTAATTAGGTGTGTTGCTAGCTTGTTATGGACCATGGACGGCGCTGGGAATGGGGGTTGAGGAGGACTGCCCTGGGAACTGCATGGCACAAGAGGGGGCCCATGGGTGCGACAATGGTTATTCGAGCCTGCCGGTGAAACCTTGGTGAGTCCATACATCCAGTAGCCCCTTTGTAAAGGCTATTTTATGATTTCTTGGCCATACACCGACGCTTTTGTACTGGTATAATGGAGGTTCTGCAGTCACCGACGGGTGACGAAATCATGAAGTTGTGGGTAATGTGGTGCCACCTCTGCAGAGTGTAAAACTATCATGATAGCCGTGCTTCTGGTCACAAGCACCTGGCCAACCCACATGATTAGAGGGAAACCTTGGGATGGTTATCCGGTATGGTTATGGTATGGCCATTGGGATTGGTTTTGGGACTGTTTGAGTCATGACATTGAGTTTGGGTTCGGTTATATTGAGATGGTTATGAATGTTTATGAGAATGAGATGAACTTGAGAAAGATTAATGGCTGAATGAGACTTGATAAGTGGTGAATCATGATGAGAAAATGTTGCTGAATTACTTTGTCATGTTGGGATAAATTTCACTTAGAAATAGTTGCTGTTTCTATCATGTTTGTGAAATAAAATTTGCTTGTTGCAATGAGCCTTTTTATTCCCTACCTTGTTGTAAGCTACATGTCATACTTTTCCCGCACTTGCTGAGTACGACATGTACTCACCCTTGCATTACCACATAAACATCAGCTACAGGAGATGAGTCCTTCGAGGACCATGTGGAGTACTAGGTGTGCGAACTACCGTCAACATGCCTGTGGAGTCGAAGATGGAGCCTGCTGTCTTTAGTCACTTTCCGCTGTCATTTAGAGTCCTCCGCTCCAAGAATAAGATAGACATTCATGAGTGAGACATTGAGTCATTGTAATAAAGTACTTAAACCCTATTTATTCGTGATTATATTCTGAATTCAATTTGTGGATTACATGTGTATGTGTGATGAACATCCTTGGCACACATATGCATTCACTTGGTTCTATTTTCGGAACTGGGTGTCACAATTGAACTTCCATGTTGAACTAAGAGTCAATTGGGAGTATAGATTCAATACTTAGGAACAACCTTCCCTGTTTTTGGCAGAAACTTTGTTGAACTTAAACAGGGTATAACTTAGGATTGGTTGAACCAATGGGAGTGTGGGATACAATTCTGGAATTTTTTTGAAGTCCTCTACAACTTTTCTGTAGAGATCCAGAACATAATCTCCTTCCAAATGGAGGAAAATCTCAGATGAGTATACACTGTCCAGAAACAGGACAGACGAAAATGCTCTCTGGAATTTTCTGTATTTCGACCACAACTTTCTGTAGAAGAATTTCTAAGAGTCAAGTAAGACATCGTCCGAAAGTATAGGAAATGTGCTACAACTTTGTAGTTTAGCGTTTTCCTAGATTGAGGGCAGAAATAGATGGAATTTTGTGAACAAAACAGCAACATGCAAAGGAGGTGCTGTCAAAATTCATGAGAAAATTATGTCAACTTGTAGGTATCATAACTGATAAACTAGGAAGGCTATGGAGGCAAATAAATACAATCTAGATTCCTTTTTGAGTCTACTACAACTTTGTTGTCGAACTCTAGTCCAGATGTTGCCTCCAAGGTGGCCAAAACAGTTGGATTATCCAGACTGGTCAGCTGGACCAGAAGCTGGACAGTGAACACCATGTTGAAGTTTTTCAACCAAAACAATTGGTTTCACCTTTCGATATCCAGCGGCTGTTGTAAAACAGCGAGTTGGAGTCGAAAAGTTGATGCATTAGCAATATCATTTCGAGCGAGGACATGTTAGGGTCCAGTACAATAGCGAGGATTTACGCAGACTAACACACTTAACATCCCGTGGCGACCCACGATGGTCAAAATGAACTTTTAACCCATAAGGTCCAATACTTTGGAACTCAATCGGGTGACATGGTCCAGGGATGTCGAGTTCAAGATCGAACTTGTACCCGGGATGACACCAATATCACGGAGACCATACAAGATGGCTCCGAATGAGCTAGCTGAATTAAAAGAGCAGCTCAATGATTTAATGAAGAAGGGTTTCATTCGACCCAGTTCCTCGCCATGGGGATGCTCGGCGCTGTTTGTGAAGAAGAAGGATGAAATCTTGAGATTGTGTGTTGACTACCAACCTCTCAACGCCGTCACCATCAAGAATAAATATCCACTGCCCCGCATCGATATTCTCTTCGATCAACTTGTGGGTGCATGTGTATTTTCAAAGATGGATCTTCGCTCCGGATATCACCAAATCAAGATCCGAGCGGAGGATATTCTGAAGATGGCCTTCTCGACGAGATATGGGCTGTATGAATATCTCCTCATGTCCTTTGGTCTCACCAACGCCCCGGCACATTTCATGTACCTCATGAACTCAGTGTTCATGCCGGAGTTGGACAAGTTCATGGTGGTGTTCATAGATGACATCTTGGTTTACTCCTAGTTTGAAGAAGAACACGCCGAACATCTGCATATCGTGCTTCAACGATTGCGAGACCATAAGCTTTATGCCAAGTTCAGCAAGTGCGAGTTTTGGATCAGCCAAGTGCCATTTCTTGGTCATATTGTTTCGGCAGAAGGCATTGCAGTTGATCCAAGCAAAATCGAACAAGTGCTGAAATGGAAGTCCCCCACATCAGTCCACGAAGTCAGGAGTTTCCTCGGGTTAGCAGGATATTATCGGAGATTCATACCGATCTTCTCCAAGCTTGCTAAACCGATGACTGAACTGTTGAAGAAGGGGATCAAATATGTTTGGAACTCAGCTTGTGAAGAAGCTTTTCAAGCATTAGTGAAGCATCTTACAACAGCCCCGGTGTTCGCTCAACCGGATACAACCAAGCCCTTTGACGTATATTGTGATGCGTCCGGCATCGGGCTTGGCTGTGTATTGATGCAAGGACGAAGATGTAAAAGCCCCAGGAAAAGGGACTTGCAAAAACTTTTCTGCACCTCGCAACACAACAGTTTTGTTGTGGGTAGATTGTGAAATATTGTGAAGAGCAAGTGACCTCCATCAAAAGAGTGATTAGAGGGGAGAGTCTTCACTTTCACAAAGTAGGGTTTATACACATATGATCACACAATGAGGAATTCAAAACTGTTGTGTCCAAACTATTGTTTGCAGCAGCTAACACAAGGATCAAGTGGCATATTTGGACTCCTTAGGTCCAAATTAGTGGGGAGGCAAAGTTTCATTAATTTTTGAAAAGTCTTGCTGCCCATTTTTCCAAAGGAAGTCAAATGTGCAAAGAATTCAAATGAATATTTGAATTTGCATGGAAATTTTCCAAACTTGTCAAATGAGCTCAGTTTCCAATTTTCAAACAACTGGGTTGGATAATTGTCAAACTTTGGAGATATTTTGAGGAAAAGAGGTACTGAGTTGTGGGGCCCACATGTCATAGGAATGAGTATACTTAACACTTAAGTTTCTCTCTGGACTTCACTCCAACGGGGTTTCACCCGCGGGCGACACCGAGCGGCCGCCCCCGTCGACCGAGGCTCCACCTCCTGATCTTTGCTCGGGCCGCTGGCAGCACGGGAGTCGGCGGTGCCTCTTACATGATCCTCCCACGTGACCGAGACGACCATCCGTGTTTCTTCTCCTCACACGCGCGTTCTCCCGAAAACAAAAACCGAGCTCGCCGCTCCTCTGGAAAGCCAGCGGGAGCCGGCTAAACCGCGCCACAGAGCCTCCCCGAGCTGCACCACGACGCTGTGCCCTCGTTCCGCACCTTCTGAGCGCGAGAGCTAGCCATCCGTGGTGGGTTTCGAGCATCAAACGCCTCACCCGTGGCAAACCAAAGCCAGCTGACGATCGGGCGCACGCGGGCAGCCTTTCACAAGGGTTGTCACGTCCGAGCAAGCCCGGCCACGGGAGCGCGCCATCGTGCTGCTGCTCTCCTCCAAAGCCTGGAGCAAACCGTGGAGGATCGGCGGCCAATTCGGAGATTTTGTCCCGGCGACCTCCAACAGAGCATCCGGTAATCGCCGCCAAAATTCTTCCTCTCCAATCCTATGTAGCTTGTCAAATCTTGCACACAGGACCGCCACTAACCGGCGATCAGTAGTCCTTTACAACCCTAGTTGGAAATATGCACGTAGACCGCATGAAATCCAGAATTTCCGACCTCAAACGCGAGGAGGTTTCGGGTGCACGGTGAGGCACCATTAGCCGCCGGTCCCGAGCAGTTCTGAGGCTAGGTCGAGCATCCCTTTGGTCCACTGGTGCTGTAGCGTCGTTCCACTGAGGTCTGGGCAGGCTAGGGTGACCGGGCGACGTTGCCGAACCGGTCCAGAGCCGCCGCACCGTGGCCAGCTAGGTTAGAGCCATCGCCGACCGGGGAAGAGTGTTCCATCGTGTTCAGCACGGGAAATTAGGCCCTAGCGGCGAGGGAGAGCTCGGGGGATGGCCGGGAGGCCGGAATCCGTCGAACTCCGGCGAGCCCGGCGGCGCGCAGGCGCGGGTGGCCGGAGGTAGAAGACGACTGGTGGGTCCCGCCCGTCAGCGACGGTTTTTCAAATATTTGATCAGCTGTGGCGCAGGGATCTGGTGTGGAGGCGCGGGAAATAACCTGTAGCCTCGTGTGGCTTGCCCCGACGCGTGACACCTGTCCCCGGACCCACAGCCAGTATTTGAACATTTTGGGGAATTTCAGTTTTTAGTTCAAACTTTGAATAGCTACAACTTCTGGTAGGAGAATCCAAAAATTGTGAAACAAATTTCGTTGGATTCCTCTGATAGAGTACTATCCAAATGTAGAACCCAATTTGTATGAAACCCTTTAATTAATTCTGGAAAATTCTTTAAATCTTTTCAGCAAAAGAATTTTAGAGGGAGTTTGGTTCATCCAAAAATCCCCAAATTTTGCCAGAATGTTCTTTAGGGAATTAGTAAACCCCTGTAAAAATTTCAGACCATTTGGAGTCGATTTGGTCAGAGCAATTCAAATTGGAAGGTGCTATGTTCATTTGAATGCAGAAACATTTTCAGAGAATTTCTAAAAACTTGGAAATTCAATTCTGGGCAAACCTTGACTCCAAAAATGCTAGGAAAATTCATGCAAACTCTATGAGCTATAATCGAAATTGTAGATCATCAAGTTGAGCATGAACAGGGGTATTACCTCAGAATAAATTCTTCCTTGCTGATTTGCCAAGAGAATTATTCTGAGCAAACCACTCCATGAAAAGTGCTAATGTTTGGTCCAGAGAGTTTTCTTGTGACAAGGAACTCACACAAAAATTCTCAGCTCTATTGGAGCTCTAGATCACCCCTGTCCTATTTACCCACTTAAGGGATTAAGATGGAAAAAGGGGGAAAACCACTTAGCATTTAACCATGTGGTTAAGTCCAAGCCAAACCACCAACACCAGTCCATATTTAAATTCTTAAACAAAGTTCCAGGTGTTAGAGGCTGGTTATTAAAACCAATAGTAGAAGTTTTACTCTAAAACTCACATTTGCATCTAAATTAACGTATAGTATTTCATTAACGTGTAGCCGTTGAAGAAGAGACTCCGGAAGTGCTGGACTTCCTCCTTCCGGACGAAGAACTAACTCCTGACCAGCAGCAACAAGGCAAGCCCCGGTTTGCATTAACCCTTTTTAAAAGTTTTACTTTGTTTACATGTGTCATATGAAGTATGTATGTGCATTAGGTATAGGATGAATGAAACCCCACTTGCATAACCAAAGGTTCCTAAAAGAGTGAGGGTAGTGTCAAGGACCTCGAGTAGACAGGCTATGCTTAATGGGTCATAGGACTTCGGTACAAGTCGAGTAGTTGGAATCTACTCGCGAGATAGGCTGGGGACACACGGGTTCGGTTGAGTGATGTGAGATCACTTTAGTAATGAAAATGAGACTAGGCAGGGGCTAGGGCGCAGCAAGAGAGAGTCTTGTGTGCGCAGCCCTGCCCGTGTCGATTGAGGACCGATCCGTGTGCGGCCCTGCTGAACAAGTATTGAACGTACCGAAGGCATATCGGATATATGGGCCCCGATAAACCGATGTAGCCTAAACCTCCGGGCGTCGAGGCATAGCACACCGATTTATAGGTGTAGGTTGAGGGCAGCAAGGTGGAAATCTGCCAACGGGCATAGAGAGATGCTCCGTGTGGGGAACCTCCTGCTCGTTTCGGTGCGACCGGTTCGACGTTTGGGCTGTTGGGCGAAAGGTTGTCCCGTACGACATCGAGTGAGCGTGCTGTGCAGCTCCACGGGTGGGCGTACGTGACGTGCTCTTTGGGTTTTCCCTGCAGGTGTATATCGAGTCGATTCGCCGTCCCTCGCGGTGACGAGTACTGCTTGTTCACTGCGTCGTAACGTAGACTAATGGATGAAATATGTTGATTCAATGATGCTGATTGATATAATTGTATTGCTACATGCGTGCCACCAAATACTGCTTACTAAATTTCAGATTTCATGAACTGTTAACTGGTTGCTAAAAGATGAACTAAGGATGAACTTGTAGGCGTGTCATTTTTCTGAAATGTTACCATCCTATGTCCATTGTACACCTCATGTAGAGTTTCATGCTTAGGTGAGTCGGTTAAGCCTTGTTGAGCCTTTGTGCTCACGGTTGCTGCTTAAGTGTTTTCAGGTGAGGAGCCACCCACGGACTCGGAGTACGAGTCCACCGGCGAGGGTTACCCTCCGTCGGGGACCACGGCTGAGTGGGAGCCGTACACGCCGCGCTGAGCTGAGACATGCAGCTAGTGTGGGTTGCCCTAGGGCTGGGCAACCGACTTTTGCTAAATAGGCGGGCGTGAGTTGTATAGTGTAGTCTTCCGCTGTGTAATAGAACAATAATTGTAACTGAAGTTTGTACTTGTTTGTACAGTTTCAGCTGTTTTTCCCATGTAATATATTTTGTTCTTATGACGTGTGCTGTCGGGTGTCGCATCGCGCGGCACCACCCTCTGCGATCCTGGATGAGCGGATTCCGGTCCGCCACAGCCTGGTATCAGAGCTGCAGTGGGGATAGCACAGTACTAAAGGACTGCATTATGGGAAAAAACTTAGGTATACGGTGAGGATTCGGTAGTTGCCCAAGTAAGGACTATATTAGCATAGTTACTTAAAGTGGCAAAGACTAACCTATGTGTTATAATTCTGAAGTTCAATTAGGTAACGACGCACCTACGCTCTGGTAAGTATGGTAAGGAACGCCACCGAAAGCGGTTCAATTTCGGTTAGCTCCCCCTGACGAGGAACGTGGCTCAGGGATAGAGTCTCACAGCTTGGTGTGAGATGTCAATATGAACCTCTTGGACTCTTCATGTCCCTGAGTTCATATGCAACGCTGATCCCTAGCGTGCATTAGGCAAGTAAGTGTAGACCCCATCGCGTGGTCAGTAACGCGAGAGTGTGTTCGTCTGGAAATAGCCCAGGAGAACATACGCAGCGCTTGCCATCGGCGTGCCCTGCAGGGCAGTAGGTGGTATCTGTTGGGTTGATAACATTCCCAACCGTGACGACCCGTTCATGACATACTCGGGTTCCCCGTCGTGTGGTGTTGAAACACGATCACGTGCCTTGAGACGTGACTTAGCTCAAGGACGGCCGTATGACAATGATACGGGCGTTTGTATTTACTTTTAAATATGGAACTGCCTGAAATGAACAAACTTTGAGTGCACCATCATTGTGTGGTCTTCTGCAGGTACTAACCACGTATGTATCCGTGTAGAAAACGTGTGCGAGAGACCGTTTAGTGCCACACTCGAGACGTATATACCGGTATGATCCGGTTAGGATTTTCTTTGGTGAGGAACGTAGTACCGAGGTATTGTAGGCATATGCATGAAAATATTGAGAACAAGGAATTAAAATCTATAGGTTCCACATTTAGGACCCTGGTTGGGTATAAGAGTGGGATAGTGAGGAGTGTAGTTCCTAAAAAGACTGAAAAACAGAGTGCTCTGTTTTGGGACAGCAAGTTTGCTGATCTTCAACAGGGCATAACTCACAGGTCTTTTAGCCGAGAGAGGTGTGCTATATAGTTCTGGAAAGGTATTTAAGTATTCTACAACTTTGTTGTAGACTTCCAGAGCTGAAACTCACCTGAAGATGGCTTAAAGCCCAGAGAAATGTAAACTGTCCAGAACCAGGGCAGAGTAAAAACATCCTCTGAACTGATCTGTTTTTCAAATATAACTCCCAGTAGAAAAATCTAAAATTGTCATATAATACATCCTTAGAAAGAGTAGAAGATGTTTGACATCTTTGCAATTCAAAGTTTCTGAAGTTTCAGCACAGAATTTAGTGGAAATCAGGGTTGGAAACAGCCACTTCCAAGGGAGGTGCTGTTAAAATTTTTCCAGAAATTCTGCTAACTTTGAATTAACCTAACTTTTTAATCAAAGCTGATCTGGGGGCAAATGAGTACTCGTTGGAAAGATACTGAAGTTAACTTTAACTTTGGTATTCAACTTGAGTCAGGAAGATGCCCAGAACCAGATCAAAACTTGGAATAGGTAGCAACTGGTCATCCTGACAGAGGAGTGACAGTTGAACTCATTGAAAAGGGTGTTGTACCCTAAGGGTGTTATACATGATGGCAACGCAAGAATAATGTCTCGTAGCGACCAAACCTAGTTATGTTGAGCTCCCAAAGAGGGGGTTCATCAAGTTGGATTAAACTAACTTGTGTTTGGTCTGGTAATGGTGTAGCTTGTGCAAAGTTATTACATTATCGGCTTACGAGATATATCGCATGTTTTGTTGTCATAATATTTTTACGCCCATTATAATGGAACTGCATGTAAGTGTTGCGGGACTGATGTTATTGTCGTATGATTGCAGATGGTTCGCACTAGGACCACGCACGAGGTAGGTGGCTCTAGCCAAGGGGGAGGCGATGACTCCCAGCCACCGGCCTACGACAGCACCCCGCAGCAGCAGCCACCACCGCCGCCTCCTCTTACTCTAGCGGATGTGATAGCGGCATTGGTGGGAGGTCGTGAGGAGCAGACCGACCTGCTCCGCACGATCGTGCAGAATATGTCCCAGGCGGGAGGACGTCAAGAGCGAGGGCCTCGCGAGCCCCGCGAAGTGTCGTACTCGGATTTCATGAGTACGCACCCTCCAGTGTTCACCGAAGCTGAAGAACCACTGGAGGCGGACAACTGGCTGCGGACTATCGAGTCCAAGTTCGGGCTGCTCCCGTGTACGGAGCGGCAGAAGACACTGTTCGCAGCACAGCAGCTCCACGGTGCCGCTGGTGCGTGGTGGGCGAATTATGTCGCCTCACGTCCGGCTGGCCATGCCGTGGAATGGCCAGAGTTCCGGGAGGCGTTCCGCGCCTATCACATCCCTCCCGGAATAATGAAGAGAAAGTTCCAAGAATTTTTGGAACTAAAGCAGGGCGGGAGGAGTGCCCACGACTACTCCCGTGCCTTCAACCATCTGGCGCAGTATGCGTCAGACTACATCTCCACGGAGGAGAAGAAGAGGGAGCACTTCTACCGGGGGTTACATCCCGAAATGAAGACCCACCTCGTACAATGGAACCGCGGCACATTCAACGACCTAGTCAATGCCGCCATCATGCAAGAAGACGCTCAGCGGGAGTTAGCAGCTGAGCAGAGGAAGCGTAGCGCTCCACCTAACAGCGGTGGGAGTGGCGCTCCCCAGAAGTACCGTATGGTGTATCGGACACCATCCGGGCAGCAGTGGCAACCACCGGCGCGACCGCAACGGTTCGGGGGACGTCCCTTTCAGGCACCTCCGTTCCGTCCGCCGATGCCACCACCAAGACAGCAGCAGCAGCAGACGGTACCCCGGGCGTTTCCACCGCCACAACGCGCCCCAGGTTTCCGTCCACCGATCAGCGGGGGACCGCCCCGTTTCACCTGCTTCACGTGTGGCCAGGCGGGCCACTTTGCGAAGGACTGTCCCCAGGGGCAGCAGAGCAGCGGGCAAGCCCAGCTCCAGGGCGGTGCTCGAGGCCGACCTCCGGTGAAGAAGGTTGGTCAGCGGACTGGAGGCGTCCTCAACCTCGACAATGAGGACGTCCCCGAGGGAGACAACGTGCTGGCGGGTACGTTTACTCTCAACCATCAAGCCATCGTCATATTATTTGATTCTGGTGCAACCCACAGCTTTATAAGTGCATCCTATGTGGCTAAACATCAATTGCAAGTCTTCCCAACCGACTGCACTTATATGATCTGCTCACCGGGAGGGAAGATTTCAACTAATATGATGATTCCAAAGGCACCTCTGTGCTTAGGTGGGAAACTATATCCCACCACCTTGATAATCCTTATGGGACAAAAGATTGATGCAATCTTAGGGATGTCATGGCTGCAATACCATGGCGCTGTCCTAGAGACTCGGGCACGGACGGTTCACTTAAATTCTCCATTTCACCGTCCGCATTCCATGGTGTTAGACACACCAGTCCGGGAAGTTTTAGCAATTAATAATGCTGAAGTTCTCAAGTTAGAAGACATCCCCGTAGTCCGGGAGTATCCTGATGTGTTCCCGGATGATCTTCCGGGCATGCCACCTGAGCGGGATGTCGAGTTCAAGATTGAACTTGCACCCGGGACTACGCCCATATCACGGAGACCATACAAGATGGCTCCAAATGAGCTGGCGGAACTGAAAGAACAGCTCAATGATCTGTTGAGCAAGGGTTTCATTAGGCCGAGTTCCTCGCCTTGGGGATGCTCGGCGCTATTTGTAAAGAAGAAGGATGAAACCCTGAGGCTGTGTGTGGATTACCGGCCGCTCAACGCCGTCACCATCAAGAATAAGTACCCACTGCCCCGTATTGACATCTTGTTTGATCAACTTGTGGGGGCAAGTGTATTCTCAAAGATGGACCTTCGCTCTGGATATCACCAGATCAAGATCCGGGCGGAGGATATCCCGAAGACGGCGTTCTCGACGAGATACGGCTTATACGAATATCTCGTCATGTCTTTTGGTCTCACAAATGCTCCAGCCCATTTCATGTATCTCATGAACTCGGTGTTCATGCCGGAGCTGGACAAGTTCGTGGTAGTGTTCATCGACGATATCTTGGTTTACTCCAAGACAGAAGCTGAGCATGCCGAACACTTACGGATCGTTCTTCAACGATTGCGAGACCACAAGCTCTACGCCAAGTTCAGCAAATGCGAATTTTGGATCAGCCAAGTGCCGTTCTTGGGACATATCATCTCAGCTGAAGGCATCGCGGTTGACCCAAGCAAAATAGAGCAAGTGTTGAAATGGAAAGCTCCCACTTCAGTCCATGAAGTCAGAAGCTTCCTCGGGTTAGCGGGGTACTATCGGAGATTCATTCCAAGTTTCTCCAAGCTCGCTAAGCCGATGACAGAGTTGCTGAAGAAAGGGACAAAATATGTTTGGAACACGGCGTGTGAAGGAGCATTCCGAACACTGGTGAAGCATCTCACAACAGCCCCGGTGTTAGCTCAGCCGGATACAACAAAGCCCTTCGACGTGTATTGTGACGCGTCCGGTATTGGGCTCGGCTGCGTGTTGATGCAGGAAGGACGTGTGGTCGCTTATGGCTCACGCCAACTTCGGAACCATGAGCAGCACTACCCGACTCACGATCTTGAACTTGCTGCCGTGGTGTTGGCGCTAAAGATGTGGAGGCACTATCTCCTGGGGAACTTGGTGCATCTCTACACCGACCACAAGAGCTTGAAATACATTTTCACCCAGAAGGAGCTGAACATGAGGCAGAGGAGGTGGTTAGAACTGATCAAAGATTATGAGATTGAGATCCATTACCACCCCGGCAAGGCGAATGTGGTTGCCGACGCGCTGAGTCGGAAATCACATGTCCATCACCTCACCATTACACCGGTGGAGGAGGAAGAGCCAAGTTTATACTTGGTTCCTTATGGATCGCTGTACAACCTCGCCCTCATCCCTACTATTAGGGAGGACATCATTGCAGCTCAGAAAACAGATAAAGGCATGGTACATCTCCGGAGACGGATAGACAATGGAGAAATCAAATGTTTCCGGAAAGATGGTGAGGGGACGCTGTGGTTCAATGACCGCATAGTCGTACCCCGAGATATGGAGTTGAGGAAAAAGATCCTCGATGAAGCTCACTTGTCCAAATACTCCATTCATCCGGGCAGCAACAAAATGTACCAAGATTTGAAAAAGAAATTTTGGTGGACACGGATGAAGCGGGAGGTAGCTAAGTACGTATCCGAGCGCGATACGTGTAGACGAGTGAAAGCTGATCACATGAAGAAATCAGGGCTGTTGCAACCCCTGAAGATCCCGGCATGGAAATGGGAAGATGTGAGCATGGATTTTATTGTGGGATTACCCCTAACAGCCAACAAGCATGATTCCATATGGGTAATCGTGGATCGGTTAACCAAGACGGCTCACTTCATTCCGGTGAATACACGTTACAATGCCGGCAAATATGCAGAGCTATACATAGCGAAGATTCTATGCCTATACGGGGTACCCAAGACCATTGTCTCAGATCGAGGTGCATTATTTGTATCTCGCTTTTGGGAGCAGCTACACGCTGCATTGGGTACTAAGTTGATCAGGAGCTCCGCTTATCACCCTCAGACAGATGGCCAGACAGAAAGGGTGAATCAAGTCCTGGAAGACATGTTGAGAGCATGTGCCATCCACCATGGTAGGCACTGGGATGATCACCTACCATTGGCGGAATTCTCGTACAACAACGGTTATCAGGCGAGTATCAAAATGGCACCCTATGAAGCTCTCTACGGTCGTAAATGCCGCACCCCATTAAATTGGTGCGAGTCCGGTGAAAGGGTCACATTCGGGGTTGATGTGGTGAACGACGCCGAGGAGCGCGTTCGGACAATTCAAGCCAATTTGAAGGCCGCTAAATCCCGACAGAAGAGCTACGCTGATAAGAGGCGTAGGCCGTTGCACTTTGACGTTGGGGAACACGTGTACCTCCGCGTGTCGCCGATGAAGGGCGTGCACCGGTTCGGTGTGAAGGGGAAGCTCGCTCCCCGTTTCATTGGACCCTACGCTATCACCGAGAAGTGTGGACCAGCAGCGTATCGATTGGAGCTACCGGCATCTCTGGCTGGTGTCCATGATATTTTCCATGTTTCGCAACTGCGAAAATGCTTGAAGCATACAACTGCTGTTCCTACCGAAGACATCGGCGAGCTGAAACCGGATTTAACATATGATGAGTATCCGGTGGGAATTCTTGATGAGAAAGCTAGAACCACACGGAGCAGAACGTTGTGGTTCTACAAAATACTCTGGAGCAACCACACCGCCGAGGAAGCGACGTGGGAGAGCGAGGAGTTCCTTCGCTCAAATTACCCGGAGTTCATGGCTTCTCAACACGGGTAAGTCCCTATTACATCGCTATCTCTTCTTTTATAATCTCGGGACGAGATTCTTTTAAGGGGGGAGGGATGTAAAAGCCCCAGGAAAAGGGACTTGCAAAAACTTTTCTGCACCTCGCAACACAACAGTTTTGTTGTGGGTAGATTGTGAAATATTGTGAAGAGCAAGTGACCTCCATCAAAAGAGTGATTAGAGGGGAGAGTCTTCACTTTTACAAAGTAGGGTTTATACACATATGATCACACAATGAGGAATTCAAAACTGTTGTGTCCAAACTATTGTTTGCAGCAGCTAACACAAGGATCAAGTGGCATATTTGGACTCCTTAGGTCCAAATTAGTGGGGAGGCAAAGTTTCATTAATTTTTGAAAAGTCTTGCTGCCCATTTTTCCAAAGGAAGTCAAATGTGCAAAGAATTCAAATGAATATTTGAATTTGCATGGAAATTTTCCAAACTTGTCAAATGAGCTCAGTTTCCAATTTTCAAACAACTGGGTTGGATAATTGTCAAACTTTGGAGATATTTTGAGGAAAAGAGGTACTGAGTTGTGGGGCCCACATGTCATAGGAATGAGTATACTTAACACTTAAGTTTCTCTCTGGACTTCACTCCACCGGGGTTTCACCCGCGGGCGACACCGAGCGGCCGCCCCCGTCGACCGAGGCTCCACCTCCTGATCTTTGCTCGGGCCGCTGGCAGCACGGGAGTCGGCGGTGCCTCTTACATGATCCTCCCGCGTGACCGAGACGACCATCCGTGTTTCTTCTCCTCACACGCGCGTTCTCCCGAAAACAAAAACCGAGCTCGCCGCTCCTCTGGAAAGCCAGCGGGAGCCGGCTAAACCGCGCCACAGAGCCTCCCCGAGCTGCACCACGACGCTGTGCCCTCGTTCCGCACCTTCTGAGCGCGAGAGCTAGCCATCCGTGGTGGGTTTCGAGCATCAAACGCCTCACCCGCGGCAAACCAAAGCCAGCCGACGATCGGGCGCACGCGGGCAGCCTTTCACAAGGGTTGTCACGTCCGAGCAAGCCCGGCCACGGGAGCGCGCCATCGTGCTGCTGCTCTCCTCCAAAGCCTGGAGCAAACCGTGGAGGATCGGCGGCCAATTCGGAGATTTTGTCCCGGCGACCTCCAACAGAGCATCCGGTAATCGCCGCCAAAATTCTTCCTCTCCAATCCTATGTAGCTTGTCAAATCTTGCACACAGGACCGCCACTAACCGGCGATCAGTAGTCCTTCACAACCCTAGTTGGAAATATGCACGTAGACCGCATGAAATCCAGAATTTCCGACCTCAAACGCGAGGAGGTTTCGGGTGCACGGTGAGGCACCATTAGCCGCCGGTCCCGAGCAGTTCTGAGGCTAGGTCGAGCATCCCTTTGGTCCACTGGTGCTGTAGCGCCGTTCCACTGAGGTCTGGACAGGCTAGGGTGACCGGGCGACGTTGCCGAACCGGTCCAGAGCCGCCGCACCGTGGCCAGCTAGGTTAGAGCCATCGCCGACCGGGGAAGAGTGTTCCATCGTGTTCAGCACGGGAAATTAGGCCCTAGCGGCGAGGGAGAGCTCGGGGGATGGCCGGGAGGCCGGAATCCGTCGAACTCCGGCGAGCCCGGCGGCGCGCAGGCGCGGGTGGCCGGAGGTAGAAGACGACCGGTGGGTCCCACCCGTCAGCGACGGTTTTTCAAATATTTGATCAGCTGTGGCGCAGGGATCTGGTGTGGAGGCGCGGGAAATAACCTGTAGCCTCGTGTGGCTTGCCCCGACGCGTGACACCTGTCCCCGGACCCACAGCCAGTATTTGAACATTTTGGGGAATTTCAGTTTTTAGTTCAAACTTTGAATAGCTACAACTTCTGGTAGGAGAATCCAAAAATTGTGAAACAAATTTCGTTGGATTCCTCTGATAGAGTACTATCCAAATGTAGAACCCAATTTGTATGAAACCCTTTAATTAAATCTGGAAAATTCTTTAAAGCTTTTCAGCAAAAGAATTTTAGAGGGAGTTTGGTTCATCCAAAAATCCCCAAATTTTGCCAGAATGTTCTTTAGGGCATTAGTAAACCCCTGTAAAAATTTCAGACCATTTGGAGTCGATTTGGTCAGAGCAATTCAAATTGGAAGGTGCTGTGTTCATTTGAATGCAGAAACATTTTCAGAGAATTTCTAAAAACTTGGAAATTCAATTCTGGGCAAACCTTGACTCCAAAAATGCTAGGAAAATTCATGCAAACTCTATGAGCTATAATCGAAATTGTAGATCATCAAGTTGAGCATGAACAGGGGTATTACCTCAGAATAAATTCTTCCTTGCTGATTTGCCAAGAGAATTATTCTGAGCAAACCACTCCATGAAAAGTGCTAATGTTTGGTCCAGAGAGTTTTCTTGTGACAAGGAACTCACACAAAAATTCTCAGCTCTATTGGAGCTCTAGATCACCCCTGTCCTATTTACCCACTTAAGGGATTAAGATGGAAAAAGGGGGAAAACCACTTAGCATTTAACCATGTGGTTAAGTCCAAGCCAAACCACCAACACCAGTTCATATTTAAATTCTTAAACAAAGTTCCAGGTGCTAGAGGCTGGTTATTAAAACCAATAGTAGAAGTTTTACTCTAAAACTCACATTTGCATCTAAATTAACGTATAGTATTTCATTAACGTGTAGCCGTTGAAGAAGAGACTCCGGAAGTGCTGGACTTCCTCCTTCCGGACGAAGAACTAACTCCTGACCAGCAGCAACAAGGCAAGCCCCGGTTTGCATTAACCCTTTTTAAAAGTTTTACTTTGTTTACATGTGTCATATGAAGTATGTATGTGCATTAGGTATAGGATGAATGAAACCCCACTTGCATAACCAAAGGTTCCTAAAAGAGTGAGGGTAGTGTCAAGGACCTCGAGTAGACAGGCTATGCTTAATGGGTCATAGGACTTCGGTACAAGTCGAGTAGTTGGAATCTACTCGCGAGATAGGCTGGGGACACACGGGTTCGGTTGAGTGATGTGAGATCACTTTAGTAATGAAAATGAGACTAGGCAGGGGCTAGGGCGCAGCAAGAGAGAGTCTTGTGTGCGCAGCCCTGCCCGTGTCGATTGAGGACCGATCCGTGTGCGGCCCTGCTGAACAAGTATTGAACGTACCGAAGGCATATCGGATATATGGGCCCCGATAAACCGATGTAGCCTAAACCTCCGGGCGTCGAGGCATAGCACACCGATTTATAGGTGTAGGTTGAGGGCAGCAAGGTGGAAATCTGCCAACGGGCATAGAGAGATGCTCCGTGTGGGGAACCTCCTGCTCGTTTCGGTGCGACCGGTTCGACGTTTGGGCTGTTGGGCGAAAGGTTGTCCCGTACGACATCGAGTGAGCGTGCTGTGCAGCTCCACGGGTGGGCGTACGTGACGTGCTCTTTGGGTTTTCCCTGCAGGTGTATATCGAGTCGATTCGCCGTCCCTCGCGGTGACGAGTACTGCTTGTTCACTGCGTCGTAACGTAGACTAATGGATGAAATATGTTGATTCAATGATGCTGATTGATATAATTGTATTGCTACATGCGTGCCACCAAATACTGCTTACTAAATTTCAGATTTCATGAACTGTTAACTGGTTGCTAAAAGATGAACTAAGGATGAACTTGTAGGCGTGTCATTTTGCTGAAATGTTACCATCCTATGTCCATTGTACACCTCATGTAGAGTTTCATGCTTAGGTGAGTCGGTTAAGCCTTGTTGAGCCTTTGTGCTCACGGTTGCTGCTTAAGTGTTTTCAGGTGAGGAGCCACCCACGGACTCGGAGTACGAGTCCACCGGCGAGGGTTACCCTCCGTCGGGGACCACGGCTGAGTGGGAGCCGTACACGCCGCGCTGAGCTGAGACATGCAGCTAGTGTGGGTTGCCCTAGGGCTGGGCAACCGACTTTTGCTAAATAGGCGGGCGTGAGTTGTATAGTGTAGTCTTCCGCTGTGTAATAGAACAATAATTGTAACTGAAGTTTGTACTTGTTTGTACAGTTTCAGCTGTTTTTCCCATGTAATATATTTTGTTCTTATGACGTGTGCTGTCGGGTGTCGCATCGCGCGGCACCACCCTCTGCGATCCTGGATGAGCGGATTCCGGTCCGCCACAGAAGAGTGGTCGCCTATGGCTCAGAAGGAAGACATGGGAATGTCGCACATTCGGTGAAGGATGAAGAATGGCAAAATGAAATGCTTCCCAAGGGATGAACACGGTACTCTATGGTTTAAAGACCGTATAGTGGTACCCCGTGACATGGAGCCTCGGAAGAAAATCTTGGATGAAGCTCATTTGTCCAAGTATTCTATTCACCCGGGCAGCAACAATATGTACCAGGATCTGAAAACCAGGTTTTGGTGGACACGGATGAAAAGATAAATCGCAAAGTACGTATCTGAATGTGATACGTGTCGGCGTGTGAAGGCCGACCATATGCGTAAAGCCGGACAGCTACAACCATTGAACATTCCGACGTGGAAGTGGGAGGATATCAGCATGGACTTCATAGTCAGGTTACCTCTCACACCTCACAACCATGATTCGGTTTGGGTGATAGTCGATCGACTAACCAAGTCGGCACATTTTATTCCCGTACATACGTGCTATGTGGCCAAGAAATATGCGGAGCTCTATATTGCAAGGATCTTGTGTTTGCACGATGTTCCCCGCTCCATTATTTCAGATCGCGGTGCGCTGTTCGTCGCTCGGTTTCGGGAACAGCTGCACGCATCCTTGGGTACCAAACTGATCCAAAGTTTTGCATATCAACCTCAGACGGATGGCCCAACTGAACGCGTGAATCAAGTGCTGGAAGACATGGTACGCGCTTGTGCCATCCACCACGGCAAGAATTGGGACGATCATTTGCCGTTGGCGGAGTATTCTTACAACAATGGCTATCAAGCTAGCATCAAGATGGCGCCGTATGAAGCTCTCTACGGCCGGAAATGCCGCACACCTCTCAACTGGTGCGAGTCCGGTGAGCGAGTTATCTATGGCATTGAACATGTAAATGAGGCTGAAGAACGAGTGCGAGTAATACAAGCCAATATCAAGGCTGCTCAATCTCATCAGAAAGAGCTATGCGGATAAAAGACGCCACCCTCTTCACTTCGACATCGGGGACCATGCTTATGTCCGTGTGTCTCCGATGAAGGGAGTTCATCGTTTCGGAGTGAAGGGCAAACTTGCGCTAGGATTCGTTGGTCAGTTCACCATCATTGAATAATGTGGACCCATGGCCTAACGCTTGGACTTACCGGCATTGCTCACAGGGATTCACAATGTCTTCCACATCTCTCAGCTGAGAAAGTGCCTCAAAACCTCGGCTGAAATCCACACTGAAGACATAGAAGTTCTTCAATCGGACCTCACATACGCAAAATATCCAATCCGGATTATCGATGAAAAGACTCGTGCCACAAGAAACCGGACGTTATGGTTCTACAGGGTCTTGGGGATTAACCATACCGCTGATGAGGCGACATGGGAAAGCGAGGATTATCTACGAACTAATTATCCGGACTTCCTATCATCATATACCCGGTAAAGTTTCCCCACTTTGCATTTCTTTTGGAATCTCGGGATGAGATTCTTTTTAAGGGGGGGGGATGTAAAATCCCCAAAAAGTGGTAGCAAGAAAATTCAGCTCATGTACACCTAGGAAAAATGAGGGGAATTAAAACTTTGATTATTAATGATGTGAGTTCAAAGTGGTGATTCAAACTTCCCACAACTTCCAAACATGGAGATCTAAATGCATAACTTGGATCTTCATATTCCAAATATTCAACCTTCCAATTTTCAGCTCATTTGGAGGGGTTTTAATATTTGTTTTTGATTAAAAGAGGAAGCCCTCTAATCTGAATTTCAAATTCAGTTTCAAATTCCAAATGCCTCCATTTGCAAATTTGGTTCCACAAATGTGTTCTCCAAATTTGAATTAGCAGCCATGCCAAAAATCAGAAACTTTAGAGTTGGTTTGCTATGTTGTTGGAACAATGCAAAAGGGATAATTCAAATTTCATTTCAAATTCAAATGGCCATACCAAATTCAAACTTCACACCAGAATTCAAATTGTTTGAATTCAACATTTCAAACCTTAGCTTTGAGGTGAAGTAAAGCAATCAAGTCTGAGTAGCTGTGGGGGAAAAATATCAGTAGAAAATTGAATAAAAATGAGAGGGAGTGGGACCCATTTGTCAGCCACCCATTCCTCTAAACCGTCTCAATTTTCTCCTCTATGGGCGACACCGCGATCACAGCGAGCGCCAGCGCTGGCTGCGATGTGCGCCCGACGATTTTCACCGCGCCACCTCCTGCTGGCTCCCCCAATGCTTGTCCTGATCACCATGCTAAGAGAGCCACAGAGCCGTTTTGTTTCTCCAGTCCGCTCTCGTCTCAGTTGCTTTCCTCGCACCGAACACCGCCGCCGGGTTCTCCCCCGATCGACCACAGCACCCCAAGCTCGGTTGCTCGAGCCTTCCACAGCAAAAACCATCACCAACACGTGCTCTAGCCCTACACCATCCCAACTCCTTTGGTCTCTGACCGTTGGAGCTTAAAATTCCCGGAGTTGCAACTGTGCCGCCGTGAACACCGAAAGTTCCAACTTTAGGTCACCGTGGACAGCTCAAACCGAAGAAGCTCACCCTCAAGCGATCCAGCCCATTGGTGCACCTACGACCGGAGCTGCTCTGCTCCAAAATTCAGCCCAAGTCGTGACTCCTCGGAGGAGAATTCGGAGATTTTTCCCCGGGCAGCGCAACTCGACCCAGAGGTAAAGAGTTGCCAAATTCAACTTCAATTCGTGTTGTGAGTAGCTCAAGCTTCGCACAAAGGTTCTAGACTAGCTAGCGCACTTCCTCCCTCAATTCTAGGCCAGGAAATTAGGTGTAGAGCAAGGATTACACGTTCTTGTCGTGGGAAAACATTCGGACCACTTCGGGCGCACGGTGCCAATAGGTTTGGAGGGCTCCCCGGCGGATTTGGATGCCATGTCCAGCTCCTACACCTCCCACTGGTGCTCTAGGGCCCAGGAACTGATTGTTTGGTGGATAGTTCACCGTGGACGACCTCGCCGGAGCCCTAGTTCTTGCTGTTGCTGGTGCGCGGTGGTTTCCGGTGATATCCGGCCGCCGGCGACCCCACCGATGTATTCAGTGTGCCTGAAAACTGGGGGGCGGCCAGTATGGGGCCGGGAGACGGCCGGGAAGGCTTTTCCTGCCACCCTCGCCGGAGAACGCCGCAGGTTTCTCTGTTTGGCACGAGGTAGAAGAGGGTGCTGACATGTGGGGCCCGCTGCAGCGTTTAAACTTTTCCAGATTTTCCTAATTTGGTTCAAACTTTGGAGAGCCATAACATTGTGTAGGAACCTCCAAAAATTGTAAAATAAATTTTTTTGGATTCCTCTCAGCGAATACTATCAAGGGGTACAGACCAATGGTTATGAAAATATCTGTGTTTGGCTCATTAATTCAATTAAGGAAAATCTTGTAGGAATTTTTACAGAGGTTCTGTTTATTGGAAAATTCCCAAATTTGGGCAGGACATCCTTCCAAAAATCATTGAACGCCAGTAACAATTTCAGAGTCATTGGACCTCATTTGCTTGGCCAAATGTGGTGTCAATCCTTTATGTCTCTGAAAATGGAAAAAATACACAGAGGCATTTTCAGCATTTCTTATCAACTTCCAAAATTCATATCTCTCTGTTGGAAGCTCTAAAATTGGTTACAAAAATTTTGTTAGAACCATGGACACTTACCCTAATTAGATCTTCCACTGTTAGCCATGTTAAAACTACTGATTTGGGCTCAAAACTCAAAGAAGCCTTGTGCTTGTGGGAATTTTGGAGACCATAAGGTGCAATGAAGTTTCTCCAATGTTTGCTCAGATCATCCTTAGAGAGTCTATTATCCACTGGAAAATCTCAAAACCAATTAAGGGTCCTAAATAGTAGTAGCTATGAATAGAAGTTCAATTCTTATATATATATATATATATTGCTACATTTCATTTAGTGACCAAAGTTGAGGATACGGCGGAGCCGTTGGACGTCCTGCCACCTGAAGCTAACTTTCCATTTGACTCGCAACCAGGCAAGCCCCGGTTTGCATTTAAGTACCTTTTACAAAGTTTTTCATTTGTATCACTTATGTCTAGGTTGAAATGGTTGCATTAGAGTTAAGGTGTTTGAAACCCCACTTGCATGACTTTAAATGCTATGAAGGGTTGGGTAGTTTATAGACTCTAGAGTAGACAATGCCGTGCTAATATGCATAGGATCTCGGTAGAAGTCGAGTAGTTGAAATCTACTCGTGAGGTAAGGCTTTATCACACGGTATGGAATAGAGTAGAAAATGGCTTAAGAGTTGTGAACCTGAGACCCAGCAGGGGGGATAGGATGCAATGAGTGGAGGTCTCACGTGCATAGCCCTGTTGGTGTCGATTGAGGACCGAGTCGTGTGCGGGCCTGATGAACAAGTATCGAACAATACCGGATGGCATACTGACATAAGCAGGAAACCGATGTAATTGGTTAACCTGGGTGCCGAGGTTTACCCAACCGTAAATAGGAGTAGGTTGAGGGTAGCAAGGTGTAAATCTGCCGGTGGGCACAGTCACGCTCCATGCGGGGACCTCCTGCTGTTACGGATGGACCGGTTCGGCATTTCGGTTTCCTTTGAAAGGTTGTTGCATACAACAGAGTAGGAAGGGGTGTGGAATCACGCTTCTGAAAGTGGGTGTATTTGACGTGTTGTCCGGGTGTCTCCTGATTGCAATCACCATCCCTCACGGTTATTTGAGTACCGCTTGTTCCTGTTCTGTGACGTAATAAGAAGAAAAATAAGCCAGATGAATGATAATATGCTGTGATGAATTATTAATGTTTTGAAAACCATGTCTGCTGTAGATTTAGAGCTAATTAAGTTTATTTTCCACTTTGGGCATCACCACATCGGAGGAAAGCGTTTCTTGTTTGATTGTGAACTTCCGATGTGAGAGCTGCCTAAGGCACATGAATCTGTTGCTATAAAACTGAACATAAGGATCAACTTATAGCCGTGTCTTTGTTGCAAAGTCCTTTTTCCTATCTTACACATCCTTGCATGTTGAGTTCCATCCCATCATCATAATCCAATAACCATAACATCATTTCCAATGTCAAGCTCCCCGCTTAACATCCACAACTTCCAAAACCATCAATCCTCTAATCATGAATAAGTCCAAGCCGCTCTTGACCGTGAGCACGGCTGTCATGACAGTTTTGACTCTGCAGAGTTTGTACCACTGTACCCACATGTAGTGATTTCATCCCCCATTGCCGGGTGGACAAAAACAACCTCCATTATGCCAGTGGCCACGAACCACATTCACACTTCCCAGGTGTGTAGCCAGGAGATCACTACGAAGCCTTTACAAAGAGATTCCTGACGAGCGTGGGCCCACTGAGGTTTCACCCCTAACAGCATACAAGAGGCTCCAACCCCGCTGCAGTGGCCCCCTCTTGAGCCTTGTGGTTCATATGGTAGTCCAGCTGACACCTACTCCCCGCACCATCCAACACACCCATACTACGCCGGGGATACACCTAATTAATTGGCCAAGCTGCCCCATCTCAGCATGTGGTTGGCACTGTAAAGCCAGGTTACATGCTCCATGAACCGGTCCTTAGGATCCAGGCAAGTACTAAACACAAACCCGAGTCTCGTGCACCCAGCACACAACCAAAACATCCAACTTGCCTTGATCCCTACCTCTACATAACTCACAATATCTCATTCAAGAGTATGGTAAAATAAACTGATGATCTCATATCCCAAGTATCCCATTCTAAGCATGGCTAAGCATATAATAATAAATGACATGATAAAATAAATCCCAACCCAAGCTACAAGGAAACAAGGTAATGCAATTCTAGGGAAACTTCCTAACATGGGTTTCATATTTCAATTGACAATGCAAATAATTCTAGCTACACATCCTAGCATAGGATCAAAGTGGTCAAGGACACTTGCCTCCTTCTTGCTGCTCTTGAAATGGGTAGTCCTGGTCTTGGAAAGGAATAACATGCTCTTGAGCAGGTTCTACATCATACCATCACACATAGCAAAAGAAAAACAACAATCATAAGACATAGTTCACACTTCTACTTCATACAAACCACACATTCACATTTATGAAAGTCCTTCACCATTATATGTGTTGTAGTTACTTTATGTGTGTTGAGTTGTGGCTTGCATGCTCTTTTAATCATGTGTATATGATTCCTACTTTTGTGTTCCCATTTATACTTACCTACTATTTATATATGAGTTTCCAATAAATTCCTTATATTCAACTACTACACCTTTTCACTACCAAGTATGTATGAAAAGTATTTTTCTTCTCCATATGTGCCTTTAGAATTTTTACCAACCTTAAACAGAATTCTTTGGATTTTAGAAACTCCATTTATCATTTACTAGTTGCTATATTTTCAGATTTATTTTCCTATACATAAATGTGTTCTTTATTATGAAATTAGTAATACACATCATCTAAACAGAATAGGTTCTGGTCCTAAATAATTTAATAACATATTTTGACCTTTGCCTCTGATGTAAACTATTTCACAATTATTTTCCCTATTTTCTAAAACTATTTATTACTTAAAAATATGTCCCTAAATATGAATAATAAATTAAACAGATTCAATTCAGCCCAAAATATGTTTTTATCTTACTCCAAAGTTTTCTAAATACTGAGAAAGTTTTTAATTTAATTATGACAATATGTTTGTCCCACTTTTTAATTTTTAAACACTAGCCACATATTCAATTTCCTAATTTAAATACTAAACAGGGCTAAAAAGGTAAACTCACCCCATTACAGGGTCTATAATATTATTTTCAGAATTTCCAGGGGTCTAGCTACACTTATCAGAGGCGTTTTTCCTAATGTTTATTAAGTCCAGGGGCTAAAACTGATTTTTGAATGAATTTACATGATTTTCTGGAGTTCCAGGGGCTAGATCAGAAGTTTCCGGGGTTAGCTCTTATTTCCCGAGAACCCCAGGGGGTAGCACGTAAGATTTCCAGTCTTTATAACGCGGGTCTGATGTGGACCGTCCGATTTTAAATCGACGACCGAGATTATAACATCGAACCGGTACGTGGGGGTTTAAACCCTACCGTGCGATTTAAAATAAACGGCGCACAAGCGGCCACGTCGCTCTGACCGAGCGCGGGCGGCGCTGCCTGCGGCGCACGGCGGCGGGAAGCGGCGATCTCGCCGGAAACTTTCGGATCTTCGGGAATTCTTCCTAGAACTGTGATTTTATGGCATAGATCGGTAGAGGGGAGGTCGGGGATCTCACCTTGGGGGTTTTATTGAGCTCGGAGGTTCTGGAAGGTGATCGGCGACGAGGTCCGAGGCGAAACCACGGCGAAGCTCGTCGGCGCTGTGTTTACACCGCAAGTCACCGAGTTTTCTGCACCTGCAAGGTTCCCCGGAGGCGGTGGATCAAGACCAGCGAGTTAGATCAGAAATTCCGAACTTAGATCGGCCAGAATTCGTCGGAGAAGTCTCGGTTCTCACCGGAGTAAAAATCGGCGATCGCGGGGGAAAAACAGAACGAGGCCGGGGTTTTTATAGACGGGGGAGGGCGGCGGGTTTGTTTAGATCGAGTGGGAGTCCTCCGGAACCAGAATTCGGCCGGAAATCCGGTCGGTTGCGATCGCGCGCGCGCGGGTGAACAGTCCGAGTTTCGGACGATCGGGGGTTAGGGATGACAGGTGGGTCCCGCCTGTCTGAGAGAGAGAGCGCGGGCGCGCGGCTGTGGGCTGGCGCGAGCGCTGGCTGGGCCGGCTGGTGGGTTTCGGCCCACTGGCCGGTTTTTTTTCTGTTTTCTCTTTTTCTTTTTCTATTTCTTTTCTGATTTGAGTTTAATTTGAATTCCAGTTTGAATTTGAACTTTTGCAAAACATGCAACACGTCCAAAAATTTTTAAATTCCCCTCTTAACATGATTTAGGGTTTTGAATCAAAATTTTGGGGTGTTACAGCTCTACCCCCCTTAAAAGAAATCTCGTCCTCGAGATTGGTGTTTCTAAGAAAACAATTCCGGAAATTGTGCCTTGAGCTCATCTTCCCGCTCCCAGGTGGCTTCCTCTTCTGAGTGATGCTTCCACTGCACCTTGCACATCCGGATTCTTTTATTTCTGGTGAGGCGTTCCTTTGTCTCCAAAATCTTGTATGGTTGCTCGGCATAAGACAAATCCTCAGCTACATCCACTTCATTCATGGGTAACACCTCTTCAAGCGTCCTCAGGCATTTCTTGAGTTGTGACACATGGAATACATCGTGCACATCCGATAGATGAGCCGGTAACTCTAGTTAATACGCCACTTTGCCTTTCCTTTCGAAAACTTGAAAGGGTCCGATGTATCGAGGTGACAACTTCCCTTTCACCTTGAACCGATGAAGTCCTCTGATAGGGGACACCTTGAGATAGACATAGTCTCCTACGTTGAAAACAAGCTCTCTTCTTCGTACATCGACATAGCTCTTTTGGCGTGTCTGTGCTATCCTCAAATTTTTGCGAATTTCCCTCACCTTCTCCTCGGCTTCTTGTAGTAATTCTGGACCAAACACTTTACTTTCCCCCGTTTGGTTCCAAAATAGGGGAGTTCTGCATTTCCTCCCGTACAAAGCTTCAAACAGTGACATCTTTATACTAGCTTGATAGCTGTTGTTATAGGAAAACTCCGCATACGGTAAGTTCTTGTCCCAACTCCTATTGTTTTTGAGTGCACCTGCCCTTAGCATATCTTCAAGGATCCGATTGCTTCTTTCCGTCTGCCCGTCAGTTTGGGGATGATAGGCAGAACTAAAGTTCATATGGGTTCCCATGGTTTCGTGCAACTTCTGCCAGAACCTTGAGGTGAACTGTGTCCCTCGATTCGACACAATCTTCTTTGGCACTCCATGGTAACACACGATCCTTGACATGTACAACTCTGCCAATTTGGATCCGCTGTAGCTTTCTTTCACGGGGATTAAATGAGCTACCTTGGTTAGCCTATCAATGATGACCCATATTGAATCATATCCTGATTGGGTCCTAGGCAATCCCACGATGAAATCCATGCTGATTTCTTCCCATTTCCATTCAGGCACTTTGAGTGGTTGCAATAATCCCGCGGGTCGTTGATGTTCTGCCTTCACCAACTGACATGTGTCACATAGGGCAACATGTTCCGCGACATCTCGCTTCATGCCATACCACCAATACCTGCTCTTAAGGTCCTGGTACATTTTCGTACTCCCAGGATGAATGGAATAGTCAGAATCATGAGCCTCCTTCAAAATCAATTTACGGATCTCCTTTACTTCTGGCACACAGATTCTTTTCCCGTGCCACACCGTTCCTTGTTCATCCTCTCTAAAACCAGGAGCTTTATTTTCCTTGATGAGTTGTCTGATCTCTTGTATCTTCTCGTCTTTCTTTTGACCCTCGCGTATGTCTCGCTCTAGTGTGGAGTCCACTTCCATGGTGATGGCTTCACCACTATTTACTAGACACAGATTGAGCCTTATAACCTCGTCTTTCAATTCTGAAGGCATGTCTTTTAACCTCAACTTATTGACTTGCACTTTCCGACTTAAAGCATCGGCCACGACGTTTGCTTTCCCGGGATGATAGTTGATGCCTACATCAAAGTCATTGATTAGCTCTAACCATCTCCTTTGTCTGAGGTTGAGATCTGGCTGCGTGAAAATGTACTTCAAACTCTTATGATCCGTATATATCTCGGTCCTCTTCCCCATCAAATAGTGCCGCCAAATTTTCAACGCGTGTACCACTGTGGCTAGTTCTAAGTCATGTGTAGGATAGTTTTTCTCGTGCTTCCGAAGCTGCCGGGATGCATATGCCACGACATGCCCTTCTTGCATAAGAACACATCCCAACCCGTTTCCAGAGGCATCACAGTACACCGTGAAGCTCTTTTGCATATCTGGCATAACCAGCACTGGGGCTGTTGTCAATCTTTCCTTTAACTCCTGAAAACTCTTCTCGCACTGCAGCGTCCATGTGAAGGTGATTCCCTTCTCCAACAGTTTGGTGAGAGGTCTCGAGATCTTAGAGAATCCCTCAATAAACCGTCGATAGTATCCAGCCAATCCCAAGAAGCTTCGAACTTCCCCGACATTTTCAGGGGTCTTCCACTTCTGTATATCCTCGATTTTGGCAGGATCCACGGAGATTCCCCCCTCCGAGATTATATGTCCTAAGAAGGGAAGTCTCTTCAGCCAAAACTCACACTTGCTCAACTTGGCATATAGTTGGTGTTCTCTTAGCCTCTGTAATACCAACCTTAGATGTTTCTCATGTTCTTCTTCATCTTTGGAGAAGACGAGAATGTCATCCATGAAAACCACCACAAATTTGTCCAGATATTCCATGAATACCTTGTTCATGAGGTACATGAAGTATGCCAGGGCATTAGTTAGCCCGAAATGCATGACGGTGTATTCATATTGCCCGTACCGAGATACGAAAGTTGTCTTGGGAATATCAGATTGCCTTATCTTGAGTTGGTGGTATCCCGACCTGAGATCAATTTTCGAGAACACACAAGCTCCCCTCAACTGATCAAACAAGTCTTCAATGCGGGGTAATGGGTACTTGTTCTTGATGGTTACCTCATTCAAGGCACGGTAATCCACGCATAACCTTTGGGTTCCGTCCTTCTTGGACACAAATATCACCGGAGCTCCCCATGGTGAGGAACTAGGACGAATATACACCTTCTCCATCAATTCTCTCAAATGATCCTTGAGTTCTTCTAGCTGCTTGGAGTCCATCCGATAAGGTCTTTTGTAAATCGGGGCTGTTCCAGGTACTAGCTCAATTGCAAATTCCACTTCACGATCGGGAGGCATACCTGGCAACTCCTCCGGAAAAACATCTGGATATTCCCTGATGGTCCTGATTTCCTCAACTTTCACCTCAACTTGATTTAATTTAATGTCCCTCCTAGGCTCGTGTATTGTTATGAACTTTACTCTTGTGCCACTAGGGTGAGTTAGTTCCACCGTTCTGGTCGAACAATGGATGATTCCTTTATGTTTGCTCAACCAATCCATACCCAAAATAATATCTATCCCTTGTGAATCTATCACTATGAGGTTAGCAGTAAATACTACCCCATTAATGTCTAGATTCACTTTGGGACACACTTGTCTTGTCCTTATTTCTCCACCTGGAGAGTTTACAGCTAGCATATGGTTCATTTGTGTGGTTGCTAGGTCATGCTTCTTAACAAACCCTTGAGCAATGAACGAGTGGGTAGCACCAGAATCAAACAGCAGGGTTGCAAGGTGTAAATTGGCAGGAAACTTACCAACTACCACGTCGGGTGCCTCTTGTGCTTCCTCCATAGTGACGTGGTTCACCCGTCCTCTCATCACATTCTGCTGTTGTGGCTGCGTGGGCTTCTTCTTTGGGCACTTATGGGCATAGTGCCCCACTTCACCACAGCTAAAACATTGCACCCCAACCTTAGGTGCCTGGCCTTTGTTGTTTTATGGTTGGTTCGGGGGTCCTTGCACTGCTGGTCGAGGTGGATATGCAGGGCGTGGCTGTTGTACAAACTGATGTTGTGGCTGTGCTGGTGCTGCCGGAGGCCTGTAATTCGGGTTGTACCCTCTTGGTGCTGAGTAGGGTACCGCAGCACGGTTCGTCTGCCCTGCAGGTTGCTGCATTAGACGTGGGCGGGTGTTGCTCCCTGAGGCTTGGTGTGACCACCCGGCCTTCCTCTTGTTCTCATTTTCCAAGGCCTTCAGCTTCCTTTCTACCACAAACGCTCTGTCCACCATCTTTTGAAAGCTTTCATACTCATTTGAGGACATTGCACACTGCATCTCTGCGGTAAGTCCTTCCACAAAACAATCTTGTTTCTGCTCATCAGTCTCTATGTCCCGTGGGGCATAACGGGATAGTTGAGTAAATTTAGTGAGGTATTCCCTCACCGTCATGTTTCCCTGCTGCAGTCCCAAAAACTCCTTCCTCTTATTTTTGAGTTCACCTCTTGGGATGTAATGGTTGCGGAAACTACGCTTGAACTCTTCCAAAGTGATGTTCTCAGGGTCATGATGGGCGGCCACGTAGGCGGTCCACCAATCAGCAGCAGGTCCATGCAATTGATGAGAGGCAAACAGCACCCTCTCATACCCTTGGCATTGTATGATCCTCATCTTACTTTCAATGGTCTTCAGCCAATCATCTGCCTCCAGAGGTTCAGCAGCACTTGCAAACTTTGGAGGTTGAGTTCCTAGAAACTCACTCAACCGTGGTTGGCGTGGTGCAGCTTGTGGAGGTGGAACTTGAGGCAAGTTGGCCACCACTTGAGTCAAGTTCTGGATGATCTGATTTTGATTCTCCAGCATTTGGTGGAGGGGATCAACTCCTTCACGGCGACCACCCCGGTCCTGGCCTCCAGAAAGATGAGGGTTGCATGCCTCATCGTTGTTGTTGGCGGGGTTGGCAGCACATCCTTTTCCTCTTCCAGCCATCTGGCAGAATCAACCAATGTTAATTTGAAAGCATTTAGTACCATCTTACTACTTTCATTTGTTTGTACTTTGAAGTGTTGAGGCTTTGTTATTCTTCTCTAAGGTTTCATTTTTCACACAAAAATAAATGCAATATTATATCATGGGGGTTCACACATCAAAACAAAACAATCTAAAGACGAGGCTGTGGACAATTGCTCATGGCTTCCACAACTCACGTCACACACCAAGCATTATCACACCATTAACTTAACGACTCGCTTATTCGACATCTTGCTGACTAAGGGAGGGACTCTACACTACTCGTTTTCTTGAGCTGGCTCCTCGGGATCTTCCTCTTCATTTCGGCTGCCTTCTGACTCTGCTTTGGGTGGGGAGGCTGCTGGTGGAGAAGTGCGACGACGCCTGATCGCTCGGCGATCCGGGGAGTCAGGAGTCCATGTATCATTTATGGTGACACACAGTTCATTTCCATCTCCTCTTTCTCTCGCCCTTAAGCAGGCTCGCAGCATCGCCTCCGTTTCCTTCAGGGTGTCTCGGACATCCTGAAGCTCTTGTTGACACTCCTGCAGTCGAGTGCTGAGCATAGCAGCATCTTCCAAGCACAAGTCCATGTGCTCATGGGAAGTCCCTTGCTGCACTGGTGGGTGCTTGTACTCCGTGGTACCACTCTCACGTTGGAGGACATACATGTACTCAGTTTTGTCCAAGTGGCGACGATAGATGTGGCTCTGGCAGGTGATGGCCTCCCAGGTGACATCTTTCTCTGCATCGACCTGTGTTGCTCGACAAGCTGGAGAGTGGTGAATCTTAAGCAGCTGATTTTCGTGTATAATTCTCATCTCTGAACTCCATTCTTCCCTCTTCTCACGGATGGTCCTGGTGGAGTTATAGTGGATGATTAGCTTGCCTGTATTGTCGGCGGCTTCGAGCATACGTCGAAGACGGCGCAACAAGCCTCCTACTGCCAATCCGTAGGAAAGGTACGTCACTGGACGACCCTCCTCTCTTTCGGCAAGGGCAACTACGGGAACTCTCCCTCCTGTGGACTTGCGAGCGGTGCGAATCATGCGAACAATCTAAAAACAAAAAAGCATTTAAACTTAGGTTAGATAAACTTTTAAACAAAAATACTATTTTGAAGGAAAATTGGGGTAAGATGAAGAAAGTGACTTCATTAAATAACACTTTTCAACACACACCTTGTAAAATAGTTTTTAAGAAAATAGGGCCCTTAAATACGTCCATTTCTACCTAGGTCCACGTTCCTACGGGCAACCTTGGCTCTGATACCACCTCTGTCACACCCGGTTTTTCCGAAGAAAACAACCAAGTGAATATCACATGTATGCCAGGATCAATTTCTCATACATGTGATGACAAATAGTGAGGCATCATTTATTACAAGCCAGGTGTCAAATATAAATACGTCTTACATCGCAAGTGTCTCAATGGACAATAATACGTTCATCACAAGTAAATAAACTAGCAGCGGAATATTATTCATGAGGGCTCCATCACAGGCGTTGCCCGGGGGTCTCCATGAACCTAGAAACCTTCTTCGGGTCCAAAGTCTTCGTCATTATACACCACCTCAATATCTTGACCTGAGCAGCAATATAAACCAACAAATATGCAAGGTTGAGTACCAATGGTACTCAGCAAGTGTGGGAAAATTATATCATGCATGGCTAGAACAAGGAGAGGTTGAACTCATGGTTAAAGCACTACGCAATTAATACCTATCACCTTAGCTTATTAAGCACCTACATTACTACACAAGTGAAATGGTCCCAATCTCCCATTCTATCATCATAATCCAATAACCATAACATCATTTCCAATGTCAAGATCCCCGCTTAACATCCACAACTTCCAAAACCATCAATCCTCTAATCATGAATAAGTCCAAGCCGCTCTTGACCGTGAGCACGGCTGTCATGACAGTTTTGACTCTGCAGAGTTTGTACCACTGTACCCACATGTAGTGATTTCATCCCCCGTTGCCGGGTGGACTAAAAGAACCTCCATTATGCCAGTGGCCACGAACCACATTCACACTTCCTAGGTGTGTAGCCAGGAGATCACTACGAAGCCTTTACAAAGGGATTCCCGACGAGTGTGGGCCCACTGAGGTTTCACCCCTAACAGCATACAAGAGGCTCCAACCCCGCTGCAGTGGCCCCCTCTTGAGCCTTGCGGTTCATATGGTAGTCCAGCTGACACCTACTCCCCGCACCATCCAACACACCCATACTACGCCGGGGATACACCTAATTAATTGGCCAAGCTGCCCCATCTCAGCATGTGGTTGGCACTGTAAAGCCAGGTTAGATGCTCCATGAACCGGTCCTTAGGATCCAGGCAAGTACTAAACACAAACCTGAGTCTCGTGCACCCTGCACACAACCAAAACATCCAACTTGCCTTGATCCCTACCTCTACATAACTCACAATATCTCATTGAAGAGTATGGTAAAATAAACTGATGATCTCATATCCCAAGTATCCCATTCTAAGCATGGCTAAGCATATAATAATAAATGACATGGTAAAATAAATCCCAACCCAAGCTACAAGGAAACAAGGTAATGCAATTCTAGGGAAACTTCCTAACATGGGTTTCATATTTCAATTGACAATGCAAATAATTCTAGCTACACATCCTAGCATAGGATCAAAGTGGTCAAGGACACTTGCCTCCTTCTTGCTGCTCTTGAAATGGGTAGTCCTGGTCTTGGAAAGGAATAACTTGCTCTTGAGCAGGTTCTACATCATACCATCACACATAGCAAAAGAAAAACAACAATCATAAGACATAGTTCACACTTCTACTTCATACAAACCACACATTCACATTTATGAAAGTCCTTCACCATTATATGTGTTGTGGTTACTTTATGTGTGTTGAGTTGTGGCTTGCATGCTCTTTTAATCATGTGTATATGATTCCTACTTTTGTGTTCCCATTTATACTTACCTACTATTTATATATGAGTTTCCAATAAATTCCTTATATTCAACTACTACACCCTTTTCACTACCAAGTATGTATGAAAAGTATTTTTCTTCTCCATATGTGCCTTTAGAATTTTTACCAACCTTAAACTGAATTCTTTGGATTTTAGAAACTCCATTTATCATTTACTAGTTGCTATATTTTCAGATTTATTTTCCTATACATAAATGTGTTCTTTATTATGAAATTAGTAATACACATCATCTAAACAGAATAGGTTCTGGTCCTAAATAATTTAATAACATATTTTGACCCTTGCCTCTGATGTAAACTATTTCACAATTATTTTCCCTATTTTCTAAAACTATTCATTACTTAAAAATGTGTCCCTAAATATGAATAATAAATTAAACAGATTCAATTCAGCCCAAAATATGTTTTTATTTTACTCCAAAGTTTTCTAAATACTGAGAAAGTTTTTAATTTAATTATGACAATATGTTTGTCCCACTTTTTAATTTTTAAACACTAGCCACATATTCAATTTCCTAATTTAAATACTAAACAGGGCTAAAAAGGTAAACTCACCCCATTACAGGGTCTATAATATTATTTTCAGAATTTCCAGGGGTCTAGCTACACTTATCAGAGGCGTTTTTCCTAATTTTTATTAAGTCCAGGGGCTAAAACTGATTTTTGAATGAATTTACATGATTTTCTAGAGTTCTAGGGGCTAGATCAGAAGTTTCCGGGGCTAGCTCTTATTTCCCGAGAACCCTAGGGGGTAGCACGTAAGATTTCCAGTCTTTATAACGCGGGTCTAACGTGGACCGTCCGATTTTAACCGACGGCCGAGATTATAACATCGAACCGGTACGCGGGGGTTTAAACCCTACCGTGCGATTTAAAATAAACGGCGCACAAGCGACCACGTCGCTCTGACCGAGCGCGGGCGGCGCTGCCGGCGGCGCACGGCGGCGGGAAGCGGCGATCTCGCCGGAAACTTTCGGATCTTCGGGAATTCTTTGAGAAACTGTGATTTTATGGCATAGATCGGTAGAGGGGAGGTCGGGGATCTCACCTTGGGGGTTTTCTTGAGCTCGGAGGTCCTGGAAGGTGATCGGCGACGAGGTCCGAGGTGAAACCACGGCGAAGCTCGTCGGAGTTGTGTTTACACCGCAAGTCACCGAATTTTCTGCACCTGCAAGGTTCCCCGGAGGCGGTGGATCAAGACCAGCGAGTTAGATCGGAAATTCCGAGCTTAGATCGGCCAGAATTCGCCGGAGAAGTCTCGGTTCTCACCGGAGTAAAAATCGGCGATCGCGGGGGAAAAACAGAACGAGGCCGGGGTTTTTATAGACGGGGGAGGGCGGCGGGTTTGTTTAGATCGAGTGGGAGTCTTCCAGAACAAGAATTCGGCTGGAAATCCGGTCGGTTGCGATCGCGCGCACGCGGGTGAACAGTCCGAGTTTCGGACGATCGGGGGTTAGGGATGACAGGTGGGTCCCGCCTGTCTGAGAGAGAGAGCGCGGGCGCGCGGCTGCGGGCTGGCGCGGGCGCTGGCTGGGCCGGCTGGTGGGTTTCGGCCCACTGGCCGGTTTTTTTTCTGTTTTCTCTTTTTCTTTTTCTATTTCTTCTCTGATTTGAGTTTAATTTGAATTCCAGTTTGAATTTGAACTTTTGCAAAACATGCAACACGTCCAAAAATTTTTAAATTCCCCTCTTAACATGATTTAGGGTTTTGAATCAAAATTTTGGGGTGTTACACCACCCCGACGTGCACCGAAGATCATCGCCGTTGAAGCTCGCCGCCGACCGACTTCCAGGGCCTCCGAGTGCAGGAAAACCCCTCAGTGAGCATCCCCTAACCCTCCGCAGCCGATCCGTGCAAAAAGATGTGAGTTCTAACGTGTAGCGGCAAAAGCCGAGGCTATGCCGGTGAGATCGCCACCCCCGCCGCCGCGCGCGCGGGCTGGTTCCGGCCAGGCCGACGTGGCCCCTTGAGGGCCGTCTATTTTAAATCGCACGGTAGAAATAAAACCCACGCGTACCGGTTCGGCGATCTAATCTGAGCCGTCTGTTTTAAATCGGACGGTCCACGTCAGCTCCGCGTTATAAAGGCCGGGATTCTTATGCGCTACCCCCTGGGGATCTCAGAAAATACGAGCTAGCCACGGAAACTTCTGATCTAGCCCCTGGAACTTAAGAAAAATTTGTGTAAATTCATTTAAAATCAGTTTTAGCCCCTGGACTTAATAAAAATTAGGAAAACCCCTCTGTTATGTGTAGTTAGACCCTTGAGAATTTATGAAATAGCAAATTAGACCCTGCAGTAGGGTGGATTTACCTTTTTGACCCTATATGATATTAAATTCAGAAAATTGAATATGTGACTATGATTTAAATTTAAAAGGGTAAGGCAAACACATGTGCAAATTCAAATTTAAACTATCCGAGCACTTGGAAATCTTTAGAATGGGTTAAAAATAGATTTTAGGCTGAAATGAAATCTGCCTAAGTGTTGTTCATATTTATTAGTTCTAGAAACACATTTTTAGGCTAGGAATTAATTCTGAAAACTGATAAAATAAATTTAAATTAGTTCACATCAGAGGAGAAGTTCAAAAATATATTATTTAATATTTTAAGATCAGAACCTATTCTTTTGAGATGATAAGTCCTACTATTTAATATTAAAACTCACTTTTAGGCATAGAAAATAAATCTAGAAAATATAGGAAAATAGGTATGGATAATTAGAAAATGATAAATTAAGTCTCCAAATCCAAAGACTTCAGTTTAGGATTTGGTAGAAGATCTGAAAACTTATTTGGAGTAGGAAATTGCCTTTCATGCAAACTTTGTGGCTAAGAAGTGTATTAATCAAATATAAAGGATTTGTTCAAATTGGCTATTCATATATAGAGTGCAAATAGAAATCTGAATACAAAAGTTAGAAATAACATATATATATATGTTTAAAAGTGCATGTAGGCCTAAAATCAACACATCTAGGGTAACCACAACACTTAAATGTGAATGACTTTCATATGTATGTATGTATGTTTGGTTTGCATGAGTGAAAGTGTGAACTATGGCTTATGGATTGTTGCTTTCTTTTGCTATGTGTAATGGCATGAGTAGAACCTGCCCCAGAGCAAGTCCTCCCCTTCCAAGACCAAGACTTTCCATTCTCAGAGCAGCAGGAAGGAGGCAAGTGTCCTTGACCACTTTGATCCTATACTAGGATGTGTAGATAGAATTCTTTGCATTGTCAATTGAAATGTGAAACCGATGCTAGGAAGTTTCCCTAGAATTGCATTACCTTGTTTCCTTGTAGCTTGGGTTGGGATTTATTTTATCATGTCATTTATTTATATGCTTAAGCTTAGCCATGCTTAGAATGGGATAATTGGGATATGAGATCATCAATTTATTTACCTTACTCTTGAATTAGATATTATGAGTTATGTAGAGGTAGGGATCGAGGCAAGTTGGATGATTTGGTTGGCGCTGGGTGCACGAGACTCGGGTTTGTGTTTAGTACTTGTATGGATCCTAAGGACCGGTTCATGGAGCATGTAACTTGGCTTTACCGTGCCAACCACATGCTGAGATGGGGCAGCTTGGCCAATTAATTAGGTGTATCCCCGACGTAGTATTGGTGTGTTGGATGGTGCGGGGAATAGGTGTCAGCTGGACTACCATATGAACCGCAAGGCTCAAGAGGGGGCCACTGCAGCGGGGTTAGAGCCTCTTGTATGCTATTAGGGGTGAAACCTCAGTGGGCCCACGCTCATCGGGAATCCCTTTGTAAAGGCTTCGTAGTGATCTCCTGGCTACACACCTGGGAAGTGTGAATGTGGTTCGCAGCCACTGGCATAATGGAGGCTCTTTTAGTCCACCCGGCATCGGGGGATGAAATCACTGTGGGTACAGTGGGGCAAACTCTGCAGAGTCAAAACTGTCATGACAGCCGTGCTCACGGTCAAGAGCGTCTTGGACTTATTCATGATTAGAGTATGATGAATTTCGAAATTGAGGATGTTAAGCGGGGAGCTTGTAATAAATGATGCTTCACTATTTGTCATCACATGTATGAGAGAATGATCCTGGCATACATGTGGTATTCACACGGTTGTTCTTCAGAGAAACCGGGTGTGACAGAAGTGGTATCAGAGCCAAGGTTGCCCGTAGGAACGTGGACCTAGGTAGAAATGGACATATTTAAGGACCCTATTTTCTTAAAAACTATTTTACAAAGGTGTGGGTTGAAAAGTGTTATTTAATGGGTCACTTTTGTTCACCATGCCCCAACTTCTATTCAAAATACGATTTTTATTTAAATCTTATTTAACTTAATTTTAAATGCTTTATGTTTTAGATGGTTCGCATGATCCGCACCGCCCGCAAGTCCACCGGAGGGAGAGTTCCGGTAGTTGCCCTTGCCTTGAGAGAGGAGAACCGTCCGGTGACGTACCACTCCTACGGATTGGCAGTAGGAGGCTTGTTGCGCCGTATTTGGCGTATGCTCCATGCCGCCGGCAATACGGACAAGCTAATCATACACTACAGATCCACCTGGACCATCTGTGAGAAGCGAGAAGAATGGAGTTCAGAAATGAGGATTATCCATGAAAATCAGCTGCTCAAGATCCACCGCTCTCTAGCTTGTCGGGCGACACAGGTCGATGCTGAGAAGGATGTCACCTGGGAGGCCATCACCTGCCAGAGTTACATCAACCGTCGCCACGTGGACAGGACTGAGTACATGTATGTCCTCCAGCGTGAGAGTGACACCACGGAGTACAAGTACCCGCCAGTGCAGCAGGGGACTTCCCATGAGCACATGGACCTGTGCTTGCAGGATGCTGCTATGCTCAGCACTCGACTGCAGGAGTGTCAGCAGGAGCTTTAGGATGTTCGTGACACCCTGAAGGAGACCGAGGTGTTGCTTCGAGCCAGCTTGATGGTGAGAGAAAAAGGAGATGGGAATGAACTGTGTGTCACCATGAATGACACATGGACTCCTCACTCCCCAGACCGCCGGGCGAGCAGGGGTCGCTGCACTTCTCCACCAGCAGCTTCCCCACCCAAAGTGGAATCAGAGGGCAGCCGCAATAATGAGGAAGACCCCGAAGAGCCAGCTCAGTGATACGAGTCGTTTAGAGTTATTTCCCTTATTTCAGCAGGTTATCGAGTAGTCGAGTCAATACCTTAGTTATTTGTGTGTTAATGTTTGGTGTGTGACGTGAGTTGTGGAAGCCATGGGCATTTGTCCACAACCTCGTCTTTAGGATGCTTTGCTTTGATGTGTGAACCCCTATGAATTAAGAGTGCATTTATTTTCGCGTGAGATGTGACTCCAAAAAATCTACGTGAAACCCTCAGAAAATGTTTAATATATTAAGGCCTCAAAAGTTTAAGTTTAAATAAGCAATTTGGGAAGTTAATACGTAATGCTTTAAGTTAACATTTGGTTGATCATGATAGATGGCTGGAAGAGGAAAGGGTCATGGTGCCAACCCCGCCAACAACAACGATGAGGCCGGCAACCCTATCTTTCTGGAGGACAAGACAGGGGTGGTCGCCGCGAAGGAGCTGATCCTATCCACCAGATGCTTGAAAATCAGAATCAGCTCATCCAGAGTCTATCTCAAGTGGTGGCCAACTTGCACCAAGCTCCACCCCCACAAGCTGCACCACGCCAACCAAGGTTGAGTGAGTTTCTGGGAACTCAACCTCCAAAGTTTGCAAGTGCTGCTGAACCTCTGGAGGCAGATGACTGGTTAAAGACCATAGAGAGCAAGATGAGGATCATACAATGTCAAGGGTATGAGAGGGTGCTGTTTGTCTCTCACCAATTGCATGGACCTGCTGCTGATTGGTGGACCGCTTTCGTGGCAGCCCATCATGATCCCGAGAACATCACTTGGGAAGAGTTCAAGCGCAGTTTCCGCAACCATTACATACCAAGGGGTGAACTCAAAAATAAGAGAAAGGAGTTCTTGGGACTGCAGCAAGGAAACATGACTGTGAGGGAATACCTCACTAAATTCACCCAACTATCCCGTTATGCACCACGGGACATCGAAACTGATGAGCAGAAACAGGACTGCTTTGTGGAAGGACTTACTATGGAAATACAGTGTGCAATGTCCTCCAACGAGTATGAAAGCTTCCAAAAGATGGTAGACATAGCATTTGTTGTGGAGAGGAAGCTGAAGGCCTTGGAGAATGAAAACAATAGGAAGGCGGGATGGTCACACCAAGCCTCAGGCAGCAACACACGCCCACGTCTGATGCAGCAACCCGCAGGGCAGACGAGCCGTGCTGTGGTACCCTACTCAGCATCCAGAGGGTACAACCCGAATTTCAGGCCTCCGTCAGCACCAGCACAGCCGCAACGTCAGTTTGTGCAGCAGCCTCGCCCCACATATCAACCTCGAACAGCAGTACAAGGACCACCGAATCAACCCCAAGACAACAAAGGCCAGACACCTAAGGTTGGGGTGCAATGCTTCAACTGTGGTGAAGTGGGGCACTACGCCCATATGTGCCCAAAGAAGAAGCCCATGCAGCCACAACAGCAGAATGTGATGCGAGGACGGGCGAACCAAGTGACCATGGAGGAAGCGCAAGAAGCCCCTGACATGGTAATTGGTAAGTTTCCTGCCAATTTACACATTGCAACCCTGTTGTTTGATTCTGGTGCTACCCACTCGTTCATTGCTCAAGGGTTTGTTAAGAGGCATGATCTAGCAACAACACAAATGAACCATATGCTAGCAGTGAACTCTACAGGGGGAGAAATAAGGACAAGACAAGTGTGTCCTAAGGTGAATCTAGACATTAATGGGGTAGTATTTTCTGCAAACCTCATAGTGATAGACTCACAAGGGATAGATATTATTTTGGGTATGGATTGGTTGACCAAACATAAGGGAATCATCCATTGTTCCACAAGAACGGTGGAACTAACTCACCCTAGTGGCACAAAAGTGAAGTTCATGGCCATGCAAGAGCCTAGGAGGGACATTAAACTCAATAAAGTTGAGGTGGAAGTGGGAGAAATAAGGATTATCAAGGAATATCCAGATGTTTTTCCGGAGGAGTTGCTAGGTATGCCTCCAGATCCTGAAGTGGAATTCGCGATTGAGCTAGTGCCTGTGACAGCTCCAATATACAAGAGGCCTTATCGGATGGACTCCAAACAGCTGGAAGAGCTCAAGTTACATATAAGGGAATTGACGGAGAATGGGTATATTCGTCCTAGTTCCTCACCATGGGGAGCTCCAGTGATATTTGTACCCAAGAAAGATCGAAACCCAAAGGTTATGTGTAGAATACCGTGCTTTGAATGAAGTAACCATCAAGAACAAGTACCCATTACCCCGCATAGAAGACTTATTTGATCAGTTGAGGGGAGCTTGTGTGTTCTCAAAAATTGATCTCAGGTCAGGATACCACCAACTTAAGATAAGGCAAACTGACATTTTAAAGACAGCTTTCATATCTCGGTACGGGCTGTATGAATACACCGTCATGCCTTTCAGGCTAACCAATGCCCCGATATACTTCTTGTATCTCATGAACAAGGTATTCATGGAATATCTGGACAAAATTGTGGTGGTTTTCATTGATGACATTCTCGTCTTCTCCAAAGATGAAGAAGAACATTAGGGACATTTAAGGTTGTTGTTGCAAAAGCTGAGAGAACACCAACTATATGCCAAGTTGAGCAAGTGTGAGTTTTGGCTGAAGAAAGTTCCCTTCTTAGGACATATAATCTCGGAGGGAGGAATCTCCGTAGATCCCACCAAGATCGAGGATGTGCAGAAGTGGAAGACCCCTGAAAATGTCGGGGAAGTTCGAAGCTTCTTAGGATTGGCTAGGTATTATCGACGGTTTATCGAGGGTTTCTTCAAGATTTCGAGACCCCTCACCAAATTGTTAGAAAAGGGAATCACATTCACATGGACATCGCAGTGCAAGACGAGTTTTCAAGAACTGAAGAAAAGATTGACAACAGGCCTAGTGCTAGTTATGCCAGATATGCGGAAGAACTTTTCGGTGTACTACGATGCCTCTGGAAACGGGTTGGGATGTGTTCTCATGCAAGAGGGGCATGTCATGGCTTATGCGTCCCGGCAGCTCCGGAAACACGAGAAGAACTATCCTACACATGACCTAGAGCTAGCCGCAGTGGTACATGCATTGAAGATCTGGCGTCATTACTTGATTGGAAAGAGGACAGAGATATATACGGATCATAAGAGCTTAAAGTACATTTTCACACAGCCAGATCTCAACCTCAAACAAAGGAGATGGTTAGAGCTGATCAACGACTTTGATGTGGGCATCAACTATCATCCTGGGAAAGCGAACGTTGTGGCAGATGCTTTAAGCTGGAAGGTGCAGGTCAATAGGTTGAGCTTAAAGGACATGTCTACAGAATTGAAGGAAGAGGTTATAAAACTCAATCTATGTCTGGTGAATAGTGGTGAGGCCATCGCCATGGAAGTGGACTCCACATTAGAAAAAGACATACGCAATGAATTGATTTTGAAGGAGGCTCATGATTCAGACTATTCCATTCATTCTGGGAGTACGAAGATATATCAAGACCTCAAGAACAGGTATTGGTGGTATGACATGAAGCGGGTAGACGAAAAGAACCAATCAGATCCTTGAAGATATGCTGAGAGCGTGTGCGCTCAAGAACAATAGGAGTTGGGATAAGAACTTACCGTATGTGGAGTTCTCCTATAACAACAGCTATCAGGCTAGTATGAAGATGTCACCCTTTGAGGCTTTATATGGGAGGAAGTGCAGAACTCCACTATTTTGGAACCAAACAGGGGGAAGTAAAGTGTTTGGGCCCGAATTACTACAAGAAGCCGATGCGAAGGTAAGGGAAATCCGCAACAACTTGACGATAGCACAGACCCGACAAAAGAGCTATGCCGATGTACGGAGAAGAGAGCTCGTTTTCAACGTGGGGGACTATGTCTATCTCAAGGTGTCCCCTATCCGAGGACTTCGTCGGTTCAAGGTGAAAGGGAAGTTATCACCTCGATAAATCGGACCCTTTCAGATTCTGGAGAGGAAAGGCGAAGTGGCGTATCAACTCAAACTACCGGCTCGCCTATCGGATGTGCACGATGTATTCCATGTGTCACAGCTCAAGAAATGTCTAAGGACGCCTGAAGAGATGTTACCCATGAATGAGGGTTACGTAGGAGAGGATCTGTCTTATGCCGAGCAACCGGTCAAGGTTTTGGAGACAATGGAACGCCTCACAAGAAATAAAAGAATCCGGATGTATAAGGTGCAGTGAAAGCATCACTCGGAAGAGGAAGCCACATGGGAGCGAGAAGACAAGCTTAAGGCACAGTTTCCGGAATTGTTTTCCTATAGCCACCAATCTCGAGGACGAGATTTCTTTTAAGTGGGGTAGAGCTGTAACACCCCAAAATCTGCTAAAGAGGGGAATTTAAAATTTTTTGGACGTGTTGCATGTGGTGCAGAAATTCAAATTCAAACTGGATTTCAAAATCAAATCAAAACAGAAAAGAAAAGGAAAAAGAAAAAGAAAAAGAAAAAGAAAACCCAAAACCGGCCAGTGGGCCGAAACCCGCCAGCCAGCCCAATCCCCCGCGTCAGCCCAAACCCACGCCCCCCTCTTTTCCTCTCACTGACAAGCGGGGCCCGCGTGTCATCCCTCACCTCCCGCGCGCCCCACCCGACCCCGGACTCTTCTCTCGCGCCCGATCAAAACAACCCCCCGAACCCACGCGCCCAGCCCCGATTTCCTGTCCTGGACGCCCACAACTTGATTGTAACACCCCAAAAACCTGTTAAGAGGGGAATTTAAAAATTTTTTAACATATTGCATGTGGTGCAGAAATTCAAATTCAAATTGGAATTCAAATTTAAATCAAACCAGAAAAGAAAAGGAAAAGGAAAAAGAAAAAGAAAACCCCCCGGCCAGTGGGCCGAAAACCCACCAGCCGGCCAACCCGTCCCCGCGCCAGCTGTCACACCCGGTTTCTCCGAAGAACAACCGAGTGAATATCACATGTATGCCAGGATCATTTTCTCATACATGTGATGACAAATAGTGAAGCATTATTTATTACAAGCCAAGTGTCGAATATAAAAATGTCTTACAAAGCATACGTCTCGATGGACGATAATAAGTTTATAACATGTAAATAAACTAGCAGCAGAAATATTATTCTTGTGGGCTCCATCACAGGCGTTGCCCGGGGGACTCCATGAACCTAGAATCCTTCTTCGGGTCCAAAGTATTGGTCATTGAACACCACATCATCCCCTTGACCTGAGCAACAATTTAAACCAACAAATATGCAAGTTTGAGTACCATTGGTACTCAGCAAGTGTGGGAAAGTTATGGCATGCATGGCTAGAGCAAGGAGACGTTGAACTCATGGTTAAAGCACTACGCAATTAATACCTATCCCCTTAGCTTATTAATCATCTACATTACTACACAGGTGAAATGGTCCCAATCTCCCATCCCATCATCATAATCAAATAACCATAACATCATTTCCAATGTTAAGCTCCCCGCTTAACATCCACAACTTCCAAAGTCATCATCCTATAATCATGAATAAGTCCAAGACGCTCTCGACCGTGAGCACGGCTGTCATGACAGTTTTGACTCTGCAGTGTTTGCACCACTGTACCCACATGTAGTGATTTCATCCCCCGTTGCCGGGTGGACTAAAAGAACCTCCATTATGCCAGTGGCTACGAACCACATTCACACTTCCCAGGTGTGTAGCGAGGAGATCACTACAAAGCCTTTACAAAGGGATTCCCGACGAGCGTGGGCCCACTAAGATTTCACCCCTAACAGCATACAAGAGGCTCCAACCCCGCTGCAGTGTTCCCCTCTTGAGCCTTGCGGTTCATATGGTAGTCCAGCTGACACCTATTCCCCGCACCATCCAACACACCCATACTACGCTGGGGATACACCTAATTAATTGGCCAAGCTGCCCGATCTCAGCATGTGGTTGGCATGGTAAAGCCAGGTTACATGCTCCATGAACCGGTCCTTAGGATCCAAGCAAGTACTAAACACAAACCCGAGTCTCGTGCACCCAACACCAACCAAATCATCCAACTTGCCTCGATCCCTACCTCTAAATAACTCATAATATCTTATTCAAGAGTAAGGTAAACAAATTGATGATCTCATATCCCACTTATCCCACTCTAAGCATGGCTAAGTATAAGTAATATGAATGAATGACATAATAAAATAAATCCCAACCCAAGCTTCAAGGAAACAAGATAATTCAATTCTAGGGAAACTTCCTATCATGGGTTTCATATTTCAATTGACAATGCAAATAATTCTATCTACACATCCTAGCATAGGATCAAAGTGGTCAAGGACACTTGCCTTCTTCCAGCTGCTCTGGGAATGGATAGTCCTGATCTTGGAAAGGGAGAACTTGCTCTGGGGCAAGTTCTACTCAGGCCAATACATATAGCAAAAGAAAACACAATCCATAAGACATAGTTCACACTTTCACTTCATGCAAAACACACATACATACCTATGAAAGTCATTCACATTTCTAAGTGTTGGGGCTACTCTACATGTGTTGATTTTTGGTCTATATGCACTTTTAAACATATGTATATGGTTTCTAAGTTTTGTATTCAGATTTTTATTTGCACACTATATATATGAATTTCAATTCTAAACAAATTCTTTATATTCAATTAACACACTCTTTAGCTACCAAGTTTGCATGGAAGGTAATTTCCTATTCCAAGTGGGTTTTTAAACCTTCTACCAAATCCCAAACTGAAGTCTTTGGATTTGGAGACTTCATTTATCATTTTCTAATTATGCATACCTATTTTTCCTTTATTTTCCAGATTTATTTTCTATGCCTAAAAGTGAGTTTTAAATATTAAATAGTAGGGCATAACGTCTAAACACAATAGGTTCTGATCTAATATATTAAATAATATGTTTTTGAACTTCTCCTCTGATGTGAACTAATTTAAATTCATTTTACCAATTTTCAGAATTAATTATTAACCTAAAAATGTGTTCCTAGAACTAATAAATATGAACCACACCCAAACAGATTTCATTTCAGCCTAAAATTTATTTTTAGTTCATTCTAAAGTTTTCCAAGTGTTATTAGAGTTTAAACTCGAATTAGCACTTGTGTTTGCCTTTCCTTTTAAATTTAAATCCTAGTCACATATTCAATTTTCTAAATTTAATACCATATAGGGTCAAAAAGGTAAATTCACCCTACTACATGGTCTAATTTATTATTTTAAGAATTTCCAAGGGCCTAACTATGCATAACAGAGGGGATTTGCTAATTTTTATTAAGTCCAGGGGCTAAAACTGATTTTTAATTGAATTTACATGAATTTCTGAAGTTCCAGGAGCTAGATCAGAAGTTTCCGGGGCTAGCTCTTATTTTCCCAGATCCCAGGGGGTAGCGCGCAAGAATCCCGACATTTATAATGCGGGGCCGACGTGGACCGTCCGATTTTAAACAGACGGCTCAGATTAGATCGCCGAACCGGTACGCGCAGGTTTTAATTCTACCGTGCGATTTAAAATAGACGGCGCATAAGCGGCCACGTCGCTCTGACCGTGCGCGGGCGGCGCTGTCCGGCGGCGCGAGGCGGCGCTAGGCGGCGATCTCGCCAGAGAACATCGGATCATCGTCTATATCTCCTAAAACTGGGATTTTATGACATAGATCCGTAGAGGGGAGGTCGTGGATCTCACCTCGGGGTTTTTGTTGAGCTCGGAGGTCCTGGAAGACGGTCGGCGACGAGGTCCGAGATGGAATCGCTGCGGTGCTCGTCGGAGCTATGCCTAGAGCGCAAACCACCGAGCCTTCTGCACCTGCGTGATTCCCCGGAGGCGGTGGAACACGATTGGCGCGTTAGATCGGAAAATCCGAGCAGGGATCGAGAGAAAACGGTGATCGGAGCTTCGGTTCTCACTGGGAGGAAAAACAGCCGATCGTGGGGGAAAAACGGGGCGATGCCGGTGTTTTTATAGACGAGGGAGGGCGGTGTGTCGGTTTAGATCGAGCCGGAGTCGTCTGGGACCGGGAGTCGGGCTGGGGACGCGGAATTCCGGAGTCGGTTGCGATCGGGCGCGCGCGGAGGAGTCCGGCTGTTGGCGCGAGCGGGAGGTGAGGGATGACATGCGGGTCCCGCGTGTTAGTGAGAGAGAGGGGAGCGCGCGGCTACGGGCTGGCGCGGGGGCGGGTGGGCCGGCTGGTGGGTTTCTGCCCACTGGCCGGGGTTTTGTTTTTTTTTCTTTTTCTCTTCTGTTTTGAGTTGAATTTGAATTCCAATTTGAGTTTGGATTTCTACACCACATGCAATACGTCCAAAAATTTTTAATTTCCCCTCTTAACAGAATTAGGGGTGTTTCAGCTCTACCCCCCTTAAAAGAAATCTCGTCCTCGAGATTGGTGGTTCTAGGAAAACAATTCCGGAAACTGTGCCTTAAGCTCGTCTTCTCGCTCCCATGTGGCTTCCTCTTCCGAGTGATGCTTCCACTGCACCTTGCACATCCGGATTCTTTTATTTCTTGTGAGGCGTTCCATTGTCTCCAAAATCTTGAACGGTTGCTCGGCATAAGACAGATCCTCGGCTACGTCAACCTCGTTCATGGGTAACATCTCTTCAGACGTACTTAGGCATTTCTTGAGCTGTGACACATGGAATACATCATGCACGTCCGATAGGCGAGCCGGTAATTCTAGTTGATATGCCACTTCGCCTTTCCTCTCCAGAACTTGAAAGGGTCCGTATCGAGGTGATAACTTCCCTTTCACCTTGAACCGACGAAGTCCTCGGATAGGGGACACCTTGAGGTAGACATAGTCCCCCACGTTGAAAACGAGCTCTCTTCTCCGTACATCGGCATAGCTCTTTTTTTGTGTTTGTGCTATGCTCAAGTTGTTGCGGATTTCCCTCACTTTTGCCTCGGCTTCTTGTAGTACTTCGGGCCCAAACACTTTACTTTCCCCTGTTTGGTTCCAAAATAGGGGAGTTCTGCACTTCCTCCCATACAAAGCTTCAAACGGTGACATCTTTATACTAGCCTGATAGCTATTGTTATAGGAGAACTCCGCATACGGTAAGTTCTTATCCCAAGTCCGATTGTTTTTTAGTGCACACGCTCTCAGCATGTCCTCAAGGATCTGATTGGTTCTTTCCGTCTGTCCGTCAGTCTAGGGATGATAGGCAGAACTAAAGTTCAGATGAGTTCCCATGGTTTCATGCAACTTCTGCCAGAACCTTGAGGTGAACTGTGTCCCTCGATCTGACACTATCTTCTTTGGCACTCCATGGAAACACACGACCCTTGACATGTATAATTCCGCCAATTTGGATCCGCTGTAGCTTTCTTTCACGGGGATGAAATGAGCTACCTTGGTTAGCCTGTTGATGATGACCCATATCGAATCATATCCTGATTGTGTCCTAGGCAGTCCCACTATGAAATCCATACCGACTTCTTCCCATTTCCATTCAGGCACTTTGAGTGGTTGCAATAATCTCGCGAGTCGTTGATGTTCTGCTTTCACCAACTGACATGTGTCACATAGGGCAACATGTTCCGCGACATCTCGCTTCATGCCATACCACCAATACCTGCTCTTGAGGTCATTGTACATCTTCGTACTCCCAGGATGAATGGAATAGTCTGAATCATGAGTCTCCTTCAAAATCAATTCATGGATCTCCTTCACTTCAGGCACACATATTCTTTTCCCGTGCCACACCGTACCTTGTTCGTCCTCTCTGAAACCAGGGGCTTTGTTATCCTTGATGAGTTCTCTGATTTCTTGTATCATCTCATCATTCTTTTGACCATCGCGTATGCCTTGCTCTAATGTGGAGTCCACTTCCATGGCGATGGCTTCACCACTATTCACCATACATAGATTGAGTTTTATAACCTCTTCCTTCAATTCTGTAGGCATGTCCTTCAAGCTCAACCTATTGACTTGCACCTTCCGGCTTAAAGCATCTGCTACGACGTTCGCTTTCCCAGGATGATAGTTGATGCCCACATCAAAGTCGCTGATCAGCTCTAACCATCTCCTTTGCCTGAGGTTGAGATCTGGCTGTGTGAAGATATACTTTAAGCTCTTATGGTCCGTATATATCTCTGTCCTCTTCCCCATCAAGTAATGCCGCCAAATCTTCAACGCGTGTACTACTGCAGCTAGCTCTAGGTCATGTGTAGGATAGTTCTTCTCGTGTTTCCGGAGCTGCCAGGACGCATAAGCCACGACATGCCCTTCTTGCATGAGAACACATCCCAACCCGTTTCCAGAAGCATCGTAGTACACCGAAAAGTTTTTTCTGCATATCTGGCATAACTAGCACTGGGGCTGTTGTCAATCTTTTCTTTAATTCCTGGAAACTCGCCTCGCACTGCGGCGTCCATTTGAATGTGACTCCCTTCTCCAACAGTTTGGTGAGGGGTCTCGAGATCTTGGAGAAACCCTCGATAAACCGTCGATAATACCCAGCCAATCCCAAGAAGCTTCGAACTTCCCCGACATTCTCAGGGATCTTCCACTTCTGTACATCCTCGATCTTGGCGGGGTCTACGGACATTCCTCCCTCCGAGATTATATGTCCTAAGAAGGGAACTCTCTTCAACCAAAACTCACACTTGCTTAACTTGGCATATAGTTGGTGTTCTCTCAGCTTCTGCAACACCAACCTTAGATGCCTCTCATGTTCTTCTTCATCTTTGGAAAAGACGAGAATGTCATCAATGAAAACCACCACAAATTTGTCCAGATATTCCATGAATACCTTGTTCATGAGATACATGAAGTATGCCGGGGCATTAGTTAGCCCGAAAGGCATGTCGGTGTATTCATACAGTCCGTACCGAGATACGAAAGTTGTCTTTGGAATATCAGCTTGTCTTATCTTAAGTTGGTGGTATCTCGACCTGAGATCAATTTTCAAGAACACACAAGCTCCCCTCAACTGATCAAACAAGTCTTCAATGCGGGGTAATGGGTACTTGTTCTTGATGTTTACTTCATTCAACGCACGGTAGTCTACGCATACCCTTTGGGTCCCGTCCTTCTTGGGCACAAATATCACTGGAGCTCCCCATGGTGAGGAACTAGGACGAATATACCCCTTCTCCGTCAATTCCCCTATATGCTCCTTGAGCTCTTCCAGCTGTTTGGAGTCCATCCGATAGGGCCTCTTATATATTGGAGCTGTTCCAGGCACTAGCTCAATCGCGAATTCCACTTCACGATCGGGGGGGCATACCTGGCAACTCCTCCGGAAAAACATCTGGATATTCCCTGATGATTCTGATCTCCTCCAATTCCACCTCAACGTGATCGAGTTTAAGGTCCCTCCTAGGTTCTTTTGCAGTTATGAACTTCACTCTTGTGCCACTAGGGTGAGTTAGTTCCACCGTCCTTGTCGAACAATGGATGATTCCCTTGTGTTTGGTCAAGCAATCCATACCCAAAATAATATCTATCCCTTGTGAGTCTATCACTATGAGGTTTGCAGTAAATACTACCCCATTAATGTCTAGATTCACCTTGGGACACACTTGTCTTGTCCTTATTTCTCCCCCTGGAGAGTTTCATGCTAGCATATGGTTCATTTGTGTTGTTGCTAGACCATGCAAAAATAAATGCACTCTTAATTCATAGGGGTTCACACATCAAAGCACAGCATCCTAAAGAAGAGGTTGTGGACAAATGCCCATGGCTTCCACAACTCACGTCACACACCAAACATTAACACACAATTAACTAAGGTATTGACTCACCTACTCGATAACCTGCTGAACTAAGGGAAAGGACTCTATACGACTCGTATCACGGAGATGGCTCCTCGGGATCTTCCTCATTATTGCGGCTGCCCTCTGACTCCTCTTTGGGTGGGGAAGCTGCTGGTGGAGAAGTGCGGCGACGCCTGCTCGCCCGGCGGTCTGGGGAGTCAGAAGTCCATGTGTCATTCACGGTGACACACAGTTCATTCCCATCTCCTCTTTCTCTCGCCCTCAAGCTGGCTCGAAGCAACGCCTCAGTCTCCTTCAGGGCGTCACGAACATCCTGAAGCTCCTACTGACACTCCTGCAGTCGAGTGCTGAGCATAGCAGCATCCTCCAAGCACAGGTCCATGTGCTCATGGGAAGTCCCCTGCTGCACTGGCGGGTACTTGTACTCCGTTGTACCACTCTCACGCTGGAGGACATACATGTACTCAGTCCTGTCCAGGTGGTGACGATAGATGTGACTCTGGCAGCTGATTGCCTCCCAGGTGACATCCTTCTCCGCATCGACCTGTGTCACCTGACAAGCTGGAGAGCGGTGGATCTTGAGCAGCTGATTTTCATGGATAATCCTCATTTCTGAACTCCATTCTGCCCGCTTCTCACGGATGGTACGGGTGGAGCTGTAGTGTATGATTAGCTTGCCCGTATTGCCGGCGGCGTGGAGCATGCGTCGAAGATGGCGCAACAAGCTTCCTACTGCCAATCCGTAGGAGAGATACGTCATCGGACGGTTCTCCTCTCTCAGGGCAAGGGCAACTACGGGAACTCTCCCTCCGGTGGACTTGCGGGCGGTACGGATCATGCGAACCATCTAAAACATAAAACATTTAAAATTGAGTTAGATAAGATTTTAAACAAAAATCCTATTTTGAATAAAAGTTGGGGTAAGATGAATAAAGTGACCCCATTAAATAACACCTTCAACCCACACTTTTGTAAAATATTTTTTAAGAAAATAGGGTCCTTAAATACGTCCATTTCTACCTAGGTCCACGTTCCTACGGGCAACCTTGGCTCTGATACCACTTCTGTCACACCCGGTTTCTCTGAAGAACAACCGACTGAATATCACATGTATGCCAGGATCATTTTCTCATACATGTGATGACAAATAGTGAAGCATCATTTATTACAAGCCAGGTGTCGAATATAAATATGTCTTACAAAGCATATGTCTCGATGGACGATAATAAGTTCATAACATGTAAATAAACTAGCAGCGGAAATATTATTCTTGTGGGCTCCATCACAGGCGTTGCCCGGGGGACTCCATGAACCTAGAATCTTTCTTCGGGTCCAAAGTCTTGGTCATTGAACACCACATCATCCCCTTGACCTGAGCAGCAATTTAAACCAACAAATATGCAAGTTTGAGTACCATTGGTACTCAGCAAGTGTGGAAAAGTTATGTCATGCATGGCTAGAGCAAGGAGAGGTTGAACTCATGGTTAAAGCACTACGAAATTAATACCTATCCCCTTAGTTATTAAGCACCTACATTACTACACAGGTGAAATGGTCCAAATCTCCCATCCCAACATCATAATCAAATAACCATAACATCATTTCCAATGTTAAGCTCCCTGCTTAACATCCACAACTTCCAAAGTCATCATCCTCTAATCATGAATAAGTCCAAGCCGCTCTTGACCATGAGCACGGCTGTCATGACAGTTTTGACTCTGCAGAGTTTGCACCACTGTACCCACATGTAGTGATTTCATCTCCCGTTGCCGGGTGGACTAAAAGAACCTCCATTATGCCAGTGGCTACGAACCACATTCACACTTCCCAGGTGTGTAGCCAGGAGATCACTACAAAGCTTTTACAAAGGGATTCCCGACGAGCGTGCGCCCACTGAGGTTTCACCCCTAACAGCATACAAGAGGCTCTAACCCCGCTGCAGTGGCCCCCTCTTAAGCCTTGCGGTTCATATGGTAGTCCAGCTGACACCTATTCCCCGCACCATATAACACACCCATACTACGCCGGGGATACACCTAATTAATTGGCCAAGCTGCCCCATCTCAGCATGTGGTTGGCACAGTAAAGCCAGGTTACATGCTCCATGAACCGGTCCTTAGGATCCAGGCAAGTACTAAACACAAACCCGAGTCTCATGCACCCATCACCAACCAAATCATCCAACCTGCCTCGATCCCTACCTCTACATACTCATAATATCTCATTCAAGAGTAAGGTAAATAAATTGATGATCTCATATCCAAATTTTCCCATTCTAAGCATGGCTAAGCATAAGCATAATAATGAATGACATGATTAAATAAATCCCAACCCAAGCTACAAGGAAACAAGGTAATGCAAATCTAGGGAGACTTCCTAGCATGGGTTTCATATTTCAATTGACAATGCAGATAATTCTATCTACACATCCTAGTATAGGATCAAAGTGGTCAAGGACACTTGCCTTCTTCCTGCTGCTCTAGGAATGGAAAGTCTTGGTCTTGGAAGGGGAGAACTTGCTCTGGGGCAGGTTCTACTCATGCCAATACACATAGCAAAAGAAAACAACAATCCATAAGACATAATTCACACTTTCACTTCATACAAACCATACATACATATCTATGATAGTCATTCACATTACTAAGTGTTGTGGTTATCCTAGATGTGTTGATTTTTGCCCTACATGCACTTTTAGGCATATGTATATGATTTCTAACTTTTGTATTCAGATTTCTGTTTGCACACTATATATGAATTTCCAATTTAAACAAATTCTTTAATACACTCTTTAGCTACCAAGTTTGCATGGAAGGTAATTTCCTATTCCAAATGGATTTTCAGAACTTCTACCAAACTGCCCCATCTCAGCATGTGGTTCGCACGGTAAAGCCAGGTTAGATGCTCCATGAACCGGTCCTTAGGATCCAGGCAAGTACTAAACACAAACCCGAGTCTCGTGCACCCAGCACCAACCAAATCATCCAACTTGCCTCGATCCCTACCTCTACATAACTCATAATATCTCATTCAAGAGTAAGGTAAACAAATTGATGATCTCATATCCCACTTATCCCACTCTAAGCATGGCTAAGCATAAGTAATATGAATGAATGACATAATAAAATAAAGCCCAACCCAAGCTTCAAGGAAACAAGATAATGCAATTCTAGGGAAACTTCCTATCATGGGTTTCATATTTCAATTGACAATGCAAATAATTCTATCTACACATCCTAGCATAGGATCAAAGTGGTCAAGGACACTTGCCTTCTTCTTGCTGCTCTGGGAATGGATAGTCCTGATCTTGGAAAGGGAGAACTTGCTCTGGGGCAGGTTCTACTCAGGCCAATACACATAGCAAAAGAAAACACAATCCATAAGACATAGTTCACACTTTCACTTCATGCAAAACACACATACATACCTATGAAAGTCATTCACATTTCTATGTGTTGGGGTTACTCTACATGTGTTGATTTTTGGTCTATATGCACTTTTAAACATATGTATATGGTTTCTAACTTTTGTATTCAGATTTCTATTTGCACACTATATATATTAATTTCAATTCTAAACAAATTCTTTATATTCAATTAACACACTCTTTAGCTACCAAGTTTGCATGGAAGGTAATTTTCTATTCCAAGTGGGTTTTTAAACCTTCTACCAAATCCCAAACTGAAGTCTTTGGATTTGGAGACTTCATTTATCATTTTCTAATTATGCATTCCTATTTTTCCTTTATTTTCCAGATTTATTTTCTATGCCTAAAAGTGAGTTTTAAATATTAAATAGTAGGGCATAACATCTAAACAGAATAGGTTCTGATCTAATATATTAAATAATATGTTTTTGAACTTCTCCTCTGATGTGAGCTAATTTAAATTTATTTTACCAATTTTCAGAATTAATTATTAACCTAAAAATGTGTTCCTAGAACTAATAAATATGAACCACACCCAAACAGATTTCGTTTCAGCCTAAAATTTATTTTTAGTTCATTCTAAAGTTTTCCAAGTGTTATTAGAGTTTAAACTTGAATTAGCACTTGTGTTTGCCTTTCCTTTTAAATTTAAATCCTAGTCACACATTCAATTTTCTAAATTTAATACCATATAGGGTCAAAAAGGTCGATTCACCCTACTACAGGGTCTAATTTATTATTTTAAGAATTTCCAGGGGCCTAACTATGCATAACAGAGCGGTTTTGCTAATTTTTATTAAGTCCAGGGGCTAAAACTGATTTTTAATTGAATTTACATGAATTTCTCAAGTTCCATGGGCTAGATCAGAAGTTTTCGAGGCTAGCTCTTATTTTCCGAGATCCCCAGGGGGTAGCGCGTAAGAATCCTGGCCTTTATAATGCGGGGCCGACGTGGACCGTCCGATTTTAAACAGACGGCTCAGATTAGATCGCCGAACCGGTACGCGCGGGTTTTAATTCTACCGTGCGATTTAAAATAGACAGCGTATAAGCGGCCACGTCGCCCTGACCGTGTGCGGGCGGCGCTGTCCGGCGGCGCGCGGCGGCGGGAGGCGGCGATCTCGCCAGAGAACTTTGGATCTTCGTCTATACCTCCTAAAACTGGGATTTTATGTCATAGATTGTAGAGGGGAGGCCGGGGATCTCACCTCGGGGTTTTTGTTGAGCTCGGAGGTCCTGGAAGACGGTCGGCGACGAGATCCGAGATGGAATCGCTGCGGTGCTCGTCGGAGCTGTGCCTAGAGCGCAAACCACCGAGTCTTCTGCACCTGCGTGATTCCCCGGAGGCGGTGGAACACGATCGGCGCGTTAGATCGGAAAATCCGAGCAGGGATCGAGAGAAAACGGTGATCGGAGCTTCGGTTCTCACCGGGAGGAAAAACAGCCGATCGTGGGGGAAAAACGGGGCGATGCCGGTGTTTTTATAGACGAGGGAGGGCGGCGTGTCTGTTTAGATCGAGCTGGAGTCGTCTGGGACCGGGAGTCGGGCTCGGGACGCGGAATTCCGGAGTCGGTTGCGATCGGGCGCGCGCGGAGGAGTCCTGCTGCTGGCGCGAGCGGGAGGTGAGGTATGACATGCGGGTCCCGCGTGTCAGTGAGACAGAGGGGAGCACGCGGCTGCGGGCTGGCGTGGGGGCGGGTGGGCCGGCTAGTGGGTTTCGGCCCACTGGCCGGGGTTTTGTTTTTTTTCTTTTTCTTTTTCTTTTCTGTTTTGAGTTGAATTTGAATTCCAATTTGAATTTGGATTTCTGCACCATATGCAATACGTCCAAAAATTTTTAGTTGCCCCTCTTAACAGGATTTGGGGTGTTACACCAGCCCACAGCCGCGCGCCCCTTTTTCCTCTCACTGACACGCGGGGCCCACCGTCATCTTCTTCCTCACGCGCGATCGGCCGACCCCGGGACACCTCTCTCTCCCGAATCAAAACTACCCCAGAAAAACGCGTCCCTCAGCCGAATTCTGGTCCCGGACGACTCCGGCTCGATCCCAAGAGACACGCCGCCCTCCCCCATCTATATAAACGCCAGCATCGCCCTGTTTTCTCCCCCGATCGGCTGTTTTTCCTCCCGGTGAGAACCGGAGCTTCTCCGGCCGTTTTCTCTCGATCTTTGCTCGAGTTTTCTGATCTAACGCGTCGATCGTGTCCCACCGCCTCCGGGGAGTCATGCAGGTGCAGAAAACTCGGTGGTTTGCGCTCTAGGCACAGCTCCTACGAGCACCGCAGCGGTTCCACCTCGGACCTCGACGCCGACCGCCTTCCAGGGCCTCCGAGCTCAAGAAGAACCCCGAGGCGAGATCCCCGACCTCCCCTCTACCGTTCTATGCCATGAAATCCCAATTTTAGGAAGTATAGACGAAGATCCGAAGTTTTCCGGCGAGATCACCGCCTCCCGCCGCCGCGCGCCGCTGGGCAGCGCCGCCCGCGCACGGTCAGGGCGACGTGGCCGCTTGTGCGCCGTCTATTTTAAATTGCACGGTAGAAATAAAACCCCCGCGTACCGGTTCGGCAATCTAATCTCACCCGTCTATTTTAAATCGGACGGTCCACATCAGCCCCGCATTATAAAGGCCGGGATTCTTAAGCGCTACCCTCTGGGATCTCGGAAAACACGAGCTAGCCCCGGAAGCTTCTGATCTAGCCCCTGGAACTTCAGAAATTCGTGTAAATTCAATTAAAAATCTGTTTTAGCCCCTGGACTTAATAAAAATTAGGAAAACCCCTCTGTTATGTGTAGCTAGACCCCTGGAAATTATGAAATAATAAATTAGACCCTGTAGTAGGGTGGATTTACCTTTTTGACCCTATATGATGTTAAATTCAGAAAATTTAATATGTGATTAGGATTTAAATTTAAAAAGGTGAGGCAAACACATTGTAAATTCAAATTTAAACTCTCCTAGCACTTGGAAAACTTTAGAATGAGCTAAAAGTAGATTTTAAGCTGAAAAGATTCTGTCTAATTGATTGTTCACATTTATTAGTTATATGGACACATTTTTAGGTTAGGAAATAATTCTGAAAATTGGTAAAATAAATTTAAATTAGTTCACATCAGAGGAGAAGTTCAAAAATATATTATTTAATATTTTAGATCAGAACCTATTCTGTTTAGATGATGTGTCTTACTATTTTCATAATAAAGTTCACATTTAGGCATAGAAAATAAATCAAAAAAATATAGGAAAATAGGTATGCATAACTAGAAAATGATAAATGAAGTTTCCAAATCCAAAGATTTCAGTTTAGGATTTGGTAGAAGATCTGAAAACCTATTTGGAGTAGGAAGATACCTTCCATGCAAACTTGCTAGTTAAGAAGTATATTAATTCAAATTGAAAATTCATATATAGTGTGCAAACAGAAATCTGAAATACAAAAGTTAGAAATCATATACATATGTCTAAAAGTGCATGAAGGCTAAAAATCAACACAGCTAGAGTAAACACAACACTTAGAAATGTGAATGACTATCATATGTATGTATGTGTGGAGTGAAAGTGTGAACTATGTCTTATGGATTGTTGTTTTCTTTTGCTATGTGTGTTGGCATGAGTAGAACCTGCCCCAGAGCAAGTTCTTCCCTTCCAAGATCAGGACTATCCATTCCCAGAGCAGCAGGAGGAAGGCAAGTGTCCTTGACCACTTTGATCCTATACTAGGATGTGTAGACAGAATTATTTGCATTGTCAATTGAAATATGAAACCCATGCTAGGATGTTTCCCTTGAATTGCATTACCTTGTTTCCTTGTAGCTTGGGTTGGGATTTATTTTATCATGTCATTTATTTATATGCTTATGCTTAGCCATGCTTAGAATGGGATAATTGGGATATGAGATCATCAATTTATTTACCTTACTCTTGAATGAGATATTATAAGTTATGTAGAGGTAGGGATCGAGGCAAGTTGGATGATTTGGTTGGTGCTGGGTGCACGAGAATCGGGTTTGTGTTTAGTACTTGCCTGGATCCTAAGGACCGGTTCATGGAGCATGTAACCTGGCTTTACCGTGCCAACCACATGCTGAGATGGGGCAGCTTGGCCAATTAATTAGGTGTATCCCCGGCGTAGTATGGGTGTGTTGGATGGTGCGGGGAATAGGTGTCAGCTGGACTACCATATGAACCGCAAGGCTCAAGAGGGGGCCACTGCAGCGGGGTTGGAGCCTCTTGTATGCTGTTAGGGGTGAAACCTCAGTGGGCCCACGCTCGTCGGGAATCCCTTTGTAAAGTCTTCGTAGTGATCTCCTGGCTACACACCTGGGAAGTGTGAATGTGGTTCGTGGCCACTGGCATAATGGAGGTTCTTTTAGTCCACCCGGCAACGGGGGATGAAATCCCTACATGTGGGTACAGTGGTACAAACTCTGCAGAATCAAAACTGTCATGACAGCCGTGCTCACGGTCAAGAGCGGCTTGGACTTATTCATGATTAGAGGATGATGACTTTGGAAGTTGTGGATGTTAAGCGGGGAGCTTAACATTGGAAATGATGTTATGGTTATTTGATTATGATGATGGGTTGGGAGATTGGGACCATTTCACCTGTGTAGTAATGTAGGTGCTTAATAAGCTAAGGTGGTAGGTAATAATTGCGTAGTGCTTTAACCATGAGTTCAACCTCTCTTTGCTCTAGCCATGCATGACATATCTTTCCCACACTTGCTGAGTACCCACGGTACTCAAACTTGCATATTTGTTGGTTTAAATTGCTGCTCAGGTCAAGGGGATGATGTGGTGTTTAATGATCAAGACTTCGGACCCGAAGAAGGATTCTAGGTTCATGGAGTCCCCCGGGCAACGCCTGTGACGGAGCCCACAAGAATAATATTCCGCTACTAGTTTATTTTACATGTTATGAACTTATTATCGTCCATCGAGACGTATGCTTTGTAAGACATATTTATATTCGACATCTGGCTTGTAATAAATGATGCTTCACTATTTGTCATCACATGTATGAGAAAATGATCCTGACGTACATGTGCTATTCACTCGGTTGTTCTTCGGAGAAACCGGGTGTGACAGAAGTGGTATCAGAGCCAAGGTTGCCCGTAGGAACGTGGACCTAGGTAGAAATGGACGTATTTAAGGACCCTATTTTCTTAAAAACTATTTTATAAAGGTGTGGGTTGAAAAGTGTTATTTAATGGGGTCACTTTATTCATCTTACGCCAACTTTTATTCAAAATAGGATTTTTGTTTAAATTCTTATCTAACTTAATTTTAAATGCTTTATGTTTTAGATGGTTCGCATGATCCGCACCGCCCGCAAGTCCACCGGAGGGAGAGTTCCCGTAGTTGCCCTTACCCTGAGAGAGGAGAACCGTTCGGTGACGTATCTCTCCTACGGATTGGCAGTAGGAGGCTTGTTGCGCCGTCTTCGACGTATGCTCCACGCCGCCGGCAATACGGGCAAGCTAATCATACACTATAGCTCCACCCGGACCATCCGTGAGAAGCGGGAAGATGGAGTTCAGAAATGAGGATTATCCATGAAAATCAGCTGCTTAAGATCCACCGCTCTCCAACTTGTCAAGCGACACTGGTCGATGCGGAGAAGGATGTCACCTGGGAGGCCATCACCTGCCAGAGTCACATCTACCGTCGCCACTTGGACAGGACAGAGTACATGTATGTCCTCCAGCATGAGAGTGGTACAACGGATTACAAGTACCCGCCAGTGCACCAGGGGACTTCCCATGAGCACATGGACCTGTGCTTGGAGGACGCTGCTATGCTCAGTACTCGACTGCAGGAGTGCCAGCAGGAGCTTCAGGATGTTCGTGACACCCTGAAGGAGACTGAGGCGTTGCTTCGAGCCAGCTTGAGGGCGAGAGAAAAAGGATAAGGTTAGAGCTGATCAACGACTTTGATGTGGGCATCAACTATCATCCTGGGAAAGCGAACGTCGTGGCAGATGCTTTAAGCCAGAAGGTGCAGGTCAATAGGTTGAGCTTGAAGGACATGCCTACAGTATTGAAGGAAGAGGTTATAAAACTCAATCTATGTCTGGTAAATAGTGGTGAAGCCATCGCCATTGAAGTGGACTCCAAAATTAGAGCAAGATATACGCAACGGTCAAAAGACTGATGAGAAGATACAAGAAATCAGAGAACTCATCAAGGATAATAAAGCCCATGGGTTCAGAGAGGATGAACAAGATACGGTGTGGCACGGGAAAAGAATCTGTGTGCCTGAAGTGAAGGAGATCCGTGAATTGATTTTGAAGGAGGCTCATGATTCCGACTATTCCATTCATCCTGGGAGTACGAAGATGTATCATGACCTCAAGAGCAGATATTGGTGGTATGGCACGAAGCGAGATGTCGCGGAACATGTTGCCCTATGTGACACATGTCAGTTGGTTTAAGCAGAACATCAACGACCCACGGGATTATTGCAACCACTCAAAGTGCCTGAATGGAAATGGGAAGAAATCGGTATGGATTTTATAGTGGGACTACCCAGGACCCAATCAGGATATGATTCGATATGGGTCATCATCGACAGGCTAACCAAGGTAGCTCATTTCATCCCCGTGAAAGAAAGCTACAGCGGATCCAAATTAGCAGAATTGTACATGTCCAGGATCGTGTGTTTCCATGGAGTACCAAAGAAGATCATGTCAGATCGAGGGACGCGGTTCACCTCAAGGTTCTAGCAGAAGTTGCATGAAACCATGGGAACTAATCTGAATTTTAGTTCTGCCTATCATCCCCAAACCGACGGGCAGACGGAAAGAACCAATCAGATCCTTGAGGATATGCGGAGAGCGTGTGCACTCAAGAACAATAGGAGTTGGGATAAGAACTTACCGTATGCGGAGTTCTCCTATAACAACAGCTATCAGGCTAGCATGAAGATGTCACCATTTGAGGCTTTGTATGGGAGGAAGTGCAGAACTCCCCTATTTTGGAACCAAATGGGGGAAAGTAAAGTGTTTGGGCCCGAAGTACTACAAGAAGCCAAGGCGAAAGTGAGGGAAATCCGCAACAACTTGAAGATAGCACAGACACGACAAAAGAGCTATGCCGGTGTACAAAGAAGAGAGCTCGTTTTCAACGTGGGGGACTATGTCTACCTCAAGGTGTCCCATATCTGAGGACTTCGTCGGTTCAAGGTGAAAGGGAAGTTATCACCTCGATACATCGGACCCTTTCAAGTTCTGGAGAGGAAAGGTGAAGTGGCATATCAACTAGAACTGTCGGCTCGCCAATCAGATGTGCATGACGTATTCCATGTGTCACAGCTCAAGAAATGTCTGAGGACGCCTGAAGAGATGTTACCCATGAATGAGGTTGACGTAGCTGCGGATCTGTCTTATGCCGAGCAACCATTCAAGATTTTGGAGACAATGGAACGCCTCACAAGAAATAAAAGAATTCGGATGTGCAAGGTGCAGTGGATGCATCACTTGGAAGAGGAAGACACATGGGAGCGAGAAGACGAGCTTAAGGCACAGTTTCCGGAATTGTTTTCCTAGAACCACCAATCTTGAGGACGAGATTTTTTTAAGGAGGGTAGAGCTGTAACACCCCAAATACCTGTTAAGAGGGGAATTTAAAAAATTTTGGACGTATTGCATGTGGTGCAAAAATTCAAATTCAAATTGGAATTCAAATTTAAATCAAACCTGAAAAGAAAAGGAAAAAGAAAAAGAAAAAGAAAAACCCCCGGCCAGTGGGCCGAAAACCCACCAGCCGGCCCACCCGTCCCCGCGCCAGCCCACAGCCGGGGACGGGTGGGCCGGCTGGTGGGTTTCGGCCCACTGGCCGGGGTTTTTTTTCTTTTTCTTTTTCCATTTCTTTTCTGTTTTGATTTGAATTTGAATTCCAATTTGAATTTGAATTTCTACACCACATGCAGTACGTCCAAAATTTTTTAAATTCCCCTCCTAACAGAATTTTGGGGTGTTACAGCTCTACCCCCCTTAAAAGAAATCTCATCCTCGAGATTGGTGGTTCTAAGAAAACAATTCCGAAAACTGTGCCTTAAGCTCGTCTTCTCGCTCCCATGTGGCTTCCTCTTCCGAGTGATGCTTCCACTGCACTCTGCACATCCGGATTCTTTTATTTCTTGTGAGGCGTTCCATTGTCTCCAAAATCTTGACCGGTTGCTCGGCATAAGGCAAATCCTCTTGTACGTCAACCTCACTCATGGGTAACATCTCTTTAGGCGTCCTTAGACATTTCTTGAGATGTGACACATGGAATACATCATGCACATCCGATAGGCGAGCCGGTAGTTCTAGTTGATATGCCACTTCACTTTTCCACTCCAGAACTTGAAAGGGTCCGATGTATCGAGGTGATAACTTCCCTTTCATCTTGAACCGACGAAGTCCTCAGATAGGGGACACCTTGAGGTAGACATAGTCCCCCACGTTGAAAACGAGCTCTCTTCTCCGTACATCGGCATAGCTCTTTTGTCGTGTCTGTGCTATCCTCAAGTTGTTGCGGATTTCCCTCACTTTTGCCTTGACTTCTTGTAGTACTTCGAGGCCAAACACTTTACTTTCCCCCATTTGGTTCCAAAATAGTGGAGTTCCGCACTTCCTCCCATACAAAGCCTCAAATGTGACATCTTCATGCTAGCCTGATAGCTGTTGTTATAGGAGAACTCCGCATACGGTAAGTTCTTATCCCAACTCCTATTGTTCTTGAGTGCACATGCTCTCAGCATATCCTCAAGGATCTGATTGGTTCTTTCCGTCTGCCCGTCAGTTTAGGGATGATAGGCAGAACTAAAATTCAGATGAGTTCCCATGGTTTCATGCAACTTCTGCCAGAACCTTGAGGTGAACTGTGTCAGATAATTCTGCCAATTTGGATCCGCCGTAGCTTTCTTTCACAGGGAAGAAATGAGCTACCTTGGTTAGCCTGTCAATGATGACCCATATCGAATCATATCCCGATTGGGTACTAGGCAGTCCCACTATGAAATCCATACCGATTTCTTCCCATTTCCATTCAGGCACTTTGAGTGGTTGCAATAATCCCGCGGGTCGTTGATGTTCCGCTTTCACCAACTGACATGTGTCACATAGGGCAACATGTTCCGCGACATCTCGCTTCATTCCATACCACCAATATCTGCTCTTGAGGTCATGATACATCTTAGTACTTCCAGGATGAATGGAATAGTCGGAATCATGAGCCTCCTTCAAAATCAATTCACGGATCTCCTTCACTTGAGGCACACAGATTCTTTTCCCGTGCCACACCGTACCTTGTTCATCCTCTCTGAAACCAGGGGCTTTATTATCCTTGATGAGTTCTCCGATTTCTTGCATTCTTCTCATCAATCTTTTGACCGTTGCGTATATCTTGCTCTAATGTGGAGTCCATTCCATGGTGATGGCCTCACCACTATTCACCAGACATAGATTGAGTTTTATAACATCTTCCTTCAATTCAGCACGCATGTCCTTCAAGCTCAACCTATTGACCTGCACCTTCCGACTTAAAGCATCTGCCACGACGTTCGCTTTCCCAGGACGATAGTGGATGCCCACATCAAAGTCGTTGATTAGCTCTAACCATCTCCTTTGTGTGAGGTTGAGATCTGGCTGTGTGAAGATATACTTTAAGCTCTTATGATCCGTATATATCTCTGTCCTTTTCCCCATCAAGAAGTGCCGCCAAATCTTCAACGCGTGTACCACTGCGGCTAGTTCTAGGTCATGTGTAGGATAGTTCTTCTCGTGTTTCAGGAGCTGCCGGGACGCATAAGCCACGACATGCCCTTCTTGCATGAGAACACATCCCAACCCGTTTCCAGAGGCATCGCAGTACACCGAAAAGTTCTTTTGCATATCTGGCATAACTAGCACTGGGGCTGTTGTCAATCTTTTCTTCAGTTCCTGAAAACTCGTCTCGCACTGCGGTGTCCATTTGAATGTGATTCCCTTCTCCAACAATTTGGTGAGGGGTCTCGAAGTCTTGGAGAAACCCTCGATAATACGTCGATAATACCCAGCCAATCCTAAGAAGCTTCGAACTTCCCCGACATTCTCAGGGGTCTTCCACTTCTATACATCCTCGATCTTGGCGGGATCTACGGAGATTCCTCCCACCGAGATTATATGTCCTAAGAACGGAACTCTCTTCAGCCAAAACTCACACTTGCTCAACTTGGCATATAGTTGGTGTTCTCTCAGCTTTTGCAACACCAACCTTAGGTGTTTCTCATGTTCTTATTCATAATTGGAGAAGACGAGAATGTCATCTATGAAAACCACCACAAATTTGTCCAGATATTCCATGAATACCTTGTTCATGAGATACATGAAGTATGCCGGGGCATTAGTTAGCCCGAAAGGCATGACGGTGTATTCATACAGTCCGTACTGAGATACGAAAGCTGTCTTTGGAATATCAGTTTGCCTTATCTTAAGTTGGTGGTATCCCGACCTGAGATCAATTTTTGAGAACACACAAGCTCCCCTCAACTGATCAAACAAGTCTTCAATGTGGGGTAATGGGTACGTGTTCTTGATGGTTACTTCATTCAACGCACGGTAGTCTACGCACAACCTTTGGGTTCCGTCCTTCTTAGGCACAAATATCACAGAGCTCCCCATGGTGAGGAACTAGGACGAATGTACCCCTTCTCTGTCAACTCTCTTAAATGTTCCTTGAGTTCTTCCAGCTATTTAGAGTCCATCCGATAAGGCATCTTATATATCGGAGCTGTTCCAGGCACTAGCTCAATCGCGAATTCCACTTCACGATCAGGGGGCATACCTGACAACTCCTCCGGAAAACCATCTGGATATTCCCTAATGATCCTGATCTCCTCCACTTCCACCTCAACTTGATTCAGTTTAATGTCCCTCCTAGGCTCTTGTATAGTCGTGAACTTTACTTTTGTGCCACAAGGGTGAGTTAGTTCCACCGTTCTTGTTGAACAATGGATGATTCCTTTATGTTTGGTCAACCAATCCATACCTAAAATAATATTTATCCCTTGTGAATCTATCACTATGAGGTTGGCAGTAAATACTACCCCATTAATGTCTAGATTCACCTTGGGACACACTTGTCTTGTTCTTATTTCTCCACCTGGAGAGTTCACTGCTAGCATATGGTTCATTTGTGTGCTTGCTAGATCATGCTTCTTAACAAACCCTTGAGCAATGAACGAGTGGGTAGCACCAGAATCAAACAACAGGGTTGAAATGTAAATTGGCAGGAAACTTACCAACTACCACGTCGGGTGCCACTTGCGCCTCCTCCATGGTGACGTGGTTCACCCGTCCTCGCATTACATTCTGCTGTTGCGGCTGCACGGGCTTCTTCTTTGGGCACTTATGGGCGAAGTGCCCCACTTCACCACAGTTAAAGCATTGCACCCCTACCTTAGGTGCCTAGCCTTTGTTGTCTTGGGGTTGGTTTGGCGGTCCTTGTACTGCTGGTCGAGATTGATATGTGGGGCGAGGCTGCTGCACAAACTGACGTTCTGGATGTGCTGGTGCTGACAGAGGCCTGAAGTTTGGGTTGTACCCTCTCGGTGCTGAGTAGGGCACCGCAGCACGGCTCGTCTGCCCTGCGGGTTGCTGCATCAGAGGTGGGCGTGTGTTGCTACCTGAGGCTTGGTGTGACCATCCCGCCTTCCTCTTGTTTTCATTTCCAAGGCCTTCAGCTTCCTCTCCACAACAATTGCTCTGTCCACCATCTTTTGGAAGCTTTAATACTCGTTGGAGGACATTGCACACAGCATTTCCGCTGTAAGTCCTTCCACAAAGCAGTCCTGTTTCTGCTCATCAGTCTCGATGTCCTGTGGTGCATAACGGGATAGTTGGGTGAATTTAGTGAGGTATTCCCTCACAGTCATGTTTCCTTGCTGCAGTCCCAAGAACTCCTTTCTCTTGTTTTTGAGTTCACCCCTTGGTATGTAATGGTTGCGGAAACTGCGCTTGAACTCTTCCCAAGTGATGTTCTCAGGGTCATGATGGGCTGCCACGTAAGCGGTCCACCAATCATCAGCAGGTCCATGCAATTGGTGAGAGGCAAACAGCACCCTCTCATACCCTTGGCATTGTATGATCCTCATTTTGCTCTCAATGGTCTTTAGCCAATCATCTACCTCCAGAGGTTCAGCAGCACTTGCAAACTTTGGAGGTTGAGTCCCTAGAAACTCACTTAACCTTGGTTGGCGTGGTGCAGCTTGTGGAGGTGGAACTTGATGCAAGTTGGCCACCACTTGAGTTAGGCTCTGGATGAGCTGACTCTGATTTTCAAGCATTTGGTGGATGGGATCAACTCCTTCACGGCGACCACCCCTGTCTTGTCCTCCAAAAAGATGAGGGTTGCCGGCCTCATTGTTGTTGTTGGCGGGGTTGGCACCACGACCCTTTCCTCTTCCGGCCATCTATCACGATCAACCAAATGTCAATTTAAAGCATTACGTGTTAACTTCCCAATTTGCTTGTGTAAACTTAAAATTTTGAGGCCTTATTATGTTTATATTTTCTGAGGGTTTCACGTCTCACGCAAAAATAAATGCACTCTTAATTCATAGGGGTTCACACATCAAAGCAAAACAACCTGAAGACGAGGTTGTGGACAAATGCCCATGGCTTCCACAACTCACGTCACACACCAAACATTAACACACCATTAACTAAGGTATGGACTCGCCTACTCGATAACCTGCTGAACTATGGGAAAGGACTCTACAAGACTCGTATCATTGAGCTGGCTCCTCAGGGTATTCCTCATTACTGCAGCTGCCCTCCGACTCCGCTTTGGGTGGGGAAGCTTCTGGTGGAGAAGTGCGGCGACGCCTGCTCACCCGGTGGTCTGGGGAGTCAGGATTCCATGTGTCATTCACGGTGTCACACAGTTCATTCCCATCTCCTCTTTCTCTCGCCCTCAAACTGGCTTGAAGCAACACCTCAGTCTCCTTCAGGGTGTCACGAACATCCTGAAGCTCCTGCAGGCACTCCTGCAGTCGAGTGCTGAGCATAGTAGCATCCTCCAAGCATAGGTCCATGTGCTCATGGGAAGTCCCCTGCTGCACTGGCGGGTACTTGTACTCCGTTGTACCACTCTCACGCTGGAGGACATACATGTACTTAGTCCTGTCCAGGTGGCGATGGTAGATGTGACTCTGGCAGGTGATGGCCTCCTAGGTGACATCCTTCTCCGCATCGACCTGTGTCGCTCGACAAGCTGGAGAGCGGTGGATCTTGAGCAGCTGATTTTCATGGATAATCCTCATTTCTGAACTCCATTCTTCCCGCTTCTCACGGATGGTCTAGCTGGAGCTGTAGTGTATGATTAGCATGCCCGTATTGCCGGCAGCGTGGAGCATACGCCGAAGACGGCGCAACAAGCCTCCTACTGCCAATCCGTAGGAGAGGTACGTCACCGGACGGTTCTCCTCTCTCAAGGCAAGGGCAACTACGGAAACTCTCCATCCTGTGGACTTGCAGGCGGTGCGGATCATGCGAACCATCTAAAACATAAAGCATTTAAAATTAAGTCAGATAAGATTTTAAACAAAAAAATCCTGTTTTGAATAAAAGTTGGGGTAAGATGAATAAAGTGACCCCATCAAATAACACCTTAAACCCACACTTTTGTAAAATAGTTTTTAAGGAAATAGGGTCCTTAAATACGTCCATTTCTACCAAGGTCCACGTTCCTACGGGCAACCTTGGCTCTGATACCACTTCTGTCACACCCAGATTGTCCCAAAGAGCAAACGAGTGAATATCACATGTATGCCAGGATCATTCTCTCATACATGTGATGACAAATAGTGAAGCATCATTTATTACAAGCCAGGTGTCGAATATAAATATGTCTTACAAAGCATACGTCTCGATGAACGATAATAAGTTTATAACATGTAAATAAAACAGCAGCGGAATATTATTCTTGTGGGCTCCATCACAGGAGTTGCCCGGGGGACTCCATGAACCTAGAATCCTTCTTCAGGTCCAAAGTCTTGGTCATTGAACAGCACCTCATCCCCTTGACCTGAGCAGCAATTTAAACAAACAAATATGCATGTTTGAGTACCGTTGGTACTCAGCAAGTGTGGGAAAGTTATGTCATGCATGGCTAGAGCAAGGAGAGGTTGAACTCACGGTTAAAGCACTACGCAATTAATACCTATCACCTTAGCTTCTTAAGCACCTACATTACTACATAGTTGAAATGATCCCAATCTCCCAACCCATCATCATAATAAAATAACCATACATCATTTCCAATGTTAAGCTCCCCGCTTAACATCCACAACTTCCAAAGTCATCATTCCTCTAATCATGAATAAGTCCAAGCCGCTCTTGACCGTGAGCACGGTTGTCATGACAGTTTTGACTCTGCAGAGTTTGCACCACTGTACCCACATGTAGTGATTTCATCCCCCGTTGCCGGGTGGACTAAAAGAATCTCCATTATTGCAGTGGCCACGAACCACATTCACATTTCCTAGTTGTGTAGCCAGGAGATCACTACGAAGCCTTTACAAAGGGATTCCCGATGAGCATGGGCCCACTGAGGTTTCACCCCTAACAGCATACAAGAGGCTCCAACCCCGCTGCAGTGGCCCCCTCTTGAGCCTTGCGGTTCATATGGTAGTACAGCTGACACCTATTCCCCGCACCATCCAACACACCCATACTACGCCGGGGATACACCTAATTAATTGGCCAAGCTGCCCCATCTCAGCATGTGGTTGGCACGGTAAAGCCAGGTTACATGCTCCATGAACCGGTCCTTAGGATCCAGGCAAGTACTAAACACAAACCCGAGTCTCGTGCACCCATCACCAACCAAATCATCCAACCTGCCTCGATCCCTACCTCTACATACTCATAATATCTCATTCAAGAGTAAGGTAAACAAATTGATGATCTCATATCCCAATTTTCCCATTCTAAGCATGGCTAAGCATAGGCATAATAATGAATGACATGATAAAATATATCCCAACCCAAGCTACAAGGAAACAAGGTAATGCAAATCTAGGGAAACTTCCTAGCATGGGTTTCATATTTCAATTGACAATGCAAATAATTCTATCTACACATCCTAGTATAGGATCAAAGTGGTCAAGGACACTTGCCTTCTTCCTGCTGCTCTGGGAATGGAACGTCTTGGTCTTGGAAGGGGAGAACATGCTCTGGGGCAGGTTCTACTCATGCCAATACACATAGCAAAAGAAAACAACAATCCATAAGACATAATTCACACTTTCACTTCATACAAACCACACATACATATCTATGATAGTCATTCACATTACTAAGTGTTGTGGTTATCCTAGATGGTGTTGATTTTTGGCCTACATGCACTTTTAGGCATATGTATATGATTTCTAACTTTTGTATTCAGATTTCTGTTTGCACACTATATATGAATTTCCAATTTAAACAAATTCTTTAATACACTCTTTAGCTACCAAGTTTTCAAGGAAGGTAATTTCCTATTCCAAATGGATTTACAGACCTTCTACCAAACTCCAAACTGAAGTCTTTGGATTTGGAGACCTCATTTATCATTTTCTAGTTATGCATACCTATTTTCCTTTATTTTACAGATTTATTTTCTATGCCTAAAAGTGAGTTTTAATATTAAATAGTAAGGCATATCATCTAAACAGAATATATTTTTGAACTTCCTCTCTGATGTGGAACAAATTAAATTTATTTTACTAGTTTTTAGAATTATTTCCTAGCCTAAAATATGTTTCTAGAACTAATAAATATGAACCCCATTTAGACAGATTTCAATTCAGCCTAAAATCTATTTTTAACTCATTCTAAAGTTTTCCAAGTGCTAGGAGAGTTTAAATTTGAATTTACAATGTGTTTGCCTCACCTTTTAAATTTAAATCCTAATCACATATTCAATTTTCTGAATTTAATATCATATAGGGTCAAAAAGGTAAATTCATCCTACTACAGGGTCTAATTTGTTATTTCTTAAATTTCCAGGGGTCTAACTACACATAAAAGAGGGGTTTTCCTAATTTTTATTAAGTCCAGGGGCTAAAACTGATTTTTAAATGAATTTACATGAATTTCTAAATTTCCAGGGGCTAGATCAGAAGTTTCCGGGGCTAGCTCGTGTTTTCCGAGATCACTTGGGGGTAGCGCTTAAGAATCCTGGCCTTTATAACGTGGGGATGATGTGGACCGTCCGATTTAAAACAGACGGCTCAGATTAGATCGCCGAACCGGTACGCGCGGGTTTTAATTCTACCGTGCGATTTAAAATAAACGGCGCACAAGCGGCCACGTCGCCCTAACCGTGCGTGGGCAGCGCTGCCCGGCGGCGCGCGGCGGCGGGAGGCGGCGATCTCGCCGGAAAACTCTGGATCTTCGTCTATACCTCCTAAAACTGGGATTTCATGGCATAGAATGGTAGAGGGGAGGTCGGGGATCTCACCTCAGGGTTTTTCTTGAGCTCGGAGGCCCTGGAAGGCGGTCGGCGTCGAGGTCCGAGGTGGAACCGCTGCGGTGCTCGTCGGAGCTGTGCCTAGAGCGCAAAGCACCGAGTTTTCTGCACCTGCGTGACTCCCCGGAGGCGGTGGGACACGATCGACGCGTTAGATCAGAAAACCCGAGCAAAGATCGAGAGAAAACAGCCTGAGAAGCTCTGGTTCTCACCGGGAGGAAAAATAGCCAATCGCGGGGCGGGGGGGGGGGGGGAACAGGGCGATGCCGGCGTTTATATAGACGGGGGAGGGCGGCGTGTCTGTTGGGATCGAGCCGGAGTCGTCCGGGACCAAAATTCGGCTGGGGACGCGGGTTTCCGGGGTAGTTTGGATTCGGGCGCGCGGAGGAGTCCGGGTAGTTGGCGCGAGCGAGAGGTGGGGGATGACACGCAGGCCCCGCGTGTCAGTGAGAGGGAGAGGCGTGCGGCTGTGGGCTGGCGCGGGGGGGGGGGGGTATTGTAAGTGCATCTAGGACATCCCTTGTGGGTTTTGGCTAATTGATGACGAACATATGAGATCCTAATGAAACTATTAAGATGATTGCAGGATAAACAAAGTGAACTGGCTCGGCACACACACAAAAAGGTGAAAAATAGAGTGGTGCCCGAAAAGGAAGACGTTAGTGGAATATAGAGAAGCAAAGTAGATATAAATGTATAGGTTGTGTGTGAGAGAGACACATCCCAAGAGCTCATGACTATGCGTAAGGGTAAGGGGTTTAAAAATCAACTAAAATCCACTGAAAACCGGACTAGTCCGTTCATGGACCGGACTAGTCCGTTTAACTTTCTGAAAGACGCAAACATTGTGCACCGGACTAGTCTGCCTTGTGAACCGGACTTGTCCGGTCAGCTCACTGGAATGCAACCGGACTAGTCCGGTCATGTCTCTGTTGTCCTCTTTAGAGGACTACCGACTAGTCCATCCGAGCGACAGGACTAGTCCGCTAAAGTTTCTGAAACCTCATCTCACATAGCACCGGACAAGTCCGGTTTGTGGACCGGACTAGTACGGTTAACCCACTGGAGGTAGGCCGGACAAGTCCGATCATATACCGGACTAGTCCGGTAGTAGGTTTAACAACGGTAACTTTTTGGGAAAGCCTAAAAAAGAGGTCCTTCATCTTTTCCCCAAGAAGACACGACTCATACTGTCAAAAACTGAAACCCTAGCGCCGCCACCTGTCCCAAGAGCCCAAAGACACGTCTCCCCACACATCTAAGGTGCAAAAAGGTGAAGATCAATAAAATACTTGGATTTGGGATTGGGAGACCGTCGTTCCTTCGTTGTGAGCTCTTGGGGTTTGATCTCTCTACACTCATATTCTGCATTGTAATCTTTTTGAGTGTATTTGATCAACTTCTCATTGTAATTCTTGTGGGAGCCCTCAACGTGTGAGGTTGCCCCATAAACACGGTGATTACACTTGATAGTGAAGTCAAGTCGGCCTGTGTGGTGACTTGAAGAGGGAAAGGGTTGGGAACCCGGCTCTGTGTGAGCTTCCTCAACGAGGACGTAGATCTCTTGGTGAGATCGAACCTCGGTAAAAATTCGTGTCTTTTGTCTCTCATTTGTTTTACATCTTGACACATTAGATCACTAGTTTGCTAGTCATCGTTTGAGTTCCTTACAAGTTTGCACGTGCATCCATACAATAAATTTAAGTTATAAAAACTGTTGTTCTTATTCCGCTGCTATAAGATTAAATTAGTGAGACACACTTAATCAACTCAAATAATTCAGCACACCGGACTAGTCCGCCCACACAACCGGACTAGTCCGGTCAGTCAAGTTTCTGATAACTTTATTAAGTGTGCAGGAATTCTTTAAAGGCCTATTCACCCCCCTCTAGGCCACATTCAATTGGTATCAGAGCCAAGTTCTCCATCAACGAGACTCACATCTCGGAGAGATCAATGGCCTCTGAGAAGAAAAACGATATCCCGAAGGCGAGCAACAACGCTGAGGAGCAAGAAGCCAAAGCCTTCGATGTGCTGAAAGAAAGTCCACATGACGATGAAGAAGTGAGGCAGCTAAAAGCACTCCTGAGAAAGAAACTGCTGGCACAAAAAGGAAAAGGGGAAGAAAAGACGATGGGGAGTGGTCATCACGACTACTCCCGGTATCCTTACAACTACAACCGTCTCAATTCAAATAATCATTATCTCTCTATCCCTATGGGAAGGACCCCACAGTTTTACGGAAGTGACTACACCATGTGGAAGTACAACATGAAGATGCATCTGATATCCCTGAACCCTAGTCTGTGGCACATTGTTTGCACAGGCATCGATATTCCAGACACGGATGATGAACCCCAGAACAAGAACAAGAGATTCACAGAAACGCACAAGCCGTCGCCGTGATCACATCATCACTAAGAAGAGAGGAATTCACCAAGATCGATGGGTTAGAAAGTGCAAAAGTAATCTGGGATACCCTCAAGACAGCTCACGAAGGAAATAGGTCAGTTCATGAAGCCAAAATCGAAATGCTTGAAGGAGAGTTAGGGAGATTTGCTATTGAAGAAGGCGAATCACCTCAAGACATGTACAACCGGATGAAAGCACTCATCAACAAAATTCGTGCTTATGGAAGTAAGAAATGGACAGATCACGAAGTGGTCAAAAGAATGATTAGAGCCTTCATGCCGAGAAATGTCACACTTTGCTCAATGATTAGAGAAAGCCCCGGGTTTCACAAAATGACTCCCGATGAGTTATTGGGAAAGATCATAAATCATGAAATGATGGAGAAAGAGGCTCAATACGTCAAAGACTTAGCCAAGCTCACCTCTTCTAAAAAGAAAGAAGTTGCCGTCAAAGCAACGTGCAGACCCAAACTCAAAGAAACTCATGAAGACCAAGACGATGGAGATACAAGCGACGAAAGCACCGATCTTGATGACGAAGAAATGGTACTCTTCATCAAAAAGTTCAAACGCATGATGAAGAGAAGACACGGCAACAATTCACATGAAGGCAAAAGCAAGGATAAAGGAAAATCCAAGGCTCGTCGCACTTGCTACAACTGCGGAGAGTATGGTCACTTCATGGTGGACTGTACTTATGAGGAAAACAAAAAGAAGAAGGAACCAAGATCTCAAAAAAAGAAAAATTTCAGAAAAAGAAGACAAGCCCATCAAGCTCACATTGGGAAGGAATGGGACTCAAACGACGAGTCCTCCTCCGATGAAGAAGAAGAGATGGCCACTTTCGCAGTCAAGAAACCAACTATGAGAGCCACACTCTTTCCGAACATGGGAGGACGGGACATGAACAACCACACTTGTCTTATGGCTAAGGAAGGCAAGAAAAAGGTTCGACTTACTCCTCCTGTGCTAAATTCCTCCATTGATGACTTTGATAGCTCTAGTGATAATGAAGAATTGTTTAGAGGGCTAAGTAAAATTGCTTTAAAGAAAATGGAAATGTTGTCAAACGAAATCTTTGAAAAGGAGGAACTTGTCAACCGACAAGAAGATATGCTCATCCGTGAGAGGAAGAGATATCAAGAAGTCGAAAAGATTCTTGAGCTTGAAAGAGAGAAGAATGAGTCACTTGAGTTAGAGCTAGCCTTGAGTAAGGAAACTTACTCAAAGTTAGAGGACTCACACATTGCCATCAAGGAAGAACTTGCTAACCTGTCAAAAGTTAACAAAATCCTTGAGGTGCAAGTTGAGTCGCTCAAACAAAGTGACTCCTCTTCCTCCAAGAGCTCTTCCTCCAAAGACATGAGCTCGATAACAGTAAGAACCTGCACTTGCTCTAGTAAGAAGAATGTAATTTCTAATGCTTTAACCCCACATGACATGCATTCTTCTCAAAACGGCATCTTTGATAAGAAGAAGATCAAATATGCACGAAGTGCATATATGATCACTAGACCTCCCAATGTCAAAGATGGACTTGGCTTCGACAGGAATAAACACATGTCTACTTCTAATCATGCTAAGAATAGGATCATTTTTGTTAAAGAAAAATCCCATGAATCTGAGCTACAAACACTGTTCCATACATTTGATGCTTTTTATGTTCTCATGAAAAACAAGTATGGAAAAGTCATTGCTAAATATACAGGGCCACGCCACAAGAACTTGAAAACCTGTGTGTGGGTGCCCAAGACTCTTGTGACTAACCTGAGAGGACCCAAGCAAGCTTGGTACCTAAAACCCACAAATAATTCTATTTTGCAGGCTTACTCCTCCGGTGGATCTAAGTGGGTGCTAGATAGCGGATGCACAAATCATATGACCGGAGAGAGAGAGGTATGTTTGTGGAATACGAGTGCAACAAGGATCCAAGTGAAGGTATATACTTTGGAGATAACAGCCAAGGAAAGGTCCTTGGTAGTGGTAACATTGAAATATCCTCTCAACACACCTTATCTAATGTTTTACATGTAGACTCTCTAGATTATAATCATTTATCAATATCTCAACTATGCGACAAAGGTTACAACTGTTTATTCACTAATGAGGGTGTGACCGTCTTTAGAAGAAGCGATGGCTCGATTGCATTCAAGGGATTGTTGAAGGGAAAGCTTTATCTTGTTGACTTCAACAAAGATAAAGCCGAACTCAACACTTGCTTGGTTGCTAAGACCAACAAGGGATGGCTGTGGCATAGATGGCTAGCCCATGTTGGAATGAGAAATCTGCAGAAACTTCTAAAAGGTGGTCACATCCGTGGTCTTAAGGATGTGGTTTTTGAAAAAGACAGGCCGTGCAGCGCTTGTCAAGCAGGAAAACAGGTTGGAGCACCACACCCCGCCAAGAATGTGATGACCACCGCTAAACCGCTAGAACTTCTCCACATGGATCTCTTTGGTCCAATTGCGTACATCAGCATCGGTGGTAACAAATACGGTTTAGTAATTGTTGATGATTTTTCAAGATTTACCTGGGTATTTTTCTTGTATGATAAATCAGAAACTCAAGGAATCCTCAAGAAGTTCTTGAAAAGAGCTCAAAATGAATTCTCATCAACCGTAAAGAATATCAGAAGTGACAATGGGACAGAATTCAAGAACACCCAAGTTGAAGAATATCTCAATGAAGAAGGTATAAAGCATGAATTCTCGGCACCCTACTCTCCTCAACAAAATGAGGTGGCTGAAAGGAAGAACAGAACATTGATCGAAATGGCGAGAACAATGTTGGATGAATACAAGACGTCAGACCGATTTTGGGCAGAAGCGGTGAACACCGCTTGTCATGCCACAAATCGGTTGTACCTTCATCGACTTCTGAAGAAAACTCCATATGAGCTTCTCACGGGTAAAAAGCCTAACGTTTCCTATTTCAAAGTTTTTGGTTGCAAATGTTTTATTCTGAACAAGAAACCAAGGGCCTCGAAGTTTGCTTCGAAGTCCAATGAAGGATTCTTGCTCGGATATGAATCGAACGCCTATGCCTATCGTGTCTTCAACAAGGTGTCCGGCCTTGTTGAAGTAGCGCGTGACGTAGTGTTCGATGAAACTAACGGCTCACAAGTGGAGCAAGTTGATAAGTCTATGCTAGATAAGGAGGAAGCTCCATGTGAAGCGCTGAAGAAAATGGCACTTGGTGATATCCTACCACGAGAGGAGACACAAGATGAATTTCAACAAGGAAGCAATGATCAAGGGGGAGCTCCTAAACAAAATCAAGTTGAGGAAGATCAAGAAAATCAAGATGATCATGGAAGCAATGATCTAGTGGGAGACATGACACATGAAGACAATGAAGAACAAACAACTATACAAATTCCACACCCAAGAGTACATCAGTGTGTGCAAAGGGACCATCCTGTCAACAATATCATTGGAGATATTGCTAAGGGAGTAACTACTAGATCTCAAATTGCAAATTTTTGTGAACATTATTCTTTTGTGTCTTTTCTGGAGCCATACAGGGTAGAAGAAGCCTTAAGGGATCCAGACTGGGTGATTGCGATGCAAGAGGAGCTGAACAACTTCAAAAGAAATGAAGTGTGGGAGCTGGTGGAAAGACCAAGGGCGAACATCGTTGGAACCAAATGGGTCTTTCGGAACAAGCAAGATGAACATGGAGTAGTGACAAGAAATAAAGCAAGGTTGGTGGCCAAAGGTTATTCTCAAGTGGAAGAGTGCCTTTCTCAATGGTCCGATAAAGGAGGAAGTCTATGTGGAGCAGCCACCGGGGTTCGAAGATCAGAAGTATCCCAACCATGTCTATAAACTGCGTAAGGCTCTCTATGGCCTCAAACAGGCTCCTCGAGCCTGGTATGTGTGCCTTAGAGATTTTCTGATTCATAATGGATTCAAAATTGGTAAAGCTGACTATACACTCTTCACTAAACATTTTGATGATCATTTATTCGTATGTCAAATTTATGTTGATGACATTATCTTTGGATCCACTAACAAGTCCTTCTGTGAAGAATTTAGCAAAATAATGACAGACAGGTTCGAGATGTCAATGATGGGTGAATTGAAGTTCTTCTTGGGATTTCAAGTAAAGCAACTGAGAGAAGGTACATTTATAAGCCAAACTAAATATACACAAGACATTCTCAAGAAATTCAATATGGACAAAGCCAAGCCAATCAAGACACCCATGGCCATCAACGGACATCTCGACCTCAATGAAGACGGTCCAAATGTGGACCAAAAGGTATATCGGTCCATGATTGGCTCCTTACTATACTTATGTGCATCTAGGCCAGATATTATGCATAGTGTTTGCATGTGTGCAAGGTTTCAAGCCGCACCTAAAGAGTGTCACTTAATTGCTGTAAAAAGAATCCTAAGGTACCTTGTGCACACACCCAACTTGGGCCTTTGGTATCCCAAAGGATCCAAGTTTAACTTGATAGGATATTCCGACGCCGACTATGCAGGATGCAAAGTCGATAGAAAGAGCACGTCAGGAACTTGTCAATTTCTTGGTAGGTCCCTAGTTTCTTGGTCATTTAAAAAGCAAAACTCCATTGCTCTTTCCACAGCGGAAGCAGAGTATGTTGCAGCCGGTAGTTGCTGTGCACAACTGCTTTGGATGCAACAAACTCTTAGGGACTACGGCTACAATATAAGTCATATCCCGCTTCTATGCGATAATGAATGTGCTATAAAGATTGCACACAACCCTGTAGAGCACTCAAGAACTAAGCACATAGACATCCGTCATCACTTTCTTAGAGATCATTCATTAAAAGGTGACATAGCTATTTCACATGTTAGGACTAAAAAACAACTTGCAGATATTTTTACCAAACCATTAGAGGAGAAAAGGTTCTGTGAACTAAGAAATGAGCTAAACATTCTTGACTCTCGAAATGTGGCTTGAAACATTGCATACCTGGTTGCAACTTAAATTGTTCCTCCGTATTGTCAAAAATGCTCCTCCTCTCCTTTCTACTCAGAAAACTATTCTTAATGAATAAATCTTGTGGATTATGACCATTGTTCGATTGTTGATTGCCTACTGGTCGTAATCACCAAGACTACTTGCAAAATTGTTGTCCTTGGATCACTATTAGTTATCTATATATATATCAAGTTTGTTGGAAACGGACTAGTCCGATTTCCAACCGGACTAGTCCGGACAGACAACAATTAGGTTAACTCAGGGGTACCGGACTAGTCCGCTACCATGACCGGACTAGTCCGGTCAGTCGCATATAGAAGCAGTTAGCCGGACCAAACGCCTCCCTCTCCACTCATAAGCACTTTGTCTCACCCTCTCTCCTAAACCCTAGCTCTCAAAGTGATTTTCGAGTTGAGCCCTCAAACTCGGAGTTTTCTCCGTGAAAAAGCCTCTCCTCGATGAGGGGATCCTACTTTTCGGACTCATCCGGACTGATTTCCACTCCTTCAACGTGAATCTTCAAATCTTGGTAAATCCCCCCAAAAACCAAAATCTCAATTTTTCTAGCTCTAGCTAGTTTCCTTTGATTTCAAAAGGATGTACATTGCATAAATAGATGTATTCCTACCACTTTCCTATCCTTGTGTCCTTAGATAGGAGATTTGCTTCAAATGAAACATTCAATTTAGGGTTCTTATGCTAGGCCGGACTAGTCTGGCGTTCAGATGCGGACAAGTCCGGTCCACCGGACTAGTCCGCACTCTGAAACCGGACAAGTCCGGTCTCTGACAGCTGAACTCCTACATTCCCATTTGAAGTCGATAATGCGTCCGTTTGCATCTAATCCTTAAACTCCTTATCAGGCATCATGTCTTCAGGATCAGATGACGGCTCTTTTCACATTGACGAAGAAGTTCAACGTGAAAGAGTGAGGAGAGCTAAGGAGGGAGTGATGAAGAAGAGACATGATGTCAATGCTCACTCTCCACCCTCCGACGACAATCTACCTAAGAAGAGAAAAGTCATTATCAAAAGGCCTCAAAGGAAAGATGCTGCTGAGGGCTCGTCAGGGCCAAGAAGAGTTCTCAATAAAGGGAAGGGACTTGCTAGTGGCCCCATTGGGCCTCTGAAATTGAAAAATCCCGTTCATCGCAACAGGCAGCCTTCAAGTGAGGATTTCACTGGAAAAGGGAATGAGCTAGCTGATAACTTCAGGAAGATTGAAGTGTATGGCCGACCTAAACAATGTTCTTATCCTAGGTTCTGGAGCAACTTCCATGCAGACTACTACGAGCATGTGTACATGAAGATGAAGAATCCCGTAGTAGAGAGTCAATGGCTAAATGTTGAATACCTGAAGTTGAAGAAGTATCCCGCCTTTCGTGAGATGGTGGAGGCCTTAGAGAGGCACGGTCTGACGGACCTGCTATCCTTTGAGTATGACTGGAACAATGAAGTCATTACCCAGTTTTACTCCACTCTCTACTTTGCTCGGGATGATGGAGACAGTCTTACTTGGATGACTCATGGTTCAAGGTATAGTGTCACATATGATGAATTTGCTAGGATTCTTCACCTCCAAAACACTTTGGATCATGAACTGGTCATCCATAATCTGAAACCACTGGAGAAGGAAGAGCTTGAGTTTCTCTATGACACAAGGATGCCATATGTCCCTCCCACCATCAAATATCTAAAGCCCTTCTTTGTGGTCCTAAATAGAGTCTTGAGAAAGACGATAGCTCCGAAGGATGGAGATGCAGGAACTATACAAGGAACCTTGAGGACTCTCATGAAGGTCATTAGTGGGAGGAGACCATTCAATGTCTTTAAGTATATCTACAACGACATTTTGAACATCTAAATTACCCCCAATAGGTCCTGTGGATACGTACCGTATATCATGTACATGATTGAGAAAGTGACGGGACTCGAGTTTGTCAAGGATGTCAAGCATACGGGGTTGAAGCCGCAAAAACCCACCGAGTACACTCTCCCTCCGGCTCCAACTGCCCCGTCCTCTCCACCAGTGGAGAGGAGATCAAAGCAAGCTCATGATGACACTAGGTCTGCAGCTGCTCCTCCTGGCTCTTCACCTGTCCAAGAATCATCTAGCGGCATCCTCAAGATGCTCTCCTCCATCTTTGCCTGCTGCCATAAGATCGAAGATAGGCAACGCAAAGAAAAGCTTGCAAGGAAGAAACATCAATAGTACGTCAATGCAAATATCAAGTCTATCTGTGCAAAGCTTGAGATTGAGCCTGTTGGATCACCGCCCGCCTCCGAGGACTCAGAGGAAGATCCTGCTCCCGTGGATGCTGAAGATGAAGATCAGACTGAGACTGACGGAGGAGGCAGCGATGAGTGATTCCCCTCAATTTTTCCCTTTTTGGTGTCTTGATGCCAAAGGGGGAGAGATTGATATGGAAGATTGAGATTAGACTTGGACTTTTTCTATCTAGTATTAGTCATTAAGATCTTGTGTGATCAAGGACATGTACCTATTTTTAAAATCTTGTAATGCACTATTTCTTTTCTTATGTGTGATGTACTATGCTCTAATGCCCACTTACATGTTCACTACTGTTTGTCTTTAATTTATCACATTTTGTTTATCACACACCTGTGAGGCACCCCACCATAAGGTGTGTGCATATGTGAGAAGCGTTTTGTGAATTCTTTATTATTCTCATATGTACACACCTTATGAAAATCAACCTTTTATTCTCAATTGTGATATCTCAAATGGTTGTCATCAATCACCAAAAAGGGGGAGATTGTAAGTGCATCTAGGACATCCCTTGTGGGTTTTGGCTAATTGATGACAAACATATGAGATCCTAATGAATCTATTAAGATGATTGCAGGATAAACAAAGTGAACTGGCTCGGCACACACACAAAAAGGTGAAAAATAGAGTGGTGCCCGAAAAGGAAGACGTTAGTGGAATATAGAGAAGCAAAGTAGATATAAATGAATAGGTTGTGTGTGAGAGAGACACATCCCAAGAGCTCATGACTATGCGTAAGGGTAAGGGGTTTAAAAATCAACTAAATTCCACTGAAAACCGGACTAGTCCGTTCATGGACCGGACTAGTCCGTTTAACTTTCTGAAAGACGCAAACATTGTGCACCGGACTAGTCCGCCTTGTGAACCGGACTAGTCCGGTCAGCTCACTGGAATGCAACCGGACAAGTCCGGTTTGAGACCGAACTAGTCCGGTCATGTCTCTGTTGTCCTCTTTAGAGGACTACCGACTAGTCCATCCAAGCGACAGGACTAGTCCGCTAAAGTTTCTGAAACCTCATCTCACATAGCACCGGACAAGTCCGGTTTGTGGACCGGACTAGTCCGGTTAACCCACTGGAAGTAGGTCGGACAAGTCCGATCATATACCGGACTAGTCCGGTAGTAGGTTTAACAACGGTAACTTTTTGGGAAAGCCTATAAAAAGAGGTCCTTCGTCTTTTCCCCAAGAAGACACGACTCATACTGTCAAAAACTGAAACCCTAGCGCCGCCACCTGTCCCAAGAGCCCAAAGACACGTCTCCCCACACATCTAAGGTGCAAAAAGGTGAAGATCAATAAAATACTTGGATTTGGGATTGGGAGACCGTCGTTCCTTCATTGTGAGCTCTTGGGGTTTGATCTCTCTACACTCATATTCTGCATTGTAATCTTTTTGAGTGTATTTGATCAACTTCTCATTGTAATTCTTGTGGGAGCCCTCAACGTGTGATGTTGCCCCATAAACACGGTGATTACACTTGGTAGTGAAGTCAAGTCGGCCTGTGTGGTGACTTGAAGAGGGAAAGGGTTGGGAACCCGGCTCTGTGTGAGCTTCCTCAACGAGGACGTAGATCTCTTGGTGAGATCGAACCTCGGTAAAAATTCGTGTCTTTTGTCTCTCATTTGTTTTACATCTTGACACATTAGATCACTAGTTTGCTAGTCATCGTTTGAGTTCCTTACAAGTTTGCACGTGCATCCATACAATAAATTTAAGTTATAAAAACTGTTGTTCTTATTCCACTGCTATAAGGTTAAATTAGTGACACACACTTAATCAACTCAAATAATTCAGCACACCGGACTAGTCCGCCCACACAACCGGACTAGTCTGGTTAGTCAAGTTTCTGATAACTTTATTAAGTGTGCAGGAATTCTTTAAAGGCCTATTCACCCCCCTCTAGGCCACATTTAGGTATGGTGGGCCGGCTGGTGGGTTTCGGCCCACTGGCCGGGGGGGGTTTTTTCTTTTTCTTTTTCGATTTCTTTTCTGTTTTGATTTGAATTTGAATTCCAATTTGAATTTGAATTTCTGCACCACATGCAGTACGTCCAAAAAATTTTAAATTCCCCTCTTAACAGAATTTTGGGGTGTTACAGATTCTTACGCACTACCCCCTGGGGATCTCGGAAAATACGAGCTAGCCCCGGAAACTTCTGATCTAGCCCTTGGAACTTCAGAAATTCGTGTAAATTTATTTAAAAATCAGTTTTAGCCCTTGTACTTAATAAAAATTAGGAAAACCCCTCTGTTATGCGTAGTTAGACCCCTGAAAATTTATGAAATAGAAAATTAGACCCTGCAGTAGGGTGGATTTACCTTTTTGACCCAATATGATATTAAATTCAGAAAATTGAATATGTGACTAGGATTTATTTAAAAGGGTAAGGCAAACACATATGTAAAATTCAAATTTAAACTCTCCTAGCACATGGAAAACTTTAGAATGAGTTAAAAATAGATTTTAGGCTGAAATGAAATCTGCCTAAGTGTTGTTCATATTTATTAGTTCTAGAAACACATTTTTAGGCTAGGAATTAATTCTGAAAACTGATAAAATAAATTTAAATTAGTTCACATCATAGGAGAAGTTCAAAAATATATTATTTAATATTTTAAGATCAGAACCTATTCTGTTGAGATGATAAGTCCTACTATTTAATATTAACACTCACTTTTAGGCATGGAAAATAAATCTGAAAAATATAGGAAAATAGGTATGCATAATTAGAAAATGATAAATGAAGTCTCCAAATCCAAAGACTTCAGTTTAGGATTTGGTAGAAGATCTGAAAACTTATTTGGAGTAGGAAATTGCCTTTCATGCAAACTTTGTGGCTAAGAAGTGTATTAATCAAATATAAAGGATTTGTTCAAATTGGAAATCCATATATAGAGTGCAAATAGAAATCTGAATACAAAAGTTAGAAATAATATATATATATATATATATATATATATATATATATATATATATGTTTCAAAGTGCATGTAGGCCTAAAATCAACACATCTAGGGTAACCACAACACTTAAATGTGAATGACTTTCATATGTATGTATGTATGGTTTGCATGAGTGAAAGTGTGAACTATGGCTTATGGATTGTTGCTTTCTTTTGCTATGTGCATTGGCATGAGTAGAACCTGCCCCAGAGCAAGTTCTCCCCTTCCAAGACCAAGACTTTCCGTTCTCAGAGCAGCAGGAAGGAGGCAAGTGTCCTTGACCACTTTGATCCTATACTAGGATGTGTAGATAGAATTGTTTGCATTGTCAATTGAAATACGAAACCCATGCTAGAAAGTTTCCCTAGAATTGCATTACCTTGTTTCCTTGTAGCTTGGGTTGGGATTTATTTTATCATGTCATTTATTTATATGCTTATGCTTAGCCATGCTTAGAATGGGATAATTGGGATATGAGATCATCAATTTATTTACCTTACTCTTGAATGAGATATTATGAGTTATGTAGAGGTAGGGATCGAGACAAGTTGGATGATTTGGTTGGTGCTGGGTGCACGAGACTCGGGTTTGTGTTTAGTACTTGCTTGGATCCTAAGGACCGGTTCATGCAGCATGTAACCTGGCTTTACCGTGCCAACCACATGCTGAGATGGGGCAGCTTGGCCAATTAATTAGGTGTATCCCCGGCGTAGTATGGGTGTGTTGGATGGTGCGGGGAATAGGTGTTAGCTGGACTACCATATGAACCGCAAGGCTCAAGAGGTGGCCACTGCAGCGGGGTTGGAGCCTCTTGTATGCTGTTAGGGGTGAAACCTCAGTGGGCCCAAGCTCGTCGGGAATCCCTTTGTAAAGGCTTCGTAGTGATCTCCTGGCTACACACCTGGGAAGTGTGAATGTGGTTCACGGCCACTGGCATAATGGAGGTTCTTTTAGTCGGCCCGGCATCGGGGGATAAAGTCACTACATGTGGGTACAGTGGTGCAAACTCTGCAGAGTCAAAACTGTCATGACAGCCGTTCTTACGGTCAAGAGCGGCTTGGACGTATTCATGATTAGAGTATGATGAATTTGGAAGTTGAGGATGTTAAGCGGGGAGCTTAACAGTGGAAATGATGTTATGGTTACTTGATTTTGATGATGGGTTGGGAGATTGGGACCATTTCATCTGTGTAGTAATGTAGGTGCTTAATAAGCTAAGGTGATAGGTAATTATTGCGTAGTGCTTTAACCATGAGTTCAAGTTCAATCTCTCCTTGCTCTAGTCATGCATGACATAACTTTCCCACACTTGCTGAGTACCCACGGTACTCAAACTTGCTTTTCTGTTGGTTTATACTGCTGCTCATGTCAAGAGAATGATGTGGTGTTTAATGACCAAGACTTTGGTCCCGAGGAAGGATTCTAGGTTCACGGAGTCCCCCGGGCAACGCCTGTGATGGAGCCCACAAGATTTATATTCCTCTGCTGTTTTATTTACCTATTATGAACTTATTATCGTCCATTCAGATGTATGCTATGTAAGACTTACTTATATTCAACACCTGGCTTTTAATAAATGATGCTTCACTATTTGTCATCACATGTATGAGAGAATGATCCTGGCATACATGTGGTATTCACTCGGTTGTTCTTCAGAGAAACCGGGTGTGACAATTACTCCAGCAGGGATGTAATGAGAGTGGAAACTTTCCTTGAACTCAGTCCAAGTAATAGTCTCCAGGTAATCGATTGGAGATAAGTTGTTAAGATTCAAAAATGATTTGAATAGGACTCTTATTTGAAATCCAATCAGATTAGGACTCTTCTTTTTCCGGTTATAAATAGAACCCGAAACAACCCCTTGGTCGTAACATCTTTTCTAAACTGACAACTTAGAAGCCCTAGCCCCAAACTCGCCGAGCTAAATCCCTTCGCCGGAATTTGACCACCGGAGAGACCGCCGACGAGCCCAGACAAGATCGCCATCGCCGGAGGAGAGCCGACGATCTGTTTTTCTGGAGGAAGGACTCGAAGGAAGTAAGGTAGGTCTCCATTACCACCTTACGACGTCACCTCGTTTTCTTTGCATCTGTTCTTCGATCCCTTCGAACAGAAGCTTTTTCGTGGACAGATCACGTGTTGACCGGTTAGATCTTGAGTCAAGATCATCACCACGTCCACATTTGATCCGAACACCTTTGTTCATCATAAAACCCATGCAAGCCATGCAAGAACACGTACAGACCAATCTAATAAAAACTGCATCATAGGATTAGCATGCATATGCACCATTGCATCCCGAGTAAAGTTTGTGCATAATAATTGATTGCTATGAAATTTGTATGTGTGTGATCGTGATTAGAGGGACAAGCTCAGGGAGCTATCTACAACGAGCCACAACACCAAGACCTCGAGATCCAAGAGCAACAGAAGCCGCAAGAACAAGGCAAGTGCCCCTTGACCATATTGATCCCTTGTTTTTGGAACTGTTTTGTTTGCGAAAAGGTGTGTGTGCTTGAGTCAACTTGATGGGAAACCCTTTCATAGGAAGTTTACTAGTTTTGTTAACCACCCTTGCCGCCAGAAAAGTTGATAAGTTGGGTATGGTCGTTTTTGCTTTTTGCTTCCCTAATCTACGGGATATGGGAAGCGATAGAATGTGTCTAGCTAACTGCACTCGTATGAGTAATGATAATGAGAACTTGATGTTAATGAACATGAATCGGAGGGAGATCTAGGCAAGATTGGTTTTGTGGATGAGGTAGAATGAGATGGTAGTTTACTTGCCGTAGATCTAAGGACCGGTTCATGCCAGCCATGCCAGGATAACAGTGCCACCACAAGGCCAAATATAGGTGCGGCTTAGCTGACTAATTAGGTAAGTTGCTAGATTGTTATGGACCGTGGAAGGCGCAGGGAATGGGAGTCGAGTGAGGACTGCCCTGGGAACTGCATGGCACAAGAGGGTGCCCGTGGGTGGGAAAATTGGAAATTCTAGCTGTGACGCCCTCGTTTCTGTAGAACACAGAACCGAGAACTAATGCGTATGTGTGCCCAGGATGTCCATCACACATAAACATATACTTCACAAACTGAATTCAGAATATATATAACCACGAATAACAGGGTTTATTACAATGTCTCATGAGTCTTGGACTCATTCTAGCAGCGGAAGTCTTTATTCTAGCAGCGAAATTCTTCTAAACTATAGCGGAAGCAATCTAAGCAGCAGCAGCGGCTCCATCTCTACTCCACAGGCAAGGTTGAGGACAGATTACACGCCTAATGCTCCACTTGGTCTTCATAGTATTCCTCTCCTGTTGCTGATGATGAAGTAATAATGCAAGTTTGAGTACATGATGTACTCAGCAAGTGCGGGAAAATAGGATATGTGGCTTACAACAAGGAAGGTATAAAAAGGCTCATTGCACAAAGCAAAGTTTATTTCTCAAAACATGATAAAAACAGCAACTCAGCTTTAAATGAATGTAATCCCAACATTAACATACCTCCATTATGATTCATCCTCTTCCATGTCTCAACCAGACATCAATTTTGCTCATGAATACCATCTCGTATTCACTACCATCTCATGAATACCATCTCTTATTCACTATCATTCATCTCATAATCAATTCCATCTCATTCCGAGAACCAAATCTCGTTGAAATGACTCAACAGTCATGCAACCAATCTCATTACCCGGACTCAACAGTCCAAAAAACCACACCATAACCCAAACGATAACCAAACCAAAAACCATCCCAATAACCATCCCAACTAATCATGGAAGTTGGCCAGGCGCTCATGACCGTAAGCTCGGCTATCATGATAGTTTTAGACTCTGCAGAGTTTGTACCACTTTACCCACAAGTTTGTGATTTCGTCAACCGTCGGCGACTGCAGAACCTCCATTATATCAGTACACAACCGTCGGTGTATGGCCAAGAGATCACAAAATAGCCTTTACAAAGAGGCTACTATATGTATGGACTCACTAAGGTTTCACCGGCAGGCTAGAATCTCCAATTCTCCCACCCATAGGCCCCCTCTTGTGCCATGCAGTTCCCAGGGCAGTCCTCACTCGACTCCCATTCCCCGCGCCTTCCACGGTCCATAACAGTCTAGAAACTTACCTAATTACTCAGCTAAACCGCATCCACACTTGGCCTTGTGGTGGCACTGTTATCCTGGCATGTTCTCGCATGAAACGGTCCTTTGATCTACGGCAAGTAAACCACCATCTCATTCTACCTCATTCACAAACTCAGGCTTGCCTAGATCTCCCTCCGATTCATGTGCATTAGCAATATCTGTTTTCTTATTATTCATGCGAGTGCAGTTAGCTAGACACATCTATCTTGCTTCCCGTATCCCATGGACTCAGCGAACCATAAAAGTAAAAACCATACCCGACTCATTAACTCTCCCGGTGACAAGGGTGGTTTGACAAAACTAGTAAACTCCTATAAAGGGTTTCCATTCATGTTGACTCAAGCACACACACCTTTTTGCAAACAAACAGTTTTCCAAAATATGGGATCAATATGGTCAAGGGGCACTTGCCTTGTTCTTGCGGTTCCTGTTGCTCAAATTCTTGCTGTTGTAGTAATACGGCTCACTTCATCCCAGTGCATACACGTTACAAGGCCAGCAAATATGCGGAGCTGTACATAGCGAAGATTCTATGTTTATATGGAGTACCCAAGACCATAGTCTCAGACTGAGGTGCATTATTTGTATCTCGCTTTTGGGAGCAGTTGCACACTGCTTTGGGTACTAAGTTGATTAGAAGCTCCGCTTATCACCCTCAGGTAGATGGCCAAACAGAGAGGGTGAATCAAGTACTGGAAGACATGTTAAGAGCATGTGCCATCCACCACGGTAGGAACTGGGATGATCACCTACCGTTGGCGGAATTCTCGTACAATAACGGCTATCAGGCGAGTATCAAGATGGCACCCTACGAAGCTCTCTACGGTCACAAACGCCGCACCCTATTAAACTGGTGCGAGTCCGGTGAAAGGTTCACATTCGGGGTTGATGTGGTGAACGACGCCGAAGAGCGCGTTCGGATGATTCAAGCCATCCTGAAGGCCGCTCAATCCTGGCAGAAAAGCTACGCTGATAAGAGGCATAGATCGCTGCACTTTGACGTCAGAGAGCACGTGTGCCTCCGTGTATCTCCAATGAAGGGCGTGTACCGGTTCGGTGTGAAGGGGAAACTCGCTCCCCGTTTCATTGGACCCTATGCTATAACTGAGAAGTGTGGACCCGCGGCATATAGACTGGAGCTACCGACATTTCTTGCTGGTGTTCACGACATTTTCCATGTTTCACAACTGCGAAAATGTCTGAAACAAACGGCTGCTGTTCCCACGGAAGACACAAATTGCAACCGGATTTGATATATGATGAATATCCGGTGGCAATTATCTATGAGAAAGCTCGGACCACGCGTAGCCGAACGTGGTGGTTCTTCAGGATACTCTGGAGTAACCACACAGCCGAAGAAGCGACGTGGGAAAGCAAGGAATTCCTTCGCTCAAATTACCCGGAGTTCATGGTGTCTCAGCGTGGGTGAGTTCCTATTACATCGCTGTCTCTTCTTTTGTAATCTTGGGACGAGATTCTTTTAAGGGGCAAGGGATGTAAAAGCCCAAGAAAAGGGAGTTACAAAAAATTTTCATCACCTCACAACACCACAGATTTTGTTGTGGGTATCTTTTGAATACTTGTGAAGAGCAAGTAACCTCCATCAAAAGGGTGATTAGAGAGGAAAGCCCTAACTTGCACAAAGTAAGATTTCTACACATGAACATGAGAGGTTGAGCTCACCCCTAGAACTTAAATAGTCTTGGGAAGGTTCAGGCCAAATTTCCTAAAAATCCAACATTTTGAGGCACTTTTGGAGGCATTTGAAAAAGAGGCCAATTTGTATGTAAATCCAAATTGCAGCAAATTTCATCACTTAGATTCAAAAGTTGGCTTCATATTCAAACTCAGCACATTTTTCTGAGTTAGCCTACCAATTTTCTTCCCCATTGGAGTTCATCTTGTCGTGAGCTAAATTTGCAATAATTCAACACTGAATTTGAATTTCAGTTCAAATATGAGGCAAACTTAGCCAAACAAATTTCAAATTTGGGAAACCAAATTCAAATTGTGACTTGGTGATTAAGTCTCACATTTAATTGTGAGTAGCTGGGGATATTTTAGTACAAACAGAAATCAAAAATTTGAAAAGGAATTAGAGGGGAGGCCCCACTTGTCAGCAGCCTTAACAGAGAAGCTTCCTCAGTGATTTTTCCTCCCTCGGCCGAGAAAACGCGCCAGCGCATGGCAGACGTCGGCGCCCGACCGCCTCACCCCTGCCACCTCCTGCTCAGTGACCGAAGGCGCCGGGTGCAACACGCGGTTAAACCGCCCGCCCAAGTGAAGCCGGCCTCATCCCTTCCGCTCTGCCCGCACACAGACGAAACGAAAAACTCGCCGGCCGCTCTTCTCGGGTCCTCGTCGCGCCGCTGTTCCAGGCGTCCTCGCGACCGAAGATCAACAGCAAAGAGACGCACCGGAGACTGCTCTAACTCACGGTGAAAACACTATCTCCTCTCGTGCCCTGTAGATAGAGTATTTCCATGGTTAATTCTCGGTGTTCAAAGAACCGAGCTAGCAAAGAATCCGAAATTCGTGGTCATCGGTCCACCACCACGTAAACCCAGCCAAGCACTGTAACAGCTCTGATACCACGCTGTGGGGGACCACAGGACCTCGTTGGGTGGTGCAGTGATATGCGGCACCCAACAGCACACGGGTCGAAGAACACACATCATATTACATAAATAGTTTGCGGAAGCGTACAAGAAAGTTTTACAAATACTTGTATCATAGTAAGCTACAGCGGAAGACTATAACTCTCACGACTCTTAGCAACAAAGAAACAGTCCAGCCCGCGGACTGTCTCTTACTAGCAACACGAAGAACAATCTGCAGCGGCGGGGATGCTCTTTGAGTAAACACTCGGAGGTTCCCGAGTCTCATCGGCATCCGATCTCATAAGCATCGAGTCAAATACCTGCAAAACAACTCGGATAGCTGTGAGGGCCCGCCATCCCAATCACTCACGGGGACGGGGCACCTCGCCCGGGAATCGCATTGGGTGGTGCCGTGCGATGCGGCACCCAATAGCACACATAATAAAGCATCATATTACATAAAACAAACGGAAGCTTACAAAGTGTTGATTTCACAAATACTTCTCAAAATAATCTACAGCGGAAGAATATTACAACTCACGTTTCATACCTATGCTATGCAACAGAGAAGGTGTCCAGCCCGCGGACCCTCCTCACTAGCAACACTATCACACTAGCAGCGGCAGGGTTGCCCTGAGTTCATTACTCGGAGAGCTCCGAGTCTCATCAGGCACCCGTACATCTCAGCGTATAGTTATTACCTGCAAAACAACTTATGCAGTATCTGTGAGCACGAAGCTCAGCAAGTCTGACCCGTCACCCTAGTCATGAAACTCTACATGATGAAATTAGAGGGATGATTATAGAAGTTTGCACAAACGGTGAATTTGAGCTAAAGGAGAGTCCTTACTTCAAGTTTTAGACAACTTTTATAGTCCTCACGCAATTTACATCGAGACTCCACAATCAAACAAGAAACGCTTCATCTCGATGTCACTTGCCTGAGGTGAAAGTAACTTTAGTGAGCTACCCTAGACTCTTACAGACCTTGCGCCATTACCGTCAAGACTCCATAATCAAACAAGAAACGCTTTGCCTCGACGCTACTAGCCCAAGGTGGAAAGTAAATTTAGTGAAGTATTGATCTTTCCTCATCTCCATTATGAGGATTACTCATGAAGCATATTAAACGTTTCCCAGTTTATTACTACGTCACGACTCAGTGTACAAGTATGCTCACTACCGCAAGCGACGGTGATTGCAATCAAAAACACCCGGCTGACACGACACGTATGCCCGCACTCGACGTTGCACACAGCAACCGTCACTGACGTCGTACGTGGCAACCTTTCACACGACACCCAAATGTCGAACCGGTCCCACCGACTGGGATTAAGTCCCTCTACGGAAAGCCCTCGTAGAGCCGGCTTCTCTATCCTTTCAGCATCGGCATCAGACGGTGAGGTATGCCTCGACATCCAGGTTAACATGTTACATCGGTTTCCTGGGTCCCATATTGCCAGTATGCATCCGGTACACATCTCGAACTTGTCCAGCGGGGCCGCACACGAGAACGGGCCTTAATCGACTCAGACATAGACTAGGCTCACAGGACCACATTCTTGACTTTCCATCCACTGCCCGGTCTCCATTCCCAACTATGAGGATCAATTCTCAACTCTTCCGATTGATCCCCCTTAAACCCGGTTCACGAGTAGGAAACTGCCCACTCGAGTTTTGCTTTTTTTAATCCACTTTTGTTGACTTGAGATCAGCAGTTATAATCAATTAATAAAATCTACTCTAAGTTATCCTTCAGGGTTTTCTGGGTCATGCATTTGGAGCTTCATACCACCTAGACTTAATGCACTAAATAAAATGCTACACATATAAAGTGAATAGAAATCAAAACTTGTAAGTTTCTATTCAAACCGGGGCTTGCCTTTGTTTTGCAGGGGCTAATATATATAACTCAGTTAGTGAAGATCACTTGGCTTTATCTCTTCCCTCCTTCCTTTGATCTCCACTGCAATGACTTGAAGTCCTTCACGTAGATGCTACACGTAATGCATATGCACAATTGTTTAATTGTAAAGACTTTGCTACAAGTCCTAATAACAAGTTTTCAGAAACTGGAACTCTGTTTAAGAATTTAAAATGACACTGGTGCTAGTGATTTAGGTTTGGATCTAAACACATGATTAATGCTAAGTGGTTTCCCCCCTTCTATATTAATCACTTAAGAGGTTAAACAGCACTGGGATGATCCAGAGCTCCAATGGAGCTGAGAATTTTCAGGTGAGTTCCTTGTCACAAGAAAACACTCTGAGCCAATATTTGGGATTATCTAATGAGTGGATTACTCAGAATAATTCCCTAAGCCTTTAGGCAAAAAGGAATTAATTCTGAATAAACTTGCATGTTCATGCCAAACTTAGTGAACTACAATTTCAATTATAGTTCATAGGACTTGCATGAATTTTCCAAAGATATTTGGAGCTAAGAACTTCCCAGCAATGAATTTCCAAGTTCTGGAAATTCCCTGAAATATTTCTGTATTCAATTGGATACAGCACCTTAAATTCTAAATTGCCCTGATCAAATCAACTCCAAATGGTCTGAAATTTTTACAGGAGTTCGCTAATATCCTAGAGAATATTCTGGAAAAATTTGAGGATTTTTGGAGTAACCAAACTCCCTCTAAAATTCTTTTGCTGAAAAGTTTTAAATAATTTTCCAGAATTAATTAATGAGTTTCATACAAATTGGGTTGCATATTTGGGTATATCTATTAAATATGAATCCAAGCCAATTTGAATTACTAAATTTGGAGCTTCCTAGCAAAAGTTACGAGGTTCTAAAGTTTGGGGAAAATTCTGAAATTGAACTCTGTTTATTTTCCAATTTTCAGAGATATAAGGAATTAACACCACATTTGGCCAAGCAAATGAGGTCCAATGCTTTTAAAAATTTTACTGGAGTTCAGGCATTTTTGTAGGAATTTCCTGCCAAAATTTGGGAATTTTCTAATACACATAGCTCTTGGAAAAATTCCTACAACATTTTCTTATATGAATTAATGAGCCAAAACCAGGGATTTTCATAAATATTGAGCTATACCCTTGGATAGTACTCTCTTATAGGAATCCAACAAAATTTATCTCACTATTTTTGGAGCTTCCTACACCAAGTTATGCATTTTACAAGTTTGAACAACTCTCTGTTTGATTTTAAACAGAACAGTCACACGTGGGGCCCACGGGTCAGGTGCTTCTTCAACCTCCCGCCAGAGCCCGCGGGTGCACACCGGCAGAAAGCGTGGCGTGGCTTGTTCTCGCTCATTTCTACACCAAATGAGCTCCGGTTTCGCCCTACATGCTCCTTGGAACATGGCGCAGCTGCCGGGCAAAGTTTTCATGCATGGAAACGGCCGAAAACAGGTCGGCACCGGTGGGGGCGGCTCGGGAGCTCGACATGAACGCGTTCTGGCGCGTCCAAAGCTTCTCCCGGCGAGCTACCTTGCCCTAAAGCATCACCAGAGCTCGTGGAGCATGGAACGCACCTCAGTTCGTGCTGCAATTGGCGGGAATAGGGCGGTCACCGGAGACCCAACCCGTTTTTGCCGCCGGCGACGAATTCTCGTTGCCCGGGGCCTGTGATGGTCGGTTTTCTTTGGTTCTCGGTGTGGGAGGGCGCTAGGGCATCTAGTTGCTGTGGTTTGAATTTTAGGAGGTATGATCAATCGGTTTGGGGAATTTCAAGAATTAAACACGGTCTGTTCTATATGTGCGCCGGTGCCAAAAATCGAATTCCGGCGAGCCGGCGTCGGGGAAGAGCAGGGGGACGACGGGATGAGGATCAGTACCTTCTGGCGCACCTCTGTGGCCTCTTTATCCTGCCGGAGAGGCGCTGTGGCAGCCAGTCGATGTGTAGCAGCGGGAGTGTGTCGTTGCTCGGTTCTGCCGGGAGAAAACTGGCTGGTCACGGTGGAGGAACGCTGGAACTGAGCTGTGGATCCGTGTAGCACGTCGAGGAGCGAGGGGCGCAGCTCTTTGATGCCTCAGCCGGGCATCCAACTTGTGGGAAATGCACAGCGTGATCAGCCGAGGAGCGGAGGATGAGGAGACCCTGTTCGTGTGCTGCGTGAGGAGGTACGAAGCTCAGTTTGGCTTAGCAGTATAGAGAGGATCACACCGAGAGAAATCCCCTCATGGTTCCAGAGCTAGAGGGACGAGCAGGAGGTGGCTTCGGCCTGCCCCTGTGTCGCACGGTGAGAAAAACCCGAGGTTGTCTTGGTGGCGCGGTGACTTCACGGGGAGGAGGAAAAACAGGGACCGTGCACTGCCTGAACAGAAGATCTTTTGCATCCTCACTTCCCCAATGACATGTGGGCCCCATTCTCTCCTTTTTATCCTTCTCCAAATTTTCTCACAATTATCTCCTCAATTTAGCAAATGCTGGACTCAAATGGTGGAAATTTAAATCTGAATTGTTTGTGAATATTTGGACAAGTTTCATCCAAATTCAAATGTATATTTGAATTCCTTTCCAATTTAAGTCCATTTGGGAAATGGATAGAAAATATCTTCCAAAATTCATGAGACTTTGTCTACCCCCTAATTTGGACCTAAGGAATTCAAATATGAACTCTGATCTTTGATTTGGCTGCTGCAATTGAAGTTTTTAATATAACAGTTTGAGAACCCTTGTGTTACTCTCATTTGCATTTTTGAATGGAACAATTGGTTCTCAAAATCTGACTTGGGCTTCCTCACAATTATGGGAAACTTCCCAACTTGGTTTTAGATCCCACTTGGGTTCCAAGTCTTCAAATAAATATTTGAACTTGTGTGCAGAAGTCTCTCATGTGTATTATCACATGTGGAAAAAGTTTTAACAAGTCCCATTTTTCATACATGTGAAACCAACTTTGTACAAACAAGAGTTTCTTTGTATGCATATTTTGGGACCTTTACAATCCTCCCCCCTTAAAAGAATCTCGTCCTGAGATTACAGGGTAAAAATGAGGGGAAGGATGGTGGAAAATTAACTAACGTGCGACGTCAAGAGTTGGGATAATTGGTGCGAAGCAATCCTTTGCTCTCCCATGTCGCTTCAACCTTAGAGTGATCCATCCATACACCTTATAGAACCACAACGTACCGTCGCGTGTGGTTCGGTCCTTTCTGTCAATGATCTGAACCAGTCCCTCCTGAGGTGTGAGATCTGGTTTCAGTTCCCCGGTATTTCCCAGCTGAATGGTGGTAGAGCACTTGAGGCACTTCCTCAGCCGATAAATGTGGAAGATGTCGTACACACCGGTGAATATCGCTGGAAATTCCAGCCCGTGTGCAACTGACCCACATCTTTCCGAAAACCTGGAATGGACCAACGAATTGGGGGTGAATAGAAACTTTGACAAGTGAGCCTCGTCAAAAATCTTTCTCCCTCAACTCCGGGTTACGGGGTACGACGATTCTGTCCGTAATAACAGGACGCGGTCTCCGTCTTTCCGGAAATAATTCGGTTCCCCGCTGTCTATACCTCTCCGCAAATGTGACATGCCCTTGTCATGTTTCTGGGCTGCCATCCTTCCTTTATGGATGGTTAGGAGAAATCCGAAGCTTCTTAGGATTGGCAGGCTATTAACGAAGGTTCATCGAAGGATTTTCAAAAATAGCCAAGCCACTCACAAAGATGTTGGAAAAAGGAGCTGCTTTTGTATGGTCTCAAGAGTGCGAATCAAGCTTTCAAGAGTTAAAGAAAAAGTTAACAATTGCCACAGTCTTGGTTATGCCCGATATGGAGAAATCATTCTCTGTATATTGTGATGCTTCAGGACAAGGGTTAGGATGTGTGCTTATGCAAGAAGGGCGTGTTATTGCCTATGCTTCCCGACAACTTCGGAAGCATGAGAAGAACTATCCTACCCATGATCTAGAGTTGGCAGCAGTTGTACATGCATTGAAGTTATGGAGACATTACCTAATGGGTAAAAGAACTGAGATCTATACCGATCATAAGAGTTTGAAGTATATCTTCACTCAGCCAGATCTCAACCTTCGGCAAAGGAGATGGTTGGAGTTCATTAATGATTTTGATGTGGGAATCAATTACCATCCTGGAAAAGCTAATGTGGTTGCAGATGCCTTGAGCAGAAAGACACATGTTAACATGTTAACAATAAGAGATCTCCAACCCCAACTTTGTGAAGAGTTCACAAAGCTCAACTTATGCTTGGTGAATCATACAGAAGTCATAGCAATGGAAGTTGACTCAACTCTAGAACAAGATATAAGAAATGGTGAAAAGAACGATGAAAAGATAAAAGAAATTAAGCAGTTGATCAAAGAAAACAAGGCCCCGGGATTTAGAGAAGATGAGAATGGTATCATATGGCATGGTAAAAGGATATGTGTGCCAGACATCAAGAAAATAAAGAAGTTAATTTTAAAAGAGGCTCATGATTCTGATTATTCTATCCATCCTGGAAGTACAAAGATGTATCATGATCTTAAGACACGTTATTGGTGGTATGGAATGAAAAGAGATGTTGCAGAGCATGTGGCATTGTGCGACACATGCCAGCTAGTCAAAGCAGAACACCAAAGGCCTGCAGGGCTATTACAACCACTAAAGATACCTGAATGGAAGTGGGAAGAAATTGGGATGGACTTCATAGTGGGTTTGCCCAGGACACAAACAGGGTATGACTCAATATGGGTGATAGTGGATAGATTGACCAAAGTTGCTCACTTTATTCCAGTAATAGAAAATTATAACGGTTCCAAACTAGCAGAACTGTATATGTCGAGAATAGTCTGCCTACATGGTGTACCTAAAAAGATAGTATCAGATAGAGGTACACAGTTCACTTCAAGATTTTGGCAGAAGTTACATGAGTCCATGGGAACTCGATTGAATTTCAGTTCTGCATATCACCCACAAACTGATGGGCAAACAGAAAGGACCAATCAAATTCTTGAAGATATGCTCAGAGCTTGTGCTCTCAAAAATAGTAGGAGTTGGGATAAGAATTTGCCATATGCAGAATTCTCCTACAATAATAGCTACCAAGCAAGTATGAAGATGTCCCCATTTGAGGCTCTATATGGAAGAAGATGTAGAACTCCACTATTTTGGGATCAAATAGGTGAGAATAAGGTGTTTGGACCTGAAGTATTAAAAGATGCAGAAAAGAAAGTAAGAGAAATTCGCAATAATCTAAAGATAGCTCAAACAAGACAAAAGAGTTATGCAGACACAAGGCGAAGAGAACTAGTCTTCGAAGTGGGAGACTGTGTGTATCTCAAAGTGTCACCCATGCGTGGACTAAAGAGATTTAAAGTAAGAGGGAAACTAGCACCTCGGTATATCGGACCATTCAAGATACTGGAACGCAAAGGAGAGGTAGCCTATCAGTTAGAGTTACCCTCTCGATTGTCGGACGTACACGATGTGTTCCACGTATCACAGCTCAAGAAGGGTTTGAGAACACCAGAAGAGCAACTACCAATGGATGAATTGGATGTACAAGAGGATCTTTCATATACCGAGTATCCTGTCAGAATTCTTGACACAATGGAAAAGGTTACCAGAAACAAAATAATTCGTATGTGCAAGGTTCAATGGAAACATCATTGCGAGGCAAAAGCTACATGGGAAAGAGAAGATAAACTCAAATCACAATTCCCTAATCTATTCCCTTTCTAAACCCCAATCTCGAGGACGAGATTTTTCTTAAGGAGGGTAGAGTTGTAATACCCGAATTCTTCACAAATGAATCAAAACCGCCCCCCTCTCTTCCTCCTCACTGCCAAAGGAGCCCACACGTCAGTTTTCTTCACCCTAACCACTGCCCTCCTCTCTCCCTCTCTCATTTCTCTCTCTATTATCGCATGTGAACAATTCTCTTCGGCAACGTGCAAAACTCGTCGCCCCTGCAGCAACCACCGCGCCCCACGCCGCCGCCTCTCCCCCCTCTATATAAACAGCCTGACCCCGACCATTTCCCCCCACCGAAACCACTCATCTCGCCCGAATAAGAAAAACCGCCTCCAAACCCAATTCTTTGAAAATCCACGACGATCATCGGTTATAACGACTCCTACACACTCCCTCGGCCACCAGAAGGAAATCCCGACCAAATTCCCTAAAGAAACACGCCTCGAGACTGATCCCGACGAAGATCGCTGCAGTCTTCCCACTGCCACCGTCGATCACGCATCTCCGGCCAAATTCGGTCTCCAAAACCCTTCTAGGTGAGTTCCCCACCCTCTCCTCTCTCTTCTGGTGCAAGTAGATCAAGAAACGGTGAAGAAACGGCAAAACCCGAAAGTTTCCGGCCACCGCCGCCGCTCGCCGGCGATCGCGCGGCCGCCGGACGCGAGGGAGAAGGGGTTAGGACGACGTGACGCAATCGGGAGCGTCCATCTCGTGTGAACGGTTCAGATTAGAAACGCGTACCGGTTCGGTTATTTTAAATCTGGGCCGTTGATCTCAGATCCGACGGCCCACATTCAATTTAGTTATAACCGTTGAGATTTTAACGCTTTAGTCCCTGGAGATTTGAATAAGTATGAGATAGCCCCTGATTCTTGCAGAATTAACCCTAGGCTTATTAGAAATTAGGAAATTCAGTTTAAAATAACCAATTAGCCCCTGTATATTTTAGAAATTGGTAAAACAGTTCTGTAAATTCAATTTGAACCCTAGAAAGTTTGAAAATATTACAAATTGGCCCAAATCAGTTTAAAAGTTTGTTTTTAATTATGTAATTAATCAAATTAGACTAAATATTTTCTGAAAAATGTTAGAAAATTATTAAAAGTCCTGATTAAATGTTCTGATCAGAATATTAAATTTTAAATTAAAAGCAATTAATTCCAAAGGCTGAAATTAATCATATAATGACAAATTAATTCTGAAAATTGAAATAAAAACAATATAGATGTCAGAAAATTTATGGAAATTCATTAAATAACATAAGATTATTCTGTTTTTATATTTTTATGTATTTGATGTTTCTGTAGTCCAGAATAATTATTTAAATGGCAGAAAATACATTTTTAAGTATTAAATAAATGCTGAAATATAGATAAAAATATTATATAATGAAGGAAAATTTTGGAAACTCTTCCAAATACATAAATAGGTTCTGAAAAGTAGAAAATAGTAATATGAGTTCTGAAAATCATTATAGTAATAACTCAAATGATTTTTAGGATTTAATTAATTATAAAATTAACATATGTACAAATAAAATTCTAAAATTATTTCAAATCACCTCACAAATTGAAAATGAGTGTTTGGCTATAGCAAAATTAAAATAGAAGGATATAGGTACCCAATTGAAACCTACTTTCATTCCAACCCACATGAAATGACATGAAATCAATAAGTGTAGGTGTATAATCAAATATATATGATTGAAATGCATTGTCAAGATTCTTATGTAATGTTTGGCATTATTTTGTGTGCATATGTATGGATAGAACCAACCCAAGAACTGTTTCATAACCTTCAAGAGCAAGAGTTTGAAGTGAATCACTCTTCATTTAAAGGCAAGTGTTCCTTGATCACTTTGTTCCTATTCTAGGATGAATAGTTAGATTATTTGCATGATGTTTTCAATATGAAACCCATTGTAGGATGTTTCCCTAGTTTTATTCCTTTATCATTCCTTGCAAAACCATGGAGGGAATTAGATAGGACTTGATGGTTATCATTTTATGTGCTTAGCCATGCTTAGAAGTTTAGAAATGAATGAAACATAGTTGATACTAGTCTTGTGGATTATATGAAAGACACAAGTATGTGTCATGTGTTATGAATCTAGACAGGCTGTTTGTTTGGTTGGTGCTTCGTGCACGAGACTCGGGAATGAGTTAGTGCCTGCCTTAGATTCTAAGGACCGGTTCATGGAACAGTTAACCCGGCTATACGGTGCCACCACAAGACTGAGATGGGGCAGCTTGGACAATTAATTAGGAGTTTGCCGGTATAGTATGAGTGTTTGGATGGTGCGGGGAATGGGAGTCCATTTTTGACTGCCCAGGGAACTGCAAGGCTCAAGAGGGGGCTTCTGTAGGGGAGGGTTACTCCAAGGAACTACAGCGGTGAAACCTCAGTGGGCTTGTACTTGCCGGTAGACCCTTTGTAAAGGCCATGTCGTGAGCTCCTGATCGCACACCAAAGGAAGTGTATAATGTGGCTTGCAACCACGAATATCAGGGAGGTTCTTAGTCCACCTGGTAACAGGGGATGAAATCACTACTTGTGGGTAAAGTGGTACAATCTCTGCAGAGAACCAAACTGTCATGACAACCGTGCTCACGGTCAAGAGCGGCTTGGACTTGTCCATGATTAGAGAGATATGGATGTGATTCGAAAGAGGTTGTTGGGTGGTGTAACCTAACATTAATGACTTAATTATGATGATGGTGGGATTATCACTTAGTAAGAAAGGTTGCTAATCAAAGCTAAGGCTTAGGATTAATGCATAGTGCTTAACCATGTTAGCCTTCCTTGCTATTAGCCTTCATAACATTCTTTCCTACACTTGTTGAGTACCTTTGGTACTCAAACTTGCTTTTGTTGGATGTCGTATGCTGCTCAGGTCCAAATGAAGACAATGACTTCGATGAGGAGGATTTTGATCCCAAAGAGTTATTCTAGGTTGGCGTAACCCCCGGGCAACGCTTGTGGATTGGAGGACCACTACTTAGACTTCCACTGGTTGTAAATATTAGTGTGATAACACTCTTATTATTCTATTATGACATATGATGTAATATAATGTTACCGTTGACTTTGGCATGTAATATAATGATATTTCACTATTGTCGACACATGTATGAGTCAATTGATCCTGGCATACATGTGAGTATACGCTCGGGTATTCTTATGGAATACCAGGTGTGACATCAGGTCATCGACGAGTAGAAGAAAATACTTTTTACCACTGGGTGTCTCGGGCGTCACCTGTCCGCAAAGGTCACCGTGCACCAACTGAAGCTTGTGCTGTGCATGCTACTTTGCGTGGATTGGAAACGGTAGGCGCCGTTGTTTCCCGGCCAGGCAACTGTCACAAACCTGATCAACGTGATCAGGCCGTGGCAGCCCTCTCACCATTTCTCCTTGCGCTAACAGCCGTAGCGCACGGAAATTCAGATGTCCGTACCTCGCGTGCCAGCGCCACGCCAGGTTGCTGCACTGCGCTGCGAGGCATACTGGCTTGCTGATGTTGAGAGGCAATACGTACGGCCGGTTCTGTGACCGAGGCACTTTGGCGAGCAGGCGTCGGCGCTGGTCCCAAATGAGGAGAAATCCACTTTCCATGACAATCTTGTAGCCGTCTTCCTCCAGCTGCCCCAAGCTTATGATGTTGGTGGTTAGACGTGGGATGTGATACACCCCGGTCAGCGCTTGGTGTTCACCGTTCTTGCACTCGAAGAGCACAGTTCCGCGCCCTTCAATGCCAACAATGGAGCCGTCACCCAGCTTGACGGTGCCGTGGACCCCCATGTCGAGGTTGGAGAACGCAGATTTTACATTTGTCATGTGATTCGTCGCTCCGGAGTTGAGAATCCACCGTGTGCAGTCCCCATCACACCCATCTTCTAGATGGACGAAGAGCTCACTCTCCTCCAGGCGGTTTGCTGCAGGGAACTTGCACGACTCTGTTGATGCAGAGGACAGCAATTCGGATCTACTTTTTTTTGTTGTGACAGTGGCCACCAGGAGAGATGCCTCTTCTTCCTCTGCCTGAACCGTGTGAGCCTGATCGTCCTTCTTCTTATTGCGGCATTCGCGAGCCCAATGCCCCTTCTTTCCACAGTATCGACATTTGTCGCTGGCTTTGCTCCGGCCATCGCGGCCTGCACCACGTCCTCCAGCGGCTCGTCATCGACCGCGCCCTCGCCCGCGGATCTTCTCTGAGTTTGACGATCCTTCTTTCAGGCGATCTGAACCTCCGCTTCCTGTCAGCTTGAGCCGTGAGGACAGCCGTGCCACCAGCTCATCCTCTATTAGGTTCAGCTTTGCCGATGTATCGCCACTGACACTACCAGTGCCAAGTCTCTCCTCCGTGGCTTTGAGTCGCCCGATCAGCTCATCTACCGTTACCTTGCTCAGATCGAGTAAGGTTTCGATAGCTGCAGCAATCTGCTCAAACTTAGGCGGCACAGCCTGCAGGAATTTTCTCACGATTTCTTCCTCAGTATACCCGTTGCCGAGCATCTCGAGTTGTGTGGCAAGACGACCGATGCGCACACCAAATTCGTCCACCGTTTCTCCGTCGCGGAATTGGAGCGCGTCAAATTCCCGACGAAGGGTACTCGCCCGCGCCTTGCACACGCGATCGGCGCCAACATTGCGCATCTTGATCGCATCCCATGCGATCTTGGCAGTCTCCTTGCTGGCGACAATACCCATCAACTCAGGTGGAACAGCTTTGGTGAGGACTTCCAAAGCCAGACGATCCTCGATGTAGTCATCCGTGCCAAGGCTCACCGCCGTCCACAGGCCTCTTGCCTGCAGCATGACACGCATCAACGCCGCCCAGTCGTGGTAGTTTGCCTTGGTGAGCACTGGGAAGGAGCCACTGTTGCTGGCTCCCTTGGTGATTTTGTGGATCACCAGTGTGCCCGAACCGCCTCCGATCCTGCTGGTGCTTCCTGGAGGTGTGGTGTCCCTCCAGGAACGACGCGGCGGCATAGACGATCGTTGTCGCGACATGAGTGCCCACTTGATTGCTTTGTCGCGGTTCCAGGTGATGAACCCGGCTCTGGTACCAATTGTTCCGGCAAACCGACGTTCACCGGCAGCCAAGACGATGAGAGCACTGGGCAGGAGGAGGCGTACACACACACAACTTACGAGAGAGAGACGCTGGGAATTTTGTGGTACTGGCTTGGTCGTGCTTTCCTCGCCAGGCCGTTTTTTCTATTAAACAAAATCTAAAAACAGAATACAGTGGCCACCACCGAGACTTAAGGCCTCATCTGCATGCACGTTCTGAACGTCATGCAAAGATCCGATCTCACCGGCCACTACACCCGTATGCATACCATGCAGAACTACGACTCACTCCACATTGCGCCCGCTTCGTATGTCAACTCCCGCAAGCTACGCCACAACGTGCAGCTCTTGCATGCCGTGCGATGCAGCACAAATATCAGACGCGCCTGACTAACTCTCAGGCTCACAACTGACTTAGACCAAATGAATAAACTAACTTGGACTGACTAAATACAAACTAAGTAACGTTCCTGATTTATTCAACACATGAGAGGAAAGCAAAGCAGCTGCTTCCAGCGGGGGACAATTCTTTCGTGCGAAGTGTTTGATCTCCACTCTTACAATAGGACTTTCTCGTTTTCAAAGTTCCTTGTACGATCTCATGGAAACAAATTGAACCAAAAGTTTAAATTGATGAGAAAGAGTGGACAATTCACTTATACTTTAAACACTTACTCTCACGCGCAGGCTAACTTGGACTGCAAATATGGAATATAAGTCAGGCTGCAATAGTGGATCTGCATGAAACTACAAAAAGGATGAGTAATGATAATTTTAGTTAGTCGGACACTTCAATTTTAATTGGAGGCAAGTGTGTGTTAGTACGTTTAAAAAACGAATGAGAAAAGTGAGTGTAGGCCTAGGCCATCTAGGTGGTGCAAGGCGTTTTTATGCTTTTGCAAAAAGAGGAGGCAAATCTATCAACAACAACAACAGAGCCTTTGTCCCAATCATGTTGTGATATGCTATACATGAAGCCCAACATCTTTTTATTTTTAAAATGAAGTAAAAGAGAGGAAGGGATATAAGAGTAACAAAAAAACTAAGATTCTAGCATATGAATTGCTACTTTCCATGCAGTCGTATCATGAGCTAAGTCTCTACACTACCACAAAAACCATTATCACATGCGCCTCGTTTTTTAGACACAGACTGTCGGTGCTCTGCAGACCGGGTACCCCCACATAGTGGGTAAAAGATAGCTTGGCCCCGCCTCCCTGCTGAGGCGGGGCCCAGCATAAGCCACGTGCCCTGGGCCCCATGGTCAGCCCTGGAGCTACCACGTGCGCTTGAGCTCCGGAGCTCACACGTGCCCTGGGCTCCGGCCTAAGCCTCCCTGTTGAGGTAAGGTCCGGAGCTTCCACGTGTCTCCGGCTTCAAGCCACCTCCCCGAAGAGGACAACACCGGAGCTGCCACGTGTCCTGGGCTCCGACCTAAGCCTCCCCGCTGAGGAGAGGTCCGGAGTTGACATGTGTCCTCCGGCTCCGAGCCGCCTCCCCACTGAGGACAGCTCCGGTGCTGGCACGTGCTCTGGGCTCCGGACCGAGTCTCCCTACTAAGGTAAGGACCGGAACCGCCACGTGTCCCCAGACACCAAGCCCGTCAATAAGGGCTCTAGAGCCGCCATGTACCCCATGATCCTTCGTGGGGCGTGGGTCGACGAAGTCAAGAAGGAAGTGTGCTGTCAGGCTTCGCATTCAAGGCTCGCGCCTTCCCCAGAAGCTTGGCGCACTGCGCACGCCTCCGTCCCTTGCCCGTTCATCATTACGGTGACAAGACAGGACGACGGGGTGTGACAGCAGTACAGTGCCGCCGAACGGCACTGAGCTGCTCAAACAGGGCGAGGAGACGTGGCGACAAGACGACGTCTTCATCATCACCTGACATGCGGTCAGGGACGCTCGGCGCGTCGTACGAAGGGACATAACTACCCCGCCGGCCAGTCTACTCAGAGGATGAAGCCCTAGATCATGTATAGGATACTCAAAGCTTTGAACTATAAAAGGACCGGGGTGACCACCCGACAAAGGGTTTCGATTCCACGCCCTCTAGATCACACAATGCACAAGCGCTCGCGCTCAAGCTATATAACAAGCACACCCGTGGACGTAGGGTATTACGCTCCGGCGGCCCGAACCACGTAAATCTCTGTGTTCATCCACTCCCTCGAGCCCGGGTCGCGAAGGGCGCCAAGCCCCTCCGAAAAAAAAGAACCTCGCGGGCTACTTCCGAGCAGGCCGGGAGGAGTGTCGCGGCTCACACTCTGACATTTGGAGTGCCAGGTAGGGGGGTTTTACGCGCTCTCCTCGCAACCATGGTGAACATCACTTCACATGGCAAGCCTTCTCGCCCACCTCGCCGTCGTCTCCAGACGGGAGACGACGAAGCTACCTCCCGCTCTAGGCCGAGCAGGTCTGGCCAAGCCAGCAGCCAAGCGGACGGCGCACTCTGTGTGATGTACGGGGGATCTTCCGCTGTCTCGTCTAGACGAGCCGTCAAGACCATCCGTCGAGCAGTGACGGCCGCCGCTCCTGTCCCAAGGCCGGCACCACATCGCAAATATATGGAGACACCGATCAGCTTCAACGCCTCTGACTGCCCCAAGAACATGGCAAGCGCCGGGCAGCTGCCTCTCCTCGTCGCCCCGGCCATCTCCAACGTGAAGCTCTATCACGTGTTGATTCATGGCGGGGCGGCCATCAGCATTATTAGTCTCGCAGCTTTCAAGGAGCTGCAGATCCCTATGTACCAGCTTACCCCCTCGAGATTGTTCTCGGGGGTAGGTCGGGATCCCATCTTCCCGTGCGGTAGTATCTCCCTTCCGGTGACATTCGGAACACATGAGAACTACCGTATGGAGAGTGTCGTCTTCGACATCGCGGAGGTCAGCCTCCCCTTCAACGCCATAATCAGCAGACCAGCTCTGTACCGGTTCATGGCAGTAGCCCATTACGGCTACCTAGTCTTGAAGATGCTAACTCCGAGTGGTGTCCTCAAGATTCACGGTGACCGCACCGCAGCTGTCTCTGTGCTGGAAAAGCTCCAAGCGCTGGCAGCAGCACAGGAGGCCGTCTCCGGTCAAGCAGAAGCAAGCCGGCCGCCTACAAGCATGCATCAGCGAGGGGCGACATCTGCGCCCCCCATGTGCAGCCCTTGGACGGCGAACACGTACCAGTCAAGGTCGTCCAAGTCGGTCCTGATGCTGCCCAGACCACCCGAATCGCCGGGGGCCTGGGAGGCAAAGAGTAAGATGCACTCGTCACCTTCCTCCGGGCCAATGTCGATGTGTTTGCTTGGCAACCATCGGAAATGCCCGGGATCCCCAGGGAGGTGATTGACCACCAACTGAAGATCCACCCCGACACCAGGCCGGTCCAACAGAAGCCTCGGAAGAAATCCATTGAGCGCCAAGACTTCACCCGTGACGAAATCAAGAAGCTGCTCGATGCCGGTTTCATCCGAGAGGTCCACTATCCGTGATGGTTGGCCAACCCTAATGCCGTCCCCAAGGCTCGCGGGAGGCTACGTATGTGCATCGACTACACCACCCACAATAAGGCGTGTCCGAAGGACCCGTTCCCTCTCCCGCGTACAGACCAAATAGTCGACTCTACGTTTGGTTGTGATCTGTTGTGTTTCCTAGACGCATATTCAGGTTTCCACCAAAATACCTATGTCTAAGATGAAGAGTGTGGCGGACCGGAATCCGCTCATCCAGGATCGCAGAGGGTGGTGCCGCGCGATGCGACACCCGACAGCACACGTCATAAGAACACATTATATTACATGGGAAAACAACTGAACTGTACAAAGTAGTACACTACTCAGTTATAAACTACTGTTTATAATACACAGCGGAAGTCTAAACTATACAACTCACGCCCGCCTATCTAGCAAAAGTCGGTTGCCCAGCCCTAGGGCAACCCACACTAGCTGCACGTCTCAGCTCAGCGCAGCGTGTACGGCTCCCACTCAGCCGTAGTCCCCGACGGAGGGTAACCCTCGCCGGTGGACTCGTACTCCGAGTCCGTGGGTGGCTCCTCACCTGAAAAACACTTAAACAGCAACCGTGAGCACGATGGCTCAACAAGGCTTAACCGACTCACCTAAGCATGAAACTCTACATGAGGTGTTCAATGACATAGGGTAGCAACGTTGCAACAAACGGACACGCCTACAAGTGCATCCTTAATTCATCTTTTAGCAACAAGTTAACAGTTCGGAAATCTGAAATTTAGTAAGAAATATTTGGTGGCAACATGTAGCAATACAATTATATCATAACAGCAATATTGAATCATAACATTTCATTCATTAGTCTATGTTACGGCGCAGTGGACAAGCGGTACTCGTCACCGTAAGGGACGGCGAATCGACTCGATATACACCTGCAGGGAAACCCAAAGAGCACGTCACGTACGCCCTCCCGTGGAGCTGCACAGCACGCTCACTCGATGTCGTACGGGACAACCTTTCACCCAACAGCCCAAACATCAAACCGGTTGCACCTAAACGAGCAGGAGGTTCCCCACACGGAGCATCTCTCTATGCCCGTTGGCAGATTTCCACCTTGCTGCCCTTAACCTACACCTATAAATCGGTGTGCTATGCCTCGACGCCTGGAGGTTTTAGGCTACATCGGTTTATCGGGGCCCATATATCCGATATGCCTTCGGTACGTTCAATACTTGTTCAGCAGGGCCGCACACGGATCGGTCCTCAATCGACATGGACAGGGCTGCGCACACAAGAGTTCCTCTTGCTGCGCCCTAGCCCCTGCATAGTCTCATTTTCATTACTAAAGTGATCTCACATCACTCAACCGAACCCGTGTGTCCCAAGCCTATCTCGCGAGTAGATTCCAACTAGTCGACTTGTACCGAAGCCCTATGAATCTTTAAGCATAGCCTTTCTACTCGAGGTCTTAGACACTACCCTCACTCTTAGGAAAAATTCTGGTTATGCAAGTGGGGTTCCATCCATCCTATACCTAATGCACAATCATACTTCATATGACACATGTAAACAAAGTAAAACTTATAAAAAGGTTAATGCAAACCGGAGCTTGCCTTGTTGCTGCTGGTCAGTAGTTAGCTCTTCTTCCGGAAGGAGGAAGTCCAGCACTTCCGGAGTCTCTTCTTCAGTGACTACACGTTAATGAAATACTACATGTCAATTTAAATGTAATATGCATACAAGTTTATTGTAATACTGCTGCTATTAGTTCTAATAACCAGTTTCTAACAACTGGAACTCTGTTCAAGAATTTAAAATGGAACTGGGGTTTAGTTGTTTGGGCTTAGACCTAAGCACATGGTTATGTGCTAAGTGGTTTCCCCCTTTTCCATATTAATCCCTCAAGTGGTTAAACAGGACAGGGGTGATCCAGAGCTCCAATGGAGCTGAGAATTTTTGTGTGAGTTTCTTGTCACAAGAAAACCCTCTGGACCAATTATTAGCACTTTTCCTTGAATGGTTTGCTCAGAATAATTCTCTTAGTAATTAAGCAAGGAAGAATTAATTATGAGGTAACACCCCTGTTCATGCCCAACTTAGTGAACTATAATTTCAATTATAGCTCATAGAGTTTGCATGAATTTTCCTAGCATTTTTGGAGCTAAGATTTGCCCAGAACTGAATTTCCAAGTTTGGGAAATTCTCAGAAAATGTTTCTGTATTCAAATGAACACAGCACTTTCAAATTTGAATTGCTCTGACCAAATCAACTCCAAATGGTCTGAAACTTTTACAAGGGTTCACTAACATCCTAAGGAACATTCTGGCAAAATTTGGGGATTTTTGGATGAACCAAATTCCCTGTAAAATTCTTTGGCTGAAAAGTTTTAAAGAATTTTCCAGAATTAAATAATAGGTTTCATACTAATTGGGTTTCATATTTGGATTGTACTCTGTTATAGGAATCCAACAAAATTTGTTTCATAATTTTTGGACTCTCCTACCCCAAGCTGTGGTCCTCTAAAGTTTGAACTACAAACTGGAAATTTCAAATTGTTTAAATGTCTGCCAGTGGGTCCCACCCGCCAGGTCTTCCCTTTCCTCGCGCCAAACAGGGGCCCGCGGCGGCGTACTCTGGCGAGCATTGCCGGAACCGCTTTCCTGGCCGTCTCCCGACCTCAGACTCGCCGCCTGACACGACCCCACTGGTCCTGTCGAGCCAGGATCACGCTGAGGGGTGCTGCGTTGCACAACACCGTATAACACACGTCAAAGGTACAAAGCGGAAGCGGAAGCTTTATTACATAAACAAGTTTATTAACATGTTTACATCAAAATAAGTTTAGTCCACACTCGCGGGCGTAGACTAAGCATCAAGTGCACGTTCAGCCCTCGAACGTGTCCTTGCTAGCACACTCGCACACTAACCCTGCGGCGTGCACGACTCCCACTCGACGGGGTTCCCCTCCTGGGGTTCCGTCTCCTCTTCGGGAGTCCCTTCCTCATAGAACCCTGCAAAAGCTTCAAACACAAGCAGTGAGCACGAAGGCTCAGCAAGTCTGACCCGTCTCACCTAAACATGAAACTTCTACATGAGGGTGATGGGTTGCATGAGGTAAAAATCATTTGCAAGGACTCGCCTAATTAGTAGAACCTTACTTTCAAGTTTTAGCAGCAGGTTGTGGAGAACTTTACGCTAAGGCACATGAGAGAGCCGCAATCAAACAAGAAACGCATTTCTCTCATGTACTTTGCCCAAATTGAAAAGAACTTTAGTTAGCACTAAGCTACAACATATCATTAACAATCAATATCCAACTTTCAATCAGCAACATTTTAACATGTAACTAGCCTGTTCTTTCTACGTCACGGTACAGTGAACAAGTGGTACTCACTGACCGCGAGGGACGGCGATTATAATCGATTTACACCTGCAGGGATTACCCGAACAACCCGTCACGTACGCCCATACTCGATGTTGCCTACAACAACCATCACGGACGCCGTACGCGACTACCTTTCACCCGTTAGCCAAATATTGAACCGGTCCCATCGTCCCGAGCAAGAGGTCCCTGCACGCGCATCTCTGTGCCGCCAGCTGATTTACACCTCGAGCTCTCAACCTACCCTCTGAACGACGGGCAATGCCTCAATACCCAGCTACCCGAGTTACATCAGTTTCCCGGTTCCCATATAGCCGGTAGGTCTTCGGTACTGTTCTAGCTTGTTCAACAGGCCCGCACACGGCTCGGTCCTCAATCGACACAAGCGGAGCTACAGCACACAGGCCCCAAAGTCCTGCTGCCCTTACTCTCCGCTCGGTCTCATTTTCTTGCCATGTGTATCATGTGCTATCTCTACCCGAGCAATGTGCCTCTAGCCTATTCTCGCGAGTAGTTCCAACTACTCGACTTGTACCGAATCCTACTCTATCCTAGCAATGCAGTGGCTAACGGGGTTTGCAATCCTAAACCCCAACCCATGGTTTTCTTGGCTATGCAGTGGGGTTTCCAAACAAGACTCTGATGCACAACATAAAGAAAACAAGTATGTGCTTAAAAACAATAAAAATTTATAAAATGGTTAATGCAAACCGGGGCTTGCCTTGCTGCTCTTGGTCGTAGGCTAGCTGTTCCTCCGGAGTAACGAAGTCTAGGACTTCGGGTTCCTCCTCGACCTTAGCGACTACATGATAAGAACAATGTATGTATTAATTAAATGCTTTTGTATTAACTTTGAAGTTGTGAAGTCTATAACCTTTACTAGATAGACCTAATGACTGTGAAACTTTTACTGTGGCTTGGTTACAACCTAAACAGAGACTTGGTCAAGTTTTAGTTGCAGCAAAGCTCATTTGAGCCCTCCACAAATAATTATGTCCTTGACCTTAATTACAGGCTTTTAGGGTATTCTAAGGATTTTCATGAGACAAACTATGACTTTCTGAAAACTAAATTTTCAGAGGGTTCTAATGGAATTGGTCTCACTTAATTTGGAAGTCTCTAACTAAAGATATGAGCTAAACAATTTCAGAGAAAATTCTGAAAATGTTTCTGAACATTTTCTATTTTCTCTGGAACAGTTTTACTAATCACACCATTAGGTGGACTAAATGAGCTCAAATGGATCTGAAATTTTTATGGTAGTTCAAGGATATTTTGGTGAACATCCCAGAAAAATTTCAGGATTTTTCTCCAAAGGATTCTCCAGTTAAAATTCCTAACAGTTTAAACTTTAAGGAATTAATTCTGGAGAATTAAGGAATTTCATGAAGTGAAACTTGATTTTCTGGAAAGTACTCAGAGAGCTGAATCCAGCAAAATTTGGTTCACTCAATTTGGAGCTTTCTAGCCAAAGTTATAAGGATTTGAAGTTTGAAGGAAATCTGAAAATCGGGGAAAAGTTTAAACTCGCGCGTGGGCCCAGGGGACACGCGTCGCACGCCGAAGCGACAACACACCGCGGCCCACAAGGCTTTTGCGCGCCAGCACACCCGATCCCGGCCGCAGCCGGATCCCGATTCAAAATATCGGCCGCTGACAGCTGGGGTCCACCCCCTTCTTCAACCTCGCGACACCCGCGCTCCGCCGCCGAGGGACCTCGCCGGAGAGCTCGCCGCTGGCTGCTGTACCGCTCCAAACTTCTTGATTCTGGCCGCCCCTGCCTACTTTTACTTGGGGAACATGATCCGAGGGTCAGCTGCTCATGACAACGGCCGGAGCATGGTCGGCGACGAGCCGCCATATCGGAACGACTTCGGCCATGTCGGCTGATGCTCCTAGTGCCTCAGCTACTTGGGAAACCGGTCGGGGAGCATCAGTGGACCTCAGAGAAGGTCGACATGAACTCGGGGCAGCTCGGGGAAGGCCCGAAATAGGTCCTCACCGTGCGCCCGATACCCCCCGTGCGTTCCGCCATTAGTAGACCTTGAATTACGCCGGGCACAGAAGTTCTCCGGCCCAGAGTTGTGAAGGCAACTTGTGCGTCACCGTGTCTAGTTCGTGTGGGAGTGGCCTGAGGCCCTCTAATCCTTTCTAGAGCACGAATTAAACAGAATCGTACCCGAGGGTCGTTCTGCACACAGAAAGGGGAAAAGTGGAAATTCGCCGCCGGTGAGCAACCACTCGAGCTGTGGCTCGGGGATGAGCAGCACCGATCACTTGCGCGTCCAAGGGTGCCTTGGCTCGGGCGTGACAACGCCCAGGTTGGGCTGTCCACGAGAGCCCGAGGTGCGGCGGTTTCCAGTTCCGAGTTTGATCTTTCGGCATAGCCGATATCACTCGGTTTCAATCGATTTCTATCAATGGGAAGGATGGAGGATGGTCGCTAGTACCTGGCTGGGACCCTGGAGTGGAAAGAGGAAGCTGCGATCAGCTCGATCCAGCAGGAACTCGAGCGCCGGTGATGGCAGTGGAGAAATGGATCGTGCACGTCGGCAGCTCGGGGAATGGCGACTGAAGCACGCCGGGGAGGGAATAAATAGGCCGGTCGGCCGGTCTCCGGCTTGGGGCACGCAGCAGGAGCTGGCGCCGGCCGGCCCCTTCGGTGGCGCGCGCGCACAACAGCCGGGAACCGACTGAACTGTGGTTCAGTCGGTTTGCTTTGAGGCTGAGGCTGACATGTGGGTCCCACTCCTCTTTTAACCTCTGAAATTTATTCCTAACAGCTGTGGTAAACAGTGAACCCTATTCTACCCTTGGCAACTCAAATTATTCACCCAAGAGCCATTTGAATTGATCAAAGTTCAAATGAGGTTTGGTTTGAATGAATTTCAGCACAAGTGCAGTTTGAAATTCAAATAAAGTTTGAATTTCTCCCCCTTAGCTCATGTCAAGATCAACTCCAAATGGAGTGAAAATTGGTGTGTGAGCTCACAAAAATGTGCTGAGCAAGAATATGCCTTCCACTTTTAAATTCAGTGGGTGAAAACAGTTTGAATTTGAATATGTTTTCAAACTGCCCCTTTCCTATCTACACCCAAGATGACCTCAAAAATGTTTTGAATTTGGGTGAAACTTGGCATGGACATCCTTGGCAAAGTGTAGGAGTTTTCATATGTCCAGCCCATCTATATCACATGTGGGAAGTACCACTTTTGTAATGTGTGAGTTTGTTCCCTAATGAGCATGTTGATAATTGTTACTTGCTCTTTATTTGTGTTCATCATTTTTCCTCAAATGAGGTGTGTGGTGTGGGGATGAACACTGCAAATGGGTGTCAAAAACTGAGGCCCTTACATTCCTCCCCCCTTAAAAGAATCTCGTCCCGAGATTATAAGGTGAAATGAGAGAGAGGACGGTGGAAAATTACCGAATATGCGACGTGAAAAAGTCGGGGTAGTTAGTGCGAAGGAATTCTTCGCTCTCCCATGTCGCTTCGTCCATGGAGTGATTACTCCATAGAACCTTGTAGAACCACAACGTACGGTTGCGTGTGGTTCGGGCCTTTTCATCAATAATCTGCACCGGTTCCTCCCGATAGGTGAGATCCGGTTGCAGTTCTTTAATGTCTTCCAGCTGAACGGTAGTTGATAGCTTGAGACACTTCCTCAGCTGGGAAATGTGAAAGACGTCGTGCACACCGGAAAGTGCTTCTGGTAATCTTAGCCGGTATGCCACCGATCCACATCTTTCGGTAATCTGGAATGGACCGATGAATCGGGGTGCTAACTTTCCTCTCACCCCAAATCTGTTTACGCCCTTCATTGGAGACACTCGTAGATATACGTGGTCTCCAGCTTCGAATTGTAACGGACGCCTTCTCCGGTCCGCATACTGTTTCTGTCGGGATTGAGCGGCTTTTAGGTTCGCTTGAATTAATCGAACCTTTTCTTCCGCGTTGTTGACAAGATCAATCCCGAAGGTAACCCTCTCGCCAGACTCACACCAATTCAATGGTGTGCGGCATTTTCTCCCGTATAGCGCCTCGTAGGGCGCCATCTTGATGCTGGCTTGGTACCCATTGTTGTACGAGAACTCGGCTAACGGCAAGTGATCATCCCAGTCCTTGCCGTGGTCGATAGCGCAAGCTCGTAGCATGTCTTCTAAGATTTGATTTACCCGCTCCGTTTGCCCATCCGTCTGCGGGTGGTAGGCTGAACTACGGATCAGCTTCGTCCCCAAGGCAGCGTGGAGCTGCTCCCAAAAACGGGACACAAATAAAGTGCCCCGGTCCGACACGATAGTACGGGGTACGCCGTATAAGCATAGGATCCGTGAGATGTACAGTTCAGCGTACTTCTTGGCGTTGTAGTTGGTGTTGACCGGGATGAAATGGGCAACTTTGGTGAGCCGATCGACGATCACCCACACAGAATCATGTTTCTGTAAGGTGGTGGGTAAACCGACGACGAAATCCATGCTCACGTCCTCCCACTTCCAGGCAGGAATGCCCAGTGGTTGCAGCAGTCCCGGTTTCCGCATGTGGTCTGCCTTCACCCTTCGACATGTATCACACTCGGACACGTATCTTGCAGTCTCTCGCTTCATCCGTGTCCACCAAAACTTTCTTCTGAGTTCTTGATACATTTTGTTGCTGCCGGGGTGAATAGAAAACTTTTTGATAAGTGAGCCTCATCAAAGATTTTCTTCCGTAACTCCGGGTTTCGGGGTACGACGATCCGGTCCTTGAACCATAGGACGCCGTCTCCGTCCTTCCGGAAACATTTCAACTCCCCACTGTCTACACGTCTCCGCAAATGTGACATGCCCTTGTCATTCTTCTGGGCTGTCGCTATCTCTTCACGGATGGTGGGGATCAAAGCTAGGTTGTAGAGAGCTCCGTGTGGAATCACATGGAGTGGTGGTTCGCTCTCTCCCAACGGTGTGATGGTCAGATTATTGACGTGTGACTTGCGGCTTAGCGCGTCTGCCACAACGTTTGCCTTGCCCGGATGATAATGGATCTCTATCTCGTAATCCTTTATCAGTTCTAACCATCTTCGTTGCCTCATGTTCAGCTCCTTCTGAGTGAATATGTACTTGAGGCTTTTGTGGTCGGTATATAAATGTACGAGGTTACCGAGTAGGTAGTGCCTCCACATTTTCAGTGCAAGTACCACGGCAGCGAGCTCCAAGTCGTGAGTTGGATAATTTTGCTCATGATTCCTAAGCTGTCGTGATCCATACGCAACCACTCTTCGGTCTTGCATCAGCACACATCCGAGCCCAATGCCGGATGCATCGCAGTACACATCGAACGGTTTTGTTGTGTCTGGCTGCGCCAAAACCGGTGCTGATGTTAGGTGCTTGACTAAAGCCTTGAATGCTGCTTCACATGCTGGACTCCAAACATATTTGGTAGCCTTCTTCAGCAGCTCTGTCATTGGCCTGGCAATCTTCGAGAAGTTCGGAATGAACCTCCGATAATATCCCGCGAGTCCGAGGAAACTCCGTACCTCATGAACAGTTCTCGGGGATTTCCAATTCAGCACTTGCGTGATTTTGCTCGGGTCCACAGCGATACCCTCCGCTGAGATGATATGCCCGAGGAAAGGCACTTGCGATATCCAAAACTCGCATTTGCTGAACTTTGCGTATAACTTGTGATCCCGCAGCCGTTGCAAGACTATACGCAGATGTTTCTTGTGATCTTCCTCCGACTTGGAGTATACCAGGATGTCGTCGATGAAGACCACGACAAACTTGTCCAGCTCCGGCATGAACACCGAGTTCATTAAATACATGAAGTGAGCTGGAGCATTGGTGAGGCCAAAGGACATGACCAGGTACTCATAAAGTCCGTACCTTGTCGAAAAAGCTGTCTTTGGAATGTCCTCAGCCCTGATCTTAATCTGATGGTACCCGGATCTTAAATCCATCTTGGAAAAGACCTTTGCTTCGACCAACTGATCAAACAACATGTCGATCCGTGGCAACGGGTACTTGTTCTTGATGGTTACGGCATTTAATGGACGGTAGTCCACGCAAAGCCGCAACGTTTCATCCTTCTTTTTGACAAATAATGCCGAACAGCCCCATGGCGAGGAGCTCGGCCTAATAAAACCCTTCTCCAGAAGGTCCGTGAGCTGAGTCTTCAGTTCAGCCAACTCCTTGGGCGCCATCTTGTACGGCCTTCGGGATATTGGCATGGTTCCCGGTGCAAGTTCAATCTTGAACTCCACCTCTCTATCGGGTGGCATCCCCGGCAAATCATCCGGGAATACATCAGGGAATTCTCGGACCACTGGAATGTCTTCCAATCTGATGGTTGTGGCTTGATAGACACTTGGAAGTTTTATTTCTGGACTGTCCAGAAATAATGAGTGAGAACCGTGCACTCCTGAGTTTAAGTGCACGACTCGGAGGACGGTGTCTAAAACAGCGCCGTGGCGGTTTAACCACGACATCCCTAGGATGACATCGACCTTCTGTCCCTCTAAGATAATGAGAGACGTGGGGTACACTCTACCCGCTAAGCATAATGGTGCTTTGGAGACCATTACGCTTGCTGAAATCTTCCCACCCGGTGAACAAATTAAATATGGACTATCGGTGGGTAGTATTGGCAAGCTGTGTTTAGCAATGAAAGCTTGGCTAATAAAATTATGCGTGGCGCCTGAATCAAATAGTACTATAGCGGGATGCTGGTGGAGTTGGAACATACCCGCAAGGATTGGCTCGCCCTCCGGCACGTCCTCAATGGCAAGCTGGTGGACAGTGCCGGGCCTAGGGTTTGCCCGCCGCGCATTAGTAGGGTTCCGGGGTTGATTCCTCCCCGGAAACTGTGGTACCACTCCGCCGCCTTGCCTCTCCGGGCAACTGCTCGCGAAGTGTCCTGGACGACCACACTTGTAACATGTGGCCGCTGCTGGTGGAGTACTTGGTGGACGAAAGCCCGGCATGCGTTGCGGAGGTGCAAACGCACGCGGCATCGCCCGCTGCTGCTGTTGTTGTTGCGGTGGTGCTGGCAGTGCCGGCCGGAATGCCGGTGAAGAATACGGCCGACCGCGGAACGGCATCGACCGCTGTGGTGGCTGCCAGCGCGGACCTGATGGTGGGCGATTCACCATCCGAAACTTCTGAGAAGGACCGCCTCCTTCTCCGCTGCTCTGCGGCGCGCTTCGCTTTCGCTCTGCCGCCGCCAACTCCTTGCCGGAGTCTTCCTGAACAATCGCAGCATCAATTATGTCGTTGAGGCTGCCGCGATTGAACATCGCCAGCTTGTCCTTCAGGAGCGGGTTAAGCCCCTGGTAAAAGTGGTCCCGCCGCTTCTCGTCCGTATCTGCGTGATACGACGCGTAGAGTGCGAGATCGTTGAACGCTCTGGAGTACTCCAGCGCGTTCCGGCTCCCTTGTTGCAGGTGTAGGAATTCCTGCGTCTTCCTCTTCATCAAACCGGGCGGTATATGATAGGCCCGGAAGGCCGTCCGGAACTCCGCCCAGGTCATCACTCGGTCGGTGGGTTGTGAAGCACAAAAGTTGGCCCACCACGCGCTCGCGGATCCTTGGAGCTGCTGGACCGCGAACTGAGTCTTGCGCTGCTCGCTGATTTGGAGCAGCCCGAACTTCATCTCTATGGCGCGGAGCCAGTTGTCCGCGTCAAGTGGTTCATCCGCCCTTGAGAATACAGGGGGATGAGTCGCCAGGAAGTCAGAGTAGGAGCTCTGTTGGCGCTCCTCACGATCTTGACGTCTCTCTGGGCGAGACGTATTCGCAATTAACGTTTGCAGCAGCTCTGTATGCTGCTGATGTGAACCCGCCATTGCCGCGACAATGTCGGCCAATGTAACCGTTGGCAGTGGCGGTGGCGGTGTTTGCTGTTGCTGTTGCTGCTGCTGTCCCGAGGAGTCCTCGGGAGGTGGTTGGGAGGTCTCTCCCCCTTGGCTAGTACCTCCAACATCGGGGTTGGCACGAGTACGCGTCATTCTGAAATTCAACACAGCAGCAATTAGCACATGTCTTACTCAAAATTCCATAAACAGGAGTAAGTATTGAAGCGACGCATGATTAACTTGCACAACATTCACATATATTGATAAAGCATAAACTTTATACAAGATACATTATTCTCGGATCTCCGAGAAGTCGTGCTCATGTCGTCACTACCTATACATACGCTACTGTCTACACGACATGTCACCGATTACAAAAGTTGGGTTACGCTACCCTAGCTGCCCTACTTGGCAACCGTAACCCCCTACTCGGAGTAGAACTCGACCTCCTGTGGGTCGTCCTCCTCCGGTACCTCTGCTGGTGGCTCGGGGTCTACCACCTCTTCTCCCATTCCTGGTTCTCCCATGGCTGGAAGACCCAAGACTACCGGTACGCCCAATACCGGGGGCACGAGGTCCTGCAATGCATGCACCTCGTCCATAGCCTGGTTGTAGTCCTCTTCCCAGCCTTGTCCTTCTTCAATAGCGTCGTCCCGCTCTTGAGCAAGGTCCTCATTCTGCTGGGTTAGGGTCTGCACCAGCTCTTGCAACGCCGCAATGTCAACACGGCTCTTCTTCTTTGCCTTCTTCAGACGACGCAACTGATTGTGTTGTTCATTCAGTCGCTTGATCGTCGGAAGGAGCACATTGCGGAGTGCACTGTGAGCACTCTCAAAATGATCTCCACGGCTTGTGCTCTCCTTGAGCTTGGTGGCGAGATGCTCCGTATGAACGGCTTGGCTGTCCATCACAGCGTTTCCCGCCCTCATTTGGAGGCTGAGATTTGCCTCCGCGGGGTTGTACCTTGGGCAACTCGGGTTTGTTGCCTCTAGGTACCTCTCTTCCCACACATGCTGAGCTCGTCCCTCCACCGGAACGAGTGCGTATGGAGTTCCCTCCATAGCCTGTACGTGTAGTTGGCAGAAACGTGACATAGTGTCACGGGCTGCCACTTGCCACATCCCTTCCGGTTGTCTTCCTCTCACCGTGACGGTGAATGGCACCCAACCGGGTGGCGTAGGCCCTGCAGGAACCTCGACATGGATCGTCCACGTCTTGTTCCCCTCTTCGCCTTCTTCCTTGGCGAAGTATTGCGGCATCTGGTTGTACCCGAAATATTGGAGCATTAGCCACAATGCTCCCGGGTAGCCGCTACGGTCAGAGCAGTGGGAAACTACCCACCCGTTCTCCAACCGTTTATCTGCTGCCATCTGTAAAAATATATTTGAGAAATGTCAAATATTTATTTATACAGTAAACCATTGAGTTATAACATAAGATATGTCATTGAACCCATAAAACTTGGAAACATAGTTCAAATTTTTAATAAATTTGACTGCCGATCTGCTGTTCCCATGACAGCCCTGACCAGTTTCCATATCAACCTGATTTAGGCCAGGCTAAAAGCAAAACTAGTCCTGGAGCTTAACATCAAAGTTAAAGTTAACTTCAATAGCTTTCCAGCAAGTATTTGGTTGGCCTAAGATCTGTCCTGGTTCAAAAGTTATGAGATGTCAAAGTTAACAGAATTTCTGGGAACAATTGGACAGCACCTCCCTGCCTTAGGTACTGATTTGATCCAACAATCTCAGTTACTTCTGTTCCTAATCTGACAAAACTTTCTGTCACAAAGTTGTAACCCATCTCATAAGCTTTCCAGAACTACCTCATTTTCATTTTTTGGATTTTTATGCAGGAAGTTATGCTTAATTTACAGAGAGTCTACAGAGAGTCTTTGCTCTGTCCTGTTTTCTGGACAGTTTCAACTCTACTGCATTTTTCGAGTGGTTACAGGATGAAACACCTCTGGAACTCAACAGAAAAGTTGTAAAGCTCCTCCAAAGCTTTCCAGAAATGTATCCTACGACCTCAACCTCGAAAGAACTCAACCTCTAACCTCTGATTAACTTCAGCCTTGATTCAGCTGAAAACAGAGTGCTCTGTCCTTAACATCCTATAAGTTGAAAGCTTGTTAACTTTGAATATCCTGTTCAAGGGAAGGAGTTACATCAAGTTTTACTACTTTGGATTAAAACCTTCCAGTTTTTACAATGAAGTTGTTTATTCAGTTGGGTGTGACGTCGATGCGTCACAAGATTATGTCGGTACTACGTCCTCACAAAGAAAAACCTATACCGGACTTAGCCGGCTTCGTTAGTTCAGTGGCACTACTCGTCACTCGCACACGGATGCTACACGTCTACCGTTTCGTGGTAAGGCTACCTGCAGAAATTCAACCAATCATCAGACTCGGCTGCACACCGAGCCCGGAATCTATACAGTTGGTACACCCGGCCGTCATCACTCGCCCGGATGTTCTCAAGCCAAACACGCCTTGAGTTACGTGTTCACGTTTCAGACCACGTGACGGGGTCTCCCATGTTGCACCACGCACGCCAGGGACAGACGTTGCTCGAATACCCCAAACGACATGAAGAGTCGTAGAGGATATCAAAGCGGGTCGGGTTACCTGCCACCCGTGGGGCTCCACCCTTCAGCTTGTGCGCACTGGTGGACAGCGCTTACGTGCACCCCCCAAGACATGAACGTCCCGAGATGCACGATTTTCCGACATAACAAATAGGTTACTAAGCCACTTTCTATATACTAATAACATCCTTATACGGGCTACTAACTCGTTCCTCACTGGATTTTTGAAAAAGAAGACCTTTGTACTGTGTTAAACCTCAAGCGAGCTCTGATACCACGCTGACACGACCCCACTGGTCCTGTCGAGCCAGGATCACGCTGAGGGGTGCTGCGTTGCACAACACCGTATAACACACGTCAAAGGTACAAAGCGGAAGCGGAAGCTTTATTACATAAACAAGTTTATTAACATGTTTACATCAAAATAAGTTTAGTCCACACTCGCGGGCGTAGACTAAGCATCAAGTGCACGTTCAGCCCTCGAACGTGTCCTTGCTAGCACACTCGCACACTAACCCTGCGGCGTGCACGACTCCCACTCGACGGGGTTCCCCTCCTGGGGTTCCGTCTCCTCTTCGGGAGTCCCTTCCTCATAGAACCCTGCAAAAGCTTCAAACACAAGCAGTGAGCACGAAGGCTCAGCAAGTCTGACCCGTCTCACCTAAACATGAAACTTCTACATGAGGGTGATGGGTTGCATGAGGTAAAAATCATTTGCAAGGACTCGCCTAATTAGTAGAACCTTACTTTCAAGTTTTAGCAGCAGGTTGTGGAGAACTTTACGCTAAGGCACATGAGAGAGCCGCAATCAAACAAGAAACGCATTTCTCTCATGTACTTTGCCCAAATTGAAAAGAACTTTAGTTAGCACTAAGCTACAACATATCATTAACAATCAATATCCAACTTTCAATCAGCAACATTTTAACATGTAACTAGCCTGTTCTTTCTACGTCACGGTACAGTGAACAAGTGGTACTCACTGACCGCGAGGGACGGCGATTATAATCGATTTACACCTGCAGGGATTACCCGAACAACCCGTCACGTACGCCCATACTCGATGTTGCCTACAACAACCATCACGGACGCCGTACGCGACTACCTTTCACCCGTTAGCCAAATATTGAACCGGTCCCATCGTCCCGAGCAAGAGGTCCCTGCACGCGCATCTCTGTGCCGCCAGCTGATTTACACCTCGAGCTCTCAACCTACCCTCTGAACGACGGGCAATGCCTCAATACCCAGCTACCCGAGTTACATCAGTTTCCCGGTTCCCATATAGCCGGTAGGTCTTCGGTACTGTTCTAGCTTGTTCAACAGGCCCGCACACGGCTCGGTCCTCAATCGACACAAGCGGAGCTACAGCACACAGGCCCCAAAGTCCTGCTGCCCTTACTCTCCGCTCGGTCTCATTTTCTTGCCATGTGTATCATGTGCTATCTCTACCCGAGCAATGTGCCTCTAGCCTATTCTCGCGAGTAGTTCCAACTACTCGACTTGTACCGAATCCTACTCTATCCTAGCAATGCAGTGGCTAACGGGGTTTGCAATCCTAAACCCCAACCCATGGTTTTCTTGGCTATGCAGTGGGGTTTCCAAACAAGACTCTGATGCACAACATAAAGAAAACAAGTATGTGCTTAAAAACAATAAAAATTTATAAAATGGTTAATGCAAACCGGGGCTTGCCTTGCTGCTCTTGGTCGTAGGCTAGCTGTTCCTCCGGAGTAACGAAGTCTAGGACTTCGGGTTCCTCCTCGACCTTAGCGACTACATGATAAGAACAATGTATGTATTAATTAAATGCTTTTGTATTAACTTTGAAGTTGTGAAGTCTATAACCTTTACTAGATAGACCTAATGACTGTGAAACTTTTACTGTGGCTTGGTTACAACCTAAACAGAGACTTGGTCAAGTTTTAGTTGCAGCAAAGCTCATTTGAGCCCTCCACAAATAATTATGTCCTTGACCTTAATTACAGGCTTTTAGGGTATTCTAAGGATTTTCATGAGACAAACTATGACTTTCTGAAAACTAAATTTTCAGAGGGTTCTAATGGAATTGGTCTCACTTAATTTGGAAGTCTCTAACTAAAGATATGAGCTAAACAATTTCAGAGAAAATTCTGAAAATGTTTCTGAACATTTTCTATTTTCTCTGGAACAGTTTTACTAATCACACCATTAGGTGGACTAAATGAGCTCAAATGGATCTGAAATTTTTATGGTAGTTCAAGGATATTTTGGTGAACATCCCAGAAAAATTTCAGGATTTTTCTCCAAAGGATTCTCCAGTTAAAATTCCTAACAGTTTAAACTTTAAGGAATTAATTCTGGAGAATTAAGGAATTTCATGAAGTGAAACTTGATTTTCTGGAAAGTACTCAGAGAGCTGAATCCAGCAAAATTTGGTTCACTCAATTTGGAGCTTTCTAGCCAAAGTTATAAGGATTTGAAGTTTGAAGGAAATCTGAAAATCGGGGAAAAGTTTAAACTCGCGCGTGGGCCCAGGGGACACGCGTCGCACGCCGAAGCGACAACACACCGCGGCCCACAAGGCTTTTGCGCGCCAGCACACCCGATCCCGGCCGCAGCCGGATCCCGATTCAAAATATCGGCCGCTGACAGCTGGGGTCCACCCCCTTCTTCAACCTCGCGACACCCGCGCTCCGCCGCCGAGGGACCTCGCCGGAGAGCTCGCCGCTGGCTGCTGTACCGCTCCAAACTTCTTGATTCTGGCCGCCCCTGCCTACTTTTACTTGGGGAACATGATCCGAGGGTCAGCTGCTCATGACAACGGCCGGAGCATGGTCGGCGACGAGCCGCCATATCGGAACGACTTCGGCCATGTCGGCTGATGCTCCTAGTGCCTCAGCTACTTGGGAAACCGGTCGGGGAGCATCAGTGGACCTCAGAGAAGGTCGACATGAACTCGGGGCAGCTCGGGGAAGGCCCGAAATAGGTCCTCACCGTGCGCCCGATACCCCCCGTGCGTTCCGCCATTAGTAGACCTTGAATTACGCCGGGCACAGAAGTTCTCCGGCCCAGAGTTGTGAAGGCAACTTGTGCGTCACCGTGTCTAGTTCGTGTGGGAGTGGCCTGAGGCCCTCTAATCCTTTCTAGAGCACGAATTAAACAGAATCGTACCCGAGGGTCGTTCTGCACACAGAAAGGGGAAAAGTGGAAATTCGCCGCCGGTGAGCAACCACTCGAGCTGTGGCTCGGGGATGAGCAGCACCGATCACTTGCGCGTCCAAGGGTGCCTTGGCTCGGGCGTGACAACGCCCAGGTTGGGCTGTCCACGAGAGCCCGAGGTGCGGCGGTTTCCAGTTCCGAGTTTGATCTTTCGGCATAGCCGATATCACTCGGTTTCAATCGATTTCTATCAATGGGAAGGATGGAGGATGGTCGCTAGTACCTGGCTGGGACCCTGGAGTGGAAAGAGGAAGCTGCGATCAGCTCGATCCAGCAGGAACTCGAGCGCCGGTGATGGCAGTGGAGAAATGGATCGTGCACGTCGGCAGCTCGGGGAATGGCGACTGAAGCACGCCGGGGAGGGAATAAATAGGCCGGTCGGCCGGTCTCCGGCTTGGGGCACGCAGCAGGAGCTGGCGCCGGCCGGCCCCTTCGGTGGCGCGCGCGCACAACAGCCGGGAACCGACTGAACTGTGGTTCAGTCGGTTTGCTTTGAGGCTGAGGCTGACATGTGGGTCCCACTCCTCTTTTAACCTCTGAAATTTATTCCTAACAGCTGTGGTAAACAGTGAACCCTATTCTACCCTTGGCAACTCAAATTATTCACCCAAGAGCCATTTGAATTGATCAAAGTTCAAATGAGGTTTGGTTTGAATGAATTTCAGCACAAGTGCAGTTTGAAATTCAAATAAAGTTTGAATTTCTCCCCCTTAGCTCATGTCAAGATCAACTCCAAATGGAGTGAAAATTGGTGTGTGAGCTCACAAAAATGTGCTGAGCAAGAATATGCCTTCCACTTTTAAATTCAGTGGGTGAAAACAGTTTGAATTTGAATATGTTTTCAAACTGCCCCTTTCCTATCTACACCCAAGATGACCTCAAAAATGTTTTGAATTTGGGTGAAACTTGGCATGGACATCCTTGGCAAAGTGTAGGAGTTTTCATATGTCCAGCCCATCTATATCACATGTGGGAAGTACCACTTTTGTAATGTGTGAGTTTGTTCCCTAATGAGCATGTTGATAATTGTTACTTGCTCTTTATTTGTGTTCATCATTTTTCCTCAAATGAGGTGTGTGGTGTGGGGATGAACACTGCAAATGGGTGTCAAAAACTGAGGCCCTTACACCGCCCCCCCCCCCCCCCCCCCCCCCCCCCGTAATTTGTGGCGCTGAACTCGTCTGAGGTGTCGCCGGCGGCCTTAGATCGCCGGAAATGGGTGCACGGTGGCGGCAGTGGTCGCTAGGGTTCCGGTGATCTCGGAAATCGCCTACACCGCATCAAAATGGTCAGGAAATGATCGGAGAGCACCGTGGGAGCTCGAGGGTGATGAAAATGGCCGCCAAGCCCCATGAAACGGCCGGCAACCTAGAGCTCCACGGTGACCCGAGCTATTATTCCATGGCAGCCCGAAAAACAGCGAGAACCTTGTCATTTCTGGACCATACTGCTTGATTCTTGGTCGAGGAGGGCCGCTAGGGAGTGAGGAAGGTGTGTGTAGGCTCACCCGAGCTGGGTTGGACGGTGCAGCTAGAATTTCGGGGTAGACCGACCCCTACTCGGGTGCACTAGTTCGCGGGATTCTTAGGAATTCTCTACGCACGGTCTATCAATGGCTAGAAGGGTTGCAGTTACACGATCTGGAGACTAAGGCGCACCTTTCTCGTCTAGAAGTCCGGCGGTGAAACTGGCCGTGGCGTGCTGTCCACGGGGAGCAATCCTCGGCTTTCCGCCGGGGGCCTCGGTCCTCAGCTGCGATCGTCGATTGGTGGCCGAATGAAGTACTAATGCCGCAAGGTGGTGAGGTGGTTAGCTAGAGCACACACAGGCGCTCCCTTTTTGTGTTGGGGGCTCGGGCAAAGGCCGAGCAGACGTCGGCGTGCAGGGGAGAATCAGAGGAGCGGTGCCGGTGACCGAACAGAGCCGGGGCTGTGCTGTTTTGCAAAGAAGCACGCGTACGGCTCGGTGGCTTGGGGAGGAGGTCACGTAGAGGAGAGGGCGCTCTGTTTCCCGGCTGCCAGCGCGAGCGAAGGGAACCCGGAGGTGGTCGCTCGGCCGGTGGCGCGCGTGCGGCAGCTGGCTGCGCTTGGTTGACTGAGAAAACAGAGAGAAGACTTGGGGGCTAAGTCTATTCCACCCAATGACATGTGGGCCCCACTGGTCAGTGCTCTCCCATTCCTCCAAAGATCTCCAAAATTTTGGCAAATGAGTAATTAAATGTTTGAAGTCTCAAACTGAGCTACATTTGTATGATTGGAGAAGTTTCCCTCAAATTCAAATGTATATTTGAATTCTTGGCATATTTTGATCCTTTTTGGAAAAATGGGTAGCAAATCTTTTCAAAAATTATTGAAACTCTGCCTCCCCACTAACTTGGACCTGAGGAATCCAATTACGATCCTTGTTTTAGATGCTGCAACCATGAGTTTGAATGTAACAGTTTTGAATCACCCTCTCATGTGTCATGTGTAAACTTCCTACTTTGTGAAAGTGTAGGCTTTCCCCTCTAACCACTCTTTTGATGGAGGTTACTTGCTCTTCACACTTTTTCACAATCTATCCACCACAAAACTGTGGTGTTGTGAGGTGATAAAAAGTTTTTGCAAGTCCCTTTTCTTGGGCTTTTACATCCCTGCCCCCTTAAAAGAATCTCGTCCCGAGATTATAAAAGAAGAGATAGCGATGTAATAGGGACTTACCCGTGCTGAGATGCCATGAACTCCGGGTAATTTGAGCGAAGGAATTCCTTGCTCTCCCACGTCGCTTCTTCGGCGGTGTGGTTGCTCCAAAGTATTTTGTAGAACCACAACGTTCTGCTACGCGTGGTTCTGGCTTTCTCATCAAGAATCGCCACCGGATACTCATCATATGTTAAATCCGGTTTCATCTCGCCGATGTCTTCGGTAGTAACAGCAGCGGTATGTTTTAGACATTTTCTCAGCTTAGAGACATGGAAAATGTCATGGACACCAGCAAGGGGTGCCGGTAGCTCCAATCTATACGCCGCTGGTCCACATTTCTCGGTGATAGCATAGGGTCCAATGAAACAGGGAGCGAGCTTCCCCTTCACACCGAACTGGTGCATGCCTTTCATTGGAGACACGCGGAGGTACACGTGTTCCCCAACGTCAAAGTGTAATGGTCTACGCCTCTTATCAGCGTAGCTCTTCTGCCGGGATTGAGCGGCCTTCAAGTTAGCTTGAATCGTCCGAACGCGCTCTTCGGCGTCGTTCACCACATCAACCCCGAATGTGACCCTTTCACCGGACTCACACCAATTTAATGGGGTGCGGCATTTGCGACCGTAGAGAGCTTCGTAGGGTGCCATCTTGATACTCGCCTGATAGCCGTTGTTGTACGAGAATTCCACCAATGGTAGGTGATCATCCCAGTTCCTACCATGGTGGATGGCACATGCTCTCAACATGTCTTCTAATACTTGATTCACCCTCTCTGTCTGGCCATCTGTCTGAGGGTGGTAAGCGGAGCTTCTAATCAGTTTAGTACCCAAAGCAGCATGCAACTGCTCCCAAAAGCGAGATACAAACAATGCACCTCGGTCTGAGACTATGGTCTTGGGTACCCCGTATAGGCATACAATTTTCGCTATGTACAGCTCCGCATATTTGCCGGCATTGTAACATGCATTCACTGGGATGAAGTGAGCCGTCTTGGTTAACCGGTCAACGATTACCCAAATGGAATCATGCTTGTTGGATGTTAGGGGTAATCCCACAATGAAATCCATTCTCACGTCTTCCCATTTCCATGCCGGGATCTTCAGGGGTTGCAACAGCCCTGATTTCTTCATGTGATCAGCTTTCACTCGTCGGCACGTATCGCACTCGGATACGCACTTCGCTACCTCCCGCTTCATCCGTGTCCACCAAAATTTCTTCTTCAAATCTTGGTACATATTGTTGCTGCCCGGATGAATGGAGTACTTAGACAAGTGAGCTTCATCGAGGATCTTTTTCCTCAACTCCATATCCCGGGGTACGACTATGCGGTCATTGAACCATAGCGTCCCCTCATCATCCTTCCGGAAACATTTGATCTCTCCATTGTCTATCCATCTCCGGAGATGTGCCATGCCTTTATCATCTTTCTGATCTGCAATGATGTCCTCTCTAATAGTAGGGATCAGGGCAAGGATGTACAGCGATCCATAAGGAACCAAGTATAAACTCGGCTCTTCCTCCTCCACCTGTGTAATGGTGAGGTGATGGACATGTGATTTCCGACTTAGCGCATCGGCAACCACATTCGCCTTGCCGGGGTGGTAATGAATCTCGATCTCATAATCCTTGATCAGTTCTAACCACCTCATTTGCCTCATGTTCAGCTCCTTCTGGGTGAAAATGTATTTCAAGCTCTTGTGGTCGGTGTAGAGGTGCACCAGATTCCCCAGGAGATAGTGCCTCCATATTTTTAGCGCCAACACCACGGCAGCAAGCTCCAGGTCATGAGTCGGATAGTGCTCATGGTTCCGAAGTTGGCGTGAGCCATAGGCGACCATACGTCCTTCCTGCATCAACACGCAGCCGAGCCCAATACCGGATGCATCACAATACACGTCGAAGGGCTTTGTTGTATCCGGCTGAGCTAAGACCGGGGCTGTGGTGAGATGCTTCACCAATGCTTGGAATGCTCCTTCACACGCCGTGTTCCAAAGATATTTCATCCCTTTCTTCAGCAATTCTGTCATCGGCTTAGCTAGCTTGGAGAAGCTTGGAATAAATCTCCGATAGTATCCCGCTAACCCAAGGAAGCTTCTGACTTCATGAACTGAAGTGGGAGCTTTCCATTTCAGCACTTTCTCTATCCTTGGGTCAACCGCAATGCCTTCTGCTGAGATGATATATCCCAAGAATGGCACTTGGCTGATCCAAAACTCGCATTTGCTGAACTTGGTGTAGAGCTTGTGGTCTCGCAATCGTTGAAGGACGATCCGCAAGTGTTCGGCATGCTCGGCTTCTGTCTTGGAGTAAACCAAGATATCGTCGATAAACACTACCACGAACTTGTCCAGCTCCGGCATGAACACTGAGTTCATGAGATACATGAAATGGGCTGGAGCATTTGTGAGACCAAAGAACATGACGAGATATTCATATAATCCGTATCTCGTCAAGAATGCCGTCTTTGGAATATCCTCCGCCCGGATATTTATCTGGTGATATCCAGAGCGAAGGTCCATCTTGGAGAACACACTTGCACCCACAAGTTGATCAAACAATATGTCGATGCGGGGCAGTGGGTACTTATTCTTGATGGTGACGGCATTGAGCAGCCGGTAATCCACACACAGCCTCAGGGTTTCATCCTTCTTCTTTACAAACAGCGCCGAGCATCCCCAAGGCGAGGAACTCGGCCTAATGAAACCCTTGCTCAACAGATCATTGAGCTGTTCTTTCAGTTCAGCCAGCTCATTTGGAGCCATTTTGTATGGTCTCCGTGATATGGGCGTAGTCCCGGGTGCAAGCTCAATCTTGAACTCGACATCCTGCTCTGGTGGCATGCCCGGAAGATCATCTGGGAACACGTCAGGATACTCCCAGACTACGGGGATGTCTTCTAACTTGAGAGCTTCAGTATTGTTGATCGCTGAAACCTCCCGGACTGGATTATCTAATATAAGGGACTGCGGACGGTGTAATGGGGATTTGAGGTGAACCATCCGTGTTAACGTTTCCAGGACAGCGCCATAGTAGCTTAGCCATGACATTCCCAAGATTGCATCAATCTTCTGCCCCTCAAGGATAATCATAGTGGTGGGATATATCTTCCCACCTAAGCACAGTGGTGCTTTCGGAACCATCATCGTTGCTGAAATTTTTCCTCCCGGTGAGCAGATCATATAAGAACACTCGGTTGGAAAGGCTTCCAGCTGATGCTTAACAACATATGATGCACTTATGAAGTTGTGGGTTGTACCAGAATCAAAAAGTATGATGATGGCTTGATGGTTGAGAGTGAACGTACCCGCCAGCACGTTGTCTCCTTCTGGGGCGTCCTCATTGTCGAGGTTGTGGACGCCCCCAGTCCGCTGACCAACCTTCTTCACCGGAGGTCGGCCTCGAGCACCGCCCTGGAACTGGGCTTGCCCGCTGCTTTGCTGCCCCTGGGGACAGTCCTTCGTGAAGTGGCCCGCCTGGTCACATGTGAAGCAGGTGAAACGGGGCGGTCCCCCGCTGATCCGTGGACGAAAACCTGGGGCGCGTTGTGGCGGTGGAAACGCCCGGGGTACTGTCTGCTGCTGTTGTTGCTGCTGCTGTCTTGGTGGTGGCATCGGTGGACGGAACGGAGGTGACTGAAAAGGATGTCCCCCGAACCGTTGAGGTCGAGACGGTGGATGCCATTGCTGTCCGGATGGTGTCCGATACACCATACGGTACTTCTGAGGAGCGCCACCACCACTGCTGGGCGGAACGCTGTGCTTCCTCTGCTCAGCTGCCAACTCCCGCTGAGCGTCCTCTTGCATGATCGCGGCATTGACTAAGTCGTTGAAGGTGCCGCGATTCCATTGCACGAGATGCGTCTTCATTTCGGGGTGTAACCCCCAATAGAAGTGCTCCCGCTTTTTCTCCTCGGTGGAGATGTAGTCTGACGCATATTGCGCCAGATGGTTGAAGGCACGGGAGTAGTCATGGGCACTCCTCCCGCCCTGCTTCAGCTCCAAGAATTCTTGGAACTTCCTCTTCATGATCCCGGGAGGAATGTGATAGGCGCGGAACGCCTCCCAGAACTCTTCCCACTCCACGGCATGGCCAGCCGGACGTGAGGCGACATAATTCGCCCACCATGCACCAGCGGCACCGTGAAGTTGCTGCGCTGCGAACAGGGTCTTCTGCCGCTCCATACATTGGAGCAGACCGAACTTGGACTCGATGGTCCGCAGCCAGTTGTCCGCCTCCAGTGGTTCTTCAGCTTCGGTGAGCACTGGAGGGTGCGTACTCATGAAATCCGAGTACGACACCTCACGGGGCTCACGGGGACCTCTGTCTTGACGTCCCCCCGCCTGGGACGTATTCTGCACGATCGTGCAGAGCAGATCGGTCTGCTCCTCACGACCCCCCACCAGTGCCGCTATCACATCCGCTAGAGTAAGCGGAGGCGGCGGTGGTGGCTGCTGCTGCGGGGTGCTGTCGTAGGCCGGTGGCTGGGAGTCATCACCTCCCTGTTGGCTAGAGCCACCAACCTCGTGCGTGGTCCTAGTACGAACCATCTGCAACCATACGACAATAAAGTCAGTCCCGCAACATATTGCATGCAGTCCAATAAAATAGGCGTAAAAACATAATGAAAATAAAACATGCGATACATCTCGTAAGTAGATAATGTAATAACTTTGCACAAGCTACACCATTACCAGACCAAACACAAGCTAGTTTAATGCAACTTGATGAACCTCCTCTTTGGAAGCTCACCATAACTAGGTTTGGTCACTACGAGACATTACTATCGCGTTGTCATCACGTATACCACCCTTAGGGTACAACACCCACTCCAGTGAGTTCAACTGTCACTCCTCTATCAGAATGACCAGTTTCTACCTATTCCATGTTTTGATCTGGTTCTGGGCATTTTCATAACTCAAGCTGCATACCAAAGTTAAAGTTTACTTTAGTATCTTTCCAAGGAGTACTCATTTGCCCCCAGATCAGCTCTGGTTAAAAAGTTATGTTAATTCAAAGTCAGCAGAATTTCTGGAAGAATTTTAACAGCACCTCCCTTGGAAAGTTGCTGTTTTCAACTCCAGTTTCCACTGAAACATGTGCTGAAATTTCAGGAACTTTGAATTGCAAAGATGTAACACATATTCTACCCTTTATAAATATTGTATCATATGAAAATTTTTGATTTTGCTACTGGGAGTTATCATTGAAAAACAGAACAGTCCAGAGAATGTTTCCCTCTGTCCTGGTTTGGAGAGTTTACCTTTCTCTGGGAATTAAGCCATCTTAAGGTGTGTTTCAGCTCTGGAAGTCTACAACAAAGTTGTAGAGTACTCAAATACCTTCCCAGAACTATATGCCACACCTCCCTGGGCTAAAGGACCTGTGAGTTATGCCCGGTTGAAGATCAGCAAACTTGCTGCCCAAAACAGACCACTCTGTTTTTCAGTCTTTTGGAACTACACTCAACACTAACCAATTTGTCTACCCAACCAGGGTCCTAAATGTTGAACCTAATGATTTTAATTTGTTGTTATAATTATTTTCATGCATATGACTACCATATCTCGGTACTATGTTCCTCACCAAAGAAAATCCTAACCGGATTATACCGGCATATACGTCTAAAATGTGGCACTAAACGGTCTCTCGCACACGTTTACTACACGGATACATACGTGGTTAGTACCTGCAGAAGACCACACAATAGTGATGCACTCAAAGGTTGTTCATTTCAGGCAGTTCCATATTTAAAAGTAAATACAAACGCCCGTATCATTGTCATACGGCCGTCCTTGAGCTAAGTCACGTCTCAAGGTACATGATCGTGTTTCAACACCACACGACGGGGAACCCGAGTATGTCATGAACGGGTCGTCACGGTTGGGAATGTTATCAACCCAACAGATACCACCGACTGCTCTGCAGGGCACGCCGATGGCAAGCGCTACGTATGTCCTCCTGGGCTATTTGCAGACGCACACACTCTCGCGTTACTGACCACGCGATGGGGTCTCCACTTACTTGCCTAATGCACGCTAGGGATCAGCGTTTCATATGAACTCAGGAACATGAAGAGTCCAAGAGTTTCATATTAACGTCTCATACCAAGCTGTGAGACCTATCCCTGAACCACGTTCCTCGTTAGGGGAGCTAACCGAAATTGAACCGCTTTCAGTGGTGTTCCTTACCAAACTTACCAGAGCGTAGGTGCGTCGTTACATAATTAAAATTCAGAATTATAACACATAGGTTAGTCTTTGCCACTTTAAGTAACTAAGCTAGTATAATCCTTACTTGGGCAAACTACCGATTCCTCACCGTAAACCTAAGTTTTCCCATAATACAGTCCTTAAGTATTGTGATATCCCCAAATGCAGCTCTGATACCAGACTGTGGCGGACCGGAATCCGTCCGTCCACGATCGCAGAGGGTGGTGCCGCGCGATGCGACACCCGACAGCACATGTCATAAGAACACCTTATATTACATGGGAAAACAACTGAACTGTACAAAGTAGTACACTACTCAGTTACAAACTACTGTTTATAATACACAGCGGAAGTCTAAACTATATAACTCACGCCCGCCTATCTAGAAAAAGTCAGTTGCCCAGCCCTAGGGCAACCTACACTAGCTTCACGTCTCAGCTCAGTGCGGCGTGTACGGCTCCCACTCAGCCGTAGTCCCCGACGGAGGGTAACCCTCGCCCGTGGACTCGTACTCCGAGTCCGTGGGTGGCTCCACACCTGAAAAACACTTAAACAGCAACCGTGAGCACGATGGCTCAACAAGGCTTAACCGACTCACCTAAGCATGAAACTCTACATGAGGTGTTCAATGACATAGGGTAGCAAGGTTGCAACAAACGGACACACCTACAAGTGCATCCCTAATTCATCTTTTAGCAACAAGTTAACAGTTCAGAAATCTGAAATTTAGTAAGCAATATTTGGTAGCACACATGTAGCAATACAATTATATCATAACAGCAATATTGAATCATAACATTTGATTCATTAGTCTACGTTACGACGCAGTGAACAAGCGGTACTCGTCACCGCGAGGGACGGCGAATCGACTCGATATACACCTGCAGGGAAACCCAAAGAGCACGTCACGTACGCCCACCCGTGGAGCTGCACAGCACGCTCACTCGATGTCGTACGGGACAACCTTTCACCCAACAGCCCAAACGTCGAACCGGTCGCACCGAAACGAGCAGGAGGTTCCCCACACAGAGCATCTCTCTATGCACGTTCACAGATTTCCACCTTGCTGCCCTCAACCTATACTTATAAATCGGTGTGCTATGCCTCGACACCCGGAGGTTTTAGGCTACATCGGTTTATCGGGGCCCATATATCCGATATGCCTTCGGTACGTTCAATACTTGTTCAGCAGGGTCGCACACGGATCGGTCCTCAATCAACACGGACAGGGCTGCGCACACAAGACTTCCTCTTGCTGCGCCCTAGCCCCTGCCTAGTCTCATTTTCATTACTAAAGTGATCTCACATCACTCAACCGAACCCGTCTGTCCCATGCCTATCTCGCGAGTAGACTCCAACTACTCGACTTGAACCGAAGCCCTATGAATATTTAAGCATAGCCTTTCTACTTGAGGTCTTAGACACTACCTCACTCATAGGAAAAATTCTGGTTATGCAAGTGGGGTTCCATCCATCCTATACCTAATGCACAATCAAACTTCATATGACACATGTAAACAAAGTAAAACTTATAGAAAGGTTAATGCAAACCGGGGCTTGCCTTGTTGCTGCTGGTCAGTAGTTAGCTCTTCTTCCAGAAGGAGGAAGTCCAGCACTTCCGGAGTCTCTTCTTCAGTGACTACACGTTAATGAAATACTACATGTCAATTTAAATGTAATATGCATACAAGTTTATTGTAATACTGCTTCTATTAGTTCTAATAACCAGTTTCTAACAACTGGAACTCTGTTCAAGAATTTAAAATGGAACTGGGGTTTAGTAGTTTGGGCTTAGACCTAAGCACATGGTTAAGTGCTAAGTGGTTTCCCCCTTTTCCGTATTAATCCCTCAAGTGGTTAAACAGGACAGGGGTGATCCAGAGCTCTAATGGAGCTGAGAATTTTTGTGTGAGTTCCTTGTCACAATAAAACCCTCTGGACCAATTATTAGCACTTTTCCTTGAATGGTTTGCTCAGAATAATTCTCTTAGTAATTAAGCAAGGAAGAATTAATTCTGAGGTAACAACCCTGTTCATGACCAACATAGTGAACTATGATTTCAATTATAGCTCATAGAGTTTGCATGAATTTTCCTAGCATTTTTGGAGCTAAGATTTGCCCAGAACTGAATTTCCATGTTTTGGAAATTCTTTGAAAATGTTTCTGTATTCAAATGAACACAGCACCTTCAAATTTGAATTGCTCTGACCAAATCAACTCCAAATGGTCTGAAACTTTTACAAGGGTTCACTAACATCCTAAGGAACATTCTGGCAAAATTTGGGGAGTTTTGGATGAACCAAACTCCCTCTAAAATTCTTTGGCTGAAAAGATTTAAAGAATTTTCCAGAATTAAATAATAGGTTTCATACTAATTGGGTTTCATATTTGGATTGTACTCTGTTAGAGGAATCCAACAAAATTTGTTTCATAATTGTTGGACTCTCCTACCCTAAGCTGTGGTCCTCTAAAGTTTGAACTACAAACTGGAAATTTTAAATTGTTTAAATGTCTGCTAGTTGGTCCCACCTGGCAGGTCTTCCCCTTCCTCGCGCCAAACAGGGGCCAGCGACGGCGTACTCCGGCGAGCGTCGCCGGAACCACTTTCCCAGCCGTCTCCCGACCTCAGACTCGCCCCCCCCCCCCCCCCCCGTAATTTGTGGCGCTGAACTCGTCTGAGGTGTCGCCGGCGGCCATAGATCGCCGGAAATGGGTGCGCGGCGGCGGCAGTGGTCGCTAGGGTTCCGGTGAGCTCGGAAATCGCCTACACTGCATCAAAACGGTCGGGAAATGATCGGAGAGCACCGTGGGAGCTCGAGGGTGACGAAAATGGCCGCCAAACCCCATGAAACGGCCGGCAACCTAGAGCTCCATGGTGACCCGAGCTATTATTACATGGCCGCCCGAAAAACAGCGAGAACCTGGTCATTTCTGGACCATACCGCTTGATTCTTGGTCGAGGAGCGCGGCTAGGGAGTGAGGAAGATGTGTGTAGGCTCACCCGAGCTGGGTTGGACGGTGCAGCTAGAATTTCGGGGTAGACCGACCCCTACTCGGGTGCACTAGTTCACGGGATTCTTAGGAATTCTCTGCGCACGGTCTATCAATGGCTAGAAGGGTTGCAGTTACACGATCTGGAGACTAAGGCGCACCTTTCTCGTCTAGAAGCCCGGCGGTGAAACTGGCCGTGGCGTGCTGTCCACGGGGAGCAATCCTCGGATTTCCACCGGGGGCCTCGGTCCTCAGCTGCGATCGTCGATTGGTGGCCAAATGAAGTGCTAATGCCGCAAGTTGTGAGGTGGTTAGCTAGAGCACACACAGGTGCTCCCTTTTTGTGTTGGGGGCTCGGGCAAAGGCCGAGCAGACGTCGGCGTGCAGGGGAGAATCGGAGGAGCGGCGCCGGTGACCGAACAGAGCCGGGCTGTGCTGTTTTGCAAAGAAGCACGCGTACGGCTCGGTGGCTTGGGGAGGATGTCACGTAGAGGCGAGGGCGCTCTGTTTTCCGGCTGCCGGTGCGAGCAAAGGGAACCAGGAGGTGGCCGCTCGGCCGGTGGCGCGCGCGCGGTAGCTGGCTGCGCTCGGTTGACTGAGAAAACAGAGAGAAGACTTGGGGGCTAAGTCTATTCCACCCAATGACATGTGGGCCCCACTGGTCAGTGCTCTCCCATTCCTCCAAAGATCTCCGAAATTTTGGCAAATGAGTAATTCAAATGTTTGAAGTCTCAAACTGAGCTACATTTGTATGATTGGAGAAGTTTCCCTCAAATTCAAATGTATATTTGAATTCTTGGCATATTTGGATCCTTTTTGGAAAAATGGGTAGCGAATCTTTTCAAAAATTATTGAAACTCTGCCTCCCCACTAACTTGGACCTGAGGAATCCAATTACACACTCTGATCCTTGTTTTAGATGCTGCAACCATGAGTTTGAATGTAACAGTTTTGAATCACCCTCTCATGTGTCATGTGTAAACTTCCTACTTTGTGAAAGTGTAGGCTTTCCCCTCTAACCACTCTTTTGATGGAGGTTACTTGCTCTTCACACTTTTTCACAATCTATCCACAACAAAACTGTGGTGTTGTGAGGTGATAAAAATTTTTTGCAAGTCCCTTTTCTTGGGCTTTTACAAAGAGCACACTGCCTTCATCATAGTAGACGGTCTATACTGCGATGTGTGCATGCCTTATGGTCTTAAGAATGCACTTCCCGCTTTTGTTCGTGCAATGCAACAAGACGTTCGGGAACCTCATTCAGGACCTGGTCAAGGTCTATGTCGATGACATCGTAGTAAAGGTTAATTCGCAAGCATCTCTGCTCGACAACCTAGTCCTAGTCGTCGACAGACTGTGTTCCACATGCACAAAGTTGAACCCAAACAAATGTGTCTTCGTGGTCTCTGTCTGGAAGATGCTCGGTTTCTTGGCCTCACACCGACGGATCAAAGCTAACCTAAAGAAGATTAAGGCGATAGAGCTGATGCGGCCCCCTGCCCGCATCAAAGACGTGCAGAAGCTTACCGGATGCCTGGCTGCACTCAATCGGTTTATCTTTAGACTGGCCAAGCGGGCTCTTCCGTTCTTCAAGCTTCTACGCAAAACTGGTCCATTCGTATGGACCGAGGAGGCAGATGTGGCGTTCCAGGAGCTGAAGAAGTTCCTCACAATGCTGCCAATCATGGTGGCCCATGAACAAGGCGAGCCACTACAACTCTACATCACTGCCACAACCGAGGTCGTGAGCATGGTTTTGGTCGCGGAGTGGCCAGAACTCCATCAACCTCAAGTCCCTGAAAAGGCTCCTGCCACCGTCGGTCTGAAGCCCCAGGGCCCAAACTCCGCAGAAAATCCCTGGGAAGGGGAAGTAATCAGGCCCCAAACAAGCGGACCTGATGATCAATGTATATCCAAGTCCAAGCTCCCGGCACGCAGTCCCGGACCCGGGGGCCTGTGGATCTCAGTTCCCGTACCTCCCCAAGGAGAACTAGTCGGGTCTCAGCCATATAGACCCAGCAACCGGTGTGCGTCTGGGTCCGAGATCCAAGAGTGTAGTCTCGGACCAGGGGGCCAGGGGTCCCCGAGTCCCGGACCACTCCAAGAAGAACCAGACGGGTACCAGCCATCTGGACCCGACAAGAGGCATGCACCTATGTCCGAGCTCCCAGAGTGCAGTCCCGGGCCCGAGAGCCGGAGGCCCCCGAGTCCCAGACCTCTACTAGACGACGCTTCGGACCCTTTCGGGAGGGTCCGAACCATCCAACATCAGGTCTACTTCATCAGCGAGGAACTCCATAGCGCCAAGACAAGGTATCTGGAGATGCACAAACTGCTCTATGCATTCATCATTTGTCACACCCGGTTTCTCCGAAGAACAACCGAGTGAATATCACATGTATGCCAGGATCATTTTCTCATACATGTGATGACAAATAGTGAAGCATCATCATATTACAAGCCAGGTGTTCGAATATAAATAAGTCTTGCATAGCATACGTCTCGATGGACGATAATAAGTTCATAATATGTAAATAAAACAGCAGCGGAATATAAATCTTGTGGGCTCCGTCACAGGCGTTGCTTGGGGGACTCCGTGAACCTAGAAACCTTCTTCGGGTCGAAAGTCTTGGTCATTGAACACCACATCATCCCCTTGACCTGAGCAGCAATTTAAAACCAACAGAAAAGCAAGTTTGAGTACCGTTGGTACTCAGCAAGTGTGGGAAAGTAATGTCATGCATGGCTAGAGGAAGGAGAGGTTGAACTCATGGTTAAAGCACTACGCAATTAATACCTATCACCTTAGCTTATTAAGCACCTACATTACTACACAGGTGAAATGGTCCCAATCGCCAAGCCCATCATCAAAATCAAGTAAACATAGTCTAATCTCCAATGTTAACCTTCCCGCTTAACATCCACAATTTCCCAATCCATCATCCTCTAATCATGAATAAGTCCAAGCCGCTCTTGACCGTGAGCACAGCTGTCATGACAGTTTTGACTCTGCAGAGTTTGCACCACTGTACCCACATGTAGTGATTTCATCCCCCGTTGCCGGGTGGACTAAAAGAACCTCTATTATGCCAGTGGCCACGAACAACATTCACACTTCCCAGGTGTGTAGCCAGGAGATCACTACAAGGCCTTTACAAAGGGATTCCCGACAAGCGTGGGCCCACTGAGGTTTCACCCCTAACAGCATACAAGAGGCTCCAACCCCGCTGCAGTGGCCCCCTCTTGAGCCTTGCAGTTTATATGGTAGTCCAGCTGACACCTATTCCCTGCACCATCCAAAACACCCATACTACGCCGGGGATACACCTAATTAATTGGCCAAGCTGCCCTATCTCAGCATGTGGTTGGCATGGTAAAGCCAGGTTACATGCTCCATGAACCGGTCCTTAGGATCCAAGCAAGTACTAAACACAAACCCGAGTCTTGTGCACACAGCACCAACCAAATCATCCAACTTGCTTCGATCCCTACCTCTACATAACTCATAATATCTCATTCAAGAGTAAGGTAAATAAGTTGATGATATCATATCCCACGTGTCCCATTCTAAGCATGGCTAAGCGTAAGTATGTAAATAAATGATATAACCAAATAATTCCCAACCCATGCTACAAGGAAACAAGATAATGCAATTCTAGGGAAACTTCCTAGCATGGGTATCATACTCCAATTTGACCATGCAATTAAATTCTAACTACACATCCTGGTATAGGATCAAAGTGGTCAAGGACACTTGCCTTCTTCCTGCTGCTCTGGGGATAGAAAGTCTTGGTCTTGGAAGGGGAGAACTTGCTCTGGGGCATGTTCTACTCATGCCAATACACATAGCAAAAGAAGACAACAATCCATAAGCCATAGTTCACACTTTCACTCATGCAAGCCACACATACATACATATTAAAGCCATTCACATGTTTAAGTGTTGTGGTTACCCTAGATGTGTTTATTTTTGACCTACATACACTTTTAAATATATACATTATTTATATCTTTGTATTCAGATCTCTAGTTGCACACTATATATTAATTTCCATTTGGACAAATTCTATATATTTAATTTATACACTCCTTAGCCACAAAATTTGCATGAAAGAAAGTTTCCTACTCCAAACAGGTTTTTAGATCTTCTACAAAATCTTAATTTGAAGTTTTTGAAAATAAAGACCTGATTTAACATCTTCAAATCATGCATACTTATTTTCCTATATTTTCAGATTTAATTTTTATTCCTAAAAGTGAATTTTAATATTAAAATAGTAAGACTTACCATCTAGACAGAATAGGTTCTGATCTAAAATGTACAATAAAATATTTTTGAACTTCCTCTCTGATGTGAAACAATTTAAATCTATTTTACTAGTTTTTAGAATTATTTCCTAGCCTAAAATGTGTCTCTAGAGAAAATGGAAATGAGCAACACTTAGGCAGATTTCATTTCAGCCTAAAATCTATTTGTAACTCATTCTAAAGTTTCCAAGTGCTAGGAGAGTTTAAATTCATATTTGCACATGTGTTTGCATCACCATTTAAATTTAAATCCTAGTCACATGTTCAAATTTCTAAATTTAATATTCCTATAGGGTCTAAAAGGCAAATCCACCCTACTGCAGGGTTTAATTTACCATTTTCTAAATTTTCAGGGGCCTAATTACACATAACAGAGGGGTTTTTCTTAATTTTTATTAAGTCCAGGGGCTAAAACTGAATTTTAAATGAATTTACATAAATTTCTGAAGGTCCAGGGGCTAGATCAGAAGTTTCCGGGGCTAGCTCGTGTTTTCCGAGATCCCCAGGGGGTAGCGCGTAAGAATCCCGGCCTTTATAACGCGGGGCTGATGTGGGCCGTTGGATTTAAAACGGACGGCTCAGATTAGATTGCCGAAGCAGTACGCTTCGATTTAATTTCTACCGTGTGATTTAAAATAGACGGCCCTCAAGGGGCCACGTCGCCCTGGCCGGAGCCTGCCCGCGCGCGCGGCAGCGCGCGGCGGCGGGGGCGGCGATCTCGCCGGCGCAGCCTCGGCTTTTGCCGCTACAAGCTAGAACTCGCATCTTTTTGCACGGATCGGCTGCGGAGGGGTAGGGGATGCTCACTTAGGGATTTTCCTGCACACGGAGGCTCTGGAAGTCGGTCGGCGGCGAGCATCAACGGCGATGGTCTTCGGTGCACGTCGAAGTGGCAGTTGGGGCGCAAGACACGTTGTTTCCTTCACCTGCAGGGCTCCCCGGCGGCGGTGGAACGTGATCAGCACGTTAGATCAGGAAATTTGAGCAAGGATCGAAGGAAGTCGGCGGTAGAAGCTTCGGTTCTCACCGGAGAGAAAAATGGCCGATCGGGGAGGAAAAAGGGGCGGATTTTGGCGTTTAAATGGACGAGGGAGGGCGGCGGTCTGTTGATATCACGTTGGGGCGTCCGGGACCGGAAATTGGTGCTGGGAGTGCAGGTTCCGGGGGTTGGTTTCGATCGGGCGCGAGAGAGAGAGAACGTGGTCGGTTGGGGCGCGCGGGGGAAGAAGATGACGGCAGGCCCCGCGCGTCAGAGAGAGGGAGAGAGGGGGAAGGGGCGCGGGTTTGGGCTGGCTGGTGCGCGCGGTCTTGGGCCAGCTGGTGTGTTTCGGCCCACTGGCCGGTTTTGGTTTTCTTTTTCTTTTTCCTTTTCCTTTTTCTGGTTTGATTCAAATCTAAATTCCAGTTTGAATTTGAATTCCTGCACCACATGCAATACGTCAAAAATTTTGAATTTCCCCTCTTTAGCAGGTTTTGTGGTGTTACAGCTCTACCCCCCTTAAAAGAAATCTCGTCCTCGAGATTTGTGATTCTAGGAAAACAATTCCGGAAAATGTGCCTTAAGCTCGTCTTCTCGCTCCCATGTGGCTTCCGCTTCCGAGTGATGCTTCCACTGCACCTTGCACATCCGGATTCTATTATTTCTCGTGAGGCGTTCCATTGTCTCCACAATCTTGACCGGTTGTTCGGCATTAGAAAGATCCTCTCGTACATCCACCTCATTCATGGGTAACATTTCTTTGGGCGTTCTTAAACATTTCTTGAGCTGTGACACATGGAATACATCGTGCACATCTGATAAGCGAGCCGATAGTTCTAGTTGATATGCCACTTTGCCTTTCCTCTCCAGAATCTGAAAGGGTCCGATGTATCGAGGTGATAATTTCCCTTTCACCTTGAACCGACGAAGTCCTCGGATAGGGGACACCTTGAGATAGACATAGTCCCCCACGTTGAAAATAAGCTCTCTTCTCCGTACATCAGCATAACTCTTTTGTCGGGTCTGTGCTATCCTCAAATTGTTGCGAATTTCCCTCACTTTCGCCTCGGCTTCTTGTAGTACCTCAGGCCCAAACACTTTACTTTCCCCGTTTGGTTCCAAAATAGTGGAGTTCTGCACTTCCTCCCATAAAAAGCCTCAAATGGTGACATCTTCATACTAGCCTGATAGCTGTTGTTATAGGAGAACTCTACATACGGTAAGTTCTTATCCCAACTCCTATTGTTCTTGAGCGCACACGCTCTCAGCATATCCTCAAGGATCTGATTGGTTCTTTCCGTCTGCCTGTCATTCTGGGGGTGATAGGCAGAACTAAAATTCAGATGAGTTCCATGGTTTCATGTAACTTCTGCCAGAACCTTGAGGTGAACCGTGTCCCTCGATCTGACACTATTTTCTTTGGCACTCCGTGAAAACATACGATTCTTGACATGTACAATTCTGCCAATTTGGATCCACTGTAGCTTTCTTTCATGGGGATGAAATGAGCTACCTTAGTTAGCCTGTCGATGATGACCAATATCGAATCATATCCCGATTGGGTCCTGGGTAGTCCCACTATGAAGTCCATACCGATTTCTTCCCAATTCCATTCAGGCACTTTGAGTGGTTGCAACAGTCCCGCGGGTCGTTGATGTTCTGCTTTCACCAACTGACATGTGTCACATAGGGCAACATGTTCCACGACATCTCGTTTCATGCCATACCACCAATATCTGCTCTTGAGGTCATGATACATCTTCGTACTCCCAGGATGAATGGAATAGTCGGAATCATGAGCTTCCTTCAAAATCAATTCACGGATCTCCTTCACTTTAGGCACACAGATTCTTTTCCCATGCCACACCGTACCTTGCTCATCTTCTCTAAACCCAGGGGCATTATTTTCTTTGATGAGTTCTCTAATCTCTTGTATCTTCTCGTCATTCTTCTGACCGTTGCGTATGTCTTGCTCTAGTGTGGAGTCCACTTCCATGGCAATGGCTTCACCACTATTCACCAGACATAGATTGAGTTTTGCAATCTCTTCCTTCAATTCTGTAGGCATGTCCTTCAAACTCATCATGTTGACCTGCACTTTCTGGCTTAAAGCATCCGCTACGACGTTCGCTTTCCCAGGATGATAGTTGATCCCCACATCAAAGTCGTTGATTAGATCTAACCATCTCCATTGTCTGAGGTTGAGATCTGGCTTTGTGAAAATGTACTTTAAGCTCTTATGATCCGTATATATCTCTATCCTTTTCCCCATCAAGTAGTGCCGCCAAATCTTTAATGCGTGTACCACTGCGGCTAGCTCTAGGTTATGCGTAGGATAGTTCTTCTCGTGTTTTCAGAGCTGCCGGGACGCGTAAGCCACGACATGCCCCTCTTGCATGAGAACACATCCCAACCCGTGTCCAGAGGCATCGCAGTACACCGAAAAGTTCTTCTGCATATCTGGCATAACTAGCACTGGGGCTGCTGTCAATCTTTTCTTTAGTTCTTGAAAACTCGTCTAACACTGTGGTGTCCATGTGAATGTGATCCCCTTCTCTAACAATTTGGTGAGGGGTCTCGAGATCTTGGAGAAACCCTCAATGAACCGTCGATAATACCCAACCAATCCTAAGAAGCTTCGAACTTCCCCGACATTCTTAGTGGTCTTCCACTTCTGCACATCCTCGATCTTGGCGGGATCTATGGAGATTCCTCCCTCCGAGATTATATGTCCTAAGAAGGGAACTCTCTTTAGCCAAAACTCACACTTGCTCAACTTGGCATATAGTTGGTGTTCTCTCAGCTTTTGCAACACCAACCTTAAATGTCCCTCATGTTCTTCTTCATCTTTGAAGAAGATGAGAATGTCATCAATGAAAACCACCACAAATTTGTCCAGATATTCCATGAATACCTTGTTCATGAGATACATGAAATATGCCGGGGCATTAGTTAGCCCGAACGGCATGACGGTGTATTCATACAGCCCGTATCGAGATACGAAAGCTGTATTTGGAATGTCGGTTTGCCTTATCTTCAGTTGGTGGTATCCCGACCTGAAATCAATTTTTGAGAATACACAAGCTCCCCTCAACTGATCAAATAAGTCTTCAATGCGGGGTAACGGGTACTTGTTCTTGATGGTTACTTCGTTCAACGCACGGTAGTCTACGCATAACCTTTGGGTTCCGTCCTTCTTGGGCACAAATATCACTGGAGCTCCCCATGGTGAGGAACTAGGACGAATATACCCCTTCTCTGTCAATTCTCTTATATGCTCCTTGAGCTCTTCCAGCTGTTTGGAGTCCATCCGATAAGGCCTCTTGTATATTGGGGCTGTTCCAGGCACTAGTTCAATCGCGAATTCCACTTCACGATCGGGAGGCATACCTGGCAGCTCCTTCGGAGAAACATCTGGATACTCCTGGATAATCCTTATCTCTTCCACTTCCACCTCAACTTTATTGAGTTTAAGGTCCCTCCTAGGTTCCTGTACGGCTATGAACTTCACTTTTGTGCCGCTAGGGTGAGTTAGTTCCACCGTTCTTGTCGAACAATGGATGATTCCTTTATGTTTGGTCAACCAAACCATACCCAAAATAATATCTATCCCTTTTGAGTCTATCACTATGAGGTTTGCAGTAAATACTACCCCATTAATGTCTAGATTCACCTTGGGACACACTTGTCTTGTCCTTATTTCTCCCCCTGGAGAGTTCACTGCTAACATATGGTTCATTTGTGTTGTTGCTAGATCATGCTTCTTAACAAACCCTTGAGCAATGAACGAATGGGTAGTACCAGAATCGATCAATAGGGTTGCAATGTGTAAATTGGCAGGAAACTTACCAATTACCACGTCAGGTGCCTCTTGTGCTTCCTCCATTGTCACGTGGTTCACCCGTCCTCGCATCACATTCTGCTGCTGTGGCTGCATGGGCTTCTTCTTTGGGCACTTATGGGCGTAGTGCCCCACTTCACCACAGTTGAAGCATTGCACCCCAACCTTAGGTGACTGGCCTTTGTTATCTTGGGCTTGGTTCGGTGGTCCTTGTCCTGCTGGTCGAGGTTGATATGTGGGGCGAGGCTGCTGTACAAACTGACGCTGCGGCTGTGCTGGTGCTGACGGAGGCCTGAAATTCGGGTTGTACCCTCTTAGTGCTGAGTAGGGTACCACAGCACGGCTCGTCTGCCCTGCGGGTTGCTGCATTAGATGTGGACGTGTGTTGCTACCTGAGGCTTGGTGTGACCATTCCGAATTCCTCTTGTTTTCATTTTCCAAGGCCTTCAGCTTCCTCTCCATGACAAATGCTCTGTCTACCATCTTTTGGAAGCTTTCATACTCGTTGGAGGACATTGCACATTGCATTTCCATAGTAAGTCCTTCCACAAAACAGTCCTGTTTTTGCTCATCAGTTTCAATGTCCCAGGGTGCATAACGGGATAGTTGGGTGAACTTGGTGAGGTATTCCCTCACAGTCATGTTGCCTTGCTGCAGTCACAAGAACTCCTTTCTCTTGTTTTTGAGTTCACCCCTTGGTATGTAGTGGTTGCGGAAACTGCACTTGAACTCTTCCCAAGTGATGTTCTCGAGTTCATGATGGGCTGCCACATAAGCGGTCCACCAATCAGCAGCAGGTCCATGCAATTGGTGAGAGGAAAACAGCACCCTCTCATACCCTTGGCATTGTATGATCCTCATCTTGCTCTTTATGGTCTTGAACCAGTCATCTGCCTCCAGAGGTTCAGCAGCACTTGCAAACTTTGGGGGTTGAGTTCCCAGAAACTCACTCAACCTTGGTTGACGTGATGCAGCTTGTGGAGGTGGAGCTTGGTGCAAGTTGGCCACCACTTGAGTTAAACTCTGGATGAGCTGATTCTGATTTTCGAGCATTTGGTGGATAGGATAAGCTCCTTCACCGCGACCACCCCTGTCTTGTCCTCCAGAAAGATGAGGGTTGCCGGCCTCATCGTTGTTGTTGTTGGGGTTGGCACCGCGACCCTTTCCTCTTCCAGCCAGCTATCATGATCAACCAAATGTTAACTTAAAGCATTACGTATTAACTTCCCAAATTGCTTGTTTAAACTTAAAATTTTGAGGTCTTAATATTTAAACATTTTCTGACGATTTCACGTAGATCTTTGGGCTTCACGTTTCACTCGAAAATAATGCACTATTGATTCATAAGGGTTCACACACCAAAGCAAAGCAACCTAAAGACGAGGTTGTGGACAAATGCCCATGGCTTCCACAACTCACGTCATACACCAAACATTAACACACAAATAAATAGGGCATTGACTCGACTACTCGATAACCTGCTGAAATAAGGGTAATGACTCTAAACAACTCGTATCACTGAGCTGGCTCTTCGGGGTCTTCCTCATTATTATGGCTGCCCTCTGATTCCGCTTTAGGTGGGGAAGCTGCTGGTGGAGAAGTGCAGCGACGCTTGCTCGCCCGGCGGTCTGGGGAGTCAGGAGTCCACGTGTCATTCACGGTGACACACAGTTCATTCCCATCTCCTTTTTCTCTCGCCCTCAAGCTGGCACGAAGCAACGCCTCATTCTCCTTCAGGGTGTCACGAACATCTTGAAGCTCCTGCTGGCACTCCTGCAGTCGAGTGCTGAGCATAGAAGCATCCTCCAAGCACAGGTCCATGTGCTCATGGGATGTCCCCTGCTGCACTGGCGGGTACTTGTACTCCGCGGTGCCACTCTCACGTTGGAGGACATACATGTACTCAGTCCTGTTCAGGTGGCGACCGTTGATGTAACTCTGGCAGGTGATGGCCTCCCAGGTGACATCCTTCTCAGAATCGACCTGAGTCGCCCGACAAGCTTAAGAGCGGTGGATCTGAGCAGCTGATTTTCATGGATAATCCTCATCTCTGAGCTCCATTCTTCCCGCTTCACACGGATGGTCCTAGTAGAGCTGTAGTGTATGATCAGCTTGCCAACATTGCCGGCGGCGTGGAGCATACGCCGAAGACGGCGCAACAAGCCTCCTACTGCCAACCCATAGGAGTGGTACGTCACCGGACAGTTCTCCTCTCTCAAGGCAAGGGCAACTACAGGAACTCTCCCTCCAGTGGACTTGCGGGCGGTGCGGATCATGCGAACCATCTAAAACATAAAGCATTTAAAATTAAGTTAGATAAGAGTTAAACAAAAAATTGTATTTTGAATAAAAATTGGGGCAAGATGAATAAAGTGACCCCATTATATAACATTTTCAACCCACACCTTTGTAAAATAGTTTTTAAGAAAATAAGGTCCTCAAATACGTCCATTTCTACCAAGGTACACGTTCCTACGGGCAACCTTGGCTCTGATACCACTTCTGTCACACCCGGTTTCTCTGAAGAACAACCGAGTGAATATCACATGTATGCCAGGATCATTTTCTCATACATGTGATGACAAATAGTGAAGCATCATCATATTACAAGCCATGTGTTCGAATATAAATAAGTCTTACATAGCATACGTCTCGATGGACGATAATAAGTTCATAATATGTGAATAAAACAGCAGCAGAATATAAATCTTGTGGGCTCCGTCACAGGCGTTGCCGGGCGGACTCCGTGAACCTAGAAACCTTCTTCGGGTCCAAAGTCTTGGTCATCGAACACCACATCATCCCCTTGACCTGAGCAGCAATTTAAAACCAACAGAAAAGCAAGTTTGAGTACCGTTGGTACTCAGCAAGTGTGGGAAAGTAATGTCATGCATGGCTAGAGCAAGGAGAGGTTGAACTCATGGTTAAAGCACTACGCAATTAATACCTATCACCTTAGCTTATTAAGCACCTACATTACTACACAGGTGAAATGGTCCCAATCGCCCAGCCCATCATCAAAATCAAGTAAACATAGTCTCATCTCCAATGTTAAGCTTCCCGCTTAACATCCACAATTTCCCAATCCATCATCCTCTAATCATGAATAAGTCCAAGCCGCTCTTGACCGTGAGCACGGCTGTCATTACAGTTTTGACTCTGCAGAGTTTGCACCACTGTAGCCACATGTAGTAATTTCATCCCCCGTTGCCGGGTGGTCTAAAAGAACCTCCATTATGCCAGTGGCCGCGAACCACATTCACACTTCCCAGGTGTGTAGCCAGGAGATCACTACGAGGCCTTTACAAAGGGATTCCTGACGAGCGTGGGCCCACTGAGGTTTCACCCCTAACAGCATACAAGAGGCTCCAACCCCACTGCAGTGGCCCCCTCTTGAGCCTTGCAGTTTATATGGTAGTCCAGCTGACACCTATTCCCCGCACCATTCAAAACACCGATACTACGCCGGGGATACACCTAATTAATTGGCCAAGCTGCCCCATCTCAGCATGTGGTTGGCACGGTAAAGCCAGGTTACATGCTCCATGAACCGGTCCTTAGGATCCAAGCAAGTACTAAACACAAACCCGAGTCTCGTGCACACAGAACCAACCAAATCATCCAACTTGCCTCGATCCCTACCTCTACATAACTCATAATATCTCATTCAAGAGTAAGGTAAATAAGTTGATGATATCATATCCCACTTGTCCCATTCTAAGCATGGCTAAGCATAAGTATGTAAATAAATGATATAACCAAATAAATCCCAACCCAAGCTACAAGGAAACAAGATAATGCAATTCTAGAGAAACTTCCTAGCATGGGTATCATACTCCAATTTGACCATGCAATTAAATTCTAACTACACATCCTAGTATAGGATCAAAGTGGTCAAGGACACTTGCATTCTTCCTGCTGCTCTGGGAATGGAAAGTCTTGGTCTTGGAAGGGGAGAACTTGCTCTGGGGCAGGTTCTACTCATGCCAATACACATAGCAAAAGAAGACAACAATCCATAAGCCATAGTTCACACTTTCACTCATGCAAGGCACACATACATACATACATACATATTAAAGCCATTCACATGTTTAAGTGTTGTGGTTACCCTAGATGTGTTAATTTTAGACCTACATACACTTTTAAACATATACATTATTTCTATCTTTTGTATTCAGATCTCTAGTTGCACACTATATACTAATTTCCCATTTGAACAAATTCTCTATATTTAATTTATACACTCCTTAGCCACAAAATTTGCATGAAAGAAAGTTTCCTACTCCAAACAGTTTTTTAGATCTTCTACAAAATCTTAATTTGAAGTTTTTGAAAATAAAGACCTGATTTAACATCTTCAAATCATGCATACTTATTTTCCTATATTTTCAGATTTAATTTTTATACCTTAAAGTGAATTTTAATATTAAAATAGTAAGACTTATCATCTAAACAGAATAGGCTCTGATCTAAAATGTTCAATAAAATATTTTTGAACTTCCTCTCTGATGTGAAACAATTTAAATCTATTTTAATAGTTTTTAGAATTATTTCCTAGCCTAAAATGTGTCTCTAGAGAAAATGGAAATGAGCAACACTTAGGCAGATTTCATTTCAGCCTAAAATCTATTTTTAACTCATTCTAAAGTTTCCAAGTGCTAGGAGAGTTTAAATTCATATTTGCACATGTGTTTGCATCACCATTTAAATTTAAATCCTAGTCACATGTTCAAATTTCTAAATTTAATATTCCTATAGGGTCCAAAAGGCAAATCCACCCTACTGCAGGGTTTAATTTACTATTTTCTAAATTTTCAGGGGCCTAATTACACATAACAGAGGGGTTTTCCTAATTTTTATTAAGTCCAGGGGCTAAAACCGAGTTTTAAATGAATTTACATAAATTTCTGAAGGTCCAGGGGCTAGATCAGAAGTTTCCGGGGCTAGCTCGGCTTGTGTTTTCCGAGATCCCTAGGGGGTAGCGCGTAAGAATCCTGGCCTTTATAACGCGGGGCTGATGTGGGCCGTTGGATTTAAAACAGACGGCTCAGATTAGATTGCCGAATCGGTACACGTCGATTTATTTTCTACCGTGTGATTTAAAATAGACGGCCCTCAAGGGGCCACGTCGCCCTGGCCGGAGCCAGCCCGCGCGCGCGGCGGCCCTCGGTGGCGGGGGGCTGCGATCTCGCCGTCGCAGCCTCGGCTTTTGCCGCTACATGCTAGAACTCGCATCTTTTTGCACGGATCGGCTGCGGAGGGGTAGGGGATGCTCACTTAGGGATTTTCCTGCACTCGGAGGCCCCTGAAGTCAGTCGGCGGCGAGCTTCAACGGCGATGGTCTTCGGTGCACGTCGAAGTGGCAGTTGGGGCGCAAAACACGTCGTTTCCTTCACCTGCAGGACTCCTTGGCGGCGGTGGAACGTGATCAGCACGTTAGATCAGGAAATTTGAGCAAGGATCGAAGGAAATCGGCGGTAGAAGCTTCGGTCTCACCGGAGAGAAAAATGGCCGATCGGGGAGGAAAAAGGGGCGGATTTTGGCATTTAAATGGACGAGGGAGGGCGGCGGTCTGTTGAGATCACGTTGGGGCATCCGGGACCGGAAATCGGGGCTGGGAGCGCGGGTTCCTGGGGTTGGTTTCGATCGGGCGCGAGAGAGAGAGACCGGGGTCGGTTGGGGCGCGCGGGGGAAGAAGATGACGACGGGCCCCGCACGTCAGAGAGAGGGAGAGAGGGGGAAGGGACGCAGGTTTGGGCTATCGGGCACGCGCGGTCTTGGGCCGGCTGGCGGGTTTCGGCCCACTGTCCGGTTTTGGTTCTTCTTTTTCTTTTTCCTTTTCCTTTTTCTGGTTTGATTCATATCTAAATTCCAGTTTGAATTTGAATTTCTGCACCACATGCAATATGTCCAAAAATTTTTAAATTCCCCTCTTTAGCAGGTTTTGGGGTGTTACATCATTGCATCAAGGAAGCTGCGCCATTACTTCCAGGCTCACAAAATCTCGGTGGTTACCTCGAACCCACTGATAACCGTCCTCCACAGCCCAATGCAACTGGAAACATAGCTAAATGGATTGCGGAGTTGGCAGAGTTCATGCGAGGACCACACGGTCTCGACTAGCCCAGATCACGCTGTAACACCCTCAAAATTCATTCCCATACATTGCACACATTTTTCAAGTAGAGAAGCATTATAAAAGAAGTAGAAATGGAGAAAGAACTATTGAAATGGAGAAAGAACCATAGAAATGGAGGAAGGAACCATAGAAATGGAGAAGGGCATATAGAAATGGAGAATGGGGCATAGAAATGGAGAAAGGCAATGTAGAAATGGAGTAAGTGACATAGAAATGGTGGGGAATGGGAAAAAGATAGCCGAAATGAGCCAATTTCAATTTTCCCAAATTTTTCCCTAAATCACCAAATTCCCCCATTCCCCAAAAAGGGGAATTCCCCCCCCATTGCTGCCGCACCAAATTAATTGGGAAAAGGTTTGTTAGGATTTTGCTCCAATTGGATTAGGATTCTCCCCCCTTATAAATAGAACCCAAACCCCCGTGGCCGCAACACCCCTCCCCCCCCCAAGTCGGCGATTTGGAGGCCCTAGCCCCCAACTCGCCGAGTTTGACCCCCGCACTCGCCGGAGTTCAGCCGCCGGTGAGCCCCGCCGGCGAGCCCTGCCGGTGAGCCCCGCCAACGAGTCCCGCCGTTGAGCCCCGCCGACGAGCCCCGTCACACCTCGCCGTCGTCGGAAAAGAGCCGACGATGTGTCCTGCCCTAATCATCCGTACAAAAACTTCCCGCTGCTGCCATTGCTAGGAGGAAGGCCCTGCCACCAAAAAGAAGTGAGGTAGGTCTCCATTACCCATCTTACAACGTCGCCGCTGTTTCTACGCATCCGTTTTCTTCGGCCCCTTCGAACAAAAACTTTTACGTGTGGACAGATCACGTTTTGATCGGTTTTTAACGGTGGAATTTATCTAGATCTTGAGTCAAGATCATCACCACGTCCACACTTCATCCCAGCACCCTTGTTCATCATAAAACTCCATGAAAGCCCATTAAAACATGCAAGAACACGTACAAACTGGTTTAACAAAACAGCACCATAGGATTTGCATTCATCTACCCCATTGCATCTTGAGTAAAGTTTGTGCATGATGATTGATTGCTGTGAATTTTGTATGTGTGTGACCATGAGTAGAATAACAAGCTCAAGAAGCCATCTACGAGGAACTACAGCACCAATACTTCGAGACGCTCGAACAACAAGAACCACGGGAGCAAGGCAAGCGCCCGTTGACCATATTGATCCCATGTTTTGAAACTGTTTTGTTTGCGAAAACTAGTATGCTTGAGTCAACTTGATGGGACACCCTTTTATAGGAGCTTACTAGTTTTGTTAACCATCCTTGTCGCCAGGAAAGTTCATGAGTCGGGTATGGTCGTTTTCCTTTTTTGCTTCGCTTAATCTACGGGATACGGGAAGCTGAATTAAAACGTGTCTAGCTACTGCACTCATATGAATAATAATGATGAGATCTTGAGAACGTTAATGGGCATCGAATCAGGGAGATCTAGGCAAGCTTGGTTCGTGAATGTTGCTGGATGAGATGGTGGTGCTTGCCGTAGATCTAAGGACTGGTTCATGCGAGAATATGCAAGGAAAACAGTGACACCACAAGGCCAAGTATGGGTGTGGCTTAGCTGATTAATTAGGTGTGTTGGTAGCTTGTTATGGACCGTGAATGGCGCGGGAAATGGGAGTCAAGAGAGGACTGCCCTGTGAATTGCATGGCTCAAGAGGGGGCCCGTGGGTGCGAGAATGGTGATTCGAGCCTGCCGGTGAAACCTCAATGAGTCCATACATCTAGTATCCCCTTTGTAAAGGCTATTTTGTGATCTCTTGGCCATACACCGACGGTTGTGTACTGGTATAATGGAGGTTCTGCAGTCTCCGACGGGTGACGAAATCACGAACTTGTGGGTAAAGTGGTTCCACCTCTGCAGAGTGTAAAACTATCATGATAGCCGTGCTTTCGGTCACAAGCACCTGGCCAACTTCCATGATTAGAGGGAAAACTTGGGATGGTTATTCGGTATGGTTATGGTGTGGTCATTGGGATTGGTTTTGGGACTGTTTTGAGTCATGACAATGAGTTTGGTTTTGGTTATATGAATATGAGATGGTTATGAATATTTATGAGCATGAGATGAACTTGAGAAAGATTAATGGCTGGTTGAGATTTGATAAATGGTGAATTATGGTGAACGAATATTGCTGTTATACTTGGTCATATTGGGACTTAACTCAACTAGAAATACTTGTTGTTTTTATCATGTTTGTGAAATAAAATTTTCTTGCTGCAATGAGCCTTTTTATTCCCTACCTTGTTGTAAGCTACATGTCATACTTTTCCTGCACTTGCTAAGTACGACATGTACTCACCCTTGCATTACCACATAAACATCAGCTACAGGAGATGAGTACTTAGAGGACCATGTGGAGTACTAGGGGTGCGAACTACGGTCAACATGCCTGTGGAGTTGAAGATTGGAGCCTGCTATTTAGTCACTTTCCGCTGTCGTTTTGAGACTTCCGCTGCAAGAATAAGATAGAAATTCATGAGTGAGACAATTAGTTGATGTAATAAAGTACTTAAACACTATTTATTCATGGTTATATTTGAATTCAGTTTGTGGATTACATGTGTAACTGTGATGAACATCCTGGGCACACATATGCATTAACTTGGTTCTGTTTTCGGAACCGGGTATCACAGATTGGTATCAGAGTCATGTTGACCGTAGGACGCAAGCCTAGGTAGAATGGACACTCTAAAACACATAGGCACACCCCCTAAACCGCTATTTTCAAAAATTGTTTGCTGCTGCACTTTTCTTGTCAAATCAGCCACCGCAAAGAGCTATTTTCAGCCCCTCTTTTCTCTTCTTTTGGACAGCAATGCCTTTGCTTTCTTGCTCTATAGTTTCTGAAGTTTTTGGAGTTATTTCTTCCTTCTCTAAAGTTTCTCATGTATTATTTATAGATGCCGGTGATTAGGAGCACAGCACACATAAGGACTCGTCCACCACCACGTGGGAACGCACTTAACCCAATTGAGGTGTCCGATGGACCATATTGGGAGGAGGTGAAGACGGAACCTCATGATGAAGAGGGAGTCAATAGCTCTATGCATGATGAAAAGGACCCGGAAGAGGTGGAACCATTCGAAGACAATATGGAGGATGATCCATAAGAACGGCATTAGTACGCCCCTCAGGAGGAGTTTCACGCGGGCTTACACCCCGTGGATCCTCATGAAGCTATGACGGGAGGAGATGAACCTGAGGAGGAGCCACCCCTTGCTGAGGCCGAGAATGAAGATGATGAATGGGCCAACCATTCAGTTCAAGAATTCCGGTCCGATGGAATGGAAGGAGGACACATATCCAAGGAGCTTAAATAGTTCCTGGATTGCTGCAGCTTATACCCGGAATATCTTCTCAAGAAAGTCCCTCGTCTCGGATATGAAGAGTGGAAGGCTGAGGTTACCATCCTATCTAACGGTAGGGTTGTCACTCGGCACTTCGCACCCACATGGAGTGCTACAAGGGCAGAAGCTATCGATGATGCTGCATGGGATGCACTCACCGGATTGTGCTACGCCTTCCATGAGCAGCTTGAGGACACAACTTTTGAGCTGCACCCATATCGGAAGAGTGGTACAAGGGAGATCATTGGACCCCATGTAACAGCTCTTTCCAACCCACAAGCTTCTGACAAGTCTCAGATGTTGCTCGCGGAATTAGGAAACTCATATGCAAGTGCACAAGAAGAGATCTATTACCTCCGCAAGAAGCTGTATTTGCTGGAAAACAGGAGGAGACTCGTGCCCACGTGGGAGCAAATGGAGCACCAGCGTCATCTATCCCTACATGGACAGCCGACTCACCATGGTGTGCGCCCATGTATGGACCACCCCCGTCACACGGCGAGAACAGCACCGGTTCTCACGATTAAGTTTAGGTTTCCCATTGTATAAGCTGTAATAGGAACGTTTAGATCGTAGGTGGATGAAATAATAGTGGTGTGCAGAATTTAATGATGATTGCTTGTGTTTGTGTGCTGATGTGAGCTGTGGGACGCTTCGGCGAATGTCCACATCCACACATAGTGGAGAGATGTGAGATGCTTCGGCACGTGTTCACATCCTCACATAGGCTAAAATTAATAAAAGAAGATACTTAGTTCATACACCTTGATGCATATAGTTGGGGAACCACTTCTTTCAATTCTGAATTCTATTCCGAGAGTAAGCATTAAAATAAGGGTGTAGACTTTCTTGCCAAGCTTATTGTCTTGGATTCCCAAGGGATTGACATAATACTTGGAATGGATTGGTTAAGAAAGCACAACAGAGTGATTCAATGTGCTGAGAGGAGCGTGTAGTTGACAAATGAGCATGCTACTCGTATTGAGTTCGAGTCAGCCCAACCGGCAACCGAGAAGGCAGCGCTGAACCACATCGAAGAAGCGACGTTGGAAAGCATTCCGGTGGTTCAAGAATATTCAGATGTGTTCCCGGAAGAACTTCCAGGTATGCCATATGACCAGGACATTGAATTTGCCATTGATTTAGTACCCGGAACTGCACCTATAGCGAAGAGACCGTATAGGATGCCCGCTAATGAACTAGTGGAGCTCAAGAAGCAAATTCAAGAGCAGCTAAAAAAGGGTTTTATACGCCCAAGCTCATCACCATGGGGAGCCCCCGTGCTCTTCATAGACAAGAAGGATGAGATCCAAAGGATGTGTGTGGATTATAGGTCTCTCAATGAGGTGACGATCAAGAATAAATACCCGCTGCCCCGTATAGAGGACCTGTTCGACCAAATGAAAGCTGCCTGAATTTTCTCAAAGATTGATCTTCGGTCGGTATACTTCCAGCTGAAGATTAAGCCCTCCGACATACCCAGGACTGCATTTCGAACACGGTATGGTTCGTATGAATATACCGTTATGTCTTTTGGGTTAACGAATGCACCCACATACTTTATGTACTCATGAATAAGGTCTTCATAGAGTACCTGGACAAGTTCGTCGTGGTTTTCATCGACGATATCATGATGTATCCGAAAAGCGAGGAAGAACATGAAGAACACTTGAGATTGACATTGCAGAAACTGTGAGAGCATCAATTGTATGCTAAGTTCAGCAAGTGTCAATTTTGGCTAAAGGATATCGTTCCTAGGCCACATCATCTCCGAGGGAGGAGTACCGGTTGATCATGGAAAAGTGGGAGATGTTTTAAAGTGGAACCAACCGCAGAATGTGAGAGATATTCGGAGTTTCCATGGAATGGCTGGATACTACCGCCGGTTCATCAAGGATTTCTCCAAAATAGCGAAGCCTATGACTGAATTGCTAATGAATGGAAAAGCATTTCAGTGGACACCAGTGTGCCAAGAAAGCTTTGAGGAGCTCAAGAAAAGACTAACCACAGCGCCGATTTTGGTATTGCCGGACGTGAGCAAGAGTTTCGACATATATTGTGACGCATCAAGACAAGGGCTTGGATGTGTGCTCATGCAAGAAGGACAAGTGGTAGCCTATGCATCAAGGCAACTAAAGAAATATGAGCTAAATTACCCCACACATGACTTGGATCTTGCCACCGTGGTACAAGCCTTGAAGATTTGGAGGCATTATACCCTTGGCCACCGATGTGAGATCTATACGGATCACAAAAGCCTCAAGTATATATTCACGCAAACGGATCTGAATTTGAGGCAACGTCCATGGTTGGAACTCATCAAGGATTATGATGTTGGAATCAATTATCACCCCGGAAAGCAATGTAGTAGCTGATGCGTTGAGCCGAAAGGGAGCATGCCACCAACTCACGGTTCGGGAGCTGCCGCCCGAGCTGCGCAAGGAGTTCGAACGGTTACATCTCAGGTTCTTGAATGAGATGGAAGTGATAGAACTCAACTCTTCGCTGGAACAAGAGATACAAGATGGCCAAGCAACAGATGAGGAAATCAAGGAAATCAAGGAAAGAATCTGACAAGGCATAGAAAAGGATTTCAAGGAAGACGAAAAAGGCACGCTTTGGTTAGGGAAAAGGATTTGTGTGCCTAACGTGAAGCACATCCACGACACAATATTAAAGGAGACACATGATTCACCTTATTTAATACACCCTGGCTGTACAAAGATGTACAAGGACCTGAAAACTTGCTATTGGTGGGATTGTATGAAAAGGGACATAGCTGAATATGTTGCCTTATGCGACACGTGCAACCGGGTGAAGGCCGAACATCAAATACCCGCTGGACTGTTGCAGCCATTGAAAGTACCCAAGTGGAAGTGGGAAGACATCAGCATGGATTTCATCGTCAGATTGCCATGTACTCAATCGGGTTATGACTCTATTTGGGTTATCATGGACCGATTGACAAAAACAGCCCATTTCCTTCCTGTTAAAACCAAGTACAACGTTGCACAACTATCCGAGCTGTATATGGAGCAAATCGTGTGTCACCATGGAGTTCCAAAAAGGATAGTGTCAGATCAGGGTACTCAATTTACCTCTAGGTTCTGGAAGAAGCTGCATGAAGCTATGGGTACACGACTAGATTTCAGCTCCGCTTATCACCTGCAAACCGACGGGCAAACTGAGAGGACAAATCAAACTATGGAAGATATGTTAAGAGCTTGCACCTTGAAGCATGGGCGTAGTTGGGATAGGAGCTTGCTGTATGGTGAATTCTCATACAACAACAGCTACCAAGCCAGCTTGAAGATGTCACCTTTCAAAGCATTTTATGGTAGACGGTGTAGAACGCCGCTGTTCTGGAGTGAGACCGGAGAGAGCCAATTGTTTGGACCCGAAGTGCTGCAAGACGCCGAGAAGCAAGTCCAATCGGTACGAGAAAACTTGAAGGCTGCTCAGTCACGACAAAAAGGTTATGTGGACAATAGGCAAAGAAAATTGACCTTCAAAGTGGGAGACTTCGTGTATCTTAAAGTATCGCCTATCCGAGGCCAATGACGGTTCAACGTAAAGGGCAAGTTAGCACCTCGCTACATTGGACCATTCAAGATTTTGGGCAAGCGAGGAGAAGTAGCCTATCAACTAGAGCTGCCAACGCACCTCTCCGACGTACACGACGTGTTTCACGTGTCCCAACTAAAGAAGTGCTTAAGAGTACCGGAGGAACAAGTACCGATGGATGAGCTCGAGCTTCAAGAGGAACTGACCTAAGCGGAGCACCCCGTCAAAATTTTGGACGTGAAGGAAAGGGTCACGAGGAACAAAGTGATCCGTTGGTGCAAGGTACAATGGAGTCATCACACAGAAGCCGAAACTACATTGGAGCGTGAGGAAGACCTCAAGGCAGAATTCCCTCATCTATTCTCTACTCTATCGAATCTGGAGGGCGAGATTCAGTTTAAGGTGGGTAGGTCTGTAACACCCTCAAAATTCATTCCCATACATTGCACACATTTTTCATGTAGAGAAACATTATAAAAGAAGTAGAAATGGAGAAAGAACTATAGAAATGGAGAAAGAACCATAGAAATGGAGGAAGGAACCATAGAAATGGAGAAGGGCATATAGAAATGCAGAATCGGCCATAGAAATGGAGAAAGGCAATGTAGAAATGAAGTAAGTGACATAGAATTGGTGGGGAATGGGAAAAAGATAGCTGAAATGAGCCAATTCCATTTTCCCCAATATTTTCCCCAAATTCCCCAATTCCCCAAAAAAGGGGAATTTTCCCCACATTTGGGGGATTCCCCCCATTGCTGCCGCACCAAATTAATTGGGGAAAAGTTTGTTAGGATTTTGCTCCAATTGGATTAGGATTCTCCCCCCTCCCCCCTTATAAATAGAACCCAAACCCCCCACCTTGGCCGCAGCGCCACCCCCTCCCCCTCCCCCCCCCAAGTCGGCGACTTGGAGGCCCTAGCCCCCAACTCGCCGAGTTGGACCCCCCCTCGCCGGAGTTCAGCCGCCGGTGAGCCCCGCCGACGAGCCCCGCCGTCGAGCCCCACTGGCGAGCCCCGCCGTCGAGCCCCGTCACACCTCGCCGTCGTCGGAAAAGAGCCGACGATCTGTCCTGCCCTAATCATCCGTAGAAAAACTTCCCGCTGCTGCCATTGCCAGGAGGAAGGCCCTGCCACAAAAAGGAAGTGAGGTAGGTCTCCATTATCCATCTTACAACGTCGCCACTGTTTCTATGCATCCGTTTTCTTCGCCCCCTTCGAACAGAAACTTTTATGTGTGGACAGATCGCGTTTTGATCGGTTTTTAACGGTGGAATTGATCTAGATCTTGAGTCAAGATCATCACCACGTCCAAACTTCATCCCAGCACCCTTGTTCATCATAAAACCCCTTGAAAGCCCATTAAAACATGCAAGAACACGTACAAACTGGTTTAATAAAACAACACCATAGGATTTGCATTCATCTACCCCATTGCATCTTGAGTAAAGTTTGTGCATGATGATTGATTGCTGTGAATTTTGTATGTGTGTGATCGTGAGTAGAATAACAAGCTAAAGAATCCATCTATGAGGAACTACATCACCAAAACTTCAAGACACTCGAACAACAAGAACCACGGGAGCAAGGCAAGTGCCCCTTGACCATATTGGTCCCATGTTTTGAAACTGTTTTGTTTGCGAAAACTTGTATGCTCGAGTCAACTTGATGGGACACCCTTTTATAGGAGTTTACTAGTTTTGTTAACCATCCTTGTCACCGGGAAAGTTCATGAGTCGGGTATGGTCGTTTTTCCTTTTTGCTTCGCTTAATATACGGGATACGGGAAGCTGAATTAAAACGTGTCTAGCTACTGCACTCATATAAATAATAATGATGAGATCTTGAGAATGTTAATGAGCATGGAATCGGGGAGATCTAGGCAAGCTTTGTTCATGAATGTTGCTGGATGAGATGGTGGTGCTTGCCGTAGATCTAAGGACCGGTTCATGCGAGAATATGCCAGGAAAACAATGCCATCACAAGGCCAAGTATGGGTGCGGCTTAGCTGATTAATTAGGTGTGTTGCTAGCTTGTTGTGGTCCGTGGATGGTGCGGGGAATGGGAGTCGAGAGAGGAATTCCCTGGGAACTGCATGGCACAAAAGGGGGCCCGTGGGTGAGAGAATTGTGATTCGAGCCTGCCGGTGAAACCTCAGTGAGTCCATACATCTAGTAGCCCCTTTGTAAAGGCTATTTTGTGATCTCTTGGACATCCACCATCGGTTGTGTACTGGTATAATGGAGGTTCCGCAGTCGCCGACGGGTGACAAAATCACGAACTTGTGGGTAAAGTGGTGCCACCTCTGCAGAGTGTAAAACTATCATGATAGCCATGCTTCTGTTCACAAGCACCTGGCCAACTTCCATGATTAGATGGAAAACTTGGGATGGTTATTCGGCATGGTTATGGTGTGGTCATTGGGATAGGTTTTGGGACTGTTTTGAGTCATGACAATGAGTTCGGTTTCGATTATATGAATATGAGATGGTTATTAATATTTATGAGCATGAGATGAACTTGAGAAAGATTAATGGCTGGTTGAGACTTGATAAATGGTGAATTATGGTGAAGGAATATTTCTGTTATACTTGGTCATATTGGTATTTAAGTCACCTAGAAATAGTTGCTGTTTTTATCATGTTTGTGAAATAAAATTTGCTTGCTGCAATGAGCCTTTTTATTCCCTACCTTGTTGTAAGCTACATGTCATACTTCTCCCGCACTTTCTGAGTACGACATGTACCCATCCTTTCATTACCACATAAACATCAGCTACAGGAGATGAGTACTTTGAGGACCATGTGGAGTACTAGGAGTGCGAACTACCGTCAACATGCCTGTGGAGTTGAAGATTGGAGCCTTCTATTTAGTCACTTTCAGCTGTCGTTTAGAGACTTCCGCAGCAAGAATAAGATAGGCATTCATGAGTGAGACAGTTAGTTGATGTAATAAAGTAGTTAAACACTACTTATTCGTGGTTATATTCTGAATTCAGTTTGTGGATTACATGTGTATGTGTGATGAACATCCTGGGCACACATATGCATTAACTTGGTTCTGTTTTCGGAACCGGGTGTCACACACGCTGAGGGGTGCTGCGTTGCATAGCACCGGATAACACACATCAAAGGTACAAAGCGGAAGCAAACTTTTATTACAACAAACTGTTTTTGAACATGTTTACAACAAAATACGTCAAGTCTACACTCTCTGGCGTAGACTAAGCAAAAGAGTTCACGTTCAGCCCGTGAACGTTTCCCACTAGCACGCACACACACTAAAACGGCAGCATGAACGGCTCCCACTCGACGGGGTTACCCTCCTGGGGGTCCGTCTCCTCCTGTGGAGTCTCCTTCTCATAGCACCTTGCAAAAGCTTCAAACACAAGTAGTGAGCACGATAGCTCAGCAAGACTCACCCGTCTTACCTATACATGAAACTCTACATGCTGGGTTTACAGTGTGTAATGGAATGAAAGTTGCAAAGGACACACCTAAATAGGTGTACCTTACTTTCAAGTTTTTAGCACAAGTTGTGGAAGAACCTCGTGCTAAGGCACATAAGAGAGCCGCAATAAAACAAGAAATGCATTTCTCTCATGTGCTCTGCCCAAGGTTAAAAATAACTTTAATTACCTCTAAACTACAACAGATCATTAGCAACCAAAGTATATCTTTCAATCAGCAACTTTTTTAATATGACTCTAGCCTGTTCTTTCTACGTCACCGTACAGTGAACAAGTGGTACTCACTGACCGCTAGGGACGGCAATTATAATCAATTTACACCTGCAGGGTTACCCGAATAACCCGTCACGTACGCCCATCCTCTATGTTGCCTACAGCAACCATCACGGACGTCGTACGCAACCACCTTTCATCCGTCATCTAAATGTTGAACCGGTCCTATCGTCCCGAGCAAGAGGTCTCTGCGCGCGCATCCGCAATGCCGCCAGCTGATTTACACCTCAAGCTCTCAACCTACCCTCTGGATGACAAGCAATGCCTCAACAAATAGCTACCCGAATTACATCGGTTTCCCGGTTCTCATATATCCGGTAGGTCTTTGGTACTGTTCTAGCTTGATCAACAGGCCCGCACACGGCATGGTCCTCAATCGACACAAGCGAGCTATGGTACCCAGGCCCCAAAGTCCTGCTGCCCTTACTCTCCGCTCGGTCTCATTTTTCTTGCCATGTGTTCCATTTGTTATCTCTAACCGAGTGGTGTGCCTCTAGCCTATTCTCGTGAGCAGTTCCAACTACTCGACTTGTACCGAATCCTACACTATCTTAACATCACGGTGGCTACTCGAGGTTTAAAAACCTAAGCCCAAAAACTCTGGTTGTCTTGGCTATGCAATTGGGTTTTCAAACAAGACTCTAATGCATAATTAAAGTGGATACTCAATGCAAGTTCTCAAAACAATAAAGTTTATAAAAGGCTAATGCAAACCGGAGCTTGCCTTGCTGCTGCTGGTCGTATGCTAGCTGTTCCTCCGGGGTGATGAAATCCAACACCTCCGGCTCCTCTTCAACCTTAGTGACTACACAATATAAATATGTATGCGTGTCAATTTAAATGCATTTGAATTTAAAGTTGATATTTTTAAGACTGTAAGTACTGCTAGATAGGCCCAATGACTCTGAAATTTTTACAGTGGTTTGGATACAACCTAAAATTATACTTGGCCAAATTTCATTTGCAGCAAAGCTCAGTTGAGCCCTGCACAAATAAATGTGTATTTGGCCTTAAGTGGAGCTCTTAGGGTATTCTAAGGATTTTCATGGAGCAATCCATGACTTTCTGGAAACTAGAATTTCAGAGGGTTCTAATGGGACTGGTTTCACCTAATTTGAAGATTCCTAGCAAAAGATATGGCACAGCGTCGTCTTCAACCCCCTGCCAGTGCCCGAGTGCGCCACGAACAGAGGCCGTGGCGCGGTGCATTCTCCAGCTACGGTGGACCATTTCTGGTGATCTCTCGCGCTATACGCTCCTCAGACCAAGCCCTAGCGGCTGGACAAGGTTGTGCAGCACGCCATCGACGGAAAACCGGTCGGCATCGACGGCGGCGATCGGTGGTGCGGCACCGACGATGACCAACACGTCCCATGCTTATCTCGATGCCCGAAGCGGCCTGAAAGCACCACTGGAGCTCGAGGAAGGTGATGGTGCACTCAAACCCCGCGGAAAACGACCGGAGCTATGACCTCAACGGCCCGAGCCATTTCGACCGGCGGCGGTGAGTTTGCGTTGCTCAGCCCGTCATATGGATGTTTCTTCGTGGCTTTTGGTCAGGGTGGTCATGAAGGACCTTGGTTGCTATAGCTCGACCAGTTTTGGGAATGATCAACCATGCGAAAGGAATTTCAAGGTTTGGTGGGCTTCGGTTATATACGGCCTGTGATACCCGGTTCCGAAAAAAGAATCAAGTTAATGCATATGTGTGCCCAGGATGCTCATCACACATACACATGTATTCCACAAACTGAATATAGAATATAACCATGAATAAATAGTGTTTAAGTACTTTATTACATCGACTCATTGTCTCACTCATGAATCTCTAACTTATTCTGGCAGCGGAAGACTCTAAACGATAGCGGAAAGTGAATAAAGACAGCAGGCTCCATCCTCGACTCCACAGGCATGTTGATGGTAATTCCACGCCTAGTACTCCACATGGTCCTCGAAGTACTCTTCTCCTGTAGCTGATGTTTATGTGGTAATGCAAGGGTGAGTACATGTCGTACTCAGAAAGTGCGGGAAAAGTATGACATGTAGCTTACAACAAGGTAGGGAATAAAAAAAAGGCTCATTGCAGAAATCAAATTTTATTTCACAATCATGGTAAAAACAGCAACTATTTCTAAGTGAAATTTATCCCAGCATGACCAAGTAATTCAGCAACATTTTTTCATCATAATTCACCACATATCAAGTCTCATTCAGCCATTAATCTTTCTCAAGTTCATCTCATACTCATAAATATTCATAACCATCTCATATTCATATGACCAAAACCAAACTCATTATCATGACTCAAAAAAGTCCCAAAACCAATCCCAATGACCATACAATAACCATACCGAATAACCATCCCAAGATTTTCCCTCTAATCATGGAAGTTGGCCAGGTGCTTGTGACCGGAAGCACAGCTATCATGATAGTTTTATACTCTGCAGAGGTGGCACCACTTTACCCACAAGTTCGTAATTTCGTCACCCGTCGGCGACTGCAGAACCTCCATTATACCAGTACACAACCATTGGTGTATGGCCAAGAGATCACAAAATAGCCTTCACAAAGAGGTTACTAGATGTATGGACTCACTAAGGTTCCACTGGCAGGCTCGAATCACCATTCTCCAACCCACGGGCCCCCTCTTGTGCCATGCAGTTCCCAGGGCAGTCCTCCTTGACTCCCGTTCCCCACGCCATCCACGGTCCATAACAAGCTAGCAACACACCTAATTAATCAGCTAAGCCGCACCAATACTTGGCCTTGTGGTGGCACTGTTTTCCTTGCATATTATCGCATGAACCGGTCCTTAGATCTACAGCAAGTACCACCATCTCATCCAGCAACATTCACGAACCAAGCTTGCCTAGATCTCCCCGATTCCATGCCCACTAACATCATCAAGTCCTCATATTCATTATTCATATGAGTGCAGTAGCTAAACATGTTTTAATTCAGCTTCCCGTATCCCGTAGATTAAGTGAAGCAAAAAGGAAAAACGACCATACCCGACTCGTCAACTCTCCCGGCGACAAGGATGGTTAACAAAACTAGTAAACTCCTATAAAAGGGTGTCCCATCAAGTTGACTCAAGCGTACACGTTTTCACAAACAAAACAGTTTCAAAATGGGATCAATATGGCCAAGGGGCACTTGCCTTGATCCCGTGGTTCTTGTTGTTCAAGCGTCTCGAAGTCTTAGTGCTGTAGTTTCTCGTAGATGGCCTCTTTAGCTTGTTCTTCTACTCACGATCACGCACATACAAAATTTACAGCAATCAATCATCATGCACAAACTTTACTCAAGATGCAATGAGGTAGATGAATGCAAATCCTCTGGTGCAGTTTTATTAATCCAGTTTGTACGTGTTCTTGCATGTTTAAATGGGCTTTCATGGGGTTTTGTGATGAAAAAGGGTGATGGGATGAAGTGTGGACATGGTGATGATCTTGACTCAAGATCTAGATCAATTCCACCGTCAAAAATGGATCAAAACGTGATCCGTCCACACGAAAAGTTTCTGTTCAAAGGGAGCGAAGAAAACGGATGTGTAGAAACAGCGACGATGTTGTAAGATGGATAATAGAGACCTACCTCGCTTCCTTTTGGTGGCAGGGCCTTCCTCCTAGCAATGGCAGCAGTGGGGGATTTTTCTATGGAATATTAGGGCAGGACAGATCGTTGGTTCTTTTCCGGCGATGGCAAGGCGTGATGGGGCTCGTCGGCGGGTCTCGATGATGGGGCTCGCCGGCGGGGTTCGACGGCGGGGCTCGACGACGGGGCTCGACGGTGGGGCTCGACGGTGGGGCTTGACGGCGGGGCTCGATGGTGGGGCTCATCGGCGAGGCTCACCGGTGACCGAACTCCGGCGAGGGGGGGGCAACTCGGCGAGTTGGGGGCTAGGGCCTCCAAGTCGCTGACTTGGGAGGGGGGGAGAGAGGAGGGGGGCTGTGGCCAAAAGGGAGGGTGTTTGGGTTCTATATATAAGGGGGAGGGGAGAATCCTAATCCAATTGGAACTAAATCCTAACAAACTTTTCCCCATTTAATTTGGTGCGGCAGCAATGGGGGAAATTCCCAAATGTGGGGAAAATTCCCCTTTTTTGTGAAATTGGGGAATTTGGAGATTTTGGGGAAAAATTTGGGGAAATTGAAAATAGCTCATTTCAGCTATATTTTTCCCATTCCTCACCATTTCTATGTGCTCTCAATTTCTACATGGCCCTTCTCCATTTCTATGCCCCATTGTCCATTTCTATATGCCCTTGTCCATTTCTATGGTTCCTTTCTCCATTTCTATGGTTCTTTCTCCATTTCTGTAGTTCTTTCTCCATTTCTACTTCTTTTATAATGTTTCTCTACATGAAAAATGTATGCAATGCATGGAAATGAATTTGAGGGTGTTACAAACTTACCCTCTTAAATTGAATCTCGCCCTCGAGATTCGATAGAGTAGAGAATAGATGAGGGAATTCCGCCTTGAGGTCTTCCTCACGCTCCCATGTAGTTTCAGATTCTGTGTGATGGCTCCATTGTACCATGCACCAACGGATCACTTTGTTCCTCGTGACCCTCTCCTTCACGTCCAAAATTTTGACGGGGTGCTCCACATAGGTCAGGTCCTCTTGAAGCTCGAGCTCATCCATCAGTACTTGTTCTTCTGGTACTCTTATGCACTTTTGAGTTGGGATACGTTAAATACGGTGTGCACGTTGGAGAGGTGTGTTGGAAGCTCTAGTTGATAGGCTACTTCTCCTCGCTTGTCCAAAATCTTGAATGGCCTGTTGTAGCGAGGTGCTAACTTGCCCTTGACGTTGAACCGTCGTTGGCCTCGGATAGGCGATACTTTAAGATACACGAAGTCTCCCACTTCGAAGGTCAGTATTCTTCGCCTATTGTCCGCATAACCTTTTTGTCGTGACTGGGCAGCCTTCAAATTTTCTTGTATCGTATGGACTTGCTTCTCAGCGTCTTGCAGTACTTCGGGCCCAAACACTTGGCTCTCTCTGGTCTCATTCCAGAATAGCGGCGTTCTACACCTTCTACCATACAACGCTTCGAAGGGTGACATCTTCAAGCTGGCTTGGTAGCTGTTGTTGTATGAGAATTCAGCATACGGCAAGCTCCTATCCCAACTAAGCCCATGTTTCAAGGCGCAAGCTCTCAACATGTCTTCCAAAATTTGATTTGTCCTCTCTGTTTGCCCATCGTTTTGCAGGTGATAAGCGGAGCAGAAATTCAGTCGTGTACCCATGGCTTCATGCAGCTTCTTCCAGAACCTAGAGGTAAATTGAGAACCTCGATCTGAAACTATCATCTTCAGAACTCCATGGCGACACACGATTTGCTCCATATACAGCTTAGCTAGTTGTGCAACGCTGTACTTGGTTCTAACAGGAAGAAAATGGGCTGTTTTCGTCAATCGGTCCAGATAACCCAAATAGAGTCGTAACCCAATTGAGTACGTGGCAATCCGACGATGAAATCCATGCTGATGTCTTCCCACTTCCACTCGGGTACTTTCAATGGCTGCAACAGTCCAGTGGGTTTTTGATGTTCGGCCTTCAATCGTTGGCACGTATCACATAAGGCAACATATTCAGCTATGTCCCTTTTCATACCATCCCACCAATAGCAAGTTTTCAGGTCCTTGTACATCTTTGTACAGCAAGGGTGTATGGAATAAGGTGAGTCATGTGCCTCCTTTAATATCGTGTCGCCGATGTGCTTCACGTTAGGCACACAAATCCTTGTCCCTAACCAAAGCGTGCCTTTCTCGTCTTCCTTGAAATCCTTTTCTATGCCTTGTCGGATTCTTTCCTTGATTTCCTCATCTGTTGCTTGGCCATCTCATATCTCTTGTTCCAGCGAAGAGTTGAGTTCTATCACTTCCATCTCGTTCAAGAACCCGAGACGTAACCATTCGAACTCCTTGCACAGCTCGGGCGGCAGCTCCCGAACCGTGAGTTGGTGACATGCTCCCTTTCGGCTCAACGCATCAGCTACTACATTGGCCTTTCCGGAGTGATAATTGATTCCATTATCATAATCCTTGATGAGTTCCAACCATCGACATTGCCTCAAATTCAGGTCCGTTTGTGTGAATATATACTTGAGGCTTTTATGATTCATATAGATCTCACATCGGTGGCCAAGGATATAATGCCTCCAAATCTTCAAGACATGTACCACGGCTGCAAGTTCCAAGTCATGCGTGGGGTAATTCAGCTCGTGTTTCTTTAGTTGCCTCAACGCATAGGCTACCACTTGTCCTTCTTGCATGAGCACACATCCAAGCCCTTGTCTCGATGCATCACAATATATGTCGAAGCTCTTGCTCACGTCCAGCAATACCAAAACCGGCGCTGTGGTTAGTCTTTTCTTGAGCTCCTCAAAGCTTTCTTGGCACACTGGTGTCCACTGAAATGCTTTTCCCTTCATTAGCAATTCAGTCATAGGCTTTGCTATTTTGGAGAAATTCTTGATGAACCGGCGGTAGTATCCAGCCATCCCAAGGAAACTCCGAATATCTCTCACATTCTGCGGCTGGTTCCACTTTAAGACGTCTCCCACTTTTCCGGGATCAACCGATCTCCTCCCTCGGAGATGATGTGGCCTAGGAACGATATCTCCTTTAGCCAAAGTTGACACTTGCTGAACTTGGCATACAATTGATGCTCTCGCAGTTTCTGCAACATCAATCTCAAGTGTTCTTCGTGTTCTTCCTCGCTTTTCGAATACACCATGATATCATCGATGAAAACCACGACGAACTTGTCCAAGTACTCCATGAAGACCTTATTCATGAGGTACATAAAGTATGCGGGTGCATTCTTTAACCCAAAAGACATAACGGTATATTCATACGAACCATACCGTGTTCGAAATGCAGTCTTGGGTATGTCGGAGGGCTTAATCTTGAGCTGGAAGTATCCCAACCGAAGATCAATCTTGGAGAAAATTCGGGCACTTTTCATATGGTCGAACAGGTCCTCTATGCGGGGCAGCTGGTTTTTATTCTTGATCATCACCTCATTGAGAGACCTATAATCCACACACATCCTTTGGGTCCCGTCCTTCTTGTCTACGAAGAGCACGGGGGCTCCCCATGGTGACGGGCTTGGGCGTATAAAACCCTTTTCTAGCTGCTCCTGAATTTGCTTCTTAAGTTCCACTAGTTGTAACACCCTCACTATTGTAACACCCTCAAATTCATTTCCGTGCATTGCATACATTTTTCATATAGAGAAACATTATAAAAGAAGTAGAAATGGAGAAAGAATCACAAAAATGATGGGGAATGGGAAAAAGATAGCTGAAATGAGCCAATCCCAATCTGTCGAAGTACGCTGTCGACACTTCCCCCGGCCCCGCGGGACACGTGGTGCTCTCGGAGTGTGACACCCTCAATTTTGATTTTTTGCATGCATTCATATTTTATATAGAGAAAACATTTTAAAAGAAGTAGAAACAGAGAAAATATCAAAAAGTTAGCTAAAAAGAGCCAGATCCAGTTTGCCGAGGAGTGCTGTAGACATTTCCCGCGGCCCACTGGCCACGTGGCGCCTTCAGAGCTCATCCCCGCAAAAGGGGGAGAGGTCCGCCGCTAACTGGCTACGTGGCAGGCTCGGAGCTTGCCTCTGAAAAAAGGGGCGAGGTCCAACCCCATGGGACACACGTTTTCCCAGAAGCTAGTCACTGCGGAAGAGAGAGGACCAGCCACACGCGACACGTGTCGCTCTCGGGGCTCGTCTCCGAGAGGTCCGGCCCGGCCAGACACGTGTCGCTCTCGGAGCTCATCTCCGGGAGGTCCGGTCCTACTGGACACGTGTCACCTCAGGAGCTCACCTCCGGGAGGTCCGACACTGTTGGACACGTGTCGACCTCGGAGCTCACCTCCGGGAGGTCCAACGCTGATGGACACGTGTCGACCTCGGAGCTCGTCTCTGAGGAGAAAGGAAGTTTGGCGCTGCTTGACACATGGCACTACCGGAGCCCACCTCCAAATAAAGGGGAGGTCCGACACTGACACGTGGCACCCCGAGAGCCACCTCCAAAGAGAGGAGAGGTCCCGAACTGACACGTGGCGTATGCAGAGCTCGTCTCTGGAAAGAGGGGAGGTCCCGACCCACCAGACACATGGCGCACGCGGAGCTCACCCCTGAGGGAGAGGGAGGTCTCGCCCGCCTGACACACGGCACAACCGGAGCCCGCCTCTGTGGAAAAGGGAGGCCCGGCCTCCGGAGGACACGTGGAGCCTCCGGAGCTCATCACCGCGGAGGTGACGAGATCTGAAGCGGTTTTTGCTTCTGTACGCACGGGAATACCGACACGGAAGGAAACCAACATGAATTCCACGTTGCTACCGCAACAAATCAATCGAAGATAAGTTTTTAATATTCAAAAAATAATTTGAATAGGACTCTCATTCGAATTCCGATCAGAGTAGGACTCTTCCTTTCCCTCTTATAAATAGAACCCGAAACAATACCTTGGTCGTAACATCTTTTCTAAGCTGACAACTTAGAAGCCCTAGCCCCCAAACTCGCTGAGCTAGACCCCTTCGCTGGAGTTTGACCACCGGAGAGACTGCCGACGATCTGTTTTGCTAGGAGGGTGGACCCGAAGGAAGCAAGGTAGGTTTCCAATACAACCTTACGACATCATTGCATTTTCTTTGCATCTGTTCTTCGATCCCTTCGAACAGCAGATTTTTCATGGACAGATCACATATTGATCGGTCTGATCTAGATCTTGAGTCCAGATCGTCGCCACATCCACATCTGATCTCTACACCTTTGTGCATCATGAAACCCCATGCAAGCCATGCAAACATGCAAGAACACGTACAAACCGATCTAATAAAAACTGCATCATAGGATTAGCATGCATATGCATCATTGCATCTTGAGTAAAGTTTGTGCATGATAATTGATTGCTGTGAATCTTGTATATGCGTGATCGTAATTAGAAGAACAAGCTCAGGGAGCTATCTACGAAGGACTACAATACCCAGATTTCGAGATCCCAGAGCAACAAAAGCCACAAGAACAAGGCAAGTGCCCCTTGACCATATTGCTCCCATGTTTCTGAAAGTTATTTTGTTTGCAAAAAGGTGTGTGTGCTTGACTCAACTCGATGGGAAACCATTTTATAGGAGTTTACTGTGGCGGACCGGAATCCGCTCATCCAGGATCGCAGAGGGTGGTGCCACGCGATGCGACACCCGACAGCACACGTCATAAGAACATAATATATTACATGGGAAACAACTGAAACTGTACAAACAGGTACAAACTTCAGTTATAACTATTGTTTATGTTACACAGCGGAAGACTACACTATACAACTCACGCCCGCCTATCTAGCAAAAGTTGGTTGCCCAGCCCTAGGGCAACCCACACTAGCTGCACTCCTCAGCTCAGCGCGGCGTGTACGGCTCCCACTCAGCCGTGGTCCCCGACGGAGGGTAACCCTCGCCGGTGGACTCGTACTCCGAGTCCGTGGGTGGCTCCTCACCTGAAAAACACTTAAGCAGCAACCATGAGCACGAAGGCTCAGCAAGGCTTAACCGACTCACCTAAGCATGAAACTCTACATGAGGTATACCAAGACATAGGTTAGTAACATTTCAGCAAAACGACACGCCTACAAGTTCATCCTTAGTTCATCTTTTAGCAACAAGTTAACAGTTCATGAAATCTGAAATTTAGTAAGCAGTATTTGGTGGCACACATGTAGCAATACAATTATATCAATCAGCATCATTGAATCAACATATTTCATCCATTAGTCTACGTTACGACACAGTGAACAAGCGGTACTCGTCACCGCGAGGGACGGCGAATCGACTCGATATACACCTGCAGGGAAAACCCAAAGAGCACGTCACGTACGCCCACCCGTGGAGCTGCACAGCACGCTCACTCGATGTCGTACGGGACAACATTTCACCCAACAGCCCAAACGTCGAACCGGTCGCACCGAAACGAGCAGGAGGTTCCCCACACGGAGCATCTCTCTATGCCCGTTGGCAGATTTCCACCTTGCTGCCCTCAACCTACACCTATAAATCGGTGTGCTATGCCTCGACGCCCGGAGGTTTAGGCTACATCGGTTTATCGGGGCCCATATATCCGATATGCCTTCGGTACGTTCAATACTTGTTCAGCAGGGCCGCACACGGATCGGTCCTCAATCGACACGGGCAGGGCCGCGCAAACAAGACTCTCTCTTGTTGCTCCCTAGCCCCTGCCTAGTCTCATTTTCATTACTAAAGTGATCTCACATCACTCCACCGAACCCGTGTGTCCCAAGCATATCTCGCGAGTAGATTCCAACTACTCGACTTGTACCGAAGTCCTATGACTCATTAAGCATAGCCTGTCTACTCGAGGTCTTAGACACTACCCTCACTCTTTTAGGAACCTTTGGTTATGCATGTGGGGTTCCATTCATCCTACACCTAATGCACAATCATACTTCACACGACTCATGTAAACAAAAGAAAACTTATAAAAAGGTTAATGCAAACCGGGGCTTGCCTTGTTGCTGCTGGTCAGGAGTTAAGTCTTCGTCTGGAAGGAGGAAGTCCAGCACTTCCGGAGTCTCTTCTTCAACGGCTACACGTTAATGAAATACTACATGTTAATTTAGATGCAAATGTGAGTTTTAGAGTAAGACCTCTACTATTAGTTATAATAACCAGCTTCTAACACCTGGAACTTTGTTTAAGAATTTAAATATGAACTGGTGTTGGTGGTTTGGTTTGGACTTAATCACATGGTTAAATGCTAAGTGGTTTTCCCCCTTTTTCCATATTAATCCCTTAATTGGTTAAACAGGACAGGGGTGATCTAGAGCTCCAATGGAGCTGAGAATTTTTGTGTGAGTTCCTTGTCACAAGAAAACTCTCTGGACCAAACATTAGCACTTTTCATGGAGTGGTTTGCTCAGAATAATTTTCTTGGCAATTCAGCAAGTAAGAATTTATTCTGAGGTAATACCCCTGTTCATGCTCAACTTAATGAACTACAATTTCAATTATAGCTCATAGAGTTTGCATGAATTTTCCTAACAATTGTGGGGTTAAGATTTGCCCAGAACTGAATTTCCAAGTTTTGGAAATTCTCTGAAAATGTTTCTGTATTCAAATGAACACAGCACCTTCCAATTTGAATTGCTCTGACCAAATCAACTCCAAATGGTCTGAAACTTTTACAGGTGTTTACTAATGTCCTAAAGAACATTCTGGCAAAATTTGGGGATTTTTGGATAAACCAAACGCCCTCAAAAATTCTTTTGCTGAAAAGCTTTAAAGAATTTTCCAGAATTAATTATTGGGTTTCATAAAAATTGGGTTTCAGATTTGGATTGTAATCTGTTAGAGGAATCCAACAAAATTTGTTTCATGATTTTTGAATTCTCCTATCCCAAGTTGTGGTCCTCCAAAGTTTGAACTACAAACTGGACATTTCAAAATGTTTAAATGTCTGCCGGTGGGTCCCACCCGGCAGTCTTCTCCTTCCTCGCGCCAAACAGGAGCCCGCGGCGGCGCACTCCGGCGAGCGTCGCCGGAACTGCTTTCCCGGCCGTCTCCCGGCCCCAAACTTGCCGCCCCGCCCTAACTCACGTCGCTGAACTCGTCGGTGGCGTCGCCGGCGGCCGTAGCTCACTGGAACAGGGCTCCCGACGGTGACAGTGGCGGTTAGAGTTCCGGCATGGTCGGGAATGCGTTACAACGCATCAAAATGATTGGCAAAGGGTCAGAGAGCACCATGGGAGCTCGAGGGTGATGGAAATGGCCGCCAAACCCCATGAAAAGGTCGGCAACCTAGAGCTCCACGGTGAACCGAGCTGTTATTCTATGGCGGCCCGAAAAACAACCTAAACCCGGCCATTTCTGGTTCATTTCCCTTGATTCTTGGTCGAGGAGGGCCGCTAGGGAGTGAGGAAGGTGTTGGCAAGCCTGCGCGGCCAATAGCTAAACGAGTAGCAGGAATTTTGGGGTAGACCGCGCTCTACCCGAATGCACTACGTTTCGGAAGAACTGGAAATACTCTTCATCCGGTGGTTCAACCGCTATTCGGCTTGCATCTACACGATCTATAGAGCACGGCGCACCTTTTTTGTGTAGGAGTCCGGCGGTGAAACTGGCCGTGGCGTGCTGTCCACGGGGAGCAGTCCTCGCCTTTCCGCCGGTGGCCTGAGCTCTCAATGGCGATCGTCGATTTGTGGTCGAGTGCGGTGCTAACACCGCGGGGTGGTGAGATGGCTAGCTAGAGCACACACCGGCGCTCCCTTTCTGTGTTGGGAGCTCGGGCAAAGGCCGAGCGGACGTCGGCGTGCAGGGGAGGATCGGGGGAGCAGCGTCGGTGACCAAGCAGAGCGGGGGCTCGCTGTTTTGCAAAGAAGCACGCGTACGTCTTCGGTGGCTTGGCGAGGGGGTCACGTAGAGGAGATGGTGCGCCGTTTCCTGGCTGCCAGCGCGAGCGACGGGAACCAGGAGGTGGCCGTTCGGCCGACGGTGCGCGCGCGGCAGCTGGCTGCGCTCGGTTGACTGAGAAACAGAGAGAAGACTTGGTGGCTAAGTCTATTTCACCCAATGACATGTGGGCCCCACTGGTCAGTGCTCTACCACCTCTCAAAAGATCTCCAAAACTTGACAAAAGATGAATTCAAATGTTGGAAATCTCAAACTGAGCTACATTGGTATGGTTTGGCAAATTTACCTACAAATTCAAATGTATATTTGAATTCTTGGCATATTTGGATCCTTTTTGGAAAAATGGGTAGCAAATCTTTTCAAAAATTTTTGAAACTTTGCCTCCTCACTAATTTGGACCTGAGGAATCCAATTATGCACTTTGATCCTTGTTTTAGCTGCTGCAATCATGAATTGGAATGCAACAGTTTTGAATCACCCTCTCATGTGTGATCATATGTGTATAAACCCTACTTTGTGAAAGTGAAGACTTTCCCCTCTAATCACTCTTTTGATGGAGGTTACTTGCTCTTCACAATATTTCACAATCTATCCACAACAAGACTGTGGTGTTGTGAGGTGCAGAAAAGTTTTTTGCAAGTCCCTTTTCTTGGGCTTTTACATCCCTCCCCCCTTAAAAGAATCTCGTCCCGAGATTACAAAAGAAGAGATAGCGATGTAGTAGGGACTTACCCGTGTTGAGAAGCCATAAACTCCGGGTAATTCGAGCGAAGGAACTCCTCGCTCTCCCACGTCGCTTCTTCGGCGGTGTGGTTACTCCAGAGTATTTTGTAGAACCACAATGTTCTGCTACGCGTGGTTCGGGCTTTCTCATCAAGAATTCCCACCGGATACTCATCATATGTTAAATCCGGTTTCAGCTCGCCGATGTCTTCGGTAGGAACAGCAGCCGTATGCTTCAAACATTTTCGCAGTTGCGAAACATGGAAAACATCATGGACACCAGCAAGGGATGCCGGTAACTCCAATCGATACACCGCTGGTCCACACTTCTCGGTGATAGCGTAGGGTCCAAATAAAACGGGGAGCGAGCTTCCCCTTCACACCGAACCGGTGCACGCCCTTCATCGGAGACACGCGGAGGTACACGTGTTCCTCGACGTCAAAGTGCAACGGTCTACGCCTCTTATCAGCGTAGCTCTTCTGTCGGGATTGAGCGGCCTTCAAATTGGCTTGAATGGTCCGAACGCGCTCCTCGGCGTCGTTCACCACATCAACCCCGAATGTGACCCTTTCACCGGACTCACACCAATTTAATGGGGTGCGGCATTTACGACCGTAGAGAGCTTCGTAGGGTGCCATCTTGATACTCGCCTGATAGACATTATTGTACGAGAATTCCGCCAATGGTAGGTGATCATCCCAGTTCCTACCATGGTGGATGGCACATGCTCTCAACATGTCTTCCAGAACTTGATTCACCCTCTCTGTCTGGCCATCTGTTTGAGGGTGATAAGCGGAGCTCCTGATCAACTTAGTACCCAATGCAGCGTGTAGCTGCTCCCAAAAGCGAGATACAAATAATGCACCTCGATCTGAGACAATGGTCTTGGGTACCCCGTATAGGCATAGAATCTTCCCTATGTATAGCTCCGCATATTTGCCGGCATTGTAACGTGTATTCACCGGAATGAAGTGAGCCGTCTTGGTTAACCGATCAATGATTACCCATATGGAATCATGCTTGTTGGCTGTTAGGGTTAATCCCACAATGAAATCCATGCTCACATCTTCCCATTTCCATGCCGGGATCTTCAGGGGTTGCAACAGCCCTGATTTCTTCATGTGATCAGCTTTCACTCGTCCACACGTATCGCACTCGGATACGTACTTAGCTACCTCCCGCTTCATCCGTGTCCACCAAAATTTCTTTTTCAAATCTTGGTACATTTTGTTGCTGCCCGGATGAATGGAGTATTTGGACAAGTGAGCTTCATCGAGGATCTTTTTCCTCAACTCCATATCTCGGGGTACGACTATGCGGTCATTGAACCATAGCGTCCCCTCCTCATCTTTCCGGAAACATTTGATCTCCCCGTTGTCTATTCGTCTCCGGAGATGTGCCATGCCTTTATCCGTTTTCTGAGCTGCAATGATGTCCTCCCTAATAGTAGGGATGAGGGCAAGGTTGTATAGCGATCCATAAGGAACCAAGTATAAACTTGGCTCTCCCTCCTCCACCGGTGTAATGGTGAGGTGATGGACATGTGACTTCCGACTCAGCGCGTCGGCAACCACAGTCGCCTTGCCAGGGTGGTAATGGATCTCAATCTCATAATCTTTGATCAGTTCTAACCACCTCCTCTGCCTCATGTTCAGCTCCTTCTGGGTGAAAATGTATTTCAAGCTCTTGTGGTCGGTGTAGAGATGCACCAAGTTCCCCAGGAGATAGTGCCTCCACATTTTTAGCGCCAACACCACGGCAGGAAGTTCAAGATCGTGAGTCGGGTAGTGCTGCTCATGGTTCCGAAGTTGGCGTGAGCCATAAGCGACCACACGTCCTTCCTGCAGCCGAGCCCAATACCGGACGCGTCACAATACACATCGAAGGGCTTTGTTGTATCCGGCTGAGCTAATACCGGGGCTGTTGTGAGATGCTTCACCAGTGTTCGGAACGCTCCTTCACACGCCGTGTTCCAAACATATTTTGTCCCTTTCTTCAGCAACTCTGTCATCGGCTTAGCGAGCTTGGAGAAGCTTGGAATGAACCTCCGGTAGTATCCCGCTAACCCGAGGAAGCTTCTGACTTCATGGACTGAAGTGGGAGCTTTCCATTTCAGCACTTGCTCTATTTTGCTTGGGTCAACCGCAATGCCTTCAGCTGAGATGATATGTCCCAAGAATGGCACTTGGCTGATCCAAAATTCGCATTTGCCGAACTTGGCGTAGAGCTTGTGGTCTCGCAATCGTTGAAGAATGATCCGTAAGTGTTCGGCATGCTCGGCTTCTGTCTTGGAGTAAACCAAGATATCGTCGATGAACACTACCACGAACTTGTCCAGCTCCGGCATGAACACCGAGTTCATGAGATACATGAAATGGGCTGGAGCATTTGTGAGACCAAATGACATGACGAGATATTCGTATAAGCCGTATCTCGTCGAGAACGCCGTCTTCGGGATATCCTCCGCCCGGATCTTGATCTGTTGATATCCAGAGCGAAGGTCCATCTTTGAGAATACACTTGCCCCCACAAGTTGATCAAACAAGATGTCAATACGGGGCAGTGGGTACTTATTCTTGATGGTGACGGCGTTGAGCAGCCGGTAATCCACACACAGCCTCAGGGTTTCATCCTTCTTCTTTACAAATAGCGCCGAGCATCCCCAAGGCGAGGAACTCGGCCTAATGAAACCCTTGCTCAACAGATCATTGAGCTGTTCTTTCAGTTCTGCCAGCTCATTTGGAGCCATCTTGTATGGTCTCCGTGATATGGGCGTAGTCCCGGGTGCGAGCTCGATCTTGAACTCGACATCCCGCTCAGGTGGCATGCCTGGAAGATCATCCGGGAACACATCAGGATATTCCCGGACTACGGGGATGTCTTCTAACTTGAGAACTTCAGCATTATTAATTGCTAAAACTTCCCGGACTGGCGTGTCTAACACCATGGAATGCGGACGGTGGAATGGAGAATTTAAGTGAACCGTCCGTGTCTGAGTCTCTAGGACAGCGCCATGGTATTGCAGCCATGACATCCCTAAGATTGCATCAATCTTTTGTCCCATAAGGATTATCAAGGTGGTGGGATATAGTTTCCCACCTAAGCACAGAGGTGCCTTTGGAATCATCATATTAGCTGAAATCTTCCCTCCCAGTGAGCATATCATATAAGTGCAGTCGGTGGGGAAGACTTGCAATTGATGTTTAGCCACATAGGATGCACTTATAAAGCTGTGGGTTGCACCAGAATCAAATAATATGACGATGGCTTGATTGTTGAGAGTAAACGTACCCGCCAGCACGTTGTCTCCCTCTGGGGCATCCTCATTGTCGAGGTTGCCGACGCCCCCAGTCCACTGACCAACCTTCTTCACCGGAGGTCGGCCTCGAGTACCGCCCTGGAGCTGGGCTTGCCCGCTGCTCTGCTGCCCCTGGGGACAGTCCTTCGCAAAGTGGCCCGCCTGGCCACACGTGAAGCAGGTGAAACGGGGCGGTCCCCCGCTAATCGGTGGACGGAAACCCGGGGCGCGTTGTGGCGGTGGAAACGCCCGGGGTATCGTCTGCTGCTGCTGTTGCTGTCTTGGTGGTGGCATCGGCGGACGGAACGGGGGTGCTTGGAACGAACGTCCCCCGAACTGTTGAGGTCGCGCCGGTGGACGCCACTGCTGCCCGGATGGTGTCCGATACACCATACGGTACTTCTGGGGAGCGCCACTCCCACCGCTGGGTGGAGCGCTGCGCTTCCGCTGCTCAGCTGCCAACTCCCGCTGAGCATCCTCTTGCATGATCGCGGCATTGACTAAGTCGTTGAATGTGCCGCGGTTCCACTGTACGAGGTGGGTCTTCATTTCGGGGTGTAACCCCCGATAGAAGTGCTCCCTCTTCTTCTCCTCCGTGGAGACGTAGTCTGACGCATACTGCGCCAGATGGTTGAAGGCACGGGAGTAGTCGTGGGCACTCCTCCCGCCCTGCTTCAGTTCCAAAAATTCTTGGAACTTCCTCTTCATTATTCCGGGAGGAATGTGATAGGCGCGGAACGCCTCCCGGAACTCTTGCCATTCCACGGCATGGCCAGCCGGACGTGAGGCGACATAATTCGCCCACCACGCACCAGCGGCACCGTGGAGCTGCTGTGCTGCGAACAGGGTCTTCTGCCGCTCCGTACACTGGAGCAGCCCAAACTTGGACTCGATGGTCCGCAGCCAGTTGTCAGCCTCCAGTGGTTCTTCAGCTTCGGTGAACACTGGAGGGTGCGTACTCATGAAATCCGAGTACGACACTTCGCGGGGCTCACGAGGCCCTCGCTCTTGACGTCCTCCCGCCTGGGACGTATTCTGCACGATCGTGCGGAGCAGGTCGGTCTGCTCCTCACGACCTCCCACCAATGCCGCTATCACATCCGCTAGAGTAAGCGGAAGCGGTGGTGGTGGCTGCTGCTGCGGGGTGCTGTCGTAGGCCGGTGGCTTGGAGTCATCACCTCCCTGTTGGCTAGAGCCACCAACCTCGTGCGTGGTCCTAGTACGAACCATCTGCAACCACACGACATTACACATCAGTCCCGCAACATTTTGCATGCAGTCCAATAGAAATGGGCGTAAAAACATTATGACAACAAAACATGCGAAATATCTCGTAAATAGATAATGTAATAACTTTGCACAAGCTACACCATTACCAGACCAAACACAAGTTAGTTTAATCCGACATGATGAACCCCCTCTTTGGAAGCTCACCATAACTGGGTTTGGTCTCTATGAGACATTATTATCGCGTTGTCATCACATATACCACCTGTAGGGTACGACACCCTCTCCAATGAGTCCAACTGTCATTCTTCCGTCAGAATGACCAGTTTCTACCTATTCCAAGTTTTGATCCGGTCATGTGCATTATAATGACTCAAGTTGAATACCAAAGTTAAAGTTAACTTCAGTATCTTTCCAACGAGTACTCATTTGCCCCCAGATCAGCTTTGGTTAAAAAGTTATGCGAATTCAAAGTCAGCAGAATTTCTGGAAGAATTTTAACAGCACCTCCCTTGGAAGTGGCTGTTTTCAATCCTGATTTCCACTAATTCTGTGCTGAAATTTCAGGAACTTTGAATTGCAAAGGTGTCGCACATATTCTACTCTTTCTAAGGATGTATTATATGACAATTTTAGATTTTTCTACTGGGAATTTATCCTTGAAAAACAGAACAGTCCAGAGAATGTTTTAACACTGTCCTAGTTCTGGACAGTTACATGTCTCTGGGATTTAAGCCATCTTAAGGTGAGTTTCAGCTCTGGAAGTCTACAACAAAGTTGTAGAATACTTAAATACCTTTCCAGAACTATATAGCACACCTCTCTCGGCTAAAAGACCTGTGAGTTATGCCCTGTTGAAGATCAGCAAACTTGCTGTCCCAAAACAGAGCACTCTGTTTTTCAGTCTTTTTGGAACTACACTCCTCACTATCCCACTCTTATACCCAACCAGGGTCCTAAATGTGGAACCTATAGATTTTAATTCCTTGTTCTCAATATTTTCATGCATATGCCTACAATATCTCGGTACTACGTTCCTCACAAAAGAAATTCCTAACAGGATTTTACCGGCATATACGTCTCAAATGTGGCACTAAACGGTCTCTCGCACACGTTTTCTACACGGATACATACATGGTTAGTACCTGCAGAAAACCACACAATAATGGTGCACTCAATGGTTATTCATTTCAGGCAGTTCTATATTTGAAAGTAAATACAAACGCCCGTATCATTGTCATACGGCCGTCCTTGAGTTAGGTCACGTCTCAAGGTACGTGATCGTGTTTCAACACCACACGACGGGGAACCCGAGTATGTCATGAACGGGTCGTCACGGTTGGGAATGTTATCAACCCAACAGATACCACCTACTGCCCTGCAGGGCACGCCGATGGCAAGCGCTGCGTATGTCCTCCTGGGCTATTTCCAGACGAACACACTCTCGCGTTACTGACCACGCGATGGGGTCTCCACTTACTTGCCTAATGCACGCTAGGTATCAGTGTTTCATATGAACTCAGGAACATGAAGAGTTCAAGGGGTTCATATTGACGTCTCACACCAAGCTATGAGAAATCCCTGAACCACGTTCCTCGTCAGGGAGAGCTAACCGAAATTGAACCGCTTTCGGTGGCGTTCCTTACCATACTTACCAGAGCGTAGGTGCGTCCTTACATAATTGAAATTCAGAATTATAACACCTAGGTTAGTCTTGGCCACTTTAAGTAACTATGCTAATATAGTCCTTACATGGGCAGCTACCGATTCCTCACCGTATACCTAAGTTTTTCCCATAATGCAGTCCTTTAGTACTGTGCTATCCCCACTGCAGCTCTGATACCAGGCTGTGGCGGACCGGAATCCGCTCATCCAGGATCGCAGAGGGTGGTGCCACGCGATGCGACACCCGACAGCACACGTCATAAGAACATAATATATTACATGGGAAACAACTGAAACTGTACAAACAGGTACAAACTTCAGTTATAACTATTGTTTATGTTACACAGCGGAAGACTACACTATACAACTCACGCCCGCCTATCTAGCAAAAGTTGGTTGCCCAGCCCTAGGGCAACCCACAATAGCTGCACTCCTCAGCTCAGCGCGGCGTGTACGGCTCCCACTCAGCCGTGGTCCCCGACGGAGGGTAACCCTCGCCGGTGGACTCGTACTCCGAGTCCGTGGGTGGCTCCTCACCTGAAAAACACTTAAGCAGCAACCATGAGCACGAAGGCTCAGCAAGGCTTAACCGACTCACCTAAGCATGAAACTCTACATGAGGTATACCAATACATAGGTTAGTAACATTTCAGCAAAACGACACGCCTACAAGTTCATCCTTAGTTCATCTTTTAGCAACAAGTTAACAGTTCATGAAATCTGAAATTTAGTAAGCAGTATTTGGTGGCACACATGTAGCAATACAATTATATCAATCAGCATCATTGAATCAACATATTTCATCCATTAGTCTACGTTACGACGCAGTGAACAAGCGGTACTCGTCACCGCGAGGGACGGCGAATCGACTCGATATACACCTGCAGGGAAAACCCAAAGAGCACGTCACGTACGCCCACCCGTGGAGCTGCACAGCACGCTCACTCGATGTCGTACGGGACAACCTTTCACCCAACAGCCCAAACGTCGAACCGGTCGCACCGAAATGAGCAGGAGGTTCCCCACACGGAGCATCTCTCTATGCCCGTTGGCAGATTTCCACCTTGCTGCCCTCAACCTACACCTATAAATCGGTGTGCTATGCCTCGACGCCCGGAGGTTTAGGCTACATCGGTTTATCGGGGCCCATATATCCGATATGCCTTCGGTGCGTTCAATACTTGTTCAGCAGGGCCGCACACGGATCGGTCCTCAATCGACACGGGCAGGGCCGCGCACACAAGACTCTCTCTTGTTGCGCCCTAGCCCCTGCCTAGTCTCATTTTCATTACTAAAGTGATCTCACATCACTCCACCGAACCCGTGTGTCCCAAGCCTATCTCGCGAGTAGATTCCAACTACTCGACTTGTACCGATATCCTATGACTCATTAAGCATAGCCTGTCTACTCGAGGTCTTAGACACTACCCTCACTCTTTTAGGAACCTTTGGTTATGCAAGTGGGGTTCCATTCATCCTACACCTAATGCACAATCATACTTCACACGACTCATGTAAACAAAAGAAAACTTATAAAAAGGTTAATGCAAACCGGGGCTTGCCTTGTTGCTGCTGGTCAGGAGTTAAGTCTTCGTCCGGAAGGAGGAAGTCCAGCACTTCCGGAGTCTCTTCTTCAACGGCTACACGTTAATGAAATACTACATGTTAATTTAGATGCAAATGTGAGTTTTAGAGTAAGACCTCTACTATTAGTTATAATAACCAGCTTCTAACACCTGGAACTTTGTTTAAGAATTTAAATATGAACTGGTGTTGGTGGTTTGGTTTGGACTTAATCACATGGTTAAATGCTAAGTGGTTTTCCCCCTTTTTCCATATTAATCCCTTAATTGGTTAAACAGGACAGGGGTGATCTAGAGCTCCAATGGAGCTGAGAATTTTTGTGTGAGTTCCTTGTCACAAGAAAACTCTCTGGACCAAACATTAGCACTTTTCATGGAGTGGTTTGCTCAGAATAATTTTCTTGGCATTTCAGCAAGTAAGAATTTATTCTGAGGTAATACCTCTGTTCATGCTCAACTTAATGAACTACAATTTCAATTATAGCTCATAGAGTTTGCATGAATTTTCCTAACAATTTTGGGGTTAAGATTTGCCCAGAACTGAATTTCCAAGTTTTGGAAATTCTATGAAAATGTTTCTGTATTCAAATGAACACAGCACCTTCCAATTTGAATTGCTCTGACCAAATCAATTCCAAATGGTCTGAAACTTTTACAGGGGTTTACTAATGTCCTAAAGAACATTCTGGCAAAATTTGGGGATTTTTGGATAAACCAAACTCCCTCAAAAATTCTTTTGCTGAAAATCTTTAAAGACTTTTCCAGAATTAATTAATGGGTTTCATACAAATTGGGTTTCAGATTTGGATTGTAATCTGTTAGGGGAATCCAACAAAATTTGTTTCATGATTTTTGGATTCTCCTAACCCAAGTTGTGGTCCTCCAAAGTTTGAACTACAAACTGGACATTTCAAAATGTTTAAATGTCTGCCGGTGGGTCCCACCCGGCAGTCTTCTCCTTCCTCGCGCCAAACAGGGGCCCACGGCGGCGCACTCCGGCAAGCGTCGCCGGAACTGCTTTCCCGGCCGTCTCCCGGCCCCAAACTTGCCGCCCCGCCCTAACTCACGTCGCTGAACTCGTCGGTGGCGTCGCCGGCGGCCGTAGCTCACTGGAACAGGGCTCCCGACGGTGACAGTGGCGGTTAGGATTCCGGCGTGGTCGGGAATGCGTTACAACGCATCAAAATGATTGGAAAAGGGTCAGAGAGCACCACGGGAGCTCGAGGGTGATGGAAATGGCCGCCAAACCCCATGAAAAGGTCGGCAACCTAGAGCTCCACGGTGAACCGAGCTGTTATTCTATGGCGGCCCGAAAAACAACCTAAACCCGGCCATTTCTGGTTCATTTCCCTTGATTCTTGGTCGAGGAGGGCCGCTAGGGAGTGAGGAAGGTGTTGGCAAGCCTGCGCGGCCAATAGCTAAACGAGTAGCAGGAATTTTGGGGTAGACCTCGCTCTACCCGAATGCACTACGTTTCGGAAGAACTGGAAATACTCTTCATCCGGTGGTTCAACCGCTATTTGGCTTGCATCTACACGATCTAGAGAGCACGGCGCACCTTTTTCGTGTAGGAGTCCGGCGGTGAAACTGGCCGTGGCGTGCTGTCCAAGGGGAGCAGTCCTCGCCTTTCCGCCGGTGGCCTGAGCTCTCAGTGGCGATCGTCGATTTGTGGTCGAGTGCGGTGCTAACACCGCGGGGTGGTGAGATGGCTAGCTAGGGCACACACCGGCGCTCCCTTTCTGTGTTGGGAGCTCGGGCAAAGGCCGAGCGGACGTCGGCGTGCAGGGGAGGATCGGGGGAGCGGCGTCGGTGACCGAGCCGAGCGGGGGCTCGCTGTTTTGCAAAGAAGCACGCGTACGTCTTCGGTGGCTTGGCGAGGAGGTCACGTAGAGGACAGGGTGCGCCGTTTCCCGGCTGCCAGCGCGAGCGACGGGAACCAGGAGGTGGCCGTTCAGCCGACGGTGCGCGCGCGGCAGCTGGCTGCGCTCGGTTGACTGAGAAACAGAGACAATACTTGGGGGCTAAGTCTATTTCACCCAATGACATGTGGGCCCCACTGGTCAGTGCTCTACCACCTCTCAAAAGATCTCCAAAACTTGACAAAAGATGAATTCAAATGTTGGAAATCTCAAACTGAGCTACATTGGTATGGTTTGGCAAATTTACCTCAAATTCAAATGTATATTTGAATTCTTGGCATATTTGGATCCTTTTTGGAAAAATGGGTAGCAAATCTTTTCAAAAAATGTTGAAACCTTGCCTCCTCACTAATTTGGACCTGAGGAATCCAATTATGCACTTTGATCCTTGTTTTAGCTGCTGCAATCATGAATTGGAATGCAACAGTTTTGAATCACCCTCTCATGTGTGATCATATGTGTATAAACCCTACTTTGTGAAAGTGAAGACTTTCCCCTCTAATCACTCTTTTGATGGAGGTTACTTGCTCTTCACAATATTTCACAATCTATCCACAACAAGACTGTGGTGTTGTGAGGTGCAGAAAAGTTTTTGCAAGTCCCTTTTCTTGGGCTTTTACATTTACTAGTTTTGTTAACCACACTTGTCGCCAGGAAAGTTTATGAGTCGTGTATGGTCGTTTTTACTTTTTGCTTCGCTGAGTCCACGGAATTATGGGAAGCGAGATAGAAGTGTCTAGCTACTGCACTCATAATGATAATGAAAACTTGATGAACATGAATCGGAGGGAGATCTAGGCAAGCTTGGTTTGTGGATGAGGTAGAACGAGATGGTGGTTTACTTGCCGTAGATCTAAGGACCGGTTCATGCGAGCCATGCTAGGAAAACAGTGCCACCACAAGGCCAAGTATGAGTGCGGCTTAGCTGACTAATTAGGTAAGTTGCTAGATTGTTATGGACCGTGGAAGGCGTGGGGAATGGGAGTTGAGTGAGGACTGCCCTGGGAACTGCATGGCACAAGAGGGGGCCCGTAGGTGGGAGAATTGGAGATTCTAGCCTCCTGGTGAAACCTTAGTGAGTCCATACATCTAGTAGCTCCTTTGTAAAGGCTATTTTATGATCTCTTGGCCATACACCCGCCGGTTGTGTACTGGTATAATGGAGGTTCCGCAGTCGCTGATAGGTGACGAAATCACAAACTTGTGGGTATAGTGGTGCCACGTCTGCAGAATGTAAAACTATCATGATAGCCGAGTTTACGGTCACAAGCTCCTGGACAACTTCCATGATTAGATGGGATGGTTATTGGATGGTATTTGGTTTGGTTATTGGTTTGGTGATCATTTGGTCTTTGGATTTGGTTTTCGGGACTGTTGAGTCCGGGTAATGAGATTGGTTGCATGACTGTTGAGTCATGGCAATGAGCATTGGTCTTGGTACGAGACAGAATTCAATATGAGATGAGATGGTGGTGAATACAAGATGGTATTCATGAGCATGTGAAAAGTTGAGCAAGATAAATGTCTGGTTGAGACATGAAAAGTGGTGAATCATGATGGAGGTATGTTGATGTTTAAATACATGTTGGGATTACATTCACTCAAAGCTAGTTGCTGTTTTACCATGTTTTGTGAAATAAACTTTGCTTTCTGCAATGAGCCTTTTTATACATACCTTGTTGTAAGCTACATGTCATACTTTCCGCACTTGCTGAGTACGTCATGTACTCACCCTTGCATTATCATACATCATCAGCAGCAGAAGAGGATTACTATGAAGACCAAGTTGAGTATTAGGCGTGTAATCTGCCCTCAACCTTGCCCGTGGAGTAGAGATGGAGCCGCTGCTGCTGCTTAGTTTGCTTTCGCTATAGTTTAGAAGACTTCTGCTGCTAGAATGAGTTTAAGACTCATGAAACATTGTAATAAAACCTTATTCATTCGTGGTTATATATATATATATATATATATATATATATATATATATATTCTGAGTTCAGTTTGTGGATTATATGGGTATGTGTAATTAACATCCTGGGCACACATACACATCAGTCTCAGTTGTCACACCCGGTTTGTCCCAAAGAACAACAGAGTGAATATCACATGTATGCCAGGATCTTTCTCTCATAGATGTGATGACAAATAGTGAAGCATCATTTATTACAAGCCAGGTGTCGAATATAAATGTCTTACAAAGCATACGTCTCGATGGACGATAATAAGTTCATGGGATGTAAATAAAACAGCAGTGGAATATAAATCTTGTGGGCTCCGTCACAGACGTTGCCCGGGGGACTCCGTGAACCTAGAATCCTTCCTCGGGACCAAAGTCTTCTTCATTAAACACCACATCATTCTCTTTACCTGAGCAGCAATACAAACCAACAGAAAAGCAAGTTTGAGTACCGTTGGTACTCAGCAAGTGTAGGAAAGTTATGTTATGCATGGCTAGAGCAAGGAGAGGTTGAACTCATGGTTAAAGCACTACGCAATAATTACCTATCACCTTAGCTTATTAAGCACCTACGTTACTACACAGGTGAAATAGTCCCAATTCTCCCAACCCATCATCGGAATCAAATAACCATAACATCAGTTCCAATGTTAAGCTCCCCGCTTAACATCCTCAACTTCCAAATCCATCATCCTCTAATCATGAATAAGTCCAAGCCGCTCTTGACCGTGAGCACGGCTGTCATGACAGTTTTGACTCTGCAGAGTTTGTACCACTGTACCCACATGTAGTGATTTCATCCCCCGTTGCTGGGTGGACTAAAAGAACCTCCATTATGCCAGTGGCCGCGAACCACATTCACACTTCCCAGTTGTGTAGCCCGGAGATCACTACGAAGACTTTACAAAGGGATTCCCGACGAGCGTGGGCCCCCTAAGGTTTCACCCCTAACAGCATACAAGAGGCTCCAACCCCGCTGCAGTGGCCCCCTCTTGAGCCTTGCAGTTCATATGGTAGTCCAGCTGATACCTATTCCCCACACCATCAAACACACCCATACTACGCCGGGATACACCTAATTAATTGGCCAAGCTGCCCATCTCAGCATGTGGTTGGCACGGTAAAGCCAGGTTACATGATCCATGAACCGGTCCTTACAATCCAGGCAAGTACTAAACACAAACACGAGTCTCGTGCACCCAGCACCAACCAAATCATCCAACTTGCCTCGATCCCTACCTCTACATAACTCATAATGTCTCATTCAAGAGTAAGGTAAATAAAATTGATGATCTCATATCCCAATTATCCCATTCTAAGCATGGCTAAGCATAAGCATATAAATAAATGACATGATAAAATTAATCCCAACCCAAGCTACAAGGAAACAAGGTAATGCAATTCTAGGGAAACTTCCTAGCATGGGTTTCATATTTCAATTGACAATGCAAGTAATTCTATCTACACATCCAAGCATAGGATCAAAGTGGTCAAGGACACTTGCTTTCTTCCTGCTGCTCTGGGAATGGAAAGTCTTGGTCTTGGAAGGGGAGAACTTGCTCTGGGGCAGGTTCTACTCATGCCAATACACATAGCAAAAGAAAACAACAATCCACTACAGGAAACAGGGCAACATACGACAGCCAGTATAACATACGACGGCTAGCTGTCGTATATAAACTTACATACGACGGTCAGCCGAAGCTGTCGTATATAAGTATATGGCTGTCGTATATAGTTCTTATATACGACAGCCAACCCTAGGCTGTCGTATATAGCAGTTATATACGACAGCCAACCCTAGCCTGTCGTATATAGCAGTTATATACGACAGCCACACCGAGGCTGTCGTAAATAAGCCTTATTTACGACGGCCCATGTTGTGGCCGTCGTAAATAAGGCTTATATACCCGCGGGGGCTCGGGTCGGCGCGGGCATTCACGCCCGCGCCGACCCGAGCCCGAGCCTCCCGCCGTCGCCCGCCCGCCGCCGCCGGTCGCCGCCCGCCCGCGCCCGGCCGCCGCCCGCCCGCCGCCGCCCCAACCGCCCCCCCGGCCGCCGCCCCGGCCTGCCACCCGGCCGCCGCCCGCCAGGCGCCGCCCGGCCACCCCCCCCCCCCCCGGCCGCCCCCCGGCCGCTGCCCCGGCCACCCCCGCCAGCCGGCGCCCCAGCGGCCGAAGCCCCGGCCGCCGCCCCCCGCCCGCCAGCCGGCGCCCCGGCCGCCACCCGCCGCCGCCCCGGCCACCCACGACAGCCGGCGCCCCGGCCTCCACCCGCCCGACAGGTGGATAATTTCTTAGCTTTAGATGAATTGATATGCTTAGGTTTAATTATTGCCCATGTTTATTTGGATTGCTAGCTAGGTGTTTTTTTTATTGCTTAGAATTGATAAGTTTGTTAACTACGGTAATTATGTTTGTTTAGATGATTTGTTAATTGCTTAGATGATTAATGCATATGAGTTAATAGTTTAATTGATTATTGTTTCGATTGTTTGAGTGTTTAAAAGTACTATATGTACATAAATGGGCTTAGGGCCCGATACGACCTATTTAGTGGTAACGTATACGTCTACAAAAGGACGATGTGAACAACCTAGGCCGCCTCGCCCTACCCCCCCTCCCCCCCCCCCCGCGGCGTTCGGCCTCCGATCCCCCATCCCCCTCCCCCCTGCGGCTTAGCCAGCGCTCGGTCGTCGCCCGCCCGGCCGCCCCCCCGGCCGCCCCCCGTCCGCCACCCGGCCGCCGCCCGGCCGCCACCCCTGCCGCCTCCCGCCCACCCGCCGCCGCCAGCCGCCGCCCGGCCGCCCCCGACAGCCGGCGCCGTATTCAGCTGCCTTACGCCGGGATCTAAGGCGATGGGACGCCTTACGATCCCCAGGCGTCTTACCGCTTAAGCGATGCCTTAACAACTATGGTTCTTTCCTTCTCTCTATTGTTCTTTCCTCTCTCTCTTTGAAATCACTCAAAAATGAAAGATTGACGTAAACCTTTACAATGTGCGTCACCCGTTTCGAACCAGCCCGTCTCACACGTGTTACGCATGTGAGGCGTGTAGGTTCGGAATTGTCCCTTTTTGGACAGCCTAGGAGTGACCGAGAGGGCGTGCTTATAATGAGACGCGGGGTTTAGATTTGGACGTAGTTTCGACAGCGTCACCCTAATGTTCTCCGCTGCTCCATTTTTGGACGTGCAGTTGGAGAACAGCGGGGTTATGCTGCCGAAATTTCGTCTGAATCTAGACCTCGTGTCTTGTTATAAGCATGTTCGTCTCGATCACTCTTGGGTGGGTTTAGGACCTATCCTTTCCAATAGATATAGGTTCGTAATATAAATAAATAATAAACTAACTATAAATTCTTTGACTTAAAACTGCAGAGTTAAACATGAGTGAAGACCGTAGTTGGATGTATACCGGTTGGAACAAGGCAACTGGTCACTCAGATGAGTGGTATGCCGGGACAGACGACTTTATTGATCGAGTGTTCTTGTTGTCTACGACCGATAAAGTTCGTTGTCCATGTGCGAAATGCCGAAATACTAAGTTTTTGGACAAAACGACATTGTCATTACACTTGTGCAAAAACGGTTACATGCCATATTATGAGGTCTGGAGTTTCCACGGTGAGTCTGCTCCTCGAGCCATTCATGTAGATGATGAGGATTGTCCGGGTGTTGACAGGATCGATGAGATGTTACAAGATATACAAACGGAGGATCCGCCCACAAATGAGGCAGACACATTCTTTAATCTCTTGAAAGCTTCTGAAGAGGTGTTGCATGATCATACTGAAATGACTCTTCTTACTTTCATGACCAGATTTATGGCAATCAAATCTAAGTATTTCTTCTCTAATAATTGCTACAATGATATGATGAAACTTATCAGCGATGCTCTTCCACAACCCCATAAACTGCCCAAAGATATGTATCACTCAAAGAAATTACTATCTGGACTGGGTATGAAATATGAAAAAATTGATGTGTGTCCAGATAACTGCATGCTATTTTGGAAAGAGCATGACAAAGAGAAGAATTGTTTAAAGTGTGGAAAATCGAGGTTTGTCGAAGTTGTCAATGACGATGGTGATAAAGTAATGACAGAAGTTGCACATAAGCAATTGCGTTACTTGCCTGTGACACCTCGGTTGAAGCGGTTGTTTCTTTCTAAAAGATCTGCCAGACACATGAGATGGTACAAAGAAGGTGTGCGTGAGAACAAAGATGTGTTGACTCATCCGTCGGACGGTGATGCATGGAAGTCTTTGGACTCTTTTGATCCTGCTTTTGCTAGTGATGCGAGAAATGTTCGCATCAGGTTAGTGACGGATGGTTTTTCACCTTTCAGTACAAATGCCACACCATACTCCTGTTGGCCCGTCTTTGTTATTCCGTACAACCTACCACCTTCTCTTTGTATGAAGTATGAGTTTATGTTTCTTAGCCTCATTATACCAGGACCAGATCATCCGAGATCACGTATCAATGTGATGTTGAAACCATTGATTGAAGAATTGAAAACGTTGTGGATTGGAGTTGAAGCGTATGGATTAGCGAACACAGACATCCATCAAGATTTACGACAACTATCTTATGGATTAGTGAAAGTTAGAAGCTATGGTCGATATGACGTAAATGGCTTCCGATTCCGTACAACTCAATTCGAAACTCTTCGTCCTCTCGCAGCAACATCAAATTGCGGAGTTGTGATGAGAGCAATCGACTCACAAGGGAAAGAAACCAATTACTATGGAATCATTAATAAAATTCTGGAATTTACTTTCATTGGCAATAAAGAACTTCGAGTGGTATTCTTTAATTGTGATTGGTTTGATAACAATCATGGAACTCGAGAAAATCAATTTGGCATGGTGGAAGTGAATCACAACGAACGCTTACGAGGTTTAGATACATACGTTCTTGCACATCAAGTGGAACAAGTGTATTATCTACCTTATCCATGTAAGAAGCTTAGCACTTGGTGGGTGGTATATAAAGTGAATCCTCGTGAGCGCTTGTATACTCCTGGAGATGATGGTTATCATGATAAGGGAGACATTGAAGAAGTTTACAAAGACGAAGAGTTGCCAGACTCTTTTATCGTCGAGTCTGGTGCAGGACTCGATAACTTAGTAGGAGACGTTGCAGATGTAGAGACATCTACAATGCGAAAGCGGAAACGTAAACAGCTCAAGACGACAGATCGCGATGTTGATGATCATGATGTTGATGAATTTTTAAACTGATTACGAGTAATGTTCTTTTAAATGAAAGTGACATTAATTATTGCTTACATTACTTTTGAAACTGATTAGGAGAAATTACTTTTTAAACTGATTAGGATGTCGTCAAGCAAGGGTTCAAAGGGTTTAAAGGGGAAGAAGGCGCCGAGTGTGAGGGGTTTCCTCCCCTCGCAGGAGAGGGAGGACTACTTCTACGGTTCCACTTACAGCGGGAGCAGACGCACTCAGCTGTTAAGTGCGTGTCCAGAGTTGCGGGATAGGGTTGTTAGTTTGCAGCGTACAGAGGTAAATTTTTCTACAATGCACAAAATTATTAAAATCACTTTTTCAATTTAGCTTACTTACTTTACCATTGTAGTCTGATTCGGACTATGAGTCCGAGGCCAGAGCGGCACCTCAGGAGACGGGTACGCAGCGCAGCGTGCCCTCGGGCAGAGAGCCCTCTGGTAGCCAGCCCTCCCGCAGCCACCCCCAGGGTAGTCTGCCCAGCGAGCCCGAGGGCACCCAGCCTGAGGACACGTCCGGTGACCAGCCTTCTGGGTCACCAGACGTGGTGCCGCAGCGGAGGAGACGCACGAGGAGGAGTAACTTTGTTGGTCCTCCACCTATTCCTAGAGAGCCGGTAATTATTCGTCCGGTTGGAGACAGGTAACACATTACTAAAGTATTCATTTCTATTTGTTCTCAAAGACTATGATCTTACTTAATGACTTAACAAACAACTTTTTAGTTCTTGGGAGGACCTCTCGTAGGACGGGCAGAAACACCACAGGACGGTGAACGGTTGCATCGGGAACTTAGTGCGTCTGCACTACCCCGGTGCGATTGATGGACGTGCAGCTACGTCGTGGGACGACTACGCGCGCGTTCCTCACCCGGAGAACGACAACCTACAGGGAGTCGTGTGGGCAGATTTTTGGGTAAGTAACTTTCATAAATATTTGAAGTTTCAATTCTTTATGTTCCTTCAAATATTAACGTGCGTATATGTTGAACTGTGTTGGCTTCCTACAGCTCAGGTACCGCCTTGAGGACCCGGCTGAGCAGATGGATCACGCCCGCTCCGTGTTCGAAGTAAACGCTCGGAAGCTTGTTATGCAAATGCTTTCGAACGCTCGGAGTCAAGTAGTTAACGACTACTTAAAGCTCCACGACCACGAGGTTGGGTCGTTCAGAGATGCCTCCGACACGTACTTGACGGAGGAGCAATACGCAGAGGTAGGTTGCGTAATCTTTAAATTGTTCATATTAATATTGCTAAGTAACACCTAATGAACTACGCATGTGTGCAGGTTAGTGTCCCTTGGTTACAGGGACGAACTGAAGATTACCGAGCCCTTTGCAGGTATTGGGCTAGCGATGAGTTCATCGCTAAGTCCAAGAAGGCTCGAGATGCCAGAGGGAGCTCAGGGAAGCACGGTATGGGCGTCCAAGGTTTTGTGCGAATGGCTAAACGGATGGTAAGTTTCTTGGTAGTTTTTATTATATTCATAATGTAGTATTGTTCGTACTAACATATGTTCACAGGAAAAGGAGACCGGCGTGCGACCGAGTGCTACTGCGGTCTATAGGAGAGGTCACGCTGACCCTTCTCAGCCGGAGCAGTGTAGTCAGTACGCAGCGGAGCGCCTGGTAAGTTTCATGACCTCTGAAATTATTTGACACTATATATGTTGTTGAACTTACACAATTTCATTGTTTTTTCAGACTAGGTATGGGCAAGAGGCTGTGAGGATACACGGCGAAGGGTTCGACTGGGAAAACTCCCCGAACATCGACCCTCAAGCTGCGTATGCAAGCGGAGGTGGAAAAGCACACGGAAGGTGAATTCATTTACTTTCATTGTTTTCAATTCAAGATTATTTAATTTTACCATGAATTGATTCGTTTTTTAGGCTTGCCATATTCTCTGGAGTTGTCAACTCTAGGGAGGCACAACCTGCGAGAGGCAGCTCCTCGCAGTCTTCGGCTGCAGGCGCCTCCAGCTGCCGTGTCACCGAGAGAGATCTCGAAGTCATGGCGCTTCGGGAGAGCTTGGCTCGGCAGGAGGAGGCCTTGGCGAGAGAGCGAGAGAACAACAGGGCTGCCATGGCGTACCATGCGTCCTATATGGCACAGATGCAAGCGGCAATGGAAGTAAGAAACATACAATTATAGTTTAATTACATTGTATTTCAATTAGTTTTGTAAATTGTAATGTTTGAAATGGCAGGCGCTAGCTCGACAGCAAGGGCAGCAAATCCAGATACCGTTGTGGCAGCCACCTCCGTTCGTGCTGGAGCCGTCGCCACCACAGGAGCAGTTTCCTGGAGTACAGGTATAAAAAGAAAGTTACATTAAGTGGAAGCCCCAACCGCTAAGAATCCTAATGAAACTAGAAAAACAATTGTAAACTTGTACATGTCACTTTGTTTCGCAGGGATCAGGGACGGAGGCTCAGACTCCATCGCCACAGCTAAGGGCGCCAGGTTCGCCGCGGCAGGATGACTTCTTCGCTCCCGGAGGTAGTGGAGGGGCTAGTAATCAATAGATTTGTGATTTTGTTTTCATTTGTGTCAGACTTTGTGATTGTCGATGTGTACTATTGCACTTTGTTGTGAATTTATATATCAAACTGTTTTTTTGTTGTCTTTGTATGTGTAGCTGGCCGTCGAGCCAGGTTAGCCGTTTTCTATTTTAAAAAAAAAATGGAAAATCTTATATACGACGGCCTGTATAATTTATATACAACGGCTGCTATACAGGGCCGTCGTATATAAGCCTAAATTATATACGACGGCGGGGCCAGGCTGTCGTATATAAGACCTTATATACGACAGCCAGGGCCCAGCGGCTGTCGTATATAAGACCTTATATACGACAGCCAGGGCCCAGCCGTCGTATATAAAGGCTTATATACGAAAGCTGCTGGGCCCAGCCGTCGTATATAAAGGCCCTGGTCCACTGGGCCAAGTCCACGAAACCGACCGTTGTATATAAGCGGCCGTCGTATATATATTGTTATATACGACGGACCGTCGTATATAACTATATATACGACAAATTATATATGACGGCCGCAAACCGTCGTATATAAACAACTGTCGTCGTATATAAACTATATACGACGGCTTCGGCTTTATATACGACGGTTTTAGCCGTCGTATGTTGACAGGAATCCTGTAGTGACATAGTTCACACTTTCACTTCATACAAACCACACATACATACCTATGAAAGTCATTCACATTTCTAAGTGTTGTGGGAACTCTACATGTGTCGAATTTTGACCTACATGCACTTTTAACATATGTATATGATTTCTCTTTTGTATTCAGATTTCTGTTTGCACACTATATATGAATTTCCAATTTGAAGAAATTCTTTATATTTAATTAATACACTTCTTAGCAACCAAGTTTGCATGAAAGGTAATTCCCTACTCCAAATAGGTTTTCAGATCTTCTACCAAATCCTAAACTGAAGTTTTTGGATTTGGAGACTTCATTTATCATTTTCTAATTATGCATACCTATTTTCCTATATTTTCAGATTTATTTTCTATGCCTAAAAGTGAGTTTTAATATTAAATAGTAGGACATATCATCTAAACAGAATAGGTTCTGATCTAAAATATTAAATAATATATTTTTGAACTTCTCCTCTGATGTGAACTAATTGAAATTTATTTTATCAGTTTTTAGAATTATTTCCTAGCCTAAAAATGTGTTTCTAGAACTAATAAATATGAACAACATTTAGACAGATTTCATTTCAGCCAAAAATCCATTTTTAACTCCTTCTAAAGTTTTCCAAGTGCTAGGAGAGTTTAAATTTGAATTTGCACATGTGTTTGCCTTACCTTTTAAATTTAAATCCTAGTGACATATTCAAATTTCTAAATTTAATATCATATAGGGTCAAAAAGGTAAATCCTCCCTACTGCAGGGTCTAATTTGCTATTTCATAAATTTCCAGGGGTCTAACTACACATAACAGAGGGGTTTTCCTAATTTTTATTAAATCCAGGGGCTAAAACTAACTTTTAAATGAATTTACACGAATTTCTGAAGTTCCAGGGGCTAGATCAGAAGTTTCTGGAGCTAGCTCGTGTTTTCCGAGATCCCCAGGGAGTAGCGTGTAAGAATCCCGGCTTTTATAACGCGGGGCTGACATGGACCGTCCGATTTAAAGTAGACGTCTCAGATTAGATCGCCGAACCGGTACGCGCAGGTTTTGATTCTACCGTGCGATTTAAAATAGACGGCCCTCAAGGGGGCCACGTCGCCCTCGCCGGAGCCAGCCCGCGCTGCCCGGCGGCGCGCGGCGGCGGGAGGCGGCGATCTCACCGGAGATCTTCGGGTTTTCGTCTATACTTCCTAAAACTTGGATTTCATGGCATAGAACGGTAGAGGGGAGGTCAGAGATCTCACCTCGGTGTTTTTCTTGAGCTCGGAGGCCCTGTAAGGTGGTCGGCGGCGAGGTCCGAGATGAAATAGCGGCGGTGCTCGCCAGAGCTGCGTCTAGGGTGCAAAACACCGGGTTTTCTTTACCTGCGTGACTCCCCGGAGGCGGTGGAACATGATAGGCGTGTTAGATCAGAAAATCCGAGCAAGGATCGAAAGAAAACGGTGATCGAAGCTTCGATTCTCACCGGAGAGAAAAGTGGAGAGCGCGGGGGAATTCGGCGAGTTTCTTTGCGGGAATTTCACAAGGGGAGGCGGCGGGGGATCGGCTTGGTTAAATAGCAGCATCCGGGGCTGAAGATCGGGCTGGTGGCGCGGTTTTTTTGGAGGTGGTTTGGATTCGGGTGCGAGAGAGGAGTCCGGGTCGGTTGGGCGCGCGGGAGGTAAGGGATGACACACGGGCCCCGCGTGTCAGTGAGCGGGAGAGAGGGCGCACGGTCGTGGGCTGGCGCGAGGGGGGGAATAGTGGGTCGGCTGGCGGGTTTCGGCCCACTGGCCGGTTGGGGTTTTTTTCTTTTTATTTTTCTTTTTCCGTTTCTTTTCTGTTCTGATTTGAATTTGAATTTCTGCCCCACATGCAATATGTCAAAAAAATTTTAAATTCCCTCCTTTTGCAGATTTTGGGGTGTTACAGCTCTACCCCCCTTAAAAGAAATCTCGTCCTCGAGATTGGTGGTTCTAGGAAAACAATTCCAGAAACTGTGCCTTAAGCTCGTCTTCTCGCTCCCATGTGGCTTCCTCTTCCGAGTGATGCTTCCACTGCACCTTGCACATCCGAATTCTTTTATTTCTTGTGAGACGTTCCATTGTCTCCAAAACCTTGACCTGTTGCTCGGCATAAGACAGATCCTCTGGTACGTCAACCTAATTAATGGGTAACATCTCTTCAGGCGTACTCTGACATTTCTTTAGCTATGACACATGGAACACATCGTGCACATCCGATAGGCGAGCCGGTAGTTCGAGTTGATATGCCACTTCGCCTTTCCTCTCCAAAATCTGAAAGGTTCCGATGTATCGAGGTGATAACTTCCCTTTCACCTTGAACCGACGAAGTCCTCGGATAGGGGACACCTTGAGATAAACATAGTCCCCCACGTTGAAAACGAGCTCTCTTCTCCGTACATCGACATAGCACTTTTGTCGTGTTTGTGCTATCCTCAAGTTGTTGCAGATTTCCCTCACTTTCGCCTTGGCTTCTTGTAGTACCTCGGGCCCAAACACTTTACTTTCCCCTGTTTGGTTCCAAAATAGTGGAGTTCTGCACTTCCTCCATACAAAGCCTCAAATGGTGACATCTTCATACTAGCCTGATAGCTGTTGTTATAGGAGAACTCCGCATATGGTAAGTTCTTATCCCAACTCCTATTGTTCTTGAGCGCACACGCTCTCAACATATCCTCAAGGATTTGATTGGTTCTTTCCGTCTGTCCGTCAGTCTGGGGATGATAGGCAGAACTAAAATTCAGATGAGTTCCCATGGTTTCATGTAACTTCTGCCAGAACCTTGAGGTGAATTGTGTCCCTCGATCTGACACTATCTTCTTTGGCACTCCATGGAAACACACGATCCTTGACATGTATAATTCTACCAATTTGGATCCGATGTAGCTTTCTTTCACGGGGATGAAATGAGCTACCTTGGTTAGCCTGTCGATGATGACCCATATCGAATCATATCCTGATTGGGTCCTAGTCAGTCCCACTATGAAATCTATACCGATTTCTTCCCATTTCCATTTAGGCACTTTGAGTGGTTGCAATAATCTCGTGGGTCATTGATGTTCGGCTTTCACCAACTGACATGTGTCACATAGGGCAACATGTTCTGCGACATCTCGCTTCATTCCATACCACCAATATCTGCTCTTGAGGTCATGATACATCTTCGTACTTCCCGGATGAATGGAATAGTCAGAATCATGAGCCTCCTTCAAAATCAATTCACGGATCTCCTTCACTTCAGGCACAGAGATTCTTTTCCCGTGCCACACCGTACCTTGTTCATCCTCTCTAAAACCAGGGGCTTTATTATCCTTGATGAGTTCTCTGATTTCTTGTATCTTCTCATCATTCTTTTGACCATCGCATATGTCTTGCTCTAATGTGGAGTCCACTTCCATGGCAATGGCCTCACCACTATTCACCAGACATAGATTGAGTATTACCACCTCTTCCTTCAGTTCTGTAGGCATGTCCTTTAAGCTCAACCTATTGACCTGCACCTTCCGGCTTAAAGCATCTGCCACGACGTTCGCTTTCCCAGGATGATAGTTGATGCCCACATCAAAGTCGTTGATCAGCTCTAACCATCTCCTTTGTCTGAGGTTGAGATCTGGCTGTGTGAAAATATACTTTAAGCTCTTATGATCCGTATATATCTCTGTCCTCTTCCCCATCAAGTAATGCCGCCAAATCTTCAACGCGTGTGCCACTGCGGCTAGCTCTAGGTCATGCGTAGGATAGTTCTTCTCGTGCTTCTGGAGCTGCCGGGATGCATATGCCATGACATGCCCCTGTTGCATGAGAACACATCCCAACCCGTTTCCAGAGGCATCGCAGTACACCGAAAAGTTCTTCTGCATATCTGGCATAACTAGCACTGGGGCTGTTGTCAATCTTTTCTTCAGTTCTTGAAAACTCGTCTCGCACTGCGGCGTCCATGTGAATGTGATTCCCTTCTCCAACAATTTGGTGAGGGGTCTCGAAATCTTGGAGAAACCCTCGATAAACCGTCGATAATACCCATCCAATCCTAAGATGCTTTGAACTTCCCCGACATTCTCAGGGGTCTTCCACTTCTGTACATCCTCGATCTTGTCGGGATCTACGGAGATTCCTCCCTCCGAGATTATATGTCCTAAGAAGGGAACTCTCTTCAGCCAAAACTCACACTTGCTCAACTTGGCATATAGTTGGTGTTCTCTCAGCTTTTGCAACACCAACCTTAGATGTTCCTCATGTTCTTCTTCATCTTTGGAGAAGACGAGAATGTCATCAATGAAAACCACCACAAATTTGTCCAGATATTCCATGAATACCTTGCTCATGAGATACATGAAGTATGTCGAGGCATTAGTTAGCCCGAAAGGCATGACGGTGTATTCATACAGTCCGTACCGAGATACGAAAGCTGTCTTTGGAATATCAGTTTGCCTTATCTTATGTTGGTGGTATCCCGACCTGAGATCAATTTTCGAGAACACACAAGCTCCCCTCAACTGATCAAACAAGTCTTCAATGCGGGGTAATGGGTACTTGTTCTTGATGGTTACTTCATTCAACGCACGGTAGTCTACGCACAACCTTTGGGTTCCGTCCTTCTTGGGCACAAATATCACTGGAGCTCCCCAGGGTGAGGAACTAGGACGAATGTACCCCTTCTCTATCAATTCTCTCAAATGTTCCTTGAGTTCTTCCAGCTGTTTGGAGTCCATCCGTTAGGGCCTCTTGTATATCGGAGCTGTTCTAGGCACTAGCTCAATCGCGAATTCCACTTCACGATCGGGAGGCATACCTGGCAACTCCTCCGGAAAAACATCGGGATATTCCCTGATGATCCTGATCTCCTCCACTTCCACCTTAACTTGATTTAGTTTAATGTCCCTCCTAGGCTCTTGTATGGTTATGAACTTTACTCTTGTGCCACTAGGGTGAGTTAGTTCCACCGTTCTTGTCGAACAATGGATGATTCCTTTGTGTTTGGTCAACCAATCCATACCCAAAATAATATCTATCCCTTGTGAGTCTATCACTATGAGGTTTTCAGTAAATACTACCCCATTAACGTCTAGATTCACCTTGGGACACACTTGTTTTGTCCTTATCTCTCCCCTTGGAGCGTTTACTGCTACCATATGGTTCATTTGTGTTGTTGCTAGATCATGATTCTTAACAAACCCTTGTGCAATGAACGAGTGGGTAGCACCAGAATCGAACAACAGGGTTGCAATGTGTAAATTGGCAGGAAACTTACCAACTACCACGTCAGGTGCCTCTTGCGCCTCCTCCATGGTCACATGGTTCACCCGTCCTCGCATCACATTCTGCTGTTGCGGCTGCATGGGCTTCTTCTTTGGGCACTTATGAGCGTAGTGCCCCACTTCACCACAGTTGAAGCATTGCACCCCAACCTTAGGTGCCTGGCCTTTGTTGTCTTGGGGTTGGTTCTGTGGTCCTTGCACTGCTGGTCGAGGTTGATATGTGGGACGAGGCTGCTGTACAAACTGACGCTGCGGCTGTGCCGGTGCTGATGGAGGCCTGAAATTTGGGTTGTACCCTCTGGGTGCTGAGTAGGGTACCACAGCACGGCTCGTCTTCCCTGCGGGTGGTTGGATCAGTCGTGGGCGTGTGTTGCTACCCGAGGCTTGGTGTGACCATCCCGCCTTCCTCTTGTTTTCATTTTCCAAGGCCTTCAGCTTCCTCTCCACAACAAATGCTCTGTCCACCATCTTTTGGAAGCTTTCATACTCGTTGGAGGACATTGCACACTGCATTTCCGCAGTAAGTCCTTCCACAAAGCAGTCCTGTTCTGCTCATCAGTCCCGATGTCCCGTGGTGCATAACGGGATAGTTGAGTAAATTTAGTGAGGTATTCCCTCACAGTCATGTTTCCTTGCTGCAGCCCCAAGAACTCCTTTCTCTTGTATTTGAGTTCACCCCTTGGTATGTAATGGTTGAGGAAACTGCGCTCGAACTATTCCCAAGTGATGTTCTCGGGGTCATGATGGGCTGCTACGTAAGCGGTCCACCAATCAGCAGGAGGTCCATGCAATTGGTGAGAGGCAAACAACACCCTCTCATACCCTTGGCATTGTATGATCCTCATCTTGCTCTCAATGGTGTTTAGCCAATCATCTGCCTCCAGAGGTTCAGCAGCACTTGCAAACTTTGGAGGTTGAGTCCCTAGAAACTCACTCAACCTTGGTTGGCGTGGTGCAGCTTGTGGAGGTTGAACTTGGTGCAAGTTGGCCACCACTTGAGTTAGGCTCTGGATGAGCTGATTCTGATTTTCAAGCATTTGGTGGATGGGATCAACTCCTTCACGGCGACCACCCCTGTCTTGTCCTCCAGAAAGATGAAGGTTTCCGGCCTCATCGTTGTTGTTGGCGGGGTTGGCACCACGACCCTTTCCTCTTCCGGCCATCTATCATGATCAACCAAATGTTAATTTAAAGCATTTCGTATTAAATTCCCAATTTGCTTGTTTAAAATTAAACTCATGAGATCTTATTATATTAACATTTTCTGAGGGTTTCACGTCTCACGCAAAAATAAATGCACTCTTAATTCATAGGGGTTCACACATCAAAGCAAAACAACCTAAAGACGAGGTTGCGGACAAATGCCCATGGCTTCTACAACTCACGTCACACACCAAACATTAACACACCATTAACTAAGGTATTGACTCGACTACTCGATAACCTGCTGAACTAAGGGAAAGGACTCTACACGACTCGTATCACTGAGCTGGCTCCTCGGGATCTTCCTCATTATTGCGGCTTCCCTCTGACTCCGCTTTGGGTGGGGAAGCTGCTGGTGGAGAAGTGCGGCGACGCCTGCTCGCCCGGTGGTCTGGGGAGTCAGGAGTCCATGTGTCATTCACGGTGACACACAGTTCATTCCCATCTCCTCTTTCTCTCGCCCTCAAGCTGGCGCGAAGCAATGCCTCGGTCTCCTTCAGGGTGTCACGAACATCTTGAAGCTCCTGCTGACACTCCTACAGTCGAGTGCTGAGCATAGCAGCATCCTCCAAGCACAGGTCCATGTGCTCATGGGAAGTCCCCTGCTGCACTGGCGGGTACATGTACTCCGCGGTACCACTCTCACGCTGGAGGACATACATGTACTCAGTCCTGTCTAGGTGGCGACAATAGATGTAACTCTGGCAGGTGATGGCCTCCCAGGTGACATCCTTCTCGGCATCGACATGTGTCGCTCGACAAGCTGGAGAGCGGTGGATCTTGAGCAGCTGATTTTCATGGATAATCCTCATTTCTGAACTCCATTCTTCCCACTTCTCACGGATGGTCCGGGTGGAGCTGTAGTGTATGATTAGCTTGCCCGTATTGCCGGCAGCATGGAGCATACGCCGTAGACGGCGCAACAAGCCTCCCACTGCCAGTCCGTAGGAGTGGTACGTCACCGGACGATTTGCCTCTCTTAGGGCAAGGGCAACTACAGGAACTCTCCCTCCGGTGGACTTGCGGGCGGTGCGGATCATGCGAGCCATCTAAAACATAAAGCATTTTAAATTAAGTTAGATAAGATTTAAATAAAAATCGTATTTTGAATAAAGTTGGGGCAAGGTGAATAAAGTGACCCATTAAATAACACTTTTCAACCCACAACTTTGTAAAATAGTTTTTAAGAAAATAGGGTCCTTAAATACGTCCATTTCTACCTAGGTCCACGTTCCTACAAGCAACCTTGGCTCTGATACCACTTCTGTCACACCCGTTTTGTCCCAAAGAACAACTGAGTGAATATCACATGTATGATAGGATCTTTCTCTCATACATGTGATGACAAATAGTGAAGCATCATTTATTACAAGCCAGGTGTCGAATATAAATGTCTTACAAAGCATACGTCTCGATGGACGATAATAAGTTCATGACATGTAAATAAAACAGCAGCGGAATATAAATCTTGTGGGATCCGTCACAGGCGTTGCCGGGGGACTCCGTGAACCTAGAATCATTCCTCGGGACCAAAGTCTTGGTCATTAAACACCACATCATTCTCTTGACCTGAGCAGCAATATAAACCAATAGAAAAGCAAGTTTGAGTACCGTTGATACTCAGCAAGTGTGGGAAAGTTATGTTATGCATGGCTAGAGCAAGGAGAGGTTGAACTCATGGTTAAAGCACTACGCAATAATTACCTATCACCTTAGCTTATTAAGCACCTACGTTACTACACAGGTGAAATGGTCCCAATTCTCCCAACCCATCATCAGAATCAAATAACCATAACATCAATTCCAATGTTAAGCTCCCCGCTTAACATCCTCAACTTTCAAAGCCATCATCCTCTAATCATGAATAAGTCCAAGCCGCTCTTGACCGTGAGCACGGCTGTCATGACAGTTTTGACTCTGCAGAGTTTGCACCACTGTACCCACATGTAGTGATTTCATCCCCCGTTGCAGGGTGGACTAAAAGAACCTCCATTATGCCAGTGGCCGTGAACCACATTCACACTTCCCAGGTGTGTAGCCAGGAGATCACTACGAAGCCTTTACAAAGGGATTCCCGACGAGCGTGGGCCCACTAAGGTTTCACCCCTAACAGCATACAAGAGGCTCCAACCCCGCTGCAGTGGCCCCCTCTTGAGCCTTGCGGTTCATATGGTAGTCCAGCTGACACCTATTCCCCGCACCATCCAACACACCCATACTACGCCGGGGATACACCTAATTAATTGGCCAAGCTGCCCCATCTCAGCATGTGGTTGGCACGGTAAAGCCAGGTTACATGCTCCATGAACCGGTCCTTAGGATCCAGTCAAGTACTAAACACAAACCCGAGTCTCGTGCACCCAGCACCAACCAAATCATCCAACTTGCCTCGATCCCTACCTCTACATAACTCATAATGTCTCATTCAAGAGTAAGGTAAATAAAATTGATGATCTCATATCCCAATTATCCCATTCTAAGCATGGCTAAGCATAAGCATATAAATAAATGACATGATAAAATAAATCCCAACCCAAGCTACAAGGAAACAAGGTAATGCAATTCTAGGGAAACTTGCTAGCATGGGTTTCATATTTCAATTGACAATGCAAGTAATTCTATCTACACATCCTAGCATAGGATCAAAGTGGTCAAGGACACTTGCCTTCTTCCTGCTGCTCTGGGAATGGAAAGTCTTGGTCTTGGAAGGGGAGAACTTGCTCTGGGGAAGGTTCTACTCATGCCAATACACATAGCAAAAAAAAACAACAATCCATAAGACATAGTTCACACTTTCACTTCATACAAACCACACATACATACCTATGAAAGTCATTCACATTTCTAAGTGTTGTGGTTACTCTACATGTGTTGAATTCTGACCTACATGCACTTTTAACATATGTATATGATTTCTAGCTTTTGTATTCAGATTTCTGTTTGCACACTATATATGAATTTCCAATTTGAACAAATTCTTTATATTTAGTTAATACACTTCTTAGCTACCAAGTTTGCATGAAAGGTAATTCCCTACTCCAAATAGGTTTTCAGATCTTCTACCAAATCCTAAACTGAAGTTTTTGGATTTGGAGACTTCATTTATCATTTTCTAATTATGCATACCTATTTTCCTATATTTTCAGATTTATTTTCCATGCCTAAAAGTGAGTTTTAATATTAAATAGTAGGACATATCATCTAAACAGAATAGGTTCTGATCTAAAATATTAAATAATATATTTTTGAACTTCTCCTCTGATGTGAACTAATTTAAATTTATTTTATCAGTCTTTAGAATTATTTCCTAGCCTAAAAATGTGTTTCTAGAACTAATAAATATGAACAACATTTAGACATATTTCATTTAAGCCAAAAATCTATTTTTAACTCATTCTAAAGTTTTCCAAGTGCTAGGAGAGTTTAAATTTGAATTTGCACATGTGTTTGCCTTACCTTTTAAATTTAAATCCTAGTCACATATTCAAATTTCAAAATTTAATATCATATAGGGTCAAAAAGGTAAATCCTCCCGACTGCAGGGTCTAATTTGCTATTTCATAAGTTTCCAGGGGTCTAACTACACATAACAGAGGTGTTTTCCTAATTTTTATTAAGTCCAGGGCTAAAACTGATTTTTAAACGAATTTACCCGAATTTCTGAAGTTCCAGGGGCTAGATCAGAAGTTTCCGGGGCTAGCTCGTGTTTTCCGAGATCCCCAGGGGGTAGCGCGTAAGAATCCCGGCTTTTATAACGCGGGGCTGACGTGGACCGTCTGATTTAAAATAGACGGCTCAGATTAGATCGCTGAACCGGTATGCGTGGGTTTTGATTCTACCGTGCGATTTAAAATAGACGGCCCTCAGGGGGCCACATTGCCCTGGCCGGAGCCAGCCCGCGCTGCCCGGCGGCGCGCGGCGGCGGGAGGCGGCGATCTCGCCGGAGATCTTCGGGTTTTCGTCTATACTTCCTAAAACTTGGATTTCATGGCATAGAACGGTAGAGGGGAGGTCGGGGATCTCACCTCGGGGTTTTTCTTGAGCTCGGAGGCCCTGGAAGGTGGTCGTCGGTGAGGTCCGAGATGAAATAGCGGCGGTGCTCGCCGGAGCTGCGTCTAGGGTGCAAAACACCGGGTTTTCCTCACCTGCGTGACTCTCCGGAGGCGGTGGAACATGATCGGCGCGTTAGATCAGAAAATCCGAGCAAGGATCGAAAGAAAACAGTGATCGAAGCTTCAGTTCTCACCGGAGAGAAAAGTGGAGCGCGCGGGGGAATTCGGCGAGTTTCTTTGCAGGAGTTTCACAAGGGGAGGCGGCGGAGGATCGGCTTGGTTAAATAGCAGCGTCCGGGGCCGAAGATCGGGCTGGTGGCGCGGTTTTTTCGGAGGTGGTTTGGATTCGGGTGCAAGAGAGGAGTCCGGGTCGGTTGGGTGCACGGGAGGTGAGGGATGACACGCGGGCCCCGCGTGTCAGTGAGAGGGAGAGAGGGCGCGCGCGGTCGTGGGCTGGCGCGGGGGGGGGGGGGGGGGGGGGAGTGGGCCGGCTGGCGGGTTTCGGCCCACTGGCCGGTTGGGGGTTTTTTCTTTTTATTTTTCTTTTTCCTTTTCTTTTCTGTTCTGATTTGAATTTGAATTTCTGCCCCACATGCAATATGTCCAATTTTTTTTTTAAAATTCCCTCCTTTTGCAGATTTTGGGGTGTTACATCAGTTCCGAGAGGTTCACTCTCAGAACAGGGGCCTCACAGATTGGTATCAGAGCCACGGTTGATCGTAGGTCACACGCCTAGATAGGTCACAGATTGGTATCAAGCTACCACGGTTGATTTTAGGTCACAAGCCTAGATTGATCACAAATTGGTAGCAGAACCCCGGTTGACCGTAGGACGCAAGCCTAGTCGCAGATTGGTATTAGGAGCCATGCTGAACATAAGATGCAAACCTAGGTAAAATGCATAGAATAGCATTAGAACCCCATTAACCATAGGACAAAGTGACAGATTGGGATCATTAGCTTGGGCAAAAGTGGGTGGTCGAGTCCTCATTAACTCTCCCAATCGGTTGTGAGCCGGCGGTGGTGGTGGTGGTGCAGAAACGGGGTTGTTGTTGTTGGCTTGCAGCTGACCCAAAGTTTGGATCATGGATTGCATAAGCTGGTTCTGCATGGCCATCAACCGTTCCAGGTTGGTTGCACCAGCTCCGGGGTTGTCATTCTCAGGAACCTTAACGTGGTCATCCTCTTGGTTGCCATGGACGTTCCTCCCTTGACGGCCAGCGTTTCCTCTCACCATCTGTGAGAGAGAGTTGGATAGAATAGAGGTTAGGAGTTTAGAGTGATCCCTCCAACTATATGCATCAAGGTGGATGGACTATATATTATCCTATATGAGGATGTGAACAAGTGCCGAAGCAACTCACATCTCTCTACTATGTGTGGATATGGACAACGCTGAAACGTCCCACAACTCACACTAAGCACTCAAGCACAACAATCATCAAAAAAGTTCAGCACACAACTCCTATTCAAGGCTTACTCAATGGGGGTCCTATGTGGTTTGGGGTGATACCAATCTATGACCAATCTGTGACTACCAATCTGTGACTTTGTCCTATGGTCAACGGGGTTCTAATGCTATTCTATGCATTTTACCTAGGCTTGCATCCTATGTTCAGCATGGCTCCTAATACCAATGTGCAACTAGGCTTGCGTCCTACGGTCAACCGGGGTTCTGCTACCAATCTGTGATCAATCTAGGCTTGTGACCTAAAGTCAACCGTGGTAGCTTGATACCAATCTGTGACCTATCTAGGTGTGTGACCTACAATCAACCGTGGCTCTAATACCAATCTGTGAGGCCCCTGTTCTGAGAGTGAACCTCTCGGAACTGATGTAACACCCCAAAATCTGCAAAAGGAGGGAATTTTAAAAAAAATTGGACATATTGCATGTGAGGCAGAAATTCAAATTCAAACTGGAATTCAAATCCAAATCACAACAGAAAAGAAAAGGAAAAAGAAAAAGAAAAAGAAAAAACCCCCAACCGGCCAGTGGGCCGAAACCATGGAGAAGCTTGCCATAGTTCAGTGCAATGACCAGGAGAAAGTCCTCTTTGCATCGCACCAACTCATGGGAGCAGCCGCCGACTGGTGGGACGCCCTTTGTAATGCTCATGACAACCCGTAGACTATTACTTGGACCGAGTTCAAGGAGAGTTTGCGCTCTCATTACGTCCCTGTGGGAGTCATGATGCTCAAAAGACAAGAGTTTGAAGGTCTCTGCCAAGGAAAGAAGAGCGTGAATGAGTACCTCAACAAGTCCACGCAGCTTTCAAGGTATGCCCCCGAAGATGTCAACTCGGACCAACGGAAGCAGTACATGTTCATGAGAGGGTTGAACAATGAGATCCAGGTTTAGCTCCTCAACAATGACTCTGCGAGCTTCCAGAAGCTAGTTGATAAAGCCATAGTGGTTGAAAGCAAGATCCGAGAGATTGAGCAAGATGGCAAAGGAAAGATGCCATACCAGTCACAAGGGAGCAACGTACGCCCTCGGTACATGCCCTCAGCTGCACCACAGTATGGATTGTTTCGCCCAAATCAGCCACCACAGCAACGTCCTGTCATGCAAGCACCTCGTGTGCCTTTGCCTCATGCACTCCGACCCAACATGGGCGCTCCTGTTCAAAACCCCCACCCCAACATACCTGCTGTCGTGGGCAACAAGGCATGCTTTGCATGCGGGGAGACGAGACCCTTTGTGAGCCAGTGCCCAAAGAGAGGTCCTGGACAACTAAGCAACGTGCCCAAGTAGAACCCACGGCCGAACGTAGGAGCCAATCAAGGAAACCGTGGAGCAGAACTACGCTCGCGGCAACGTGAACCATGTCTCTGCTGAGGAAGCACAACAGGTTGAGGACGTCGTGATTGGTATGTTCCTTGCCAACTCCAACCCAGCCACCATTCTATTTGATTCCGGAGCATCACATTCATTCATATCATCCAAGTACGTTGCCAAGTATAATCTACCCATATCACACTTGAAATATACTATGTTGGTTAATTCTCCCGGTGGAGAGATGAAGACTAATATAGTATGTCCAAAAGTAAACCTTAAAATAAGGGGGTAGACTTCCTTGCCAACCTCATTGTCTTGGATTCCCAAGGGCTCGACATAATACTCGGAATGGATTGGTTAAGCAAGCATAATGGAGTAATCCAATGTGCTAAGAGGAGCGTGCAGTTGACAAACGAGCACGGTACTCATATCGAGTTCGAGTCAGCCCAGCCAACAACCGAAAAGGCCACGTTGAACCACGTCGAAGGAGCAACATTGGATAACATTCCGGTGGTTCAAGAATTTTCGGATGTGTTCCCGGAAGAACTTCTAGGTATGCCACCTGACTGGGACATTGAGTTTTCCATCGACCTAGTACCCGGAACTGCACCGATAGCAAAGATACCATATTGGATGCCCTTAAATGAACTAGTGGAGCTCAAAAAGCAAATCCAGGAGCAGCTAGAGAAAGGTTTTATACGTCCAAGCTCGTCACCTTGGGGAGCCCCCGTGCTCTTCGTAGACAAGAAGGATGGAACCCAAAGGATGTGCATGGACTATAGGTCTCTCAATGAGGTGACGATCAAGAACAAGTACCCTCTGCCCCGTACAGAGGACCTGTTCGACCAAATGAAGGGAGCCCAAATCTTTTCCAAGATTGATCTTCGGTCGGGATACTTCCAGCTGAAGATTAAGACCTCCGATGTACCCAAGACTGCCTTTCAAACACGGTATGGTTCATATGAATATACCGTTATGTCTTTTGGGTTAACGAATGCACCCACATACTTCATGTACCTCATGAACAAGGTCTTCATGGAGTACTTGGACAAGTTTATCGTGGTTTTCATCGATGATATCATGGTGTATTCGAAAAGTGAGGAAGAACATGAAGAGCATTTAAGATTGACATTGCAGAAGCTGCGAGAGCATCAATTGTATGCCAAGCTCAGCAAGTGTCAATTTTGGCTAAAGGAGATATCTTTCCTAGGCCACATCATCTCCGAGGAAGCAGTATCGATTGATCTTGGAAAAGTGGGAGATGTTCTGAAGTGGAACCAACCGCAAAACGTGAGGGATATTCGGAGTTTTCTTGGGATGGACGGATTTAACCGACAGTTCATCAAGGACTTCTCCAAGATAGCAAAGCCTATGACGGAATTGCTAATGAAGGGAAAAGCCTTCCAATGGACACCAGCGTGCCAAGAAAGCTTTGAGGAGCTCAAGAAAAGGCTAACCACAGCACCGGTTTGGGTATTACCGGACGTGAGCAAGAGCTTTGACATATATTGTGACGCATCCAGACAAGGGCTTGGATGTGTGCTCATGCAAGAGGGACAAGTGGTAGCCTATGCGTCAAGACAACTCAAGAAACACGAGCTGAATTACCCCACACATGATTTGGAACTCACAGCCGTGGTGCATGCATTGAAGATTTGGAGACATTATATCCTTGGCTACCGATGTGAGATCTATACGGATCATAAAATCCTCAAGTACATATTCACCCAAATGGATTTGAATTTGAGGCAACATCGATGGTTGGAGCTTATCAAGGATTATGATGTTGGTAGCTGATGCATTGAGCCGAAAGGGAGCATGTCACCAACTCACGGTTCGGGAGCTACCACCCGAGCTACGCAAGGAGTTCGAACGGTTACATCTCGGTTTCTTGAACGAGATGGAAGTAATGGAACTCCACTCTTCGGTGGAACAAGAGATAAGAGATGGCCAAGCAACGGATGAAGAAATCAAGGAGATCAAGGAAAGAATCCGACAAGGCATAGAAAAGGACTTCAAGGAAGACGAGAAGGGTACGCTTTGGCTAGGAAAAAGGATTTGTGTGCCTAACGTGAAGCGCATCCGCGACACGATATTAAATGAGGCACATGACTCACCTTATTCCAGACATCCCGGAAGTACCAAGATGTACAAGGAGATGAAAACTTGTTATTGGTGGGATTGTATGAAAAGGGACATTGTCGAGTATGTTGCCCTATGTGACACATGCCAACGGGTGAAGGCCGCACATCAAAGACCCGCTGGACTGTTGCAAACCTTAAATGTACCCGAGTGGAAGTAGGAAGACATCAGTATGGATTTCATCGTTGGATTGCCACGTACTTAGTCGGGTTACGACTCCATATGGGTTATTGTGGACCGATTACGAAAACCGCTCATTTCCTTCCGGTTAAGACCAAGTAAAAGTTGCACAACTAGTCGAGCTGTACATGGATCAAATCGTGTGCCGCCATGGAGTCCGGAAGAGGATATTCTCAGATCGGGGTTCTCAGTTTACCTCTAGGTTTTGGAGGAAGCTGCATGAGGCTATGGGTACACAACTGGATTTTAGCTCTGCTTATCACCCGCAGACTGATGGACAAACCGAGAGGACCAACCAAAATTTAGAGGACATGTTGAGAGCTTGCGCCTTGAAACATGGGCGTAGTTGGGATAGGAGCTTGCCGTATGCCGAATTCTCCTATAACAACAGCTATCAAGCAAGCTTGAAGATGTCGCCTTTTGACGCATTGTATGGTAGACGGTGTAGAACACCGTTGTTTTGGAACGAGACAGGAGAGAACCAAGTGTTTGGACCCGAAGTGCTACAAGAAGCTGAGAAGCAAGTCCAAACAATACGGGAGAACTTGAAGGCTGCTCAGTCACGACAGAAAGGCTATGCGGACAATAGGTGAAGGAAGTTGACTTTCGGAGTAGGAGACTTCGTATACCTTAAGGTATCGCCTATCCGAGGCCAACGACGTTTCAACGTCAAAGGCAAGTTAGCACCTCGCTACATTGGGCCATTTAAAATTTTGGACAAGCAAGGAGAAGTAGCCTATCAACTAGAGCTCCCAACGCACCTCTCCGACGTGCATGACGTGTTTCATGTATCCCAGCTCAAGAAGTGCTTGAGAGTACTAGAAGAACAAGTACCGATGGATGAGCTTGAGCTTCAAGAGGATCTGACCTATGTAGAGCACCCTGTCCAAATTTTGGACGTGAAGGAAAGGGTCATGAGGAACGAAGTGATCCATTGGTGCAAGGTACAATGGAGCCATCACACAGAAGCTGAAGCCACATGGGAGCATGAAGAAGACCTCAAGGCAGAATTTCCTCATCTATTTCCCACTAGCGAATCTCGAGGGCGAGATTCAATTTAAGGGGGGTAGATTTGTGACACCCTCAATTTCAATTTCTACATGCATTCATATTTTATATAGAGAAAAAATTTTAAAAGAAGTAGAAATAGAGAAAATATAAAAAAGATAGCTAAAAAGAGCCAGTTCCAGTTCGCCGAGGAGCGTTGTAGACATTTCCCGTGGCCCACTGGCCATGTGGCGCCTTCGGAGCTCATCGCCGCAAAAGGGGGAGAGCTCCGCCGCTAACTGGCTACGTGGCAGGCTCGGAGCTTGCCTTTGAAAAAGGGGCAAGGTCCAACCCCGCAGGACACGCGTTGTCACCGGAGCTAGTCATTGCGGAAGAGAGAGGACCAGCCGCGCGGGACACGTGTCGCTCTCGGGGATCATCTCCGAGAGGTCCGGCCCCACTAGACATGTGTCGCTCTCGGAGCTCATCTCCGGGAGGTCCGGTCCTACTAGACACGTGTCACCTCCGAAGCTCACCTCCGAGAGGTCCGACACTGTTGGACACATGTCGACCTCGGAGCTCATCTCCTGGAGGTCCGACGCTGATGGACACGTGTCGACCTCGGAGCTCGTCTCTGAGGAGAAAGGAAGTCTGGCGCTGCTTGACACATGGCACTACCGGAGCCCACCTCCGAAGAGAGGGTAGGTCCGACACTGACACATGGCACCCCCAGAGCCACCTCCGAAAAGAGGGGAGGTCCAGAACTGACACGTGGCGTATGTGGAGCTCGTCTCTGGAAAGAGGGAAGGTCCTGACCCACCAGACACGTGGCGCACGCGGAGCTCACCCTTGAGGGAGAGGGAGGTCTCGCCCGCCTGACACGCGGCACAACCGGAGCCCGCCTCTGCGGAAAAGGGAGGCCCGGCCTCCGCAGGACACGTGGAGCCTCCGGAGCTCATCACCACGGAGGTGACGAGATCTGAAGCGGTTTCTGCTTCTGTACGCACGGGAATACAGACACGGAAGGAAACAATCACGAATTCCACGTTTCTACGTCACCAAATCTGTGGGGACCACCCCGTGGTTCACCCACTCCAAGATCGCATAGGGTGGTGCCGTGCGATGCGGCACCCAACAGCACACATGAAAAGAATAAAGAACAACATATAAATTTTTATTTGATATAAAACAGCGGAAGTCTTTTTACAAAACCTAATTAACAGCGGAAGTTATATACATAGTTGCTCTCAAACCCTAACTAAACAAAAGTGCAGCCGTCCAGCCCGGGGACGCTACACACTAGCAGCATGGAACCGGAGATCACGGCGGCGTGCATGGCTACAGCTGATTCTGTTCTTGAAATCTACAGAAAAATTGTAGAGGACTTCAAAACCTTTCCAGAATGGTATCACACACCTCCATTGGTTCAACCAATCTGATGTTATGCCCTGTTGAATGTCAGCAAAATTTCTGCCGAAAACAGGGGAGATTATTCCTAAGCTTTTGAGATTGAACCTATACTCCCAATTGACTCTTAGTTCAATATAGGAGTTTACTAACCTCTAAATGAAATCCTAAACTTCATTTTGACACTTTTCTTAGAAAATAAACTTTTATGCAATCGGTACTACGTTTCCTCACCAAAGAAAAATCCTAAACCGGTATTCCGGCATATACGTATCAAATGGTGGAACTTAAGTAGTCACTCACAAACGGTTTCTACACGTCATGCACTAACGTGGTTAATGTACCTGCAGAAGAACACACAATAATGATGCACACAAAGGTTTTAACATTGCAGGCAGTTCCATATCATAGTAAAAACATACGGTCCGTATCATTGCCATACGGATCGTCCTTGAGTCAAGCCACATCTCAAGGTACATGGTCGTGTTTCCACACCACACGACGGGGAACCCGAGTAGAGCGTGAACGGGTCGTCATGGTTGGGAATTTTATCAACCCAACGGATACCACCTACTGCCTCATGACCGTTGAGGCACGCCGATGGCGAGCGCTGCGTATGACCCTTTGAACATTGAACGTTCAAGAGTTGCATACTATCGTGTTGCTTATCACATGATGGGGTATTCTCACTTTTGCCTAAAGCATGCTGGAGATCAGCGTTTTCATATGCTCTCAGAACCATTAAGAGGTTCAGAGACTCATATTCACTACCGTGCCAAGCCACGGTATAGCCTTCCATACTATTACTCGTATGGCGAGTTACCGCAATTGATCCGCCTGCGGTGGCGTACCTTACCTCTTACCTGACGTCGGAGCGTCGTCACAGAATGTATAACACATAAGTTAGCTTTTCCACCTTAGTAATTACCACTATAATAGACCTTATGTGGGCTTAATGACTAATCCTCACTCGACTACATTTAAGTTTTCAAAATAAGCTCTTTTCGAGCGTGCTATTCCCAATGCGGCTCTGATACCACGTCTGTGGGGACCACCCCGTGGTTCACCCACTCCAAGATCGCATAGGGTGGTGCCGTGCGATGCGGCACCCAACAGCACACACGAAAAGAATAAAGAACAACATATAATTTTTTATTTGATATAAAACAGCGGAAGTCTTTTTACAAAACCTAATTAACAGCGGAAGTTATATACATAGTTGCTCTCAAACCCTAACTAAGCAAAAGTGCAGCCGTCCAGCCCGGGGACGCTACACACTAGCAGCATGGAACCGGAGATCACGGCGGCGTGCATGGCTCCAGCTGGGCCGTGTACCCTGACGGGGGCATCGCCTCGTCCTCGGAACCTTCCTCATAACTCTCACCTGCACACAGCTCAAATATTGCAACCGTGAGCACGAAGGCTCAGCAAGTCTTAACCGTCAACCCTAGGCATGGAACCCTACGTGCAAGGATATGTAAGATGGAAAAAAGAATTTGCAATAAAGACACGCCTATAAGTTGATCCTTACTTTCAGTTTCATAGTAGCAGGTTCATGTGCCTTAGGCAGCCCTCACATCGGAAGTCCACAATCAAACAAGAAACGCTTTCCTCCGATGTGGAGATGTCCAAAGTCGAATATAAACTTAATTAGCTCTATATCTACAGCAATCAAGGTATTCAAGACATTAAGATCAATACAGCATTTTCAGTTGGCTTATTTCACTTCTTACTACGTCACAGCGCAGTGAACAAGCGGGTACTCAAATAACCGCGAGGGACGGTGATTGCAATCAAGACACACCCGGATAACACGTTGCATACACCCACTTTCAGAAGCGTGATTCCACACCCCTTCCTACTCTGTTGTATGCAACAACCTTTCAAAGGCAACCCAAATGCCGAACCGGTCCATCCGTAATGGGTAGGAGGTCCCCACGTGGAGCGTGACTGTGCCCACCGGCGGATTTACACCTTGCTACCCTCAACCCGCTCCTATTTACGGTTGGGTAAGCCTCAACACCCAAGTTAACCAATTACATCGGTTTCCTGGTTCCCATATGCCAGTATGCATCCGGTACTGTTCGATACTTGTCCAGCACGGCCGCACACGGACAGTCCTCAACCGACACCAACAGGGCTAAGCACGTGAGACCTCTGCTCACTGCATCCTATCCCCCCTGCTGGGTCTCATTTTCAGAACTTAAGCCATTATCTACCTCTTTTTGTTCCCGTGTGATAAGTACTATCTCGCGAGTAGCTTCCAACTACTCGTTATCTACCGGGATCCTATACATTAGCATGGCATTCTCTACTCGCCGAGTTTGTAAACTACCCAACCCACCATAGGATTTTAAGAGGCTATGCAAGTGGGGTTTCAATCACCCTAACTCTAATGCAAACATTCAACCTAGACATAAATGATACAAATGAAAACTTTATAAAAGGTAGTTAAGTGCAAACCGGGGCTTGCCTGGTTGCGAGTTAAACGGAAAGTCAGCTACTGGTGGGAGGACGTCCAACGGCTCCGGCGTATCCTCAACTTCGGTCACTATTATGAAATGTAATAAAATACATGTACAAGTATTAAGGATTTATAAGAATTGGACTTCTACTCATAGCTACTGCTATTTAAAATCCTTAATTGGCTTTGGGATTTTTACAGTGGTACTAGACTCTCTAAGGATGATTTGAGCCAAATTTGGAGATATGTCATTGCACAATGTAGTATTTAAAATTCCTACAAGTACAATGCTTCTCTAAATTTTGAGCCCAAATCAGGAGCTTTGACATAGCTAATGGTGGAAGATCTTATTAGGGTAAGTCTCCATGGTTCTAACAAAATTTGTTTCACCATTTTTGGAGCTACCATCAGAGAGATATGAATTTTTGAAGTGTGGACAGGAGTGCTGAACAATTTCTGTTTAAATTTGAATTTCCAAATAAAGGCTGAACTTTGGAAGGTAATTGGACCTAGCAAATGAACTCCAATGAAGCTCAAATATTTACTGGAGATCAGTAATGTCATTAGGAACTTCCTGGCCAAATTTGAAGAAATTCCATAACAGAGATATTCTGGACAAAATTCCCAAAGATTTAACTTTGATGAATCTTGGAGAAATATCCAGAGATATTCAGATCAATTTCTTTGCATTTATGCAAAGTACTGACTGAGAGAAATCCAACAAAATTTGTTTCACAAATTTTGGACATCCCTACAGAAAGTTATGCAGGTATGAAGGTTGAACCATTTTCTGGAAATCAATTCTATGATTTTTAGCTAATTTATTTAATCCTGAGATAACCTACTGATTAAGCCCTCCAAATAAGCTCCAAAAATCCTAAAACTTTTACTGGAGGTAAGGCACTATGAAAAGGACTAGCTGCCCAAATTTCGAAATATTTCATAAAGAATTGCTCCTGTAATAAATCCCTAAATGATTTACTAAAAACAATTCTACAGAAATTCCTGGGCATTTCATAGCATGCAATTTGTTCCTATGTAAAGTTCTCCTCCTAAGGATTCAGACAAAATTTGTCTCACCCTTTTCGGAGCTGTCTACACAAAGTTATGGATTTTTGAAACTTGACTAGCTCTCTGTTTAAAATCTACACAGAGACTTAACAGGGGGGCCCACTGGTCAGGTCCTTCTTCAACCTCCCGCCAGAGGCGCGCGTGCACACCAGTTCATATCGTGGCATGGCTCGTTCTCCCTCATTTCTCCACCAAATTAGCTCTGGTTTCGCCCTACATGCTCCTGGGAACATGGCGCAGCTGCCGGGCAAGGTTTCCACGCATGAAAACGGCCGAAAACAGGCCGGCACCGGTGGGGCGGCTCGGGAGCTCGGCATCAACGCGTTCTGGCGCGTCTGAAGCTTCTCCCGCCGAGCTACCTTGCCCTAAAGCATCACCATTGATCGGGGAACATGGAACACAGGCTAAACCTTGCAGCAAATGGCCGGAACATAGGGTTCACCGGAGGACCGACCCGTTTTTGCCTCCGCCAGCGATTTCTCGTCGCCGGGGTCGTGGGATGGCTGGTTTAACCCGTGCTTTGGCGTGGGAGGGCGCTAGGGTCACTAGTTTCTGTGGCTTTAATTGTAGAACCGATGATCATCCACGTTGGACGAATTTCCAGTTTTTGTGTGGGTCGGTTCTTCACGTGTACCGGCGCCAAAACTCAAATTACTGCTAGCCGGCAATGGGGAAGGGCAAGGGGACTGCGGTAGCATGATCTACACACCTTGGCGCACCTTAGGGAGGTGCTGGACGTGCGGGAGAGGCGTTGGAGCGGCCGGAAGACGAGGTGCAGCAAGGTACAGCGTGCTCTGTGTTCTCCCGGTGAAGAACAGCTTGGGCACTGCCAGGGGAGGCCGGGGACGAGCTGAGGAGTAGTGGATGACGTCCAGTGGAGGTCGGCGCAGCTCCTAGGCGGTTCAGCTGGGCGCCACAGTGGCCGGAGGCCGAGCAGCAACAGCGACAGAGGTGGCGTGCGGCGTTGCTTTCCTGAGCGCTCGAGCAGAGGCTGTGGACGTCGGGTGAACGTGTGCACAGGGATATTTGCTGGTGCCTCACGATCTTTAGGGAGCAGCTGATGAATCACCAAAGGAACCGACTCCGGGAGCACAGCACACACAGCTCGGTGGCGTCTGCACGCTCGGTGTCAAGCGCACACAGAAGACAATTCGGGTGTTGCCTCTGTGTCACTGACCTGCGGGTCCCGCTGAAGTTTTTCCACCTCTCAAACAACAGTGGCTCCATACATCAAATTCAGAAGTTCGCAGCAATTTTTACAAACCAAATTTAATTACTGTGGAGTTAACCCTGTGTTGTATTCAAAAATTTAAATTTGGCGCCTCGGTTCAGTTCCTGTGCGAGGGAAAAATAATGCCCGGGGTTGTTGTTTTTGTGAGCAAAAGATCGCACCGGGAGGTACTCAATCCCACGAGTTGGTCGCCAGTGCGATGAAAACAGCGAGGAGGTGGCCTACGCTTGCAGCTCGGTTGGTGAGTGAGAGGATCACGCCGTGAGCTGTTGAAGCCACGAGCAGGTCGCCAGCTCGATGCAGGAAGCTGGAGGTGGCTGCCCTCGGTGGCACTCTGAGGAGGCTCGGTTGGTGTTCGACACCGAACAGAGAAAGACTTCGGGAGCAAGTTAAAGCAGGCCAATGACATGTGGGGTCTACCCCCTTACTCCTCTTCTTATCCTCCAAATGTTTCCAAAAGGTCTTTATTCCAGTAAATCCCCTCAATCTGATATTTCGGCGGTTTAAACGTGGGCTGAAGCTTGAATAAACCGAATTCAGTGTGAAGTTCACTTTCAATTTTGAATAAAGCTCACATCTGGAAATGGTCATATTTGACTCCTTTTTAGCCCACCCTGAAATCAGAATGTGGCCACCCTGACTCTCCTCGCATTCAAAAATTCGAGGATACATGTGTGCTCCAAATTTTTGGCAGCAACTTGAGGGGAACAATTGAGTTCAAATCTGAATTTAAACTCCCCCTTATATGTGAGAACTTTACACATGGTGTTTAATCCAACTTGGCTAAACACCTTCCAATGAATGTCAGAGCTCGTTTGGTTGGACACCCATGTGCATCATCACGTGTACAAAATTTTTTTGTAAGTCCCATTTTCATGCATTCCAACACAAATGGGAATCAACGTTCACTTTATTGACTTTGCATTTTTGGGACTTTTACATTCCTCCCCCCTTTAAAGAATCTCGTCCCGAGATTCCAACGAGGAAGGAAAGTAGGGAATATTATCGGTGATATGACGATAATAAACCGATAGACATCCTGACCTTTGTGCTTTTCGATAGTGTTCTCTTTGACAGTATGGTGAGTCTATAAAACTCTGCAGACCCATGTCGACCGGGTCGATTGGCTGGAACCTTTTACTGTCCTAATCTTGACATGGATAACAAATACTTGTCTAGATTAACTGAGTCCTTACAAGTTTAGTGTAGTACTTCCCCAAACATTAATCGAGATGTTTGGTGAGATTAAACAATGAATCAAAAATCTCGCCTCGAATTGGTATTTCAACCCTTTAGTCAAAACTGATTGCTTTGCTTGAACATAAGAGTAACCACAAGTAAATTTCACTTATATTACCAACATAACAAAGGCCAACTATCTATGGTGACCACAAGGTTGTCAAAGTCACCATATGATCTCTCAAAAATTTAGATTGTGTTCAAGGATTGTCACGAGGTTGAGCAATCAATCGGTAAGCCCCGCGATGAGAAATTAGTTTAGTTCCAACAATTACGGCACTCAGAGCTAAACAAGTCATAGATGAAAGTTCAAAACTTTTTTAGGTACAAGGGGTGTTGAGTTGGGATGTTGAGTAACTGATTTCCTTAGTATCGTCCAATGAGGTAGACTCAACAGCTGGATCAATAATACAAGGTGATTAGACACCGCTTAATGGTTTGAAGAGAGGTACACAGTCTTGCTCAGTACTTTGGTATTTCACATGTTATATGGTATGCAATGCATATGGTATGATGCACATGGTGCATACGTATGATGCAAAATGGTGCATATGTATGATGCAAAATGGCGCATCATCTTTTTATAGTTAGAGCAAGAATTAGTACAATAATTCAAACATGGTTAAGAAGCATCTCAAACTTTGCCAAGTACAGATAACTTGGTCAAGAAAAGTGCTAAACAAGGCATGCCACTTTCATGTGGTGACCAAGTTTAAGGAAAATATGTCAAATGTTTGACACAATTGTTGGGAAATACTCCATAATAACTTAACCTAGAATTCTCTATTCTTACGTTGACTTCACTTTCTCTTTTCTCCTGAGGCTTCACAATACCCGTTTAGCGTGAAACACCAGCTACTAGTTCTAGCTCCTAGTCTTGTTCTCTCAAGTCTTGTGATCCTGGCGAGCATTTGTGTGTACGTGGTGAAGACACTAAAACTACATCTTTCTCGATGATGACGGATCTTGTACTTGAACTTTGATTACATAAAAATGTAATTTCCTCTTGCCTCTTGGTAATGGCATACTTCGATGTATAGCCCATGGATTATTAATGCTATGGTTTGCATGGATGCACTCCTCCCCCCTTAAGTTCCAATGTAGGAAATTGAAAACTTAATCCATAATCTTCTTATGGGAAGGTAATGCATAACCATAGCCTTCCAGAGCTATATCACACAGCCTTTGATAACAAGGTATACCTGAAGTTATGGTCCAACAACAGCAAGGTACAGAAACTGAACCATCTTCTGTACAATGGTTTAAATCCTAATTCAATGTTTAAACTGTTGTGGTAGCGAACAGAAAAGTTAGAGAAGACTTCCATATCTTTCCAACAGGTATTTATTTGCCTTCAACTAAGTTCTAGATCAAAACCTATGAGCTTCTAAAGTTGACATAAATTCTGTAGGAATTTCAGCAGCACCTCCCCTGTAAGTGCTCACTTTGGTCAACCTTTCCATATAGTTAGAAACATGTATGGACCGAACTCATACTTACAAAGTCAAAACATGATTCATAGGCTTTCTAGAATTGTAAGATTTCACCTTTTTCAATTCTTACACCGGAAGTCATAAGCAAAATCCAAATCAGTATAGAAACTATGCACAGACTTTGATAGTCCGGTCAGTTTCACTTGTACTGCGAATTTCACCTCTTTACAGGAGTATTCTGTCCTGGGGTTGAACAGAAAAATTGTAAATAACTTTCCAAGCTCCCCAAACATGTATTTATATGATCTATTGGCATTCCTGTATCAAAAGATATGATGGTTCAAAGTTACAGAATTTCTGGCAGGATTTTGACAGCACCCCCCCAGAGGTACCTAGTCTCAATCCACAATTCCAATTAATTCTGCTCCAGTTTTGGCAAAACTTTGAATTACAAAGTTGTAGCATATCTCATGCCCTTTCCAAAGGTGTCTTACCTGACCCTTAGGAATTTTTCTTCAGAACGTTATGGTCGAAATACAGAAAATTCCAGAGAGCATTTGGTCTGCCCTGTTTTTGGACAGTACCTACTCATCTGAGATTTTCATCCCTTTGGAGGGAGATTTTGTTCTTGAAATATACAGAAAAATTGTAGAGGACTTCAAAACCTTTCCAGAATGGTATCACACACCTCCATTGGTTCAACCAATCTGATGTTATGCCCTGTTGAAGGTCAGCAAAATTTCTGCCGAAAACAGGGGAGATTATTCCTAAGCTTTTGAAATTGAACCTATACTCCCAATTGACTCTTAGTTCAATATAGGAGTTTACTAACCTCTAAATGAAATCCTAAACTTCATTTCGACACTTTTCTTAGAAAATAAACTTTTATGCAATCAGTACTACGTTTCCTCACCAAAGAAAAATCCTAAACCGGTATTCCGGCATATACGTATCAAATGGTGGAACTTAAGTCGTCACTCACAAACGGTTTCTACACGTCATGCTCTAACGTGGTTAATGTACCTGCAGAAGAACACACAATAATGATGCACACAAAGGTTTTAACATTGCAGGCAGTTCCATATCATAGTAAAAACATACGGTTCGTATCATTGCCATACGGATCGTCCTTGAGTCAAGCCACATCTCAAGGTACATGGTCGTGTTTCCACACCACACGACGGGGAACCCGAGTAGAGCGTGAACGGGTCGTCACGGTTGGGAATTTTATCAACCCAACGGATATCACCTACTGCCTCATGACCGTTGAGGCACGCCGATGGCGAGCGCTGCGTATGGCCCTTTGAACATTGAACATTCAAGAGTTGCATACTATCGTGTTGCTTACCACACGATGGGGTATTCTCACTTTTGCCTAAAGCACGCTGGAGATCAGCGTTTTCATATGCTCTCAGAACCATTAAGAGGTTCAGAGACTCATATTCACTACCGTGCCAAGCCACGGTATAGCCTTCCACACTATTACTCGTATGGCGAGTTACCGCAATTGATCCGCCTGCGGTGGCGTACCTTACCTCTTACCTGATGTTGGAGCGTCGTTACAGAATGTATAACACATAAGTTAGCTTTTCCACCTTAGTAATTACCACTATAATAGACCTTATGTGGGCTTAATGACTAATCCTCACTCGACTACATCTAAGTTTTCAAAATAAGCTCTTTTCGAGCGTGTTATTTCCAATGCGGCTCTGATACCACGTCTGTGGGGACCACCCCGTGGTTCACCCACTCCAAGATCGCATAGGGTGGTGCCGTGCGATGCGGCACCCAACAGCACACACAAAAAGAATAAAGAACAACATATAAATTTTTATTTGATATAAAACAGCGGAAATCTTTTTACAAAACCTAATTAACAGCGGAAGTTATATACATAGTTGCTCTCAAACCCTAACTAAGCAAAAGTGCAGCCGTCCAGCCCGGGGACGCTACACACTAGCAGCATGGAACCGGAGATCACGGCGGCGTGCATGGCTCCAGCTGGGCCGTGTACCCTGACGGGGGCATCGCCTCGTCCTCGGAACCTTCCTCATAACTCTCACCTGCACACAGCTCAAATATTGCAACCGTGAGCACGAAGGCTCAGCAAGTCTTAACCGTCAACCCTAGGCATGGAACTCTACGTGCAAGGATATGTAAGATGGAAAAAAGAATTTGCAATAAAGACACGCCTATAAGTTGATCCTTACTTTCAGTTTTATAGCAGCAGGTTCATGTGCCTTAGGCAGCCCTCACATCGGAAGTCCACAATCAAACAAGAAACGCTTTCCTCCGATGAAGATGCCCAAAGTGGAATATAAACTTAATTAGCTCTATATCTACAGCAATCAAGGTATTCAAGACATTAAGATCAATACAGCATTTTCAGTTGGCTTATTTCACTTCTTACTACGTCACAGCGTAGTGAACAAGCGGGTACTCAAATAACCGTGAGGGACGGTGATTGCAATCAAGACACACCCGGATAACACGTTGCATACACCCACTTTCAGAAGCGTGATTCCACACCCCTTCCTACTCTGTTGTATGCAACAACCTTTCAAAGGCAACCCAAATGCCGAACCGGTCCATCCGTAACCGGTAGGAGGTCCCCGCGTGGAGCGTGACTGTGCCCACCGGCGGATTTACACCTTGCTACCCTCAACCCGCTCCTATTTACGGTTGGGTAAGCCTCGACACCCAGGTTAACCAATTACATCGGTTTCCTGGTTCCCATATGCCAGTATGCATCCGGTACTGTTCGATACTTGTCCAGCAGGGCCGCACACGGACGGTCCTCAACCGACACCAACAGGGCTAAGCACGTGAGACCTCTGCTCACTGCATCCTATCCCCCCTGCTGGGTCTCATTTTCAGAACTTAATCCATTATCTACCTCTTTTTGTTCCCGTGTGATAAGTACTATCTCGCGAGTAGCTTCCAACTACTCGTCTTCTATCGGGATCCTATACATTAGCATGGCATTCTCTACTCGCCGAGCTTGTAAACTACCCAACCCACCATAGGATTTTAAGAGGCTATGCTAGTGGGGTTTCAATCACCCTAACTCTAATACAAACATTCAACCTAGACATAAATGATACAAATGAAAACTTTATAAAAGGTAGTTAAGTGCAAACCGGGGCTTGCCTGGTTGCGAGTTAAACGGAAAGTCAGCTACTGGTGGGAGGACGTCCAACGGCTCCGGCGTATCCTCAACTTCGGTCACTATTATGAAATGTAATAAAATACATGTATAAGTATTAAGGATTTATAAGAATTGGACTTCTACTCATAGCTACTGCTATTTAAAATCCTTAATTGGCTTTGGGATTTTTACAGTGGTACTAGACTCTCTAAGGATGATTTGAGCCAAATTTGGAGATATGTCATTGCACAATGTAGTATTTAAAATTCCTACAAGTACAATGCTTCTCTAAATTTTGAGCCCAAATCAGGAGCTTTGACATAGCTAATGGTGGAAGATCTGATTAGGGTAAGTCTCCATGGTTCTAAAAAAATTTGTTTCACCATTTTTGGAGCTACCATCAGAGAGATATGAATTTTTGAAGTGTGGACAGGAGTGCTGAACAATTTCTGTTTAAATTTGAATTTCCAAATAAAGGCTGAACTTTGGAAGGTAATTGGACCTAGCAAATGAACTCCAATGAAGCTCAAATATTTACTGGAGATCAGTAATGTCATTAGGAACTTCCTGGCCAAATTTGAAGAAATTCCATAACAGAGATATTCTGGACAAAATTCCCAAAGATTTAACTTTGATGAATCTTGGAGAAATATCCAGAGATATTCAGATCAATTTCTTTGCATTTATGCAAAGTACTGACTGAGAGAAATCCAACAAAATTTGTTTCACAAATTTTGGACATCCCTACAGAAAGTTATGGAGGTATAAAGGTTGAACCATTTTCTGGAAATCAATTCTATGATTTTTAGCTAATTTATTTAATCCTGAGATAACCTACTGATTAAGCCCTCCAAATAAACTCCAAAAATCCTAAAATTTTTACTGGAGGTCAGGCACTATGAAAAGGACTAGCTGCCCAAATTTCGAAATATTTCATAAAGAATTGCTCCTGTAATAAATCCCTAAAGGATTTACTAAAAACAATTCTACAGAAATTCCTGTGCAATTTCGTAGCATGCAATTTGTTCCTATGTAAAGTACTCCTCCTAAGGATTCAGAAAAAAATTGTCTCACCCTTTTTGGAGCTGTCTACACAAAGTTATGGATTTTTGAAACTTGACTAGCTCTCTGTTTAAAATCTACACAGAGACTTAACAGGGGGCCCACTGGTCAGGTCCTTCTTCAACCTCCCGCCAGAGGCGCGCGTGCACACCAGTTCATATCGTGGCATGGCTCGTTCTCCCTCATTTCTCCACCAAATTAGCTCTGGTTTCGCCCTACATGCTCCTGGGAACATGGCGCAGCTGCCGGGCAAGGTTTCCACGCATGAAAACGGCCGAAAAAAGGCCGGCACCGGTGGGGCGGCTCGGGAGCTCGGCATCAACGCGTTCTGGCGTGTCCGGAGCTTCTCCCGGCGAGCTACCTTGTCCTAAAGCATCACCATTGATCGGGGAACATGGAACGCAGGCTAAAACTTGCAGCAAATGGCCGGAACATAGGGTTCACCGGAGGACTGACCCGTTTTTGCCTCCGCCAGCGATTTCTCGTCGCCCGGGGCGTGGGATGGCTGGTTTAACCCGTGCTTTGGCGTGGGAGGGCGCTAGGGTCACTAGTTTCTGTGGCTTGAATTGTAGAACCGATGATCATCCACGTTGGACGAATTTCCAGTTTTTGTGTGGGTCGGTTCTTCACGTGTACCGGCGCCAAAACTCAAATTACTGCTAGCCGGCGATGGGTCAGGGCAAGGGGACTGCAGTAGCATGATCTACACACCTTGGCGCACCTTAGGGAGGTGCTGGACGTGCGGGAGAGGCGTTGGAGCGGCCGGAAGACGAGGTGCAGCGAGGTACAGCGTGCTCTGTGTTCTCCCGGTGAAGAACAGCTTGGGCACTGCCAGGGGAGGCCGGGGACGAGCTGAGGAGTAGTGGATGACGTCCAGTGGAGGTCGGCGCAGCTCCTAGGCGGTTCATCTGGGCGCCACAGTGGCTGGAGGCCGAGCAGCAACGGCGACAGAGGTGGCGTGCGGCGTTGCTTTCCTGAGCGCTCGAGCAGAGGCTGTGGACGTCGGGTGAACGTGTGCACAGGGATATTTGCTGGTGCCTCACGATCTTTAGGGAGCAGCTGATGAATCACCAAAGGAACCGACTCCGGGAGCACAGCACACACAGCTCGGTGGCGTCTGCACGCTCGGTGTCAAGCGCACACAGAAGACAATTCGGGTGTTGCCTCTGTGTCACTGACCTGCGGGTCCCGCTGAAGTTTTTCCCCCTCTCAAACAACAGTGGCTCCATACATCAAATTCAGAAGTTCGCAGCAATTTTTACAAACCAAATTTAATTACTGTGGAGTTAACCCTGTGTTGTATTCAAAAATTTAAATTTGGCGCCTCGGTTCAGTTCCTGTGCGAGGGAAAAATAATGCCCGGGGTTGTTGTTTTTGTGAGCAAAAGATCGCACCGGGAGGTACTCAATCCCACGAGTTGGTCGCCAGTGCGATGAAAACAGCGAGGAGGTGGCCTACGCTTGCAGCTCGGTTGGTGAGTGAGAGGATCACGCCGTGAGCTGTTGAAGCCACGAGCAGGTCGCCAGCTCGATGCAGGAAGCTGGAGGTGGCTGCCCTCGGTGGCACTCTGAGGAGGCTCGGTTGGTGTTCGACACCGAACAGAGAAAGACTTCGGGAGCAAGTTAAAGCAGCCCAATGACATGTGGGGTCTACCCCCTTACTCCTCTTCTTATCCTCCAAATGTTTCCAAAAGGTCTTTATTCCAGTAAATCCCCTCAATCTGATATTTCGGCGGTTTAAACGTGGGCTGAAGCTTGAATAAACCGAATTCAGTGTGAAGTTCACTTTCAATTTTGAATAAAGCTCACATCTGGAAATGGTCATATTTGACTCCTTTTTAGCCCACCCTGAAATCAGAATGTGGCCACCCTGACTCTCCTCGCATTCAAAAATTCGAGGATACATGTGTGCTCCAAATTTTTGGCAGCAACTTGAGGGGTACAATTGAGTTCAAATCTGAATTTAAACTCCCCCTTATATGTGAGAACTTTACACATGGTGTTTAATCCAACTTGGCTAAACACCTTCCAATGAATGTCAGAGCTCGTTTGGTTGGACACCCATGTGCATCATCACGTGTACAAAAATTTTTTGTAAGTCCCATTTTCATGCATTCCAACACAAATGGGAATCAACGTTCACTTTATTGACTTTGCATTTTTGGGACTTTTACAAAATCAATCGAAGATAAGTTGTTAAGATTCAAAAATAATTTGAATAGGACTCTTATTCAAATTCCGATCAGAGTAGGACTCTTCGTTTACCTCTTATAAATAGAACTCAAAACAACCCATTGGTTGTAACATCTTTTTTAAGCCGACAACTTAGAAGCCCTAGCCCCCAAACTCGCCGAGCAGACCCCTTCGCCAGAGTTTGACCACCGGAGAGACCGCCGATGAAGCCCAGACACGATCGCCGCTGCCGGAAGAGAGCCCTGATGATTTGTTTTGCTAGGAGGGAGGACCTGAAGGAAGCAAGGTCGGTTTCCAATACCACCTTACGACATCATCTCATTTTCTTTGCATCTATTCTTCGATCCCTTCGAACAGAATCTTTTTCATGGACGGATCACGTGTTGATCGGTCTGATCTAGATCTTGAGTCCAGATCGTCGCCACGTCCACATCTGATCTCTACACCTCTGTTCATCATGAAACCCCATGCAAGCCATGCAAACATGCAAGAACACGTACAAACCGATCTAATAAAAACTGCATCATAGGATTAGCATGCATATGCATCATTGCATCTTGAGTAAAGTTTGTGCATGATAATTGATTGTTGTGAATCTTGTATATGCGTGATCGTAATTAGAAGAACAAGCTCAGCGAGCTATCTACGAAGGACTACAACACCCAGATTTCGAGATCCCAGAGCAACAAAAGCCACAAAAACAAGGCAAGTGCCCCTTGACCATATTGATCCCATGTTTTTGAAAGCTGTTTTGTTTGCGAAAAGGTGTGTGTGCTTGAGTCAACTCGATGGGAAACCCTTTTATAGGAGCTTACTAGTTTTGTTAACCACCCTTGTTGCCAGAAAAGTTTATGAGTCGGGTATGGTCGTTTTTACTTTTTGCTTCGCTGAGTCCACAGGATTATGGGAAGCGAGATAGAAGTGTCTAGCTACTGCACTCATAATGATAATGAAAACTTGATGAACATGAATCGGAGGGAGATCTAGGCAAGCTTGGTTTGTGGATGAGGTAGAACGAGATGGTGGTTTACTTGCCGTAGATCTAAGACCGGTTCATGCGAGCCATGCTAGGAAAACAGCGCCACCACAAGGCCAAGTATGGGTGCAGCTTAGATGACTAATTAGGTAAGTTGCTAGATTGTTATGGACCGTGGAAGGCGCGGGGAATGGGAGTCGAGTGAGGACTGCCCTGGGAACTGCCTGGCACAAGAGGGGCCCGTACGTGGGAGAATTGGAGATTCTAGCCTGCTGGTGAAACCTTAGTGAGTCTATACATCTAGTAGCCCCTTTGTAAAGGCTATTTTGTGATCTCTTGGCTATACACCGACGGTTGTGTACTGGCATAATGTAGGTTCTGCAGTCGCCGACGGGTAACGAAATCACAAACTTGTGGGTAAAGTGGTGCCACCTCTACAGAATGTAAAACTATCATGATAGCCGAGCTTACGGTCACAAGCGCCTGGACAACTCCCATGATTAAATGAGATGGTTATTGGATGGTATTTGGTTTGGTTATTGGTTTGGTGATGGTTTGGTCTTTGGATTTGGTTTTCGGGACTGTTGAGTCCGGGTAATGAGATTTGTTGCATGACTGTTGAGCCATGGCAATGAGCATTGGTCTCGGTACGGGACGGAATTGAATCTGAGATGAGATGGTAGTGAATACAAAGATGTTATTCATGAGCATGTGAAAAGTTGAGCAATATAAATGTCTGGTTGAGACATGAAAAGTGGTGAATCATGATGGAGGTATGTTGATGTTTAAATACATGTTGGGATTACATTCACTTAAAGCTAGTTGCTATTTTACCATGTTTTGTGAAATAAACTTTTCTTTCTGCAATGAGCCTTTTTATACCTACCTTGTTGTAAGCTACATGTCATACTTTCCGCACTTGTTGAGTACGTCATGTACTCACCCTTGCATTATCGTACATCATCAGCAACATAAGACGAGTACTATGAAGACCAAGTGGAGTATTAGGCGTGTAATCTGCCCTCAACCTTGCCTGTGGAGTAGAGATGGAGCCGCTGCAGCTGTTGCTTAGTTTGCTTTCGCTATAGTTTAGAAGACTTCCGCTGCTAGAATAAGACTTCCACTGCTAAGATAAGACTTCCGCTGCTAGAATGATATTGAGACTCATAAAACATTGTAATAAAACCTTATTCATTCATGGTTATATATATTCTGAGTTCAGTTTGTGGATTATATGTGTATGTGTGATGAACATCCTGGGCACACATATGCATCAGTCTCAGTTCCGAGAGGTTCACTCTAAGAACAGGGGCGTCACACGGAGCTCACCCCAGCGGAGGGGGTGAGGTCCGGCACCGCTGGACACGTGGCGCTCTCAGAGCTCACCCCTGCGGAGGGGGTGAGGTCTGGCACTGCAGGCTACGTGGCAGGCCTGGGGCTCGCCTCTGAGGAGAAGGGAGGCCTGGCCCGCTGGACACGTGGCGCCCTCGGAGCTCACCCCTACGGAGAGGGTGAGGCCCGGCGCTGCTGGCCACATGGCGCCCTCGGAGCTCACCTCTGAGGAGAAGGGAGGTCCGGCCCCGCTGGACACGTGGCGCCCTCGGAGCTCGCCTCTGAGGAGAAGGGAGGTCTGGCCCCGCTGGACACGTGGCGCCCTCAGAGCTCGCCTCTGAGGAGAGGGGAGGCCTGGTACTGCTAGACACGTGGCGCCCTCGGAGCTCGCCTCTGAGGAGAGGGGAGGCCCGGCCCAGCTGGACACGTGGCGCCTTTGGAGCTCGCCTCTGAGGAGAAGCGAGGTCTAGCCCCGCTGGACACATGGCGCCTTCGGAGATCATCCCTGCAGAGGGGGTTTTTTCTCCTGTGCACGGGGGTACCTGATACTGAGGGTACCGACACAATTTCCGCGAATTTTCCACATGCCCCAAGGCTGCCGCACATAACTGAAATGATAAGTTTGTTAAGATCCAAAACAAATTGAATAGGACTCTTATTGAGCTCCAATTGGAGTAGGACTCCCCCCCTTATAAACAGAACCCAAAACCCCCCTTGGCCGCAACCACTATCCTTTTTCCCCTCCCAAGTTAACGACTTGGAGGCCCTAGCCCCCAACTCGCCGAGTTGGACACACACACCCCCCTCGCCGGAGTTCAGTCACCGGTGAGCCCGCTGACGAGCCCCGTCACGCCTCGCCGTCACCGGAAAAGATCTGACGATCATAAGGGAAGTGAGGTAGGTCTTCGTTACCCATCTTACGACGATGTCGCTGTTTCTACACATTCGTTTTTCTTCGCTCCCTTCGAACAAAAACATTTTCGTGTGGACAGATCACGTTTTGATCGTTTTTTGACGGTGGAATTGATCTAGATCTTGAGTCAAGATCATCACCACATCCACACTTGATCCCAACACCCTTGTTCAGAATAAAACCCCATGAAAGCCCATTAAAACATGCAAGAACACGTACAAACTGGTTTAATAAAACAGCACCATAGGATTTGCATTCATCTACACCATTGCATCTTGAGTAGAGTTGTGCATGATGTTTGATTGCTGTAAATTTTGTATGTACATGGTCGTGAGTAGAAGGATAAGCTCAGGAAGCCATCTACGAAGAACTACAGCACCAAGACTTTGAGACGCTTGAGCAACAAGAGCCATAGGAGCAAAGCAAGTGCCCCTTGACCATATTGATCCCATGTTTTGAAACTGTTTTGTTTGCGAAAACTCGTATGCTTGAGTTAACTTGATGGGACACCCTTTTGTAGGAGTTTACTAGTTTTGTTAGCCATCCTTGTCGCCGGGAAAGTTGATGAGTCGGGTATGGTCCTTTTTCCTTTTTGCTTCGCTTAATCTACGGGATACGGGAATCTGAATTAAAACAAGTCTAGCTACTGCACTCATTTGAATAAATATGATGAGAACTTGATGATGTTAGTGAGCACGGAATCGGGGGAGATATAGGAAAGATTGGTTCGTGGATGTTGTTGAATGAGATGGTGGTTTACTTGCTTTAGATCTAAGGACCGGTTCATGCCAGCACATGCCAGGAAAACAGTGCCACCACAAGGCCAAATATGGGTGCGGCTTATCAGACTAATTAGGTGTGTTGCTAGCTTGTTATGGACGGCGGATGGCACAGGGAATGGGAGTCGAGAGGGACTGCCCTGGGAACTCCATGGCACAAGAGGGGGACCGTGGGTGGGAGAATAGTGATTCGAGCCTGCCGGTAAAACCTCAGTTAGTCCATACATCTAGTAGCCCCTTTGTAAAGGCTATTTTGTGATCTCTTGGCCATACACGACAGTTGTGTACTGGTATAATGGAGGTTTTGCAGTCACCGACGGGTGACGAAGGTAAAGTGGTGCCACCTCTGCAGAGTGTAAAACTATCATGATAGCCATGCTTTCGGTCACAAGCACCTGGCCATCTCACATGATTAGAGGGAAAACATGGGATGGATGTTCGGTATGGTTATGGTAAGGTCATTGGGGTTGGTTTTGGGACCTTTTTGAGTCATGAAAATGAGTTTGGTTTTGTGTATATGAATATGAGATGGTTATGAATATTTATGAGCATGAGATGAACTTGAGAAAGGTTAATGGTTGGTTGAGACTTGATAAATGGTGAATCATGATGGAGGAATGTTGCTGTTTTACTTGGTTATATTGGAATAAATATCACTTAGAAATAGTTGTTATTTTTATCATGTTTATGAAATAAAATTTGCTTGCTGCAATTGTGATGCCCTCGATTCTGTAGAACACAGAACCGAGAACTGATGCGTAGTGCCCAGGATGTTCATCACACATACACATATCATCCACAAACTGAATTCAGAATATAATACCACGAATAAACAGGGTTTTATTACAAGGTCTCATGAGTCTTTGACTCATTCTAGCAGCGGAAGTCTTAATCTAGCAGCGGAAGTCTTAATCTAGCAGCGGAAGTCTTTATTATAGCAGCAGAAGTCTTCTAACTTTTGCGGAAGCAACTAAGCAGCAGCAGCAGCTCCATCTCTACTCCATCCCCACAGGCAAGGTTGAGGACAGATTACACGCCTAATCCTCCACGTGGTCTTCATAGTACTCCTCTCCTATTGCTGATGATGAAGTAATAATGCAAATTTGAGTACATGATGTACTCGGCAAGTGTGGGAAAATAGGATATGTAGCTCACAGCAAGGAAGGTATAAAAAGGCTCATTGCAGAAAGCAAAGTTTATTTCTCAAAACACGATAAAAACAGCAACTTAGCTTTAAGTGAATGTAATCCCAACATGTATTTAAACATTAACATACCTCCATTATGATTCATCCCTTTCCATGTGTCAACCAGACATTAATCTTTCTCAACTTTGCTCATGAATACCATCTCGTATTCAGTACCATCTCATGAATACCATCTCGTATTCAGTACCATTTTATCTCATATTCAATTCCGTCTCATTCCGAGACCAAATCTCGTTGCCATGACTCAACAGTCATGCAACCAATTTCATTACCCGGACTCAACAGTCCCGAAAACCAAAACCAAAGACCAAACCATCACCAACCAATAACCAAACCAAAAACCATCCCAAAAACCATCCCAACTAATCATGGAAGTTGGCCAGGCGCTCGTGACCGTAAGCTTGGCTATCATGATAGTTTTAGAACTCTGCAGAGTTTGCACCTCTTTACCCACAAGTTTGTGATTTCGTCACCCGTCGACGACTGCAGAACCTCCATTATACCAGTACATAACCGTCGGTGTATGGCCAAGAGATCACAAAATAGCCTTTACAAAGAGGCTACTAGATGTGTGGACTCACTAAGGTTTCACCGGCAGGCTAGAATCTCTAATTCTCCCACCCATGGGCCCCCTCTTGTGCCATGCAGTTCCCAGGGTAGTCCTCACTCGACTCCCATTCCGCTCGCCTTCCACGGTCCATAACAATTTAGTAACTTACCCAATTACTCAGCTAAGCCGCACCCATACTTGGCCTTGTGGTGGCACTGTTATTCTGGCATGTGCTCGCATGAACCGGTCCTTAGATCTACGACAAGTAACCACCATCTCATTCTACCTCATTCACAAACCCAAGCTTGCCTAGATCTCCCTCCGATTCATGTCCATTAACAATATATGTTTCTCATTATTCTTACGAGTGCAGTTAGCTAGACACATCTATCTCGCTTCCCGTATCCCATGGACTCAGCGAAGCATAAAAGAAAAAACCATACCCGACTCATAAACTTCCCCGGTGACAAGGGTGGCTAACAAAACTAGTAAACTCCTATGAAAGGGTTTCCCATCATGTTGACTCAAGCACACACACCTTTTCGCAGACAAACCAGTTTTCCAAAAACATGGGATCAATATGGTCAAGGGGCACTTGCCTTGTTCTTGCGGTTCCGGTTGCTCAAATTCTTGCTGTTGTAGTCCGTCGTAGGTAGCTCCCTGAGCTTGTCCTTCTATACGCGATCACCCACATACAAGATTCATAGCAATCAATCATCATGCACGAACTCTACTTAAAGATGCAATGATGCATATGCATGCTAATCCTACGGTGCAGTTTAGTTTGTACGTGTTCTTGCATGTTTGCATGCCTTGCATGGGGTTTCATGATGAACAGAGGTGTTCAGATTGTGAGACCTATGTGTGCTGAATACATTGGATTTGACGATAAAAGTTTTGAATACTACCAAAACACCTTTTTAACAAGGTCTGACTCTAGGTCCGAGCTCCTGCAAGGTCCGACGATAGGTCCGACGTAAGGTCCGACTTGCTTTGTCTAGGTCTGACTTATTTTGGCTAGGTCCGACTTGTTTTTGCTAGCTCCGGTGCTAGGTATGACTAGCTTTGTAAAGTTCCATGCTAGGTCTGACTAAGCTTTAGTAAGCTCCGGCGCTAGGTCCGACTAGCTTTGGTAAGCTCCGGTTCAAGGTCTGGTTAGCTTTGGTAAGGTTCGGAGCTTGATTGCGATGGTTCTGCTTTTAACTTGCAATGTTTTGAACTTGCTTTACTCTTATAGAAAGTTTGCTTAGTATTATTTTACTAAGTTTTTGGTGTGTTTTGGTGGTTATAACTGATATCATTTTGCTATGGTTTACAATATGCTTATGTGAGGTGCTCACGTAAGATGTTGTAGTTTCGGAACTAACAAGAGTCAAGTCGAGGACTTGTGCTCGGAAGTATTGGTGGTTTATTCATGTGCAGGTGTTGCTTGAGTTCAAGACAGTGCTGGTGACGGGATCCATTGAACTAGTCTTAGGGAGAAGATGAGGTTCAACAACCAAGTTCGGGAGGAATTGTGGTTGAGTTGATCGGGAGGTTGCGCAGTATGTTTGAATCAAGAACAATGCACATGAAGGTATCTTGGACGTCGTTGGAAGATATTTGCACGTGTGCAAGGAGTGCATGGACGTGGCTGCATGGTTCCAAGGTGTGATGAAGAGATGTGGACATAAAGAATTGGTCGGAAAGGTCCAACCGACTAGGTTATGGACTCAGGCTGCGGTTGAGTCGTGTTTGACTCAAATATGGAAAGTTTTGAGTTGGTTATGATAGGATTTCGTGTGGGTCATGAATTTGAGTTGTTTTAGGAATATTTGGGACGTTACTAAGGTGTTTGGAAGTCTTAAGATTGCTTCTATCTGTGTGTAGAAGAGTCTTGAGCAGTATTGGAAAGTTACAGTTTGAATCCAAGTAGGAGTAGGAGTCCTAGTATTGGGTTGGCCTTAGGGCTGGTTATATAAGCAAGGGAGGCCAAGGCTCGTGGGTACAGGACTTTGGGGCTGTTCCTCTTGTGTTTTGATAAACAAAATTCGTATTCTAAAGGAACTTTTGTGCCTTGTTTGTCCGACTTGTTTCAGACAAGTTTTTCTCGTCGAGTTTCTGTTCAGCACTACCTTGCTTCGGTGGTTTTATCATAACTCGAGTTTTACAGATCCAATTGATGTGATTTTTTTTGGGTTGTCTTCACAACTTGATTATCTATCATCTATGAAAATTTCACGGTCATTGAATTTGTGGTTTCTTATCTACACGAGTTTCTTTGCAGTATTCAGGAACTGTTTTTCTCGCATAGGACAGATTGACCTTTGTTCGATCTTTCGATCGTAACTTGAGTTTCTGTCAGCGGATTTTCATGATTCTTGTTGTGACGTCTTCGTGACTTGATTCTATACAATATATACTAGTTTTTTCACAGTTGAGAACGTTTAGATTAGTTGCACACACGGTTTCTTTAACAGATCGGTTTTCCACAAAGGGGTGTTTTGTTGCTTCCGCTGAAAAGTTTTTACCTACCATTCACCCCCCTCTGGTAGATTTACACGTGTACTTCGATCCTACAATTGGTATCAGAGCCAGGTTGCTCTAATCTTTGTGATTTGCACGTGTTTTGACTAATCATCATGGAGAAATACTCCGCAAACCTTGTGTGTTTAGTGGTATTGATTTTCAGGTTTGGAAAGCACGCATGGAAGCTTTCATCCAGGCGCAAGGCTGTGCAATATTGGAAAAGGTGTACAAGCCTTACGATGTGCCTTCAAACGATCAAGTCACGGCTACAAACAAGAGAGATGTCGACAACAACAACAAGGCTCGGAACTTGATCATACAAGGACTAACTCAGAGCGACTTCGACCGTGTTGCACACCTCCGATCGGCGTACGATGTGTGGAGAGCACTTTGTGACTACCACGAAGGATCCAACACGATCAAGGAGGTAAGACAGGATATGTTCAAGAAAGAATACATGCGCTTTGAGATGCAACCCGGTGAGTCCATTGATGACATCTTTGCTCGCTTTAATAAAATTCTCACCAACTTGCATAGCGTCAATGTTAATTTTTCAGATGCTGAAAATGCTAGGCAATTACTAAGTGTATTAGACATGTCTATTTGGGAGATGAAAGTAACACCCATACGTGAATCCACTGCCATGAGTACTCTTACATTAGATGTGCTTTATTCTAAGCTAAAAACTCATGAAATTGACATTATATCACGTAAGAACCCAAATAAGACTATTGCATTTGTCTCACAACGTGATATGCCTAGCTCCGGCCAATCATCTAGCAATACACTTGCTTTGCTGTGTTCACTAACCCTGGAACAGATTGAGGAGTTTCCAGAGGAGGAGCTAGTACTTCTTTCTACTAGGTTTTCAAAAGCATTGAAAAATGTGAGAACTAGAAGGAGAGGAAGCTTCAGACCTCAACGATGCTTTGAATGTGGTAAGACAGAACACTTTCGTACAGATTGCCCTAACCTTTCAGGTCCTTCTAACCGTGATGAAAAGCAGAATAAAGTCAAGTCCTCTTTTGGCAACACCAACAAGAAAAAGAAGGGTTTTACAGGACGCAAACTGATAAACAGTTTCATCACCGCACTTCAAGAACTTGGCTCGAGTGATGTAGACATTGGAAATGATGAAGATGAAGATGATCTGGCGAACTTGTGCTTCATGGTGGGCAAATCAAAATCAAGTATGGAGGATGCAGAACACAACAGTGACAACGAAGAGGTATGTCCTACTTGCGAGGAAATGTGTGATGCTATTTCTCGTGCCACTATTATTGTTAAGAAAAAGGACAAAAAGCTTAGGGACAATGCTGTTAAAATTGTGTCACTAGAATCTGAAATTAATCGTTTAAAATCCTTGATTCCTAGTGATGATTCTTGTTCCTCATGTGATTTAATATATGAACAATTGTCCTCTTTAAGAAGTGCACACACCTCCACACTTGATAAACTTGAACTTAAAATCGAAAAGAACAAAAAGCTTGCTGCACTTAATGATAAAAACTTGAAAGATGCTTGTTGTTCTACAATTGATTTACATTGTTCTACTTGCGATGATCTTGATAAGAAACTACAGGATGCTATGAAAGAAATTTCTATATTGAACAATGCCCTACGTTCTCATGAAGTTAAATATTGTTTCAATTGCAAATTGAAAAGAAAAACTTCATGTGAAAATTGCCTTGATCTATCAAATAAACTTGATAACATGCATAGGACATTAGATCGGTTTTGTAATGAGAATAAGAACCTAAACTTGCTGCTGAATTCTTCCAAGTCTTGCAATGATAAAACTGGTTTAGGTTATGATTCACATGCTCATGCTAAGGAACATCCACCTAAAATTGTAAAATCATTAGGAAGTGGTTTGATTCAAACAGTTCCTAAACAAAAAGAAGTGGTTTTTAAATCTGCAGGAGTGTTGTCACATTCAGGTTCAAATAAGCATACTGCATGCTCATCTAGACATGAACACAAAATTAAATTTCATTGTACCTATTGTGGTAGAGATGGTCATGTCATAGATTTTTGTTATAGACTAGCTAAACAACATAAAAAGGAAAGAATGCAACCTAGATCTTATAACTCTCATGCAAAATTTGCTGCACATACTAAACCGAATGTCACGAACATGCAACCTGCTGTTATGAGTCAGAAATATTCAAAGTTTACCTCCTGAGCTTCAGTTTTTGTCTCCGGAGCTTCAGTTTTTGCCTCCGGACCTTCTGCTTTTGCCTCCGGAGCTACTGATTTTCGTGCTACACAAGTAACACCTCATAGGTCAGTAGTTAAGAACAAAAAATCTCAAACTTTGACTCATCAACCTGCTGTTTTATCTCAGCTTTCGCATGTTATTCCTGCTGGACGTCGTGTGACTCAGTACTGGATTCCTAAATGCCTTTTAACTAACCCCAGTATTGAGTCATCGACGTATTGTGCTTCTATGTAGGTTACACGCTTGAGGAAGGAGAACATTTGGATCGTGGATTCAGGTTGCTCACGCCACATGACCGGTAACAAAGAATGGTTCTCCTCTCTCTCTTTTGTGTCACGTGTAGAGAATGTTACTTTTGCTGATAATTCTTCAACTCCTATAATTGCTAAGGGTTCAGTTAGAGTAAATTATCACTACACTTTGAAGGATGTGGCACTTGTCAAAAATTTGAAATACAACTTGCTTTCTGTTTCACAATTGCTAGATGAAAATCTGGAAATTGTTTTCAATAAATACTGCTGCAAAGTTGTAGGTTCAGATATTGAGCTTATCTTTAACATGTCTCGGTTTGGAAGAGTTTTAAAGCTGATTTCGATATGTCTTCCTCTAAGCATAGATGTCTAGTTGCAGATGATTCCAAATATTTATATTTTTGGCATCGTAGACTTGGTCACGTAGGCTTTGATCATCTCATGCGTGTTAGTGCTCTTGATCGCATACATTGGCTGCCTAAGCGTAAAGGGGACAAAGAAATTGTGTGCTCTTCTTTTAGACATGCTAAGATGGTTGCAGGTTCACATGCTCCTCTCACAATGACCATGACAACTGAACCAGGTCAACTTTTACACCTTGACACCATAGGACCTTCACGTGTTCAATCCTTCGGAGGTAAATGGTATGTTCTTGTGATTGTTGATGACTATTCAAGATACTCTTGGGTTTACTTTATGGCATCTAAGAATTAAGCTTTCACTCACTTTAGAACTTTATGTCTTAGATTATCAATTGATCACCCAGGGTCTTTAAGAGCAATTAGAGGTGATAATGGAACCGAATTTAAAAATCAATCGTTTGATCACTTTTGTGCTGAAAATGCAATAGATCATCACTTTTCTTCATCATATGTATCTCAACAAAACGGTGTTGTAGAGAGAAAGAACAGAACCTTAGTTGAGATGGCTAGGACTATGCTTGATGAATATCAAACTCCTAGGAAATTTGGGGCTGATGCAATTGCAACCGCTTGTTATGTCTCAAATCATGTTTTCTTGCGTGCTAAGCTAGGTAAAACACCATATGAGCTCAGGTTTGGACATAGGCCTAGTGTCACACACTTTAGGGTCTTTGGTTGCAAATGCTTTGTTAAGAAACATGGTTATCTTGATAAATTTGAAGCTATATCTGTTGATGGCATGTTTCTTGGTTATCCATCTCATACTAGAGGCTACCGTGTGCTTTTACTTGATACTAACAAAATTGTGGAGACTTGTGAGGATTCTTTTGATGAAGCTAGCCCAGGTACTAGTTCAAATATTGCAGGTCCGGATCCATATCTGCAGGGGGAGAGTATTTTTATTCAAGAAGAGGAAGAAGTGGTGCTGCTGCCCGAAAATTCAGCAGCTAATGACATTGTTCCAGCTCCTGATCTTGATTCACAGCCAGCACCGACGACCACCATTGCTGGTCCACATCCTCCTCACGTCACAAGCTCATCTATTTGTGATGAACATGAAGAAGAAGCTTGTGAAGTGTCCACTCCCCTCCGGATTCTCAAAAGTCATCCTCCACAACAAATTATTGGAAGCTTGCATGGACGAGTTACAAGATCCCGGTTTTTCGACCCCAATTCTCATGCCCATTCTGCTTTTGTTGCTTCTTTTGAACCCAAAGATATATCACACGCACTCACTAATGAATCTTGGATTATTGCCATGCAAGAAGAGTTAGAAAATTTTGAAAGAAATAATGTTTGGAAACTTGTACCTCCACCTCAAGGTCACACTTTAATTGGAACTAAATGGGTGTTTAAAAATAAACAAAGTGAGGATGGGGTTGTGGTTAGGAATAAGGCCAGGTTGGTTGCTCAAGGTTTCACACAAGTTGAAGGTCTAGATTTTGATGAAACTTTTGCTCCTGTTGCTAGATTAGAAGTCATAAGAATTTTGTTAGCTTTTGTTACATCTAAAGGTTTTAAGCTATATCATATGGATGTTAAAAGTGCTTTTCTTAATGGCTACATAGATGAGGAGGTTTATGTCAAACAACCACCTGGTTTTGTAAATCCAAATTTTCCTAATCATGTTTACAAACTGTCCAAAGCCTTGTACGGTCTCAAACAAGCCCCTAGAGCATGGTATGATAGGTTAAAAACATTCTTACTTGAAAAGGGGTTTACCATGGGCAAAGTTGATAAAACTCTTTTTGTGCTTAAGCATGGCAATGACTCATTATTCGTGCAAGTGTATGTGGATGATATTATCTTTTGTTGTGCTTCTCATGATCTTGTGTCCAAGTTTTCAGCTATGATGAGTTCAGAATTTGAGATGAGTATGATGGGAGAACTCACGTACTTTGTGGGGCTGCAAATCAAGCAAACCAAGGAGGGTACCTTTGTGCATCAAACAAAGTATACAAAAGACCTCCTAAGGCGCTTCAACATGGACAAAAGCAAACCTCTTCGGACACCAATGGGAACAGCAACAACACTTGAACTTGATGAAGATTGTGATCCCGTTGACCAAAAAGAATATAGAAGCATGATCGGACCACTTTTGTATCTCATGGCATCAAGACCGGACATACAATTCAGCGTATGTCTTTGTGCACGGTTTCAAGCCTCCCCACGTGCTTCACATCGTCAAGCCGTCAAAGGGATTCTCAGGTACTTATATGGAACTCAAGAATTTGGCATTTTTCTTCCTTCTTCCTCAACCGTTACATTGAAAGCTTTTTCCGATGCTGATTTTGGTGGTTATAGGATTGATAGGAAAAGTACTTCTGGTGCTTGTCATTTTCTTGGTAATTCACTTGTTGCCTAGTCCTCTAGAAAACAAAGTTCAGTTGCACAATCCACAGCCGAATCTGAATATGTAGTTGCTGCTAGTGCTTGCTCACAAATTCTTTGGATTGTTCAAACACTTAAGGACTATGGGGTTGATCTAGATAGTGTTCCACTATTTTGTGATAACACTAGTGCCATTTGCATTGCTAAAAACCCCGTGCAACATTCGAGAACTAAGCACATTGACATTAGGTAACACTTTCTCCATGATAATGTCGAAAAAGGGAACATTGTGCTTCACCATGTAGATACCGAACAACAATTGGCTGACATTTTTATAAAACCTTTGGATTTCACTCGTTTTTGTTACATTCGTAGTGAAATAGGGGTTATGCATCCTCATGGCTTAAATTGAGGGAGAATTTTGAAACTTGGGAAGTCTATGTGTGAATCTGAAATTAAAATAATATGAGCATAGTATTTCATGCATATATGACTTTGTGGTTCTTTTTCATGCTGAAAGTTCTTACTACATTACTCGTGTTATACATTTTGTAGTTTTTACCATGTCTAGTAATTGGAATAATTACATACACTAAATCTGGTCATGGTCAAACTTTCTTGCTGTTTTGAACTTGTTGCATGCTCACAAGTGCTTTTAATCATAAAGAATTAATCAAGTAATCAACTCACATGTTAAGTTTTTATGTTCAAATAAAAAAATGAGAAAAGATTAAGAGAATATGCATGCATCGCACTTCTTTTGATATGGCTTATCATTGCACTTAGATATGAACTTGAAAAGAGTTGTGTATGACTAAAACCATGTCCTTAAGCTTCTGACTATCAAATGACATAGGCTTGGCTTGGTTGGTTAGAATAAGGCTGATGCTTCATATAATCTCTTGCAAATGTCATAAGATCAAAATTTGTGCTTTAAATGATAAATAACATGCAGCAACAAGTGTCATGCTTTCAGGTCTTAAAATAGTTAATTTTGTGAGATCATGACTTGCTTAAATTGAAAATTACACTTGATCTCTAGCATGGCTTACACTACTTTATGTATCTCATTGATGTGATAGTGTAAGTTACTTGATAGTATGATTTGGATGAGCTTTGTTTTATATGTATATGTTATAATGTGCTCATAGCAAATTAAAATTTCTCTTTTGTACCTTGCTGAATACATTGTCAAAGGGGGAGAAAATGATCACACATTGCACACATTCACAAGTGTTTTGGCACGATTCTTCTCAGGGGTAGAATTTTTGATATTTTTGTTTTTCTTCTCATTTTCTTTCTGATTTACAAAGGGGGGGAATTGTTTTCAAAACTTTTCATGTGAATAAGCCAATGTTTGAATTTTAAGTGGTGTTGCCAATGATTCATCAAGGGGGAGATTGTGAGACCTATGTGTGCTGAATACATTGGCTTTGATGATAAAAGTTTTGAATACTACCAAAACACCTTTTTAACAAGGTCCGACTCTAGGTCCGAGCTCCTGCAAGGTCCGACGATAGGTCCGACGTAAGGTCCGACTTGCTTTGTCTAGGTCTGACTTATTTTGGCTAGGTCCGACTTGTTTTTGCTAGCTCCGGTGCTAGGTCCGACTAGCTTTGGTAAGTTCCGTGCTAGGTCCAACTAAGCTTTAGTAAGCTCCGACGCTAGGTCCGACTAGCTTTGGTAAGCTCCGGTTCAAGGTCCGGTTAGCTTTGGTAAGGTTCGGAGCTTGATTGCAATGGTTCTGCTTTTAACTTGCAATGTTTCGAACTTGCTTTACTCTTATGGAAAGTTTGCTTAGTATTATTTTACTAAGTTTTTGTTATGTTTTGGTGGTTACGGCTGATATCATTTTGCTATGGTTTAAAACATGCTTATGTGAGGTGCTCACGTAAGATGTTGTAGTTTCGGAACTAACGAGAGTCAAGTCGAGGACTTGTGCTCGGAAGTATTGGTTGTTTATTCATGTGTAGGTGTTGCTTGAGTTCAAGACATGGCTGGTGACGGGATCCATTGAACTAGTCTTAGGAAGAAGATGAGGTTCAACAACCAAGTTCGGGAGGAATTATGGTTGATCGGGAGGTTGCGCAGTATGTTTGAATCAAGAACAATGCATATGAAGGTATCTTGGACGTGGCTGCATGGTTCCATGGCGTGATGAAGAGATGTGGACGTAAAGAATTGGTCAGAAAGGTCCAACCGACTAGGTTATGAACTCAGGCTGCGGCTGAGTCGTGTTTGACTCAAATATGGAAAGTTTTGAGTTGGTTATAATAGGATTTCGTGTGGGTCACGAATTTGAGTTGCTTTAGGAATATTTGGGACGTTACTAAGTTGTTTGGAAGTCTTAAGATTGCTTCTATCTGGGTGTAGAAGAGTCTTGAGCAGTATTGGAAAGTTACAGTTTGAATCCAAGTAGGAGTAGGAGTCCTAGTTTGAATTGGGTTGGCCTTAGGGCTGGTTATATGACCAAGGGAGGACAAGGCTCGTGGGTACACGACTTTGGGGCTGTTCCTCTTGTGTTTTGATAAACAAAATTCGTATTCTAAAGGAACTTTTGTGCCTTGTTCGTCCGACTTGTTTCAGACAAGTTTTTCTCGTCGAGTTTCTGTTCAGCACTACCTTGCTTCGGTGGTTTTATCATAACTCGGGTTTTACAGATCCAATTGATGTGATTCTTTTTGGGTTGTCTTCAAAACTTGATTATATACCATATGTGAAAATTACATGGTCATCGAATTTGTGGTTTCTGATCCACACGAGTTTCTTTGCAGTATTCCAGAACTGTTTTTCTCGCGTTGGACAGATTGACCTTTGTTCGATCTTTCGATCGTAACTTGAGTTTCTCTCAACGGATTTTCGTGATTCTTGTTGTGACGTCTTCATGATTTGATTCTATACAATCTATACTAGTTTTGTCACAGTTGAACACGTTTAGATTAGTCGCACACACGGTTTCTTTAACAGATCGGTTTTCTGCTGAGGGGTGTTTTGTTGCTTCCGCTGAAAAGTTTTTATCTACCATTCACCCCCCTATGGTAGATTTACACGTGTACTTCGATCCTACACAGATCAAATGTGGATGTGGCGATGATCTGGACTCAAGATCTAAATTAGACCGATCAACACGTGATCTGTCCATGAAAAAGCTTCTGTTCGAAAGGATTCAAAGAACAGATGCAAAGAAAACGCGATGATGTCGTAAGGTGGTATTGGAGACCTACCTTACTTTCTTTGGGTCCTTCCTCTAGCAAAAGCAGATTGTCGGCTCACCTCCGGCGATGGCCATCGTGTCTGACTCGTCGGCGGTCTCTCCGGCAGTTGTACTCCGGCGAAGGGGTTTACTCGGTGAGATGGGGGCTAGGGCTCTAAGTTGTCGGCTCAGGAGGTGGAAAATAAGTTCGTGGTTGCGGCCAGAGGTTTTTGGTTCGATTTATAATCGGGAAGAGAAGAGTCCTAATCTGATCAGAATTCGAATAAGAGTCCTATTCAAATTATTTTTGGATCTTAACAACTTATCTTTAGTTGATTTGGTGTGGTAGCAACGTGGAAGAGTTCATGTCGGTTTCCTCAGTAACGGGTACTCACGTACAGATGAAAACAGCTTCATATCTCGTCACCTTCGCGGTGATGAGCTCCGGAGGCTCCACATGTCCTGCAGGGAACCTGGGCTCCCTCTTCCGCAGAGACAAGCTCCAGTGGTGCCGCGTGTCAGGCGGGCGAGACCTCCCTCTTACTTATAGGTGAGATCCGCGTGCGCCACGCGTCCTGTCGGGCGGGACCTCCCTCTTCCTCAGAGGTGAGCTCCGTGTGCGCCACGTGTCCTGGCGGGCGGGACCTCCCCTCTCAACAGAGGCGAGCTCCGTGAACGCCACGTGTCAGTTCTGGACCTCACCTCTCTTTGGAGGTGGTTCCGGATGTGCCACGTGTCCTAGCAGTGCCAGACTTCCTTTCTCCTCAGAGACAAGCTCCGAGGTTGACACGTGTCCATCAGCGTCGGACCTCCCAGAGGTAAGCTCCGGAGGTGACACGTGTCCGGTAGTGTCGGACCTCCCGGAGGTGAGCTCCGTAGATGACATGTGTCCAGTAGGACCGGACCTCTCGGAGATGAGCTCCGAGAGCGACACGTGTTCAGCAGGTCAGACCTCTCAGAGATGAGCTCTGATGATGACACGTGTCCTGCGGGACTGGCCTCGCTCCTTCCGCAGAGGCTAGCTCCTGGGGCAACACGTGTCCCACAGGGTCGGACCTCACCCCTTCCGCAGAGACGAGACCTGAGCCTGCCACGTAGCCAGTTTTACGGCGGACCTATCCCCCTCTGCAGGGATGAGCTCCGAACACGCCACGTGGCCAGCGGCCGCGGAAATTGTCTACAGCGCTCCTCGGTGAACTGGAATTGGCTCTTTTTGGCTACCTTTTTTATTCTTTCTCTGTTTCAACTTATTTTAAAAATATTTTTCTACACAAAACATGAATACATGCAGAAACCGAAAATGAGGGTGTCACAAATCTACCCCCCTTAAATTGAATCTCGCCCTCGAGATTCGTTAGTAGAGAATAGATGAGGAAACTCTGTCTTGATATCTTCTTCACGCTCCCATGTGGCTTCCTTGTGGCCAATATGGCATCTTTCCTTTTCCCTCTTGCTCGATCTCCCGGATCTTGCTCTCAACCACGATGGCTTTGTCAACTAGCTTCTGGAAGCTCGCATAGTCATTGTTGAGGAGCTGAACCTGGATCTCATTGTTCAACCCTCTCATGAACAAGTACTGCTTCCGTTGGTCTGAGTCGACATCTTGAGGGGCATACCGTGACAGTTGCGTGAACTTGTTAAGGTACTCATTCACGCTCTTTTGTCCTTGGAGGAGACCGTCAAACTCTAGTCTTTTGAGCATCATTACACCAGAAGGGATGTAATGAGAGTGGAAACTCTTCTTGAACTCAGTCCAAGTAATAGTCTCCGGGTCGACGTGAGTGTTACAAAGGGCATCCCACCAATCAGCGGCAGCTCCCATAAGTTGGTGCGATGCAAAGAGAACTTTCTCTCTGTCATTGCACTGAACTATGGCAAGCTTCTTCTCCATGGACTTCAACCAATCATCAGCCTCCATAGGGTCATTAGCTTGCGCAAAAGTGGGTGGTTGAGTTCTCATGAACTCTCCCAGTCGGTTGTGAGCCGGTGGTGGTGGCGGTGGTGCAGGAATGGGATTGTTGTTGTTGGCCTGCAGCTGACCCAAAGTTTGGATCATGGTTTGCATGAGCTGATTCTGCATGGCCATCAACCGTTCCAGGTTGTTTGCACCAGCTCCGGGGTTGTCATTCTTAGGAACTTCGACGTGGTCCTCCTCTTGGTTGCCATGGACGTTCCTCCTTTGTCGGCCAGCATTTCTTCTCACCATCTTGAGAGAGAGTTGGATAGAATAGAGGTTTAGAAGTTTAGATGGATCCCTCCCGACTATATGCATCAAGGTGGATGGGCTATATATTAGCCTTATATGAGGATGTGAACAAGTGGCGAAGCATCTCACACCTCTCTACTATGTGTGGATATGGACAACGCTGAAACGTCCCACAACTCACACTAGGCACACAGTCACAAGCAATCATCACAAAAGTTTCACACAACTCCTATTCAAGCTTACTCAATGGGAGTCTTATGTGGTTTAGGGTGATACCAATCTGTGACTTCACCCTATGTCAAGGTGGTTTGGGGTGATACCAATCTGTGATCTGTAAAATCCCAAGAAAAGGGACATGCAAAAACTTTTCATCACCTCACAACACCACAGATTTTGTTGTGGATATTTTGGGAAGATTTGTGAAGAGCAAGTAACCTCCATCAAAAGGGTGATTAGAGGGGAAGCCCTAACTGTCACAAAGTAGGGTTTCTACACATGAACATGAGAGGTTGAGCTCACCCCTAGACCTTATGTATTCTTGGGGAGGCTCAGCCCAAATTTCATGCAAAGCCAACACTTTTTGAGGCACTTTTGGAGGCATTTGAAAAAGAGGCCAATTTGAATGTAAATTCAAATTGCAGCAACATTCATCACTTAAATTCAAAAGTTGGCTTCACATTCAAACTCAGCACATTTTTCCGAGTTAGTCCACCAATTTTCATCCCCATTGGACTTCATCTTGTTGGGAGCTAAATTTGCAATAATTCAAAACTGAATTTGAATTTCAGTTCAAATATGAAGCAAATTTAGCCAAACAAAGTTCAAATTTGAGAACTCAAATTCAAACCAAGACTTGGTGGCTAAGTCCCTCATTCAACGGAAAGTAGCTGGGATATTTACAGGAGAATTTGGAAAAAAGGGGATTAGCTGGAGAGTTGGACCCACAGGTCAGTGGAAGAGCGGTTTCACAACCGGGCAGCGCTCTGTTTCTCACTGAAGCAAGCGCTCACCGCGCGCCAGCGAGCTGATTCTCGGACGCCACCTCCCGAACGGCCAGGCCACGGCGTGCATCGACGAGGCGGTCGCCCAGGGATATTCCCCCCTCCGTAACCGACTCACCCCACTGCCTTGACCGTTCCCGAGTCCCTCAACGCAGAAACACCGCCGCACACCAGAGAACTCTCGGTTCTCCGGCGTCCGCTCGTATCCGCAGCTAGTACGCGAGTCTGAGCTCACCCAGAGCTTCACCGAGGCTTCCTCGACGTGATCAACGCGATAACCCGGCGCCCCACCCACGGTAAACCGACCACGAGCTCTCTGTTTCCATTCCACACCGAGTAGAGCCGCCGCGACCAAAAACTCCTAGCCTGGCCGCTAGGTTTGATCCCACGTCGAGTTTAGCGGGCCAGGAGGTTCGCCTGGGAGTGTAATCCCTGTCCGACAACCCCGGGCGCATGCCATGGCGTTTCCTGGCCAGAATTTCAGTTCTTGCCGAGAGCATGCGATATAGCTCGGTTCGGTTAAATCAGAAAATTCGAGATGACCAGTCGAGCAATCGTTCCCCAGCTGCGACAACAATCTAGAAACGTCCGTGCGCAACCCTACGGTCAAGAACCACGGGAAACCAGCAAGAAACCACCGAGTTCCACGGGTTTTCCGTTCATTGCCGGGTTTAGACCTAGGTCGCAGGTGGAGGCGGCCAATTTGGTCGAGCTCCTGTCATGGGAACAGCCTCCCGGCGAGTACTCCGGCGAGGTGGGCGGCGGGGAGCCGCGGGAACGCGAGGTTGAAGAAGCCCCCCGGGCCCCACGTGTCGGTCTCTGCTGAAAACGCCCTGGATCTGCTGTGGCAGCGAGATCCCGTGTGACTACCTGAAAGACTCTGCGGACCCCGTGCGGGAGGGCTGAGGTGCTGGCACGTAGCCCGGGGACCCCACCCGACAGTTTAAACTTTATTTGAATTTTCAGATTTGGTTCAAACTTGAAATGCATAGAACTTTTGCTAGGAAGCTCCAAATTCAGTGAACCAAATTTTGCTGAACTCATAATTTTGAGTACTTTCCAGCAATACAAATTTCAGCTCATGAAATTTAATAATTTTCCACAATTAAATCACTAAAGTTTTTTAAACTGTTAGGAATTTTATCTGGAGAATTACTTTATGAAAAATGCTGAAATTTGGCTGAGAGGTTCATTGGAAAATCCTTGAGTCACAGTAAAATGTTCAGACTCACCCAAGTTCATTTAGTCCCCCTAATGGGGTGATTAAGTGAACTGCCCTGAGAAAATAGAAAAATGTACAGAAACATTTTTCAGATTTTCTCAAATCTTGTTTAGGGCATAACCTCCTCTAGAATTATTCAAATGACATGAAACCAATTCCATTAGAACCATCTTAAATCCTAGTTTCCAGAAAGTAATGGTTGGAGCCATGAAAACCCCTGGAATTCCTTAGAAGCTCTAATATTGACCAAATAGGTTTTTGTTTGTACAAGGCTCAAATGAACTTTGTTTCAAATGGAACTTGGTCAAGACTCTGGTTAGTACCCCACCAAGCCACCATAAAAATTTCAGAGCCAAAGGGGAGGGCTATCTAGAGTTATAGGAATTACTTATTAAAGTTTGGACATTGCATTTGAAATGACATGTAGTATCTCATTAACGTGTAGTCGCTGAAGGCGAGGAGACCCAGGAAGTGCTCGACTTCCTCCTTCCGGACGAAGACCTAACCACTGACCAGCAGCAACAAGTCAAGCCCCGGTTTGCATTAACCCTTTTATAAAGTATGAATGTGCATTAGGTGTAGGATGGATGAAACCCCACTTGCATAACCAATATTTTCCTATAAGAGTGAGGGTAGTATCTAAGACCTCGAGTAGACAGGCTATGCTTAATGATTCATAGGACTTTGGTACAAGTCGAGTAGTTGGAATCTACTCGCGAGTTTAGGCTTGGGACACACGGGATTGGTTTGAGTGATGTGAGATCACTTTAGTGATGAAAAGGAGACTAGGCAGGGGCTAGGGCACAGCAAGGGAAAGTCTTGTGCGCGGAGCCTTGTCCGTGTCGATTGAGGACCGATCCGTGTGCGGCCCACGCTGATCAAGTTTGAACGTACCGAAGGCATATCAGATATATGGGCCCCGATAAACCGATGTAACCTAAACCTCCGGGCATCGAGGCATAACGCACCGATTTATAGGTGTAGGCTGAGGCAGCAAGGTGGAAATCTGCTAACGGGCATAGAGAGATGCTCCGTGTGGGGAACCTCCTGCTCGTTTCGGTGCGACCGTTTCGACGTTTGTGCTGTTGGGTGAAAGGGTGTCCCGTACGGCATCGAGTGAGCGTGCTGTGCAGCTCCACGGGTGGGCGTACGTGACGTGCTCTTTGGGTCTCCCTGCAGGTGTATATCAAGTCGATTCGCCGTCCCTCGCGGTGAAGAGTACCACTTGGTCACTGAGTCGTGACGTTGGCTAATATATGAAACGTGATGATTCAATATTGCTGTTATGATATAATTGTGCTGTTACTTGTGTGCCACCAATTATTGCTTACAAATTTCAGATTCATGAACTGTTAACTTCTGGCTAAAAGATGAAATAAGGATGAACTTGTAGGCGTGTCCGTTTGCTGCAATTTGACCGTCCCATGTTCATTGTTCACTACATGTAGAGTTCCATGCCTAGGCGAGTTGGTTAAGTCTTGTTGAGCCATCGTGCTCACGGTTGCTGCTTAAGTGTTTTTCAGGTGAGGAGCCACCCACAGACTCGGGTTACTAATCCACCGGTGAGGGTTACCCTCCGTCGGGGACCACGGCTGAGTGGGAGCCGTACACGCCAGGCTGAGCTGAGGAGTGCAGCTAGTGTGGGTTGCCCTAGGGCTGGGCAACCAACTTTTGCTAGATAGGCGGATGTGAGTTGTACAAATTAGACTTCCGCTGTGTAATAAAGACACTAGTTTGTAACTGAGTATTGTACCAGTTTGTACAGTTTCAGTTGGTTTCCCTATGTAATACGATGTATCCTTATGATGTGTGCTGTCAGGTGTCGCATCGTGTGACACCACCCTCTGCGATCCAGGATGAGTGGATTCCGGTCCGCCACAGCCTGGTATCAGAGCCGCATTGGGGATAGCACAGTATTTAAGGACTGTATTACGGGAAAACTTAGGTTACGGTGAGGATTCGGTAGTTGCCCAAGTAAGGACTATATTAGCATAGTTACTTAAAGTGGCAAGACTAACATATGTGTTATAATTCTGAATTTTGATTCTGTAACGACGCACCTACGCTCAGGTATGAATGGTAAGGAACGCCACCGAAAGCTGTTCAATTTCGGTTAGCTCCCGTGATGAGGAATGTGGTTCAGGGATAGGTATCACAGCTTGGTGTTTGATGTCAATATGAAACTCTTGGACTCTTCATGTTCCTGAGTTCATATGAAACGCTGATCCCTAGCGTGCATTAGGTAAGTAAGTGGAGACCTCATCGCATGGTCAGTAACGCGAGAGTGTGTTTGTCTGGAAGTAGCCCAGGAGGACATACGCAGCGCTTGCCATCGGCGTGCCCTCCAGGGCAGTAGCTGGTATCCGTTGGGTTGATAAAATTCCCAACCGTGACGACCCGTTCATGATATACTCGGGTTCCCCACCGTGTGGTGTTGAAACACGATCATGTACCTTGAGACGTGACTTAACTCAAGGACGGCCGTATGACAATGATACGGGCGTTTGTATTTAATTTCAAATATGGACCTGCCTGAAATGGAAACATAACCTTTGAGTGCATCACTATTGTTTGGTCTTCTGCAGGTACTAACCACGTATGTATCTCGTGTAGTATACGTGTGCGAGAGCCCGTTCAGTGCCACAACTGAGACGTATATGCCGGTATAATCCGGTTAGGATTTTCTTTTGTGAGGAACGTAGTACCGACATATCATAGGCATGTGCATGAAAGATAATCAAGGAATTAAAATCACTAAGTTTCAACATTTAGGATCCAGGTTGGGTAGAAAAATTTGATAGTTGATCAGTGTAGTTCCAAAGGATCGAAAAACAGAGTGCTCTGTTTTGAGCAGCAAGTTTGCTGAACTTTGACAGGGCATAACTCACAGATTATTTAGCCAATGGAGGTGTGGGATATAGTTCTGGAAAGGTGTTTAAGCACTCCCCATTTTTTTAGACTTCCAGAGCTGAATTACACCTTAAGACGGCTTAAATTCCAGAGGGATGTAAGCTGTCCAGAACCAGGACAGATTCAAAACACTCTCTGGACTGTTCTGTTTTTCAAGCATAACATACAGTAGAAAAATAAAAAATTCATATCATACATCTTTAGAAATGTAAGAAGATGTGTTACATCTTTGTAATTCAAAGTTTCTGAAATTTCAGCACAGAACTCGGTGGAAAACAGAGTTGGAAACAGCAACTTCCCAAGGGAGGTGCTGTTGAAATTCTGCCGGGAATTCTGTTTATTTTGAATTACCATAACTTTTTAACCAAAGCTGATCTGAGGGAAAATAAGTATTCGTTGGAAAGTTACTGAAGTTAACTTTAACTTTGGTATTCAGCTTGAGTTATGAAAAGGCCCAGAACCAGTTTAAAATCTTGGATATGTAGAAACTGGTCATTCTGACAGAGGAATGACAGTTGAACCCATTTGAGAGACTGTTGTACCCTCGGGGGGTTTTAGTACTTCTAATTGAGTAGAACATACTCATGAGTGGTTATCTTCAACTAGTGAAAGATGAGTATATGCCTTACTCAATCTTCTTTTACTAGAGACCATGTTTGTGTCGTATTGAAGATAAAAGGGTAGTATACGTAATAACAAAGCAATGTTAACGTCTCGTAGTGACCATACCTAGTTGAGATGAACTTCTAAAGTGGGAGTTCATCAAGTTGGATTTAACTAGCTTGTATTTGGTCAGGTAATGGTGTAACTTATGCAAAGTTATTACATTATCTGCATACGAGATGCATCACATGTTTTAATGTCATTATGTTCTACGCCTATTTTATTGGACTACATGCAATATGTTGCGGGACTGATGTTTATTGTCGTATGGTTGCAGATGGTTCGCACTCGGACCACGCACGAGATTGGTGGCTCTAGCCAGCAGGGAGGTGATGACTCCCAGCCACCTGCCTACGACAGCACCCTGCAGCAGCAACCACCACCGCCGCCTCCGCTTGCCCTAGCGGATGTGATAGCGGCACTGGTGGGTTGTGACACCCTCAATTCTGTGGAAAACCACGGAACCGAGAACTGATGAATATGTGTGCCTAGGATGTTCATCACACATATACACATCATCCACGAACTGAATTTCAGAATATATATATGACCACGAATAACAGAGTTTATTACAATGCCTCATGAGTCTTGGACTCATGCTCACAGCGGAAGTCTTAGTCTAACAGCGGAAGTCTTTATTTCTATGCAGCGAAAGTTTTCTAACTAATGAGGAAGCCATCTAAGCAGTAGCAGCTCTGTCTCTACTTCATCCCCACAGGCAAGGTTGCGGACAGATTTACACGCCTTAATGCTCCACCTGATCTTCATAGTAATCTTCTCCTGTTTCTGATGATGAAGTAATGATGCAAGTTTGAGTACAAGGATGTACTCAGCAAGTGCGGGAAAATATGATATGTAGCTCACAACAAGGTAGTTATAAAAAGGCTCATTGCGGAAAAGCAAAGTTATTTGTCAAAACCACGATAAAACAGCAACTTATCTTTAAGTGAATGTAATCCCAACATGTAATAAAATACCAATCATACCTCCATTATGTTTATTACCTTCCATGTCCCAACCAGACATTAATCAACATCATTCTTGCTCACGAATACCTTCTCATATTCGCTACCATTTCATCTGATAAACGATTTCATCTCACACCGAGACCAACCTCGTTGTCATGACTCAACAGTCATGTAACCCATCTTATCACCCAGACTCAACAGTCCCGAAAACAAAACCAAAACCAAACCATCCAAAGCCATAACCAATAACCATAGCCAATAACCATCCCAACTAATCATGGAAGTTGGCTAGGCGCTCGTGACCGTAAGCTCGGCTATCATGATAGTTTTAGACTCTGCAGAGTGTGCACCTCTTTACCCACAAGTTTGTGATTTCATCACCCGTCGACGACTGCAGAACCTCCATTATACCAGTACACAACCGTCGGTGTATGGCCAAAAGATAAAAAAAATAGCCTTTACAAAGGGGCTACTAGGTGTATGGACTCACTAAGGTTTCACCGGCAGGCTAGAATCTCCAATTCTCCCACCCACGGGCCCTCTCTTGTGCCATGCAGTTCCCAGGGCAGTCCTCACTCGACTCCCATTCCCCGCGCCTTCCACGGTCCATAACAATCTAGCAACTTACCTAATTAGTCAGCTAAGCCGCACCCATACTTGGCCTTGTGGTGGCACTATTATCCTGGCATGTGCTCGCATGAACAGGTCCTTAGATCTACGGCAAGTAAACCACCATCTCTTTCTATCTCATTCACAAACCTAGGCTTGCCTAGATCTCCCTCCGATCCATGTTCATTAACAACATCAGTTTTTCTCATTATCACTACGAGTGCAGTTAGCTTGACACATCTATCTCGCTTCGCAATCCCATGGACTCAGCGAAGCTTAAAAGTAAAAGCCATACCCGACTCATAAACTTCCCTGGCGACAAGGGTGGATTAACCGAAACTAGTAAACTCCTATAAAAGGGTTTCCCATCATGTTTGACTCAGCACACACACCTTTTTGCAAAACAAAACAGTTTCCCAAAACGTAGGATCAATATGGTCAAGGGGCACTTGCCTTGTTCTGGCTGTTCCGGTTGCTCAAAATCTTGTTGTTGTAGTCCGCCGTAGGTAGCTCCCTGAGCTTGTTCCTCTATACATAATCACGCACATACAAGATTTACAACAATCAATATCATGCACAAACTTTAACTAGATGCGATGATGCTTATGCATGTTAATCCTATGGTGCAGTTTTTATTATATTGGTTTGTTTGTATTCTAGCATGGATTGCATGGTTTTACGATGAACAGTGGTGTTTGGATCACATGTGGACATGGCGATGATCCTGGCTTTAGATCTAGATCAACAGGTGATCTGTCCATGAAAAAGCTTCTGTTCGAAAGGAATAGAAGAACAGATGCAAAGAAAACGCGATGATATTGTAAGGCAGTATTGAAGACCTACCTTACGTTCTTCTGGGTCTCGAGGTCCTTCTCCTATCAAAGAGATCGTAGGGGCTCTCTTCCGGCGATCTTTCTCTCGACCGAACTCCGGTGAAGGATTTATTCGGCGAGCTGGGGCTAGGGCTTTAAGTTGTCGGGTTAGAGAAGATGTTACAACCAAGGGGTTTGTTTCGGGTTCTATTTATAATCGGGAAGAGAAGAGTCCTAATCTGATTGGATCTCGAATAAGAGTCCTATTCAAATTGTTTACTAGATTTTCAACAACTTTATCTTAGATTGATTCGGTGCGGTAACATTGTGGATTTCGTGTCGGTTTCCTCTCCGTACCAGTACATCCACACGTACAGAAGCTAAAACCGCTCCAGAACTCGTTACCTCCGCGGTGATGAGCTCCGGAAGCTCCACGTGTCCTTTGGGGCCTGGTCTCCCCTTTTCCGTAGAGACGAGCTCCGGTTGTGCCGCGTGTCAAGCGAGCAAGACCTCCCTCTCCTTCGGAGGTGAGCTCCGCGTATGCCACGTGTCAGTGCCGGACCTTCCCTCTCTTCGGAGGTGGCTCCGGGTGTGCCACGTGTCCTAACAGCACCAGACTTTCTTTCTTCTCAGAGATGAGCTCCGAGGTTGACACGTGTCCAACAGTGACGGACCTCCCGGAGATAAGCTCCGGTGGCGACACGTGTCTAATAGAACCGGCCCTCTCGGAGGTGAGCTCCGAGATCGACATGTATCCCGCGCGACTGGTCCTCTGATTTCCGTGGTGACTAGCTCCGAAGGTGACACGTGTCCTGCAGGGTTGGTCCTCTCCCCATTTGCGGAGATGAGCCCCGAAGGCGCCACGTGGCCAGCGGGCCGCGGAAGTTGTCTTCGACGCTTTTGGTGAACTGGATTTTTGCTCTTTTTGGCTATCTTATTATTTCTCCGTTCCCACTTCTTTTAAAATGTTTTATCTACATGAAACATGAATACATGCAGAAACCAAAAATGAGGGTGTCACAAATCTACCCCCCTTAAATTGAATCTCACCCTCGAGATTCGTTAGTAGAGAATAGATGAGGGAATTCTGCCTTGACGTCTTCTTCACGCTCCCATGTGACTTCAGCTTCGGTGTGATGGCTCCATTGTACCTTGCACCATCGGATCACTTTGTTCCTTGTGACCCTTTCCCTTACGTCCAAAATTCGGACAGGGTGCTCCGCATAAGTCAGGTCTGCTTGAAGTTCAAGCTCTTCCATTGGTACTTGCTCCTCGGGTACTCTCAAGCACTTCTTGAGCTAGGATACATGAAACACGTCATGTACGTCAGAGAGATATTGTGACACCCTCAATTCTGTGGAAAAACCACGGAACCTAGAACTAATGCATATATGTGCCCAGAATGTTGATCACACATACACATACGTTCCACAAACTGAATTCAGATTATATATTACCACGAATAACAAAGTTTATTACAATACCTCATGAGTCTTGGACTCATGCTCATAGCGGAAGTCTTTATTTCTATGCAGCGGAAGTCTTCTAACTAATGCGGAAGCAATTTAGCTAATGCGGAAGCAAATATAAGCAGAAGTGGCTCCATCTCTACTCCCTCCACAGGCAAGGTTGAGAACAGATCACACGCCATAATGTTCCACTTGATCTTCATAGTAGGCTTCTCCTGCTGCTGATGATGAAATAATAATGCAAGTTTGAGTACAATGATGTACTCAGCAAGTGCGGGAAAACACAAGATATGCAGCTCATAAACAAGGTAGGTATAAAAATGCTTATTTGCATAAAAGCAGATTTTTAAAACCATGATTAAACAGCAACTTAACTTTAGATGAATGTAATCACAGCATGTATTAAATTACCAACATACCTTCATCGCTTTCCATGTTCATTCTTACTCACGAATACCTCCTCGTATTCGCTACCATCTCATGAATACCTCCCCGTATTCGCTACCATCTTAAAACAACTTCGTCTCACACCGAGACCAAACTCGTTGCCATGGCTCAACAGTCATGCAACCATCTTATCACCCGAACTAAACAGTCCCAACAACCATACCATAACCAAACCAATAACCATAACTGATAACCATCCCAATAACCATCCCAATAACCATCCCAACTAATCATGGCAGTTTAGCCAGGTGCTCGTGACCGTAAGCTCGGCTATCATGATAGTTTTAGACTCTGCAGAGTTTGCACCACTTTACCCACAAGTTTGTGATTTCGTCACCCGTCGGCGACTGCAGAACCTCCATTATACCAGTACACATCCGTTGGTGTATGGTAAAGAGATCACAAAATAGCCTTTACAAAGGGGTTACTAGATGTATGGACTCACTAAGGTTTCACCGGCAGGCTAGAATCTCCAATTCTCCCACCCACGGGCCCCCTCTTGTGCCATGCAGTTCCCAGTGCAGTCCTCACTCAACTCCCATTTCCCGCGCCTTCCACAGTCCATAACACTCTAGCAACTTACCTAATTACTCAGCTAAGCCGCACCCATACATGGCCTTGTGGTGGCACTGTTATCCTGGCATGTGCATGCATGAACCGGTCCTTAGATCTATGGCAAGTAAACCACCATCTCATGCTACCTCATTCACAAACCCAGTCTTGCCTAGATCTCCCTCCGATCCATTTCCATTATTAACATCAGTTTCTCATTGTCATTACGAGTGCAGTTAGCTAGACACATCTATCTCGCTTCCCAATCCCATAGACTCAGCGAAGCATAAAGCAAAAAAAAACCATACCCGACTCATAAACTTCCCAGGCGACAAGCGTAGTTTAACCAAAACTAGTAAACTCCTATAAAAAGGGTTTCCCATCATGTTTGACTCAGTACGCACACCTTTTCGCAAAACAAAACAGTTTTACCCAAAACATAGGATCAATATGGTCAAGGAGCACTTGCCTTGTTCCTGCGGTTCCGGTTGTTTTTGAATCCCAAAACCTTGTTGCTGCAGTTCGTCGTAGACAGATCCCCGAGCTTGTTCTGCTAGGTAGGATCACGTGCATACAAGATTCGCAGCAATCAATATCATGCACAAACCTTAAACTAGATGCGATTATGTATATGCGTGCTATCCTATGATTTTTATTAGATTGGTGTGTTCTTGCATGGCTTGCATGGACAGAGGTGTTCGGATCAAAGGTGGACGTGGAAATGATCTTGTCTTTAGATCAATCTGATCATCAAGCGATCTGTCCACGAGAAGGCTTCTGTTCGAAAGGAATCAAAGAACAGATGCAAAGAAAACACAACGATATCGTAAGGTGGTATTGGGGCCTACCTTACGTTCCTCTCGGTCTTCGAGGTCCTCCTCAGACCGCTGGGCTTTCCTCCGGCGATCTTCCTTGCCGCGCTCCGGCGATGGCTTTCTTGGCGAGTTGGGGCTAGGGCTCTAAGTCGTCGGCTCAAGAGTTGGAAAAGAAGTTCGTGGTTTCAGCCAGAGGTTCTGGGTTCTATTTATAATCGGGGAGAGAAGAGTCCTAATCTGATTGTATCCCGAATAAGAATCTTATTCAGATCGTCGTTGTATCCTATCATCTTATATTTTAGTTGATTTGGTGTGGTAACGTTGTGGAATTCAGGTCGGTTTCCTTTACGTACCGGTATTCTTACGCGTAACAGCCGCTCGAGAACTCGTTACCTTCGCGGCGATGAGCTACGGAGGCTCCACGTGTCCTTTCGGGGCCTGGTATCTCCTTCTCCGCAGAGACAAGCTTCGGTTGTGCCGCGTGTCACGAGCGAGACCTCCACCTCCTTTGGAGGTGAGCTCCGCGCACGCCACGTGTTGGCGCTGGTCTTTCCTCTCTTCTTTCTTCAGGGACATGCCCCAAGGTCGACACGTGTCCAGCAGCGATAGACCTCCCGGAGATAAGTTCCGGTGACGACGCATGTCCAATAGAACAGGACCCCTCGGAGGTGGGCTCCGAGATCGACACGTATCCCGTGCGACCGGTCCTCTTATTTCCGCGAGGACTAGCTCTGAGGATGACACGTGTCCTGCGGAAATGCCTTTGCTTCTTCCGCAGAGGCTAGCTCTGTGGGCAACACGTGTTCCACAGGATCGGACCTCTCCCCTTTGCGGAGACGAGCCCCGAGCCTGCCACGTAGCCAGCTTAGCGGTGGCCTCTCCCCACTTTGCTGGGATGAGCTCCGAACACGCCACGGGGCCAGCGGCCGTGGTAAGTTGTCTTCGGCGCTTTCTGAGAGCTGGATTCGGCTCTTGTTGGCTATCCCTTTGATATTTCTCTCTGTCCCTACTTTTCTTAATGTGTCTCTTCCTCATAAAACATGAACATATGCTGACACCCGAGATGAGGGTGTCACAAATCTACCCCCCTTAAATTGAATCTCGCCCTCGAGATTTGTTAGTAGAAAATAGATGGGGAAATTCTGCTTTGATATCCTCTTCTCGCTCCCATGTGGCTTCAGCTTCAGTGTGATGGCTCCATTGTACCTTGCACCATCGAATCACCTTGTTCCGGGTGACCCTTTCCTTTACGTCCAAGATTCGGACAGGGTGTTCCGCATAAGTCAGGTCCTTTTGATGTTCAAGCTCTCCCATTGATACTTGTTCCTCTGGTACTCTCAAGCACTTCTTGAGCTGGGATACATGAAACACGTCATGTACGTCGGAGAGGTGGTTTGGGAGCTCTAGTTGATAGGCTACTTCTCCTCGCTTATCCAGAATCTTAAATGGTCCGATGTAGAGAGGTGCTAGTTTGCCTTTGACATTGAAACATCATTGGCCTCGGATAGGCGACACCTTAAGATATACGAAGTCTCCTACTTCGAAGGTCAACTTCCTACGTCTATTGTCCGCATAGCCTTTCTGTCGTGACTGAGCGGCCTTTAAGTTCTCCCGTACCGTTTGGAATTGTTTTTCGGCTTCTTGTAGTACTTCGGGTCCAAACACCTGGTTCTCTCCTGTTTCGTTCCAGAACAGTGGCGTTCTACACCGTCTACCATATAATGCTTCGAAAGGCGACATCTTCAAGGTAGCTTGATAGCTGTTGTTATAGGAGAATTCGGCATACGGTAAACTCCTATCCCAACTACTCCCACGTTTCAATGCGCAAGCTCTCAACATGTCCTCCAAAATTTGGTTTGTCCTTTCGGTTTGTCCATCTGTTTGTGGGCGATAGGCGGAGCTAAAATCCAGTCGTGTACCCATGGCTTTCTGCAGCTTCCTCCAGAATCTAGAGGTAAACTGAGAACCTCGATCTGAGACTATCCTCCTCGGAACTCCGTGACGGCACACGATCTGCTCCATGTACAACTCTGCCAATTGTGCAACGTTGTAACTGGTCTTTACAGGGAGAAAATGGGCAGTTTTCGTCAATCGGTCCACAATGACCCAGATGGAGTCATATCCCGACTGAGTACGTGGCAATCTGACGATGAAATCCATACTGATGTCCTCCCACTTCCATTTGGGTATTTTGAAAGGCTGCAACAATCCAGTGGGTTTTTGATGTTCGGCCTTCACCCGTTTGCATGTGTCGCATAGGGCAACGTATTCGGCTATATCCCTCTTCATACCATCCCACCAATAACAAGTTTTCAAGTCCTTGTACATTTTGGTGCTTCCGGGATGTATGGAATAGGGGGAATCATGTGCCTCCTTCAATATCATGTCACGGAGGTGTCTTATGTTTGGCACACAAATCCTTTTTCCTAGCCAAAGCGTACCCTTTTCATCCTCCTTGAAATCCTTCTCTATTCCTTGTCGGATTCTTTCCTTGATCTCCTTGATCTCCTCGTCCGTTGATTGGCCCTCTCTTATTTCTTGCTCCAATGAGGAGTGGATCTCTATTATTTCCATGTTATTCAAGAATCTGAGGTGTAGCCGTTCGAACTCCTTACGTAGTTCGGGTGGTAGCTCCCGAACCGTGAGTTGGTGACATGCTCCCTTCCTGCTCAATGCATCAGCTACCACATTGGCCTTCTAGGGGTGGTATTCGATTCCAACATCATAATCCTTGATAAGATCTAACCATCGACGTTGCCTCAAATTCAAATCCGTTTGGGTAAATATGTACTTGAGGCTTTTATGATCCGTACAGATCTCACATCGATGACCAAGGATATAATGTCTCCAAATCTTCAATGCATGCACTACTGCTGCTAACTCCAAGTCATGTGTAGGATAATTAAGCTCGTGCTTCTTTAATTGTCGTGAGGCATAGGCTACCACTTGTCCTTCCTGCATGAGCACACATCTGAGCCCCTGTCTGGATGCGTCACAATATATGTCAAGGCTCTTGCTTATGTCTGGCAATACCAGAACTGGTGATGTGGTTAGCCTTTCCTTGAGTTCCTCGAAACTTTCTTGACAGGCTGGCGTCCATTGAAAGACCTTTCCCTTGATTAGCAACTTCGTCATAGGTTTTTCTATCTTAGAGAAGTCTTTAATGAAGCGTCGATAGTATCCTGCCATCCCAAGGAAACTCCGAATATCCCTCACGCTCTTCGATTGGTCCCACTTCAGAACATCTCTCACCTTTCCAGGATCAACCGATACCCCTTCCTCGGAGATAATGTGGCCTAGGAAAGATATTTCCTTTAGCCAAAATTGACACTTGTTGAGCTTGGCATACAATTGATGCTCACGCAACTTCTGCAAGGTCAATCTCAGATGTTCTTCATGCTCCTCCTCACTTTTTGAATACACCATAATGTCATCGATGAAAACCGCGACAAACTTGTCCAAGTACTCCATGAAGACCTTGTTCATAAGGTACATGAAGTACGCGGGTGCATTTGTCAACCCAAACGACATAACGGTATATTCATACGAACCATACCGTGTTCGAAAGGCTGTCTTGGGTATATCGGAGGGCTTAATCCTCAGCTGGAAGTATCCCGACCGACGATCAATCTTGGAGAACACCCGGGCTCCTTTCATTTGGTTGAACAGGTCCTCTATACGGGGCAGAGGGTATTTGTTCTTGATTGTTACCTCGTTGAGGGACCTATAGTCCACGCACATCCTTTGGGTTCCATCCTTCTTGTCTACGAAGAGTACCGGAACTCCCCATGGTGACGAGCTTGGACGGATAAAACCATTTTCCAACTGTTCTTGAATTTGCTTCTTGAGTTCAACTAGCTCGTTGACGGGCATCCTATAGGGTCTCTTGGCTATGGGTGCAGTTCCGGGTACCAAATCGATGGCAAACTCAATGTCTCGATCAGGGGGCATACCTGGAAGCTCTTCCGGGAACACGTCCGAAAATTCCTGAACACCAGAATGCTGTCCAATGTTGCTCCTTCAACGTGGTTCAGATTTGCCCCTTCAGTTGTTTGCTGGGCTGACTCAAACTCGACACGAATTCCGTGCTCGTTTGTCAACTGCACGCTTCTTTCAGCACACTGGATTACCCTGTTGTGCTTGCTTCGCCAATCCATTCTGAGTATGATGTCAATCCCTTGGGAGTCCAAGACAATAAGGTTGGCAAGGAAGTCTACCCCCTTGTTTTAAGGCTTACTTTAGGACATACTATATTAGTCCTCATTTCTCCTCCGGGAGAGTTAACTAACATAGCACATTCTAAGTGGGATACGGGTAGATGATGTTTGGCAACGTATTTGGATGATATGAAGCAATGCGATGCTCCAGAATCAAATAAGATGTTAGCTGGGTTGGAGTTGGCAAGGAACATACCAATTACGACATCCTCAGCCTGTTGTTCTTCCTCGGTAGTGACATGGTTTACGTGGCCGCGAGCATAGTTCTGCTGTCCACGGTTCCCTTGATTTTCTCCTCCGTTCAGTCGCGGGTTCTGCTTGGGCACGTTACCTTGCTGTCCAGGGCCTCTCCTCGGGCACTGGTTCGCAAAGTGTCCTACTTCCCCACATGCAAAGCATGCCCTATTGCCTACAGCAGCAGGTACGTTGGGGGGGGGGGGAGGTTTTGAACAGGGGCGCCATTGTTAGGTGGGGGCGCAGGAGGCATAGGCACACGAGATGCCGGTGCAATGAATTGTTGCTATGGTGGCTGACCAGGGCGGTACGCAGGAGTGGTCAATCCATACTGCGGTGCAGGGGGCATGTACCTCGGTCGTGCGTTGCTCCGTTGGGGCTGGTATGGTATCTTCCTCTTGCATTCTCGCTCGATCTCTCGGATCTTGTTTTCAACCACTATGGCCTTGTCAACCAGCTTCTAGAAGCTTACGTAGTCATTGTTGAGGAGCTGAACCTGGATCTCATTGTTCAACCCTCTCATGAACAGGTACTGCTTCCTCTGATCTGAGTTGATATCTTCGGGGGCATACCGGGACAGTTGTATGAACTTGTTGAGATACTCATTCACACTTTTCTGCCCTTGGCGGAGACCTTCGAACTCCTGCCTTTTGAACATCATTACACCAGCAGGGATGTAGTGAGAGCGGAAACTTTCCTTGAACTCAGTCCAAGTGATTGTCTCCGGGTTGGCATGAGTGTTGCTCAAGGCATCCCACCAGTCAGCAGCGGCTCCCGTAAGTTGGTGCGATGCGAAGAGAACCTTCTCTCGGTCATTGCACTGAACAATGGCAAGCTTTTTCTCCATGGATTTTAACCAATCATCGGCCTCCATGGGATCACTAGCTTGAACAAAGGTGGGTGGTCGAGTCCTCATGAACTCTCCCAACCTGTTATGAGCCGGCGGTGGTGGTGGCGGTGGTGCCAGAACGGGGTTTTGGTTGGCCTGCAACTGACCCAAAGTTTGGATCATGGTTTGCATAAGCTGGTTTTGCATGGCCATCAACCTTTCCAGATGGTTTTCACAAGCTCCTGGGTTAGCAGGAACTTCATCATGGTCATTCTCCTGGACGTTCCTTCGGCCGGCGTTTCCTCTCACCATCTGTGAGAGAGATCGAAATAGAATATAATGTTTAGAAGGTTAGGTAGATTCCCTCTAACTATATGCATCAAGGTGAGTTGGACTATGTATATATTAGCCCATATGAGGATGTGAGCAAGTGCCGAGATATCTCACACCTCTTTCTTCTTACGTGTGGATATGGACAACGTTTTTGAGACGTCCCACAACTTCACACTAAGCACACAATCAAAAATAATAATCACAAGGGCCCACACAACTCCTATTCAAGGATGGTTCCCTATGCCAAGGTGGTTTCAAGGTCAATCTAAGCTATTCACCCTAGGACGCTTCCTTTGGTCAGCGTGGCTTGGCTACCTGTGACTCCTATTTAGGGGTATAACTTGCTGTTAACCCGTGCCTCGAATATCGATCTAAGGTTTCTATCTAGGCGTGTAACCTACTGTCAACCCGTGGCTCTGATACCAATCTGTGACGCACTCAATTCTGTGGAAAAACCACGGAACGAGAACTAATGCATATGTGTGCCCAGGATGTTGATCACACATACACATACGTTCCACAAACTGAATTCAGATTATATATTACCACAAATAACAGAGTTTATTACAATACCTCATGATTCTTGGACTCATGCTCATAGCAGAAGTGTTTATTTCTATGCAGCGAAAGTCTTCTAACTAATGCGGAAGCAACTTAGCTAATGCGGAAGCAAATATAAGCAGAAGTGGCTCCATCTCTACTCCCTCCACAGGCAAGGTTGAGAACAGATCACACGCCATAATGTTCCACTTTATCTTCAAAGTAGGCTTCTCCTGCTGCTGCTGATGAAATAATAAATGCAAGTTTGAGTACAATGATGTACTCAGCAAGTGTGGGAAAACACATGATATGCAGCTCATAAACAAGGTAGGTATAAAAAGGCTTATTTGCATAAAAGCAGATTTTTAAAAGCATGTTTAAACAGCAACTTAACTTTAGATGAATGTAATCCCAGCATGTACTAAATTACCAACATACCTTCATCGCTTTCCATGTTCATTCTTACTCACGAATACCTCCTCGTAATCGCTACCATCTCACGAATACCTCCCCGTATTCGCTACCATCTTAAAACAACTTCGTCTCACACCGAGACCAAACTCGTTGCCATGGCTCAACAGTCATGCAACCATCTTATCACCCGAACTCAACAGTCCCAACAACCATACAATAACCAAACCAATAACCATAACCGATAACCATCCCAATAACCATCCCAACTAATCTTGGCAGTTTAGCCAGGTGCTCGTGACCGTAAGCTCGGCTATCATGATAGTTTTAGACTCTGCAGAGTTTGCACCTCTTTACCCACAAGTTTGTGATTTCGTCACCCGTCGGCGACTGCAGAACCTCCATTATACCAGTACACATCCGTCGGTGTATGGTCAAGAGATCACAAAATAGCCTTTACAAAGGGGTTACTAGATGTATGGACTCACTAAGGTTTCACCGGCAGGCTAGAATCTCCAATTCTCCCACCGACGGGCCCCCTCTTGTGCCATGCAGTTCCCAGGGCAGTCCTCACTCGACTCCCATTCCCCGCGCCTTCCACAATCCATAACACTCTAGCAACTTACCTAATTACTCAGCTAAGCCGCACCCATACTTGGCCTTGTAGTGGCAATGTTATCCTGGCATGTGCATGCATGAACCGGTCCTTAGATCTATGGCAAGTAAACCACCATCTCATGCTACCTCATTCACGAACCCAGTCTTGCCTAGATCTCCCTCCGATCCATGTTCATTATTAACATCAGTTTCTCATTGTCATTACGAGTGCAGTTAGCTAGACACATCTATCTCGCTTCCCAATCCCATAGACTCAGCGAAGCATAAAGCAAAAAAAACCATACCCGACTCATAAACTTCCCAGACGACAAGGGTGGTTTAACCAAAACTAGTAAACTCCTATAAAAAGGGTTTCCCATCATGTTTGACTCAGTACGTACACCTTTTTGCAAAACAAAACAGTTTTACCCAAAACATAGGATCAATATGGTCAAGGAGCACTTGCCTTGTTCCTGCGGTTCCGGTTGTTCTTGAATCCCAAAACCTTGTTGCTGCAGTTCGTCGTAGACAGCTCCCCGAGCTTGTTCTGCTAGGTAGGATCACGTGCATACAAGATTCACATCAATCAATATCATGCACAAACGTTAAACTAGATGCGATGATGTATATGCATGCTATCCTATGATTTTTATTAGATTGGTGTGTTCTTGTATGGCTTGCATGGACAGAGGTGTTCGGATCAAAGGTGGACGTGGCAATGATCTTGTCTTTAGATCAATCTGATCATCAAGCGATCTGTCCACGAGAAGGCTTCTGTTCGAAAGGAATCAAAGAACAGATGCAAAGAAAACACAACGATATCGTAAGGTGGTGTTGGGGCCTACCTTACGTTCCTCTCGGTCTTCGAGGTCCTCCTCAGACCGCTGGGCTTTCCTTCGGTGATCTTCCTTGCCACGCTACGACGATGGCTTTATTGGCGAGTTGGGGCTAGGGCTCTAAGTCGTCGGCTCAAGACTTGGAAAAGAAGTTCGTGGTTTCAGCCAGAGGTTCTGGGTTCTATTTATAATCGGGAAGAGAAGAGTCCTAATCTGATTGTATCCCGAATAAGAGTCTTAATCAGATCGTCGTTGGATCCTATCATCTTATCTTTTAGTTGATTTGGTGCGGTAACGTTGTGGAATTCAGGTCAGTTTCCTTTACGTACCGGTATTCTTACGCGTAACAGCCGCTCCAGAACTCGTTGCCTTCGCGGCGATGAGCTACGGAGGCTCCACGTGTCCTTCCAGGGCCTGGTACTCCTTCTCCGCAGAGACGAGCTCCGGTTGTGCCGCGTGTCACGAGCGAGACCTCCCCCTCCTTTGGAGGTGAGCTCCGCGCATGCCACGTGTTGGCGCCGGTCTATCCTCTCTTCTTTCTTCAGGGACATGCCCCGAGGTCGACACGTGTCCAGCAGCGATAGACCTCCCGGAGATAAGCTCCGGTGACGACGCATGTCCAATAGAACAGGACCCCTCGGAGGTGGGCTCCGAGACTGACACGTATCCCGTGCGACCGGTCCTCTGATTTCCGCGAGGACTAGCTCCGAGGATGACACGTGTCCTTCGGAAATGCCTTTGCTTCTTCCGCAGAGGCGAGCTCCGTGGGCAACATGTGTTCCACAGGATCGGACCTCTCCCCTTTGCGGAGACGAGCCCCGAGCCTGCCACGTAGCCAGCTTAGTGGTGGCCTCTCCCCACTTCGCTGGGATGAGCTCCGAACATGCCACGTGGCCAGCGGCCGCGGTAAGTTGTCTTCGGCGCTTTCTGAGAGCTGGATTCGGCTCTTGTTGGCTATCCCTTTGATATTTCTCTCTGTCCCTACTTTTCTTAAAGTGTCTCTTCTTCATAAAACATGAACATATGCTGACACCCGAGATGAGGGTGTGACAGATATGTTGGGGGCTCTAGTTGATAGGCTACTTCTCCTCGCTTGTCCAAAATCTTAATTGGTCCGATGTAGCGAGGTGCTATCTTGCCTTTGACGTTGAAACGTCGTTGGCCACGGATAGGTGATACCTTAAGGTATATGAAGTCTCCTACTTCGAAAGTCAAATTTCTTTGCCTATTGTCCGCATAGCATTTCTGTCTTGACTGCACAGCCTTTAAGTTCTCCCGTACCGTTCGGACATGCTTTTCAGCTTCTTGTAGCACTTCTGGTCCAAACACTTGGTTTTCTCCGGTTTCGTTCCAAAACAGCGGTGTTCTACACCGTCTACCGTACAATGCTTCGAAAGGCGACATCTTCAAGCTAGCTTGATAGCTATTGTTATAGGAGAATTTGGTGTACGGTAAACTCCTATCCCAACTACGCCCACGTTTCAGGGCGCAAGCTATCAACGTGTCCTCCAAAATTTGGTTTGTCCATCGGTTTGTGGATGATAGGCGGAGCTAAAATCCAGTCGTGTACACATAGCTTTCTGCAGCTTCCTCCAAAATCTAGAGGTAAACTGAGAACCTCGATCTGAGACTATCCTCCTCGGGACTCCATGACGGCATGTCACACCCGGTTTCTCCAAAGAGCAACCGAGTGAGTATCACATGTATGCCAGGATCATTTTCTCATACATGTGATGACAAATAGTGAAGCATCATTATCTTACAAGCCAAGTGTTCGAATATAAATAAATCTTACATAGCATACGTCTCGATGGACAATAATATGTTCATAACATGTAAATGAAACAGCAGCGGAATATAAATCTTGTGGTCCCTTCACAGGTGTTGCCCGGGTTTCTCCGTGAACCTAGAATCCTTCTTCGGGTCCAAAGTCTTGGTCATTGAATCACACATCATCCCCTTGACCTGAGCAGCAATTTAAACCAACAGAAAAAAGCAAGCTTGAGTACCGTTGGTACTCAGCAAGTGTGGGAAAGTAATGTCATGCATGGCTAGAGCAAGGAGATGTTGAACTCATGGTTAAAGCACTACGCAATTAATACCTAACACCTTAGCTTATAAAGCACCTACATTACTACATAGGTGAAATGGTCCCAATCTCCCAACCTGTCATAAAAATTAAGTAAACATAACAACATTTCCAATGTTAAGCTCCCCGCTTAACATCCTCAACTTCCAAATTTATCATCCACTAATCATGAATATGTCCAAGCCGCTCTTGACCGTGAGCACGGCTGTCATGACAGTTTTGACTCTGCAGGTTTGCACCACTGTACCCACATGTAGTGATTTCATCCCCCGTTGTCGGGTGGACTAAAAGAACCTCCATTATGCCAATGGCCGCGAACCACGTTCACACTTCCCAGGTGTGTAGCCAGGAGATCACTACGATGTCTTTACAAAGGGATTTCCGACGAGCGTGGGCCCACTGAGGTTTCACCCCTAACAGCATACAAGAGGCTCCAACCCCGCTGCAGTGGCCCCCTCTTGAGCGTCGCGGTACATATAGTAGTCCAGCTGACACCTATTCCCCGCACCATCCAAACACCCATACTACGCCGGAGATAAACCTAATTAATTGGCCAAGCTGCCCCATCTCAGCATGTGGTTGGTACGGTAAAGCCAGGTTACATGCTCCATGAACCGGTCCATAGGATCCAGGCAAGCACTAAACACAAACCCGAGTCTCGTGCACACAGCACCAACCAAATCATCCAACTTGCCTCGATCCCTACCTCTACATAACTCATAATATCTCATTCAAGAGTAAGGTAAATAAGTTGATGATCTCATATCTCACTTATCCCATTCTAAGCATGGCTAAGCATAAGTATATAAATATATGACATAATAAAATAAATCCCAACCCAGGCTACAAAGAAATAAGATAATGAAAATCTAGGGAAACTTCCTAGTTTGGGTATCATATTCCAATTTGACAATGCAATTAAATTCTAACTACACATTCTAGTATAGGATCAAAGTGATCTAGGACACTTGCCTTCTTCCTGCTGCTCTGGGAATGGAAAGTCTTGGTCTTGAAAGGTGAGAACCTGCTCTGGGGCTGGTTCTACTCATGCCAATACATATAGCAAAAGAAAACAACAATCCATAAGCTATAGCCCACACTTTCACTCATGCAAACCACACATACATACATATGAAAGTCATTCACATTTCTAAGTGTTGTGGTTACCCTAGATGTGTTGATTTTAGGCCTACATGCATTTTTAAACATATATATATATTATTTCTAACTTTTGTATTCATATTTCTATTTGCACACTATATATGAATTTCTAATTCGAACAACTTTTCTACATTGGATACTACACTTCTTAGCCACAAAATTTGCAATGAAAGATAATTTCCTACTCCAAATAGGTTTTCAGATCTTCTACAAAATCTTAATTTCATGTTTTTGGATTTGGAGACCTCATTTAACATTTTCTAATTATGCATACCTATTTTCCTATATTTTCAGATTTATTTTCTATGCCTAAAAGTGAACTTTCATATTAAAATAGTGAGACATATAACCTAAACAGAATAGGTTCTGATCTAAAATGTTCAATAAAATATGTTTGAACTTCCCCTCTGGTGGGGATCAAATTAAATTTGTTTTACCCATTTTTAGAATTATTTCCTAGCCTAAAAATGTATTTCAGAAATAATAAAAGTAGGAGGTTTTCCAAGTGCTAGGAAAATTTAAATTTGTATTTGCACACGTGTTTGCATCACCATTTGAATTTAACTCCTAATCACATGTTCAAATTTCTGAATTTAATATCCTATAGGGTCTGAAGTGCAAATCCTCCCGACTGCAGGGTCTAATTTACTATTTCCTAAATTTTCAGGGGCCTACTTACACAAAACAGAGAGGTTTTCCTAATTTTTATTAAGTCCAGGGGCTAAAACTGATTTTTAAATGAATTTACATGAATTTCTGAAAGTCCAGGGGCTAGATCAGAAGGTTTCAGGGGCTAGCTATTCTTTTCTAACAAGTCCACGGGGTAGCGCGCAAGATTTGCAGCCTTTATAATGCGGGGCTGACGTGGACCGTCCGATTTTAAATGGAGGGTCACGATTAGATTGCGAAGGGGTACGCCGGGTTCCTATTATGCGCCACACGATTTTAAATAGACGGCCCACAAGAGGCCACGTCGCTCCTGGCCGGAGTTCGCCCGCGCGCGCGGCGGCGCACGGCGTTAGCGGTGCGATCTCGCCGTTGAGGTCGCGGATCTTCATCTACAGATGCTAACACTCGCCCTTTTTGGTAGCAAACGGCAGAGGGGAGGTAGGGGGCCTCACCTCAGTGGTTTTCTTGATCCCTATGTGGCTAGATGGGGTCGGCGGTGAGCTTCAACGGCGATGGCCTTCGGTGCTCGTTGAAGCAGTGGCTGGGGCGCAAACTCTCGGAACTTCCGTCACCTGCGAGCTCCCCGGCGGCAGTGTAACACCATACACGCGTTAGATCAGAGAAAACGGGCGAGGGTTGAGATAAAACGGCGGAGGGGGTCTCGGTCTCACCGGGAACTGAAACGAGTTGATCGCGGAAGAAAAAGGGGCGGATTTCAGCGTTTAAATGGGCGAGGGAGGGCGGCGGAGGGTTGGTTTGGATATGCAGTAGCGTCCTGCCGAAGTTCGGGCGTGGAAACCGGTTGGAGCAGCCGCGATCGGCGCGGGAAGATCGGGGTAGTTGGGGCGCGCGGGGAGGGGGGAGAAGATGACAAGCGGGCCCGCGTGTCAGAGAGAGAGAGGGAGGGGGAAAGGACGCGGGCGTGGATTTGGGACGGCTGAGATGGGTTTCGGCCCACTGGCCGTTTTTGTTTTTCTTTTTCCTTTTCCTTTTCTGTTTTGATTTAAATTTGAATTCCAGTTTGAATTTGAATTGCTTCACCACATGCATTACGTCCAAAATTTTTAAATTCCCCTCTTTAGCAGGTTTTGGGGTGTTACAACTCTACCCCCCTTAAAAGAAATCTCGTCCACGAGATTGGTGATTCTAGGAAAACAAATCCTAAAACTGTGCCTTAAGCTCGTCTTCTCGGTCCTATGTGGCTTCTGCTTCCGAGTGATGCTTCCACTGCACCTTGCACATTCGGATTCTTTTATTTCTTGTGAGGCGTTCCATTGTCTCCAAAATCTTGACCGGTTGCTCGGCATAAGAAAGATCCTCTCGTACGTCCACCTCATTCATGGGTAACATCTCTTCAGGTGTTCTTAAACATTTCTTGAGTTGTGACACATGGAATATATCGTGCACATCTGATAGGCGAGCCGGTAGTTCTAGTTGATATGCCACTTCGCCTTTCCTCTCCAGAATCTGGAAGGGTCCGATGTATCGCGGTGATAATTTCCCTTTCACCTTGAACCGACGAAGTCCTCGGATAGGGGATACCTTGAGATAAACATAGTACCCCACGTTGAAAATAAGCTCTCTTCTCCGTACATCGGCATCACTCTTTTGTCGGGTCTGGGCTATCCTCAAGTTGTTGCGAATTTCCCTCACTTTCGCCTCGGCTTCTTGTAGTACCTCAGGCCCAAACACTTTACTTTCCCCTGTTTGGTTCTAAAATAGTGGAGTCCTGCACTTCCTCCCATACAACGCCTCAAATGGTGACATCTTCATACTAGCCTGATAGCTGTTGTTGTAGGAGAACTCCGCATACGGTAAGTTCTTATCCCAACTCCTATTGTACTTGAGTGCACACGCTCTCAGCATACCCTAAAGGATTTGATTGGTTCTTTCCGTCTGCCCGTCAGTCTGGGGGTGATAGGCAGAACTAAAATTCAGATGAGTTCCCATGGTTTCATGTAACTTCTGCTAGAACCTTGAGGTGAACTGTGTCCCTCGGTCTGACACTATCTTCTTTGGCACTCCATGAAAACACACGATTCTTGACATGTACAATTCTGCCAACTTGGATCCGCTGTAGCTTTCTTTCACGGGGATGAAATGAGCTACTTTAGTTAGTCTGTCGATGATGACCCATATCGAATCATATCCCGATTGGGTCCTAGGCAGTCCCACAATGAAGTCCATACCTATTTTTTTCCAATTTCCATTCAGGCACTTTGAGTGGTTGCAACAGTCCCACGGGTCGTTGATGTTCTGCTTTCACCAACTGACATGTGTCACATAGGGCAACATGTTCCGCGACATCTCGCTTCATGCCATACCACCTATATCTGCTCTTGAGGTCATGATACATCTTCGTACTCCCAGGATGAATGAAATAGTCGGAATCATGAGCCTCCTTCAAAATCAATTCACGGATCTCCTTCACCTCAGGCACAGAGATTCTTTACCCATGCCACACCGTACCTTGTTCATCCTCTCTGAACCCAGGGGCTTTATTTTCTTTGATGAGTTCTCTAATTTCGTGTATCTTCTCGTCATTCTTCTCACCGTTGCGTATGACTTGTTCCAATGTGGAGTTCACTTCCATGGCGATGGCCTCACCACTATTCACCAGACATAGATTGAGTTTTGCAATTTCTTCCTTCAATTCTGTAGGCATGTCCTTTGAACTCAACATGTTGACCTGCACCTTCCGGCTTAAAGCATCAGCCACGACATTCGCTTTCCCAGGATGATAGTTGATGCCCACATCAAAGTCGTTGATTAGCTCTAACCATCTCCTTTCTTTGAGGTTTAGATCTGGCTGTGTGAAAATGTACTTTAAGCTCTTATGATCCGTATATATCTCTGTCCTCTTTCCCATCAAGTAATGCCGCCAAATCTTCAATGCGTGGACCACTGCGGCTAGTTCTAGGTCATGCGTAGGATAGTTCTTCTCGTGTTTTCGGAGCTGCCGGGACGCATAGGCGACGACATGCCCCTCTTGCTTTAGAACACATCCCAACCCGTGTCCAGACGCATCGCAGTACACCGAAAGATTCTTCTGTATATCTGGCATAACTAGCACCGGGGCTGTTGTTAATCTTTTCTTCAGTTCTTGGAAACTCGTCTCACACTCCGGTGTCCATGTGAATGTGATTCCCTTCTCTAACAATTTGGTGAGGGGTTTCGAGATCTTAGAGAAACCCTCAATGAACCGTCGATAATACCCAACCAATCCTAAGAAGCTTCGAATTTCCCCGACATTTTCAGGGGTCTTCCATTTCTGCACATCCTCGATCTTGGTGGGATCTACAGAGATTCCTCCCTCCGAGATTATATGTCCTAGGAAGGGAACTCTCGTCAGCCAAAATTCTCACTTGCTCAGCTTGGCATATAGTTGGTGTTCTCTCAGCTTTTGCAACACCAGTCTTAAATGTCTCTCATGTTCTTCTTCATCTTTGGAAAAGACGAGAATGTCATCAATGAAAACCACCACAAATTTATCCAGATATTCCATGAATACCTTGTTCATGAGGTACATGAAATATGTCGGGGCATTAGTTAGCCCGAACGGCATGACGGTGTATTCATACAACACGTACCAAGATACGAAAGCTGTCTTTGGAATGTCAGTTTGCCTTATCTTCAGTTGGTGGTATCCCGATCTGAGATCAATTTTTGAGAACACACAAGCTCCCCTCAACTGATCAAATAAGTCTTCAATGCGGGGTTATGGGTACTTGTTCTTGATGGTTACTTCATTCAACGCACGGTAGTCTACGCATAACCTTTGGGTTCCGTCCTTCTTGGGCACAAATATCACTGGAGCTCCCCATGGTGAGGAACTAGGACGAATATACCCCTTCTTTGTCAATTATCCTATATGTTCTTTGAGTTCTTCTAGCTGTTTGGAGTCCATCCGATAAGGCCTCTTGTATATTGGGGCGGTTCCAGGTACTAGTTCAATCGCGAATTCCACTTCACGATCTGGAGGCATACCTGGCAACTCCTCCGGAGAAACGTCTGGATATTCCCTGATAATCCTTATCTCTTCCACTTCCACCTCGACTTGATAGAGTTTAATGTCCCTCTTAGGTTCTTGCACGGCTATGAACTTCACTTTTGTGCCGCTAGGGTGAGTTACTTCCACCGTGCTGGTCGAACAGTAGATGATACCTTTATGTTTGGTCAACCAATCCATACCCAAAATAATATATATCCCTTGGGAGTCTATCACTATGAGGTTTGCAGTAAATACTACCCCATTAATGTCTAGGTTCACCTTGGGACACACTTGCCTTGTTCTTATTTCTCCCCTGGAGAGTTCACTGCTAACATATGGTTCATTTGTGTTGTTGCTAGGTCATGCTTCTTAACAAACCCTTGAGCAATGAATGAGTGGGTAGCACCAGAATCGAACAATAGGGTTGCAATGTGTAAATTTGTTGGAAACTTACCAATTACCACGTCAGGTGCCTCTTACGCTTCCTCCATGGTCACGTGGTTCACCCGTCCTCGCATCACATTCTGCTGCTGTGGCTGCATTGGCTTCTTCTTTGGGCACTTATGAGCATAGTGTCCCACTTCACCACAATTGGAATATTGTACCCCAACTTTAGGTGTCTGGCCTTTGTTATCTTGGGGTTGGTTCTGTGGCCCTTGTCCTGCTGTTCGAGGTTGATAAGTGGGGCATGGCTGCTGCACAAACTGACGGTGTGGCTGTACTGGTGCTGATGGAGGTCTGAAGTTCGGGTTGTACCCTCTGGGTGTCGGGTAGGGTACCATAGCACGGCTCGTCTTCCCTGCCGGTTGCTGCATCAGATGTGGACGTGTGTTGCTGCTTGATGCTTGGTGTGACCATCCCATCTACCTCTTGTTCTCATTCTCCAAGGCCTTCAGCTTCCTCTCCATGACAAACGCTCTGTCTACCATCTTTTGGAAGCTCTCATACTCGTTGGAGGACATTGCACATTGCGTCTCCATGGTAAGTCCCTCCACAAAACAGTCTTGTTTCTGATCATCAGTTTCGATGTCCCGTGGTGCATAATGGGATAGTTGGGTGAACTTGGTGAGGTATTCCCTCACAGTCATGTTGCCTTGCTGCAGTCCCAAGAACTCCTTTCTCTTGTTCTTGAGTTCACCCCTGGATATGTAGTGGTTGCGGAAACTGCGCTTGAACTCTTCCCATGTGATGTTCTCGGGGTCGTGATGGGCTGCCACGTAAGCGGTCTGCCAATCAGCAGCAGGTCCATGCAATTGGTGAGGGGCAAACAGCACCCTCTCATATACCCTTGGCATTGTATGATCCTCATCTTGCTCTCTATGGTCTTTAACCAGTCATCTGCCTCCAGAGGTTCAGCAGCACTTGCAAACTTTGGGTGTTGAGTTCCCAGAAGCTCACTCAACCTTGGTTGACGTGGTGCAGCTTGTGGGGGTGGAGCCTGGTGCAAGTTGGCCACCACTTGAGTTAGACTCTGGATGAGCTGATTCTGATTTTCGAGCATTTGGTGGATAGGATCAGCTCCTTCACGGCGATCACCCCTGTCTTGTCCTCCAGGAAGGTGAGGATTGGCGGCCTCATCGTTGTTGTTGTTAGGGTTGGCACCACGACCTTTTCCTCTCCCAGCCATCTATCATGATCAACCAAATGTTAACTTAAAGCATTATGTGTTAACTTCACGAATTGTTTGTTTAAACTTAAACTTTTGAGGTCTGAATATTTAGACAATTTCCGAAGATTTCACATAGATCTTTGGGCGTCACGTCTCACACGTAAATAAATGCACTATTGATTCATAGGGGTTCACACACCAAAGCAAAACAGCCTAAAGACGAGGTTGTGGACAAATGCCCATAGCTTCCACAACTCACGTCACACACCAAACATTAACACACAAATAAATAGGGTATTGACTCGACTACTCGATAACCTGCTGAAATAAGCGAAATGACTCTAAACAACTCGTATCACTGAGCTGGCTCGTCAGGGTCTTCCTCATTATTGCGGTTGCCCTCTGATTCGGCTTTAGGTGGGGAAGCTGCTGGTGTAGGAGTGCGGCGACGCTTGCTCGCCCGGCGGTCTGGGCAGTCAGGAGTCCATGTGTCATTTACGGTGACACATAGTTCATTCCCATCTCCTCTTTCTCTCGCCCTCAAGCTGGCGCGAAGCAACGCCTCAGTCTCCTTCAGGGTGTCACGAACATCCTGAAGCTCCTGCTGGCACTCCTGCAGTCGAGTGTTGAGCATAGCTGCATCCTCCAGGCACAGGTCCATGTGCTTGTGGGAAGTCCCCTGCTGCATTGGCGGGTACTTGTACTCTGCGGTGCCACTCTCACGCTGGAGGATATACATGTACTCAGTCCTGTCCAGGTGGCGACGGTTGATGTAACTCTGGCAGGTGATGGCCTCCCAGGTGACATCCTTCTCAGCATCGGCCTGAGTCGCCCGACAAGCTGGAGAGCGGTGGATCTTGAGCAGCTGGTTTTCATGGATAATCCTCATCTCTGAGCTCCATTCTTCACGCTTCTCAAGGAGGGTCCTGGTGGAGCTCTAGTGTATGATCAGCTTGCCAACATTGCCGGCGGCGTGGAGCAACACCGAAGACGTCGCAACAAGCCTCCTACTGCCAACCCGTAGGAGTGGTACGTCACCGGACAGTTCTCCTCTCTCAAGGCAAGGGCAGCTATAGGAACTCTCCCTCCAGTGGACTTGTGGGCGGTGCGGATCATGCGAACCATCTAAAACATAAAGCATTTAAAATCAAGTTAGATAAGAATTAAATAAGGATTGTATTTTGAATAAAAGTTGGGACAAGGTGAATAAAGTGACCCCATTAAATAACTCTTTCAACCCACACCTTTGTAAAATAGTTTTTAAAAAATAGGATCCTTAAATACGTCCATTTCTACCTAGGTCCACGTTCCTACGGGCAACCTTGGCTCTGATACCACTTTTGTCACACCCGGTTTCTCCAAAGAGCAACCGAGTGAGTATCATATGTATGCCAGGATTATTTTCTCATACATGTGACGACAAATAGTGAAGCATCATTATATTACAAGCCAAGTGTTCGAATATAAATAAATCTTATATAGCATACGTCTCGATGGACAATAATATGTTCATAACATGTAAATAAAACAGCAGCGGAATATAAATCTTGTGGGCTCCGTCACAGGTGTTGCCCGGGGGACTCCGTGAACCTAGAATCCTTCTTCGGGTCCGAAGTCTTGGTTATTGAATCCCACATCATCCCCTTGACCTGAGCAACAATTTAAACCAACATAAAAGCAAGCTTGAGTACCGTTGGTACTCAGCAAGTGTGGGAAAGTAATGTCATGCATGGCTAGAGCAAGGAGAGGTTGAACTCATGGTTAAAGCACTACACAATTAATACCTAACACCTTAGCTTATAAAGCACCTACATTACTACATAGGTGAAATGGTCCCAATCTCCCAACCCGTCATAAAAATTAAGTAACCATAACAACATTTCCAATGTTAAGCTCCCCGCGTAACATCCTCAACTTCCAAATTTATCATCCTCTAATCATGAATAAGTCCAAGCCGCTCTTGACTGTGAGCACGGCTGTCATGACAGTTTTGACTCTGCAGAGTTTGCACCACTGCACCCATATGTAGTGATTTCATCCCCCGTTGTCAGGTGGATTAAAAGAAACTTCATTATGCCAGTGGCCACGAACCACGTTCACACTTCCCAGGTGTGTAGCCAGGAGATCACTACGAGGCCTTTACAAAGGGATTTCCGACGAGCATGGCCCCACTGAGGTTTCACCCATAACAGCATACAAGAGGCTTTAACCCCGCTGCAATGGCCCCCTCTTGAGCCTCGCGGTTCATATGGTAGTCCAGCAGACACCTATTCCCCGCACCATCCAAACACCCATACTACGCCGGAGATACACCTAATTAATTGGCCAAGCTGCCCCATCTCAGCATGTGGTTGGTACGGTAAAGCCAGGTTACATGCTCCATGAACTGGTCCTTAGAATCCAGGCAAGCACTAAACACAAACCCGAGTCTCGTGCACACAACACCAACCAAATCATCCAACTTGCCTCGATCTCTACCTCTACATAACTCATAATATCTCATTCAAGAGTAAGGTAAATAAGTTGATGATCTCATATCCCACTTATCCCATTCTAAGCATGGCTAAGCATAAATATATAAATATATGACATAATAAAATAAATCCCAACCCAGGCTACAAGGAAATAAGATAACGAAAATCAAGGGAAACTTCCTAGTTTGGGTATCATATTCCAATTTGACAATGCAATTAAATTCTAACTACACATCCTAGTATAGGATCAAAGTGGTCAAGGACACTTGCCTTCTTTCTGCTGCTCTGGGAATGGAAAGTCTTGGTCTTGAAAGGTGAGAACCTGCTCTGGGGCTGGTTCTACTCATGCCAATACACATAGCAAAAGAAAACAACAATCCATAAGCCATAGTCCACACTTTCACTCATGCAAACCACACATACATACATATGAAAGTCATTCACATTTCTAAGTGTTGTGGTTACCCTAGATGTGTTGATTTCAGGCCTACATGCACTTTTAAACATATATATATATTATTTCTAACTTTTGTATTCAGATTTCTATTTGCACACTATATATGAATTTCCAATTTGAACAACTTTTCTACATTGGATACTACACTTCGTAGCCACAAAATTTGCAATGAAAGATAATTTCCTACTCCAAATAGGTTTTCAGATCTTCTACAAAATCTTAATTTGAAGTTTTTGGATTTGGAGACCTCATTTAACATTTTCTAATTATGCATACCTATTTTCCTATATTTTCAAATTTATTTTCTATGCCTAAAAGTGAACTTTAATATTAAAATAGTGAGACATATCACCTAAACAGAATAGGTTCTGATCTAAAATGTTCAATAAAATATTTTTGAACTTCCCCTCTGGTGGGGATCAAATTAAATTTGTTTTACCCATTTTCAGAATTATTTCCTAGCCTAAAAATGTATTTCCAGAAATAATAAAAGTAGGCAGCACTTAGTCAAATCTCATTTCAGCCTAAAATTAGCATTTAACTCATTCTAAAGGTTTTCCAAATGCTAGGAAAATTTAAATTTGTATTTGCACATGTGTTTGCATCACCATTTGAATTTAACTCCTAATCACATGTTCAAATTTCTGAATTTATTGTCCTATATGGTCTGAAGTGCAAATCCTCCCTACTGCAGGGTCTAATTTACTATTTCCTAAATTTTCAGGGGCCTACTTACACAAAACAGAGAGGTTTTCCTAATTTTTATTAAGTCCAGGGGCTAAAACTGATTTTTAAATGAATTTACATGAATTTCTGAAAGTCCAGGGGCTAGATCAGAAGGTTTCAGGGGCTAGCTATTCTTTTCTAACAAATCCAGGGGGTAGCGCGCAAGATTTCCAGCCTTTATAATGCGGGGCTGACGTGGACCGTCCGATTTTAAATGGAGGGTCACGATTAGATTGCGAAGGGTTATGCCGGGTTCCTATTCTGCGCCACACGATTTTAAATAGACGGCCCACAAGAGGCCACATCGCTCCTGGCCGGGGTCGCCCGCGCGCACGGCGGCAGCAGTGCGATCTCGCCGGCGAGGTCGCGGATCTTCATCTACAGACGCTAACACCCGCCCTTTTTGGTAGCAAACGGCGGAGGGGAGGTAGGGGGTCTCACCTCAGTGGTTTTCTTGATCCCTACGTGGCTAGATGGGGTCGGCGGCGAGCTTCAACGGTGATGGCCTTCAGTGCTCATCGAAGCAGTGGCTGGGGCGCAAACTCCCGGAACTTCCGTCACATGCGAGCTCCCCGGTGGCGGTGGAACACCATACACGCGTTAGATCAGAGAAAATGGGCGAGGGATGAGAGAAAACGGCGGAGGGGGTCTCGGTCTCACCGGGAACTGAAACGTGTTGATCGGGGAGGAAAAAGGGGCAGATTTCATCGTTTAAATGGGCAAGGGAGGGCGGCGGAGGGTTGGTTTGGATATGTAGTAGCGTCCTGCCGAAGTTCGGGCATGGAAACCGGTTGGAGCAGCCGCGATCGGCGCGGGAAGATCGGGGTAGTTGGGGCGCGCGGGGGAGGGGGGAAGAAGATGAAAAGCGGGCCCCACACGTCAGAGAGAGAGAGGGAGGGGGAAAGGACGCGGGCGTGGATTTTGGGCCAGCTGAGATGGGTTTCGGCCCACTGGCCGTTTTTCTTTTTCCTTTTCTTTTTCTGTTTTGATTTAAATTTGAATTCCAGTTTGAATTTGAATTGCTTCACCACATGCATTACGTCCAAAAATTTTGAATTCCCCTCTTTAGCAGGTTTTGGGGTGTTACACGGCACACGATCTGCTCCATGTACAACTCAGCTAATTGTGCAACGTTGTACTTGGCCCTTACAGGGAGAAAATGGGCTGCTTTCGTCAATCGGTCCACGATAACCCAGATGGAGTCATAACCCGACCGAGTTTGTGGCAATCTGACGATGAAATCCATACTGATGTCCTCCCACTTCCACTCAGGTACCTTCAAGGGTTGCAACAATCCAGCGGGTCTTTGATGTTCGGCCTTCACCCGTTGGCATGTGTCGCATAGGGCAACATATTCGGCTATGTCCCTTTTCACACCATCCCACCAATAACAAGTCTTCAAGTCCTTTTACATTTTGGTACTTCCGGGATGTATAGAATAGGGTGAATCATGTGCCTTTTTTAATATCATGTCACGGATGTGCTTCACGTTAGGTACACAAATCCTTTTCCTAGCCAAAGCGTACCTTTCTCATCTTCTTTGAAATCCTTCTCTATTCCTTGTCGGATTCTTTCTTTGATTTCCTTGATCTCCTCATCCGTTGCTTGGACATCCCTTATCTCTTGCTCCAATGAAGAGTGGATCTCCATCGCTTCCATGTTGTTCCAGAATCCGAGGTGTAACCGTTCGAACTCCTTACGTAGTTCGGGTGGTAACTCCCGAACCGTGAGTTAGTGACATGCTCCCTTCCGGCTCAATGCATCAGCTACTACATTGGCCCTTCCAGGGTGGTAGTTGATTCTAGTATCGTAATTTTTGATGAGTTCCAACCATCGACGTTGCCTCAAATTCAAGTCCGTTTGTGTAAATATGTATCTGAGGCTTTTATGATCCGTATAGATCTCACATCGATGACCAAGGATATAATGTCTCCAAATCTTCAATGCATGCACTACTGCTGCTAGCTCCAAGTCATGTGTAGGATAATTAAGCTCGTGCTTCTTCAATTGTCATGAGGCATAGGCTACCACTTGTCCTTCTTGCATGAGCACACATCCGAGCCATTGTGTGGATGCGTCACAATATACGTCAAAGCTCTTGCTTACGTCTGGCAATATCAAAACCGGTGCTGTGGTTATCCTTTTCTTGAGTTCCTCAAAACTTTCTTGGCATGCTGGCGTCCATTGGAAGGCTTTTCCCTTCGTTAGCAACTCCGTCATAGGCTTTGCTATCTTAGAGAAATCCTTGATGAAGCGTTGGTAGTATCCAACCATCCCAAGAAAACTCCGAATATCCCTCATGTTTTGCGGTTGGTTCCACTTCAGAACATCTCCCACTTTTCCGGGATCAACCGATACTCCTTCCTTGGAGATAATGTGGCCTTGGAACGATATCTCCTTTAGCCCAAATTGACACTTATTAAGCTTGGCATACAATTGATGCTCGCACATTTTCTGCAAGGTCAATCTCAAATGTTCTTCATGCTCCTCCTCATTTTTTGAATACACCATAATGTCGTCGCTGAAAACCACGACGAACTTATCCAAGTACTCCATGAAAACCTTGTGTCATAAGGTACATGAAGTATGCGGGTGCATTTGTTAACCCAAAAGACATGACGGTATATTCATATGAACCATATCATTCGAAAGGCAGTTTTCGGTATATCGGAGGGCTTAATCTTCAGGTGGAAGTATCCCGACAGAAGATCAATCTTGGAGAACACTCGGGCTCCTTTCATTTGGTCGAATAGGTCTTCTATACGGGGCAAAGGGTATTTGTTCTTGATTGTCACCTCAGTGAGAGACCTATAGTCCACGCACATCCTTTGGGTGCCATCCCTCTTGTCCACGAAGAGCATAGGAGCTCCCCATGGTGACGAGCTTGGACGTATAAAAGCCTTCTCTAACTGCTCCTGAATTTGCTTCTTGAGTTCCACTAGTTCATTGATGGGCATCCTATAGGGTCTCTTTGCTATGGGTGCAGTTCCTGGTACCAAATCAATGGCAAACTCAATGTCCCGATCAGGTGGCATACCTGGGAGCTCTTCTGGAAACACGTCCGAGAATTCCTGAACCACTAGAATGCCGTCCAATGTTGCTCCTTCGACGTGGTTCAAAATTGCCTTCTTGGTTATTTGTTGGGCTGACTCAAACTCGATACGAATACCGTGCTCGTTTGTCAATTGCACGCACCTTTCAGCACATTGGATTACTCCGTTGTGCTTACTTAACCAATTCATCCCGAGTATTATGTCGAGCCCTTGGGAATCCAAGACAATGAGGTTGGCAAGGAAGTCTACCCCCCTTATTTTAAGGCTTACTTTTGGACATACTATAATAGTCCTCATCTCTCCCCCGGGAGAATTAACTAACATAGCGCATTTTAAGTGTGACATGGGTAGATTATGCCTGGCAACATACTTGGATGATATGAAGGAATGTGATGCTCCAGAATCAAATAAGATGGTGGCTGGGTTGGAGTTGGCAAAGAACATACCAAGTACGACGTCCTCATCCTGTTGTGCTTCCTCAGCAGAGACATGGTTCACATTGCCGCAAGCATAGTTCTGCTGTCCACGGTTTCCTTGATTGTCCCCTCCGTTCGGTCGCGTGTTCTGCTTGGGCACGTTACCTTGCTGTCCAGGGCCTTTCCTCGGGCACTGGCTCGCGGAGTGTCCTGTTTCCCTGCATGCGATGCATGCCCTGTTGCCCACGACAGCAGGTACGATGGGACGGGGGTTTTGAACAGGAGCACCCATGTTGGGTCGGGGCACAGGAGGCAAGGGCACACGAGGTGCTTGTGCAACGGGTCGTTGCTGTGATGGCTTACTAGGGCAGTATGCAGGAGTGGTCGATCCATACTGTGGTGCGGCTGGAGGCATGTACCGGGGTCGTACGTTGCTCCCATGGGGCTGGTATGGCATCTTCCTCTTGCACTCTCGCTCGATCTCTCGGAGCTTGCTTTCAACCACTATAGCCTTGTCAACCAGCTTCTGGAAGCTCGCGTAGTAATTGTTGAGGAGCTGAACCTGGATCTCATTGTTCAACCCTCTCATAAACAGGTACTGCTTTCTTTGGTCCGAGTTGACGTCTTCGCGGGAGTACCGGGACAGTTGTGTGAACTTGTTGAGATACTCATTCACGCTTCTCGGTCCTTGGTGGAGACCTTCGAACTCCTGTCTTTTGAGCATCATTACACAAGCAGGGATGTAATGAGAGCGGAAACTCTCCTTGAACTCAGTCCAAGTGATTGTCTCCGGGCCGACATGAGCGTTGCATAGGGCATCCCACCAGTCAGCGGCAGCTCCCATGAGTTGGTGGGACGCAAAAAGAACCTTCTCTCGGTCATTGCACTACACTATGACAAGCTTCTTCTCCATGGATTTCAACCAGTCGTCGGCCTCCATGGGGTTGTTAGCTTGAGCAAAGGTGGGTGGTCGAGTCCTCATGAACTCACCCAGTCTGTTATGAGCCGGCGGTGGTGGTGACGGTTGTGCCGGAACGGGGTTGTTGTTGTTGGCCTGCAACTGACCCAAAGTTTGGATCATGATTTGCATAAGTTGATTCTGCATGGCCATCAACCGTTCCAGGTTGTTCTCACCAGCTCCGGGGTTAACAGGAACTTCATCATGGCCATCCTCTTGGTTGTCACGGACGTTCCTTCGGCCGGCGTTTCCTCTCACCATCTGTGAGAGAGAACGAAATAGAATAGAAGGTTAGATAGATCCCCTTAACTATATGCATCAAGGTGAATTGGACTTATATATATTAGCCCATATGAGGATGTGAACAAGTGCCGAGGCATCTCACACCTCTTTCTACTTATGTGTGGATGTGGACAACGCTTTGAGACGTCCCACAACTCACACTAAGCATACAATCACAATCAATCATCACAAGGGATCACACAACTCCTATTCAAGGCTTGTTCAATGGGGGTCCTATATAGCTTAGAGTGTTGCCAATCTAAGATCCAACTATGGCCTTTCCTAGGCTTGTATCCTATGTCAAGGTAGTTTCATGGCCAATCTATGCATCCTAGGCTTGCATCCTATGGTCAGCATGGCTTAGCTACCAATCTGTGTCTGATACTAATCTGTGATCTATCTAAGCGTGTAACCTACCGTCAACCCGTGGCTCTGATACCAATTTGTGACGCCCTCAATTCTGTGGAAAACCACGAAACCAAGAACTGATGCATATGTGTGCCCAGGATGTTCATCACACATATACACATCATCCACAAACTGAATTTCAGAATATATATGACCACGAATAACAGAGTTTATTACAATGTCTCATGAATCTTGGACTCATGCTCACAGCAGAAGTCTTAGTCTAACAGTGGAAGTCTTTATTTCTATGCAGCGGAAGTTTTCTAACTAATGAGGAAGCCATCTAAGCAGTAGCAGCTCCATCTCTACTTCATCCCCACAGGCAAGGTTGAGGACAGATTTACACGCCTTAATGCTCCACCTGATCTTCATAGTAATCTTCTCCTGTTTCTGATGATGAAGTAATGCTGCAAGTTTGAGTACAAGGATGTACTCAGCAAGTGCGGGAAAATATGATATGTAGCTCACAACAAGGTAGTTATAAAAAGGCTCATTGCGTAAAAGCAAAGTTATTTATCAAAACCACGATAAAACAACAACTTATCTTTAAGTGAATGTAATTCCAACATGTAATAAAATACCAATCATATCTCCATTATGTTTATTACCTTCCATGTCCCAACCAGACATTAATCAACCTTATTCTTGCTCACGAATACCTTCTCGTATTCGCTACCATTTAATCTTATAAACAATTTCGTCTCACACCGAGACCAACCTCGTTGTCATGACTCAACAGTCATGCAACCCATCTTATCACCCGGACTCAACAGTCCCCAAAACAAAACCAAAACCAAACCATCCAAAGCCATAACCAATAACCATAGCCAATAAGCATCCCAACTAATCATGGAAGTTGGCTAGGCGCTCGTGACCGTAAGCTCGGCTATCATGATAGTTTTAGACTATGCAGAGTTTGCACCTCTTTACCCACAAGTTTGTGATTTCGTCACCCGTCGGCAACTGCAGAACCTCCATTATACCAATACACAACCGTCGGTGTATGGCCAAGAGATCACAAAATAGCCTTTACAAAGGGGCTACTAGATGTATGGACTCACTAAGGTTTCACCGGCAGGCTAGAATCTCCAATTCTCCCACCCACGGGCCCCCTCTTGTGCCATGCAGTTCCAAGGGCAGTCCTTACTCGACTCCCATTCCCCGCGCCTTCCACGGTCCATAACAATCTAGCAACTTACCTAATTAGTCAGCTAAGCCACACCCGTACTTGGCCTTGTGGTGGCACTGTTATCCTGGCATGTGCTTGCATGAACCGATCCTTAGATCTACAGCAAGAAAACCACCATCTCTTTCTACCTCATTCACAAACCCAGGATTGCCTAGATCTCCCTCTGATCCATGTTCATTAACAACATCAGTTTTTCTCATTATCACTACGAGTGCAGTTAGCTTGACAAATCTATCTCGCTTCCCAATCCCATGGACTCAGCGAAGCTTAAAAGTAAAAGCCATACCCGACTCATAAACTTCCCTGACGACAAGGGTGCTTTAACCAAAACTAGTAAACTCCTATAAAAGGGTTTCCCATCATGTTTGACTCAGCACACACACCTTTTCGCAAAACAAAACAGTTTCCCAAAACGTAGGATCAATATGGTCAAGGGGCACTTGCCTTGTTCTGGCTGTTCCGGTTGCTCAAAATCTTGTTGTTGTAGTCCGTCGTAGGTAGCTCCCTGAGCTTGTCCTTCTATACATAATCACGCACATACAAGATTTACAACAATCAATATCATGCACAAACTTTAACTAGATGCGATGATGCTTATGCATGTTAATCCTATGGTGAAGTTTTTATTAGATCGGTTTGTTCGTGTTCTAGCATGGATTGCATGGTTTTACGATGAACAGTGGTGTTCGGATCAAATGTGGACATGCCGATGATCCTGTCTTTAGATCTAGATCAACAGGTGATCTGTCCATGAAAAAGATTCTGTTCGAAAGGAATCTAAGAACAGATGCAAAGAAAATGCGATGATATTGTATGGCAGTATTGAAGACCTACCTTACGTTCTTCTGGGTCTCGAGGTCCTTGTCCTATCAGACAGATCGTAGGAGCTCTCTTCCGGCGATCTTTCTCTCGACCGAACTCCGGTGAAGGATTTATTCGGCGAGCTGGGGCTAGGGCTTTAAGTTGTCAGCTTAGAGAAGATGTTACGACCAAGGGGTTTGTTTCGGGTTCTATTTATAATTGGGAAGAGAAGAGTCCAAATCTGATTGGATCTCGAATAAGAGTCCTATTCAAATTGTTTCCTAGATTTTCAACAACTTTATCTTAGATTGATTCGGTGCGGTAACATTGTGGAATTCGTGTCGGTTTCCTCTCCGTACCGGTATTTCCACGCGTACAGAAGCTAAAACCGCTCCAGAACTCGTTACCTCCGCGGGGATGAGCTCCGGAAGCTCCACGTGTCCTCTGGGGCCTGGTCTCCCCTTTTCTGCAGAGACAAGCTCCGGTTGTGCCGCGTGTCAAGGGAGCGAGACCTCCCTCTCCTTCGGAGGTGAGCTCCGCGTACGCCACGTGTCAGTGCCGGACCTTCCCTCTCTTCGGAGGTGGCTCCGGGTGTGCCATGTGTCCTAACAGCGCCAGACTTTCTTTCTTCTCAGAGATGAGCTCCGAGGTTGACACGTGTTCAACAGTGATGGACCTCCCGGAGATAAGCTCCGGTGGCGACACGTGTCTAATAGAACCAGCCCTCTCGGAGGTGAGCTCCAAGATTGACACGTATCCCGCGCGACCGGTCCTCTGATTTCCGCGGTGACTAGCTCCGAAGGTGACACGTGTCCTGCGGGGTCGGACCTCTCCCCATTTGCGGAGATGAGCCCCGAGGGCACCACGTGGCCAGCAGGCCGTGGAAGTTGTCTTTGGCACTTTTGGTGAACTGGATTTTTGCTCTTTTTGGCTATCTTTTTTATTCTTTCTTTGTTCCCACTTCTTTTAAAATGATGTCTCTACATGAAACATGAATACGTGCAGAAACAAAAAATGAGGGTGTCACATGGGTGGTCGTGAGGAGCAGACCGACCTGCTCCGCACGATCGTGCAGAATACGTGCCAGGCGGGGGGGGGGGGGGCGTCAAGAGAGGGGGCCTCGTGAGCCCTGTGATGTGACGTACTCAGACTTCATGAGTACGCACCCTCCAGTGTTCACAGAAGCGGCAGAACCACTGGAGGCCGACAACTGGCTGCGGACAATCGAGTCCAAATTCGGGCTGCTCCAATGTACGGAGCGGCAAAAGACTCTGTTCGCGGCGCAGCAGCTTCACGGTGCCACTGGTGCATGGTGGGCGAACAATGTCGCCTCACGTCCGGCTGGCCATGCCGTGGAGTGGGAAGAATTCCGGGAGGCGTTCCGCGCCTATCATATCCCTCCCGGGATAATGAAGAGGAAGTTCCAAGAATTCTTTGAACTGAAGCAGGGCGGGAGGAGTGCCCATGACTACTCCCGTGCCTTCAACCATCTAGCGCAATATGCGTTCGACTACGTCTCCACCGAGGAGAAGAAATGGGAGCACTTCTGTCGGTGGTTACACCCCGAGATGAAGACGCATCTCGTTCAATGGAATCGCGGCACATTCAACAACCTTGTCAATGCCGCGATAATGCAAGAAGATGCTCAGCGGGAGTTGGCAGCTGAGCAGCGGAAGCGCATCACTCCACCCAGCAGTGGGGGTGGCGCTCCCCAGAAGTACCGCATGGTGTATCGGACACCATCCGCGCAGCAGTGGCATCCACCGGCGTGACCTCAGCAGTTCGGGGGACGTTCTTTCCAGTCACCCCCGTTCCGACCGCCGATGCCACCACCGCGACCGCAACAGCAGCAGCAGACGACACCCCGGGCATTTTCACCGCCACAAGCACCCCGGGTTTCCGTCCGCCGATCAGTGGAGGACCACCTCGCTTCACTTGCTTCACGTGTGGCCAGGTGGACCATTTCGCGAAGGACTGTCCCCAGAGGAAGCAGAGCAGCGGGCAAGCCCAGTTCCAGGGCGGTGCTCGAGGCCGACCTCCGGTCAAGAAGGTTGGTCAGCGGATTGGGGGCGTTCGCAACCTCAACAATGAGGACGCCCCAGAGGGAGATAACGTGCTGGCAGGTACGTTCACTCTCAACGATCAAGCCATCATCATATTATTTGATTCTGGTGCAACCCACAACTTTATAAGTGCATCATATGTGGTTAGCATCAACTGGAATCCTTTCCAACCGAGTGTTCTTATATGATCTGCTCACCGGGAGGAAAGATTTCAGCAACTATGATGGTTCCGAAAGCACCATTGTGCTTAAGTGGGAAGATATATCCCACCACTATGATTATTCTTGAGAGACAGAACATTGATGCAATCTTAGGGATGGCATGGCTCAGCTACCATGGCACTGTCCTGGAAACATTAATTCGGGCGGTTCACCTTAACTCCCCACTACACCGTCCGCAGTCCCTCATATTAGACAATCCAGTCCGGGAAGTTTCAGAAGTCCATAATACTGAAGCTCTCAAATTAGAGGACATCCCCGTAGTCCGGGAATACCCCGACATGTTTCCGGATGATCTTCCGGGCATGCCACCTGAGCGAGATGTCGAGTTCAAGATTGAGCTTGCACCCGGGACTACTCCTATCTCCCAGAGGCCATACAAAATGGCTCCGAACGAGCTGGCTGAACTGAAAGAGCAGCTCAATGCTCTGTTGAGCAAAGGTTTCATTAAGCCGAGTTCCTCGCCTTGGGGATGCTTGGCGCTGTTCGTGAAGAAGAAGGATGAAACCTTAAGGCTGTGTGTGGACTACCGGCCGCTCAACGCCGTCACCATCAAGAATAAGTACCCACTGCCCCACATTGACATTTTGTTTGATCAACTTGTGGGTGCAAGTGTGTTCTTCAAGATGGACCTTCGCTCTGGATATCATCAGATAAAGATCCAGGCAGAGGATATCCCGAAGACGGCTTTCTCGACGAGATATGACTTTATACAAATATCTTGTCATGTCTTTTGGTCTCACAAATGCTCCAGCACATTTCATGTATCTCATGAACTCGGTGTTCATGCCAGAGCTGGATAAGTTCGTAGGGGTGTTCATTGATGATATCTTGGTTTACTCCAAGACAGAAGCAGAACACGCCGAACACTTGAGGATCGTTCTTCAAAGATTGCGAGGCCACAAACTCTATGCAAAGTTCAGCAAATGTGAGTTTTGGATCAGCCAAGTGCCATTTCTGGGACATATTATCTCAGCGGTAGGTATTGCGGTTGACCCAAGCAAAATAGAGCAAGTGCTGAAATGGAAGGCTCCCACTTCGGTCCATGAAGTCAGAAGCTTCCTCGGCTTAGCGGGATACTATCGGAGGTTCATTCCAAGCTTTTCCAAGCTTGCTAAGCCGATGACAGAGTTGCTGAAGAAGGGAAAAAATATTTTTAGGACACGGCGTATGAAGGAGCATTCCAAGCATTAGTAAAGCATCTCACAACAGCCCCGGTCTTATCTCAACCAGATAAAACTAAGCCCTTCGACGTGTATTGTGATGCGTCCGGCATCGGGCTCGGCTGCGTGTTGATGCAGGAAGGACGTGTGGTCACATATGGCTCACGGCAACTTCAGAACCATGAGCAGCATTACCCAACTCATGATCTTGAGCTTGCTGCTGTGGTTTTAGCGTTGAAAATGTGGAGGCACTATCTCCTGGGGAATTTGGTGCATCTCTACACCGACCACAAGAGCTTGAAGTACATTTTCACCAAGAAGGAGCTGAATATGAGGCAAAGAAGGTGGTTAGGATTAATCAGAGATTATGAGATTGAGATTCATTACCACCCCGGCAATGCGAATGTGGTTGCCGACACGCTGAGTTGGAAATCACATGTCCATAACCTCACCATTACACCGGTGGAGGAGGGAGAGCCGAGTTTATACTTGGTTCCTTATGGATCGCTTTACAACCTTGCCCTCATCCCTACTATTAGGGAGGACATCATTGCATATCAGAAGATTGATAAGGGCATGGCACATCTCTGGATACAGATAGACAATGGGGAGATCAAATGTTTCCGGAAGGATGATGAGGGGACGCTGTGGTTCAATGACCGCATAGTCGTACCCTGGGATATGGAGCTGAGGGAAAAACATCCTTGATGAAGCTCACTTGTCTAAATACTCCATTCATCCGGGCAGCAACAAAATGTACCAAGATTTGAAGAAGAAATTTTGGTGGACACAAATGAAGCGGGAAGTGGCTAAGTACGTATCCGAGTGTGATACGTGTAGACGAGTGAAGGCTGATCATATGAGAAAATCAGGGCTGCTGCAACCCCTGAAAATCCCAGCATGGAAGTGGGAAGATGTGAGCATGGATTTCATTGTGGGTTTACCCCTAACTTCCGACAGGCATGACTCCATTTGGGTAATCGTTGACCGGTTAACCAAGTTGGCTCACTTCATTCCCGTGCATACACATTTCCATGCCAATAGATATGCGGAGTTGTATATCGCAAGAATCCTATGCTTGCATGTAGTACCCAAGACCTGAACATAAACTGACCTGAATTCCACAATGATACCGTACCAAATCAACTAAAGATAAGTTGTAAGATTCAACGACAAATTCGAATAGGACTCTAATTCGGGATACAATCAGATTAGGACTCTTCTCTTCCCGATTATAAATAGAACCCAGAACCTCTGGCCGAAACCACAAACTTCTTTTCCTACTCTTGAGCCAACGACTTAGAGCCCTAGTCCCAACCCGCCGAGTAAACCATCGCCGGAGGAAAGCCGAACGACCTGAGGAGGACCTCGAGACCGAGAAGAACGTAAGGTAGGTCTCCAATACCACCTTACGACATCGTTGTGTTTTCTTTGCATCTGTTCTTTGATTCCTTTCGAACAGAAGCCTTCTCGTGGACAGATCACTTGATGATCAGGTTGATCTAAAGACAAGATCATCACCACGTCCACCTTTGATTCGAACAACTCTGTTCATCATAAAATCCATGCAAGCCATGCAAGAACACGTACAAACCCATCTAATAAAACTAATCATAGGATAACATGCATATACATCATCGCATCTAGTTTAAGGTTTGTGCATGATATTGATTGTTGTGAATCTTGTATGCACGTGATCCTACATAGCAGGACAAGCTCAGGGAGCTGTGTACGACGAACTGCAGCAACAAGGTTTCGAGATCAAAGTACAACCGGAACCGCAAGAACAAGGCAAGTGCTCCTTGACCATATTGATCCTATGTTTTGGGTAAAACTGTTTTGTTTTGCGAAAAGGTGAGTGTGCTGAGTCAAACATGATGGGAAAACCCTTTTTATAGGAGTTTACTAGCTTTGGTTAAACCACCCTTGTCGCCAGGGAAGTTCATGAGTCGGGTATGGTTTTTACTTTTATGCTTCGCTGAGTCCATGGGATTGGGAAGCGAGATAGATGTGTCTAGCTAACTGCACTCGTAAGGATAATGAGAAACTGATGATGTTAATGAACATGGATCGGAGGGAGATCTAGGCAAGCCTGGGTTTGTGAATTAGGTAGCATGAGATGGTGGTTTACTTGCCGTAGATCTAAGGACCGGTTCATGCATGCACATGCAAGTAACCACCTTCTCATTCTACCTCATTCACAAACCCAGGCTTGCCTAGATCTCCCTCCAATTCATGTCCATTAACAATATCCATTTCTCATTATTCTTACGAGTGCAGTTAGCTAGACACATCTATCTAGCTTCCCGTATCCCATGGACTCAACGAAGCATAAAAGCAAAAACCATACCCGACTCATAAACTTCCCCGGTGACAAGGGTGGCTAACAAGACTAGTAAACTCCTACGAAAGGGTTTCCCATCATGTTGACTCAAGCACACACACCTTTTCGCAAACAAACCAGTTTTCCAAAAACATGGGATCAATATGGTCAAGGGGCACTTGCCTTGTTCTTGCGGTTCCGGTTGCTCAAATTCTTGCTGTTGTAGTCCGTCGTAGGTAGCTCCCTGAGCTTGTCCTTCTATACGCGATCACGCACATAGAAGATTCATAAAAATCAATCATCATGTACAAACTCTCCTTAAAGATGCAATGATGCATATGCATGCTAATCCTACGGTGCGGTTTAGTTTGTACGTGTTCTTGCATGTTTGCATGGCTTGCATGGGGTTTCATGATGAACAGAGGTGTTTGGATCAAATGTGGACGTGGCGATGATCTGGACTCAAGATCTAAATCAGACCGATCAACACGTGATTTGTCCATGAAAAAGCTTCTGTTCGAAAGGATTCGAAGAACAGATGCAAAGAAAACACGATGATGTCGTAAGGTTGTATTTGAGACCTACCTTACTTTCTTCGGGTCCTTCCTCTAGCAAAAGCAGATCGTCGGCTCTCCTCCGGCGATGGCGATCGTGTCTGACTTGTCGGCGGTCTCTCCGGCAGTTGTACTCCGGCGAAGGGGTTTACTCGGCAAGATGGGGGCTAGGGCTCTAAGTTGTCGGCTTAGGAGGTGGAAAAGAAGTTCGTGGTTGTGGCCAGAGGTTTTCGGTTCTATTTATAATCGGGAAGAGAAGAGTCTTAATCTGATCGGAATTCGAATAAGAGTCCTATTCAAATTGGTTTTGGATCTTAACAACTTATCTTTAGTTGATTTGGTGCGGTAGAAACGTGGAAGAGTTCGTGTCGGTTTGCTCAGTAACGGGTACTCACGTACAGAGGAAAACCGCTTCAGATCTCGTCACCTTTGCGGTTATGACCTCTGGAGGCTCCACGTGACATGCAGGGAACCTTGGCTCCCTCTTCCGCAGAGACAAGCTCCGGTGGTGTCGCGTGTCAGGCGGGCGAGACCTCCCTCTTACTCAGAGGTGAGCTCCACGTGCGCCACGCGTCCTGGCGGGCGGGACCTCCCCTCTCAACAGAGGTGAGCTCCGCATGCGCCACGTGTCCTGGCGGGCGGGACCTCCCCTCTCAACAGAGGCGAGCTCCGCAAACGCCATGTGTCAGTTCCGGACCTCCCCTCTCTTCGGAGGTGGTTCCGGATGTGCCACGTGTCCTAGCAGCACCAGACTTCCTTTCTCCTCAGAGATGAGCTCCGAGGTTGACACGTGTCCATCAGCGTCGGACCTCCCGGAGGTAAGCTCTGGAGGTGATACGTGTCCGGTAGTATCGGACCTCCTGGAGGTGAGCTCCAGAGGTGACACGTGTCCAGTAGGATCGGACCTCTCGGAGATGAGCTCCGAGAGCGAAATGTGTCCAGCGGGTCGGACCTCTCGGAGATGAGCACCGATGACGACACGTGTCCTGCGGGACTGGCCTCGCTCCTTCCGGGAGGCTAGCTCCTGGGGAAACACGTGTCCCACGGGGTCGGACCTCGCCCCTTCCACAGAGATGAGCTCTGAGCCTGCCACGTAGCCAGTTTTACGGCGGACCTCTCCCCCTCTGCAGGGATGAGCTCCGAACACGCCACGTGGCCAGCGGCCGCGGAAATTGTCTACAGCGCTCCTCGGCGGACTGGAATTGGCTCTTTTTGGCTATCTTTTCTATTCTTTCTCTGTTTCAACTTATTTTAAAAATATTTTTCTACATGAAACATTAATACATGCAGAAACCAAAAATGAGGGTGTCACAGCAATGAGCCTTTTTATTCCTACCTTGTTGTAAGCTACATGTCATACTTTTCCCGCACTTGTTGAGTACGACATGTACTCACCCTTGCATTATCACATAAACATCAGCAACAGGAGAAGAGTACTTCGAGGACCATGTGGAGTACTAGGCGTGCAAACTACCGTCAACATGCCTGTGGAGTTAAAGATGGAGCCTGCTGCTGTTTTATTATTTCCGCTGTCGTTTAGAGACTTCCGCTGCAATAATAAGTTAGAGATTCATGAGTGAGACAATGAGTCGATGTAATAAAGTACTTAAACACTATTTATTCATGGTTATATTCTGAATTCAGTTTGTGGATTACATGTGTATGTGTGATGAACATCCTGGGCACACATATGCATTAACTTGGTTCTGTTTTTGGAACCGGGTGTCACAGCTATAGGTGCAGTTCCAGGTACTAAATCAATGGCAAATTCAATGTCCCGGTCAGGTGGCATACCTGGAAGTTCTTCCGGGAACACATCTGAAAATTCTTGAACCACCGGAATGCTTTCCAATTTTGCTTCTTCGACGTGGTTCAATGCTGCCTTCTCGGTTGCTGGTTGGGCTGACTCGAACTCAATACGAGTACCGTGCTCATTTGTCAACTGCACGCTCCTTCCAGCACATTGAATCACTCCGTTGTGCTTGCTTAACCAATCCATTTCAAGTATTATATCAATCCCTTGGGAATCCAAGACAATAAGGTTGGCAAGAAAGTCTACCCCCTTATTTTAAGGTTTATTTTTGGACATACTATATTAGTCCTCATCTCTCCACCGGGAGAATTAACCAACATAGTGTGTTTCATGTGTGATATGGGCAGATTATACTTGGCAACATACTTGGATGATATGAATGAATGTGATGCTCCGGAATCAAATAAAACAGTGGCTGGGTTGGAGTTGGCAAGGAACATACCAATCACGACGTCCTCAGCTTGTTGTGCTTCCTCAGCGAAGACATGATTCACGTTGCCACGAGCGTAGTTCTGCTGCCCACGGTTACCTTGCGTAGCTCCTCTATTCAGCCGTGGGTTCCGTTTTGGTGCGTTGGTCGGCTGTCCAAGGCCTTTCTTCAGGCACTGACTTGCAAAGTGACCTGCCTCTCCACATGAAAAGCATGCTTTGTTGCCTAAAACAGCAGGAATGTTGGGGCGAGGCTGGTTTTGAGCGTAGGCGCCCATGTTGGGACGGGGCGCAGGAGGCAAAGGCATACGAGGTGCTTGCATAACAGGACGTTGTTGCGGTGGTTGATTAGAGAGAGGTGGATTTGCAGGGTGGAAAGTAGAAGCGGACGAGCCGTACTGTGGTGCAGCTGGTGGCATGAAACGGGGACGTACATTGCTCCCTTGTGGCTGGTATGGCATCTTCCTCTTGCCCTCTTGCTCGATCTCACGGATCTTGCTCTCAACCACTATAGCTTTGTCAACGAGCTTCTGGAAGTTTGCATAATCATTGTTGAGCAGCTGAACTTGGATCTCATTGTTCAATCCTCTCATGAACAAGTACAGCTTCTTGCGGAGGTAATGGATCTCTTCTTGTGCGCTTGCATAGCGGTTTCTTAACTCCACGAGCAACCTCTGAGACTTGTCAGCAGCTTGTGGGTTGGAAAGAGCTGTTACATGGGGTCCAATGATCTCCCTTGTACCACTATTCCGATACGGGTGCAGCTCAAAAGTGGTGTCCTCAAGCTGCTCATGGAAGGCGCAGCATAGTCCGGTGAGTGCATCCCATGCAGCATCATCGATATCTTCTGCCCTTGTAGCTCTCCATGTGGGTGCGAAGTGCCGAGTGGCAACCCTACCGTTAGATAGGATGGTTACCTCAGCCTTCCAATCTTCATGTCCGAGATGAGGGACTTTCTTGAGAAGATATTCCTAGTATAAGGCTGCAGTAATACAAAAATTCTTTGAGCTCCCTGGATATGTGTCCTCCTTCCATTCTATCGGATCGAAATTCTTGAACTGAATGGTTGTCCCATTCATAACCTTCATTATTGGTCTCAGCAAGGGGTGGCTCCTCCTCGGATGGTGTTAAGAGCACTCCCACGTGGTGGTGGACGAGCTCTTATGCGTGCTGTGCTCCTGGTCAACAGCATCTATAAATAAGACATGAGAAACTTTAGAGAAGGAAGAAATAACTCCAAAAACTTCAGAAGCTATGGAGCAAGAAAGCAAAGGCGTTGCTGTCCAAAAGAAGAGAAAAGAGGGGCTGAAACTAGCACTTTCGGTGGCTGAATTGAAAAGAGAAGCGCAGCAGCAAGCAATTTTTGAAAATAGCAGTTTAGAGGGGTGTTCCTATGTGTTTTAGAGTGTCCATTCTACCTAGGCTTGCGTCCTATGGTCAACGTGGCTTTGATATCAATCTGTGACATCCAGTTCTGAAAACAGAACCAAGTTAATGCATATGTGTGCCCAGGATGTTCATCACACATACACATGTATTACACAAACTGAATTCAGAATGTAACCACGAATAAATAGTGTTTAAGTACTTTATTATATCGACTCATTGTCTCACTCATGAATCTCTAACTTATTCTTGCAGCGGAAGACTCTAAACGACAGCGGAAAGTGAATAAAGACAGCAGGCTCCATCCTCGACTCCACAGGCATGTTGACGATAGTTTGCACGCCTAGTACTCCACATGGTCCTTGAAGTACTCTTCTCCTGTAGCTGATGTTTATGTGGTAATGCAAGGGTGAGAACATGTCGTACTCAGCAAGTGTGGGAAAAGTATGACATGTAGCTTACAACAAGGTAGGGAATAAAAAAAGGCTCATTGCAGCAAGCATATTTTATTTCACAAACATGGTAAAAACAGCAACTATTTCTAAGTGAAATTTATCCCAACATGACCAAGTACTTCACCAACATTTTCTCATCATAATTCACCACTTATCAAGTCTCATTCAGCCATTAATCTTTCTCAAGTTCATCTCATACTCATAAACATTCATAACCATCTCATATTCATATAACCGAAACCAAACTCATTATCATGACTCAAAACAGTCCCAAAACCAATCGCAATGACCATACAATAACCATACCAAATAACCATCCCAAGATTTTTCCTCTAATCATGGAAGTTGACCAGGTGCTTGTGACCGGAAGCAATGCTATCATGATAGTTTTACACTCTGCAGAGGTGGCACCACTTTACCCACAAGTTTGTGATTTTGTCACCCGTCGGCGACTGCAGAACCTCCATTATACCAGTACACAACCGTCGGTGTATGGCCAAGAGATCACAAAATAGCCTTTACAAAGGGGCTACTAGATGTATGGACTCACTAAGGTTTCACCGGCAGGCTCGAATCACCATTCTCCCACCCACAGGCCCCCTCTTGTGCCATGCAGTTCCCAGGACAGCCCTCCTCGACTCTCATTCCCCGCGCCATCCACGGTCCATAACAAGCTAGCAACACACCTAATTAATCAGCTAAGCCGCACCCATACTTGGCCTTGTGGTGGCACTGTTTTCCTGGCATATTCTCACATGAACCGGTCCTTAGATCTACGGCAAGTACCACCATCTCATCCAGCAACATTCACGAACCAAGCCTGCCTAGATCTCCCCGATTCCATGCCCATTAACATCATCAAGTCCTCATCATTATTATTCATATGAGTGCAGTAGCTAAACATGTTTTAATTCAGCTTCCCGTATCCCGTAGATTAAGCGGAGCAAAAAGGAAAAATGACCATACCCGACTCATCAACTCTCCCGGCGACAAGGATGGTTAACAAAACTAGTAAACTCCTATAAAAGGGTGTCCCATCAAGTTGACTCAAGCGTACACGTTTTCGCAAACAAAACAGTTACAAAACATGGGATCAATATGGTCAAGGGGCACTTGCCTTGCTCCCGTAGTTCTTGTTGTTCAAGCTTCTCGAAGTCTTGGTGCTGTAGTTCCTCGTAGATGGCCTCTTGAGCTTGTTCTTCTACTCACGATCACGCACATACAAAATTTACAGCAATCAATCATCATGCACAAACTTTACTCAAGATGCAATGAGGTAGATGAATGCAAATCCTATGGTGCAGTATTATTAATCCAGTTTTTACGTGTTCTTGCATGTTTTAATGGGCTCTCATGGGATTTTGTGATGAACAAGGGTGCTGGGATGAAGTGTGGACGTGGTGATGATCTTGACTCAAGATCTAGATCAATTACACCATCAAAAATTGATCAAAACGTGATCTGTCCACACGAAAAAGTTTATGTTCGAAAGGAGCGCAGAAAACGGATGCGTAGAAACAGCGACGATATCGTAAGATGGGTAATAGAGACCTACCTCGCTTCCTTTTGGTGGCAGGGCCTTCCTCCTAGCAATGGAAGCAGTGGGGGATTTTTCTATGGAAGATTAGGGCAGGACAGATCGTTGGTTCTTTTCCGGCGACAGCGAGGCGTGACGGGGCTCGTCGGCAGGTCTCGACGATGGGGCTAGCCGGCGGGGCTCGACGGCAGGACTCGACGATGGGGCTTGACGACGGGGCTCGCCGGCGGGTAAGGGGGAGAGGGGAGAATCCTAATCCAATTGGAACTAAATCCTAACAAACTTTTCCCCATTTAATTTGGTGCGGCAGCAATGGGGGTAAATTCCCATATGTTGGGAAAATTCCCCTTTTTGGGGAAATTGGGGAATTTGGAGATTTTGGGGGGGAAATTTGGGGAAATTGGAAATAGATCATTTCAGCTATCTTTTTTCCATTCCTCACCATTTCTATGTCACTTACTCCATTTCTACATTCCCCTCTCCATTTCTATGTCCCACTCTCAATTTCTACATGGCCCTTCTCCATTTCTATGCCCCATTCTCCATTTCTATATGTGTCCATTTCTATGGTTCCTTTCTCCATTTCTACTTCTTTATAATGTTTCTCTACATGAAAAATGTATGCAATGCATAGAAATGAATTTGAGGGTGTTACACGGCCATCCTCGGAAAACCTAAAATTCCGGCTACCCGGCACTAAGAGGGAGCTAGGGAGTTCGGTAGGAGCTACTAGACCTTGATGCTAACCTCAGAGAGCAGTTGTTTGTGCAGGAGAAGCTCGGAGCTATCCGGGCGACGGTGTCAAATCGGAGGCGCTTCAGGCTGAACAGGGGAGTGGAAAATTGGCTCGGTAAAGCTCGAGGGGAGCTGATCAAGAGCAGCTGAGGGCTGGAGCATATCGAGTGAAGGTTGGCGGTGTTGTTTATGGCCTCAGCTCGAGGTGGAAAGGTCGGTTCTGGCGTCTCGACGGTGAAGGCGGGTCGGACGCGAGAGCAGCGAGTGTTGTGCTGGTTTTCGGTGCAAGTGTGGTGAGCCGTGGAGAAACGATCTTTGGCCCCTCAGGCGCGGTGATAAGGCGCTGGGGCGTTCTCCCGTCGGCCAGGTCCCGAGAACAGGAGGTGGCATCGGATGCCTGCCGTGGCGGTCTCAGCAGCGCGCACAAGAACCCGAGTGAGCAGCGATGGAGTCGGTTCACTCGGCTATTACACTGACAGTGGGTCCAACTTTTCAATTTTTGTCCCACAAAACTGAATTTCTTCACTGCTCTAAGTAGTAAGGACCTTAATACCCTTGGCCATTTGATCAATCACCAAATTAGGATTTGGTTTGTAATGTGATCAAATTATGCAATTGGTTGGATTGAATTTGCAGCAAATGTGAACTGAAATTCAAATTTTATTTGAAGCCAAAATAGCTCATGTTAAGATCAACGTGATCCCTGACTTTGAATTGCAAAGGACGTCTTCTCCGGTCCACATACTGTTTTTGTCGGGATTGGGCGGCTTTTAAGTTTGCTTGGAACAGCGAACCTTTTCTTCCGCATTGTTGACAAGATCAATCCCGAAGGTGACCCTTTCGCCAGACTCACACCAATTCAGCGGTGTGCGGCATTTTCTCCTGCATAGCGCCTCGTAGGCGCCATTTTGATGCTGGCTTGGTACCATTACTGTACGGAAACTCGGCTAACGGTAAGTGATCATCCCAATTCCTACCGTGCTTGATAGAACAAGCTCGTAGCATATATTCTAAAATCTGATTTACCAGTTCGGTTTGCCCATCCATCTGCGGGTGGTACCCTGAACTACGGATCAGCTTTGTCCTCAAAGCAGCATACAACTGCTCCCAAAAATGAGATACAAATAAAGTGCCTCGATTCGAGATGATAGTACGGGGTACGCCGTATAAGCATAGGATCCATGAGATGTACAATTAAGCATACTTCTTGGCGTTGTAGTTGGTGTTGACCGGGATAAAATGTGCAACTTTTGTGAGCCGTTCGATGATCACTCACACCGTATCATGTTTCTAAAATGTAGAGGGTAAACCGACGATGAATTCCATGTTCACATCCTCCCACTTCTAGGCAGGAACGTTAAGTGGTTGTAAAAATCCCGGTTTCTTCATGTGGTCCGCTTTCCCCCTCCGCCATGTATCACACTCAGACACGTACTTTGCAATCTCCCGCTTCATCCAAAACTTGCTTCTGAGTTCTTGATACATCTTATTGCTTCCGGGGTGAATAGAAAACTTTGACAAGTGAGCCTCATCAAAGATTTTCTTCCGCAACTCCGGGTTACTGGGTACGATGATCCGGTCCTTGAACCATAGGACGCCGTCTCCGTCTTTCCAGAAACACTTCAATTCCCCACTGTCTACACGTCTCCGCAAATGCGACATGCCCCTGTCATGTTTCTGAGCTGCCGCTATCTCTTCATGGTTGGTGGGAATAAGAGCTAGGTTATAGAGAGCTCCATGTGGAATCACATGTAATGGTGACTTGCCCTCTTCCAACGGTGTGATGGTCAGATTATTAACGTGTGACTTGCGTCTCAGCGTGTCCGCCACTATGTTTGCCTTGATGGGATGATAATGGATCTCTATTTCATAATCCTTTATCAACTCCAACCATCTTTGTTGCCTCATGTTCAGCTCCTTCTGAGTGAATATGTACTTGAGGCTCTTGTGGTAGGTATATAAATGTACGAGGTTACCGAGTAGGTAGTGCCTCCACATTTTGAATGCGAGAGTACCACATCAGTGAGCTCTAAATCATGAGTTGGATAATTTTGCTCATCGTTCCTGAGCTGCCGTGATCCATACGCGACCACCCTTCGTTCTTGCATCAGCACTCATCCGAGCCCAATGCCGGATGCATCGCAGTACACATCAAACGGTTTTGTCTGGCTGTGCCAAAACCGGTGCTGATGTTAGGTGCTTAACTAATGCCTTGAACGCTGCTTCAAATGCTGGACTCCAAACATATTTGGTAGCCTTCTTCAGCAGCTCTGCCATAGGCTTGGCAATCTTCGAAAAGCTCAGAATGAACCTCCGATAATACCCCGCGAGTCTGAGGAAACTCCGTACCTCGTGAACAGTTCTAGGGACTTCCAATTCAGCACTTGTGTGATCTTACTCGGGTCTACAGCGATGCCCTCCGCTGAGATAATATGCCCGAGAAAAGGCACTTGCGGTATCTAGAATTCGCACTTGCTGAATTTCGTGTATAGCTTGTGATCCCACAGCCTTTGCAAGACTATACACAGATGCTTCGCGTGTTCTTCCTCCGACTTGGAATACACCAATATGTCGTCGATGAAGACCACGACAAACTTGTCCAGCTCTGGCATGAATACCGAGTTCATCAAGTACATGAAGTGAGCTGGAGCGTTGGTGAGGCTGAAGAAAATGACCAGGTACTCGTAAAGCCCGTACCTCGTCGAGAAAGCCGTCTTCGGAATGTCCTATGCCCATATCTTAATCTGGTGGTACCCTGATGTTAAGTCCATCTTGGAAAAGATCTTTGCTTTGACCAACTGATCAAACAACATGTCGATCCGTGGCAACGGGTAATTGTTCTTGATAGTCACGGCGTTTAGCGGACGATAATCCACGCAAAGCCGCAACGTTTCATCCTTCTTCTTCACAAATAATGCCGAGCAGCCCCATGGCGAGGAGCTCGGCCTAATAAAACCCTTCTCCAACAGGTCCGTCAACTGCGTTTTTTAATTCCGCCAACTCCTTTGGTGCCATCTTGTGCGGCCTTCGGGATATTCGCGTAGTTCCCGGTGCAAGTTCAATCTTGAACTCCACCTCTCTGTCGGGCGGCATCCCCGGTAAATCATCCGGTAATACGTCAGGGAACTCATGCACTACTGGAATGTCTTCCAATTTAATAGTGGTGGATTGGTATACACTTGGAAGCTTTATTTCTGGACTGTCCAGAAATAATGAATGCGACTCGTGCATTTTTGAGTGTAGATGCACGACTCATAGGACGGTGTCTAAAACAGCGCCGTGGTGGGTTAACCACGACATCCCTAAATGACATCGACCTTTTGTCCCTCTAAAGCTATGAGAGATGTAAGGTATACTCTGCCCTCTAAGCATAATGGCGCTTTAGAAACCATCATGCTTTCTGAAATTTTCCCACCTGGTGAACAAATCAAGTAAGGACATTCGGTGGGTAGTATTTGCAAGCTGTGTTTAGCAATAAAAGCTTGGCTAATGAAATTATGCGTGGCGCCGTCAAATAAAACTATAGCAGGATGCTGGTGGAGTTGGAACATACCCGCAAGGAATTGTTATCCCTCCGGCACGTCCTCTATGGCGAGTTGGTGGATGGTGCCGGGCTTAGGGTTTGCCCTCCACGCATTAATGGGGTTCCGGGGCTGATTCCTCCCGGGAAACTGTGGTGTCACTCCGCTGCCTTGCCTCTCAGGGCAGTTGTTGGCGAAGTTCCCTTGGCGACCGCATTTGTAACATGCGGTTGACGGCTGGCCTGTGCTTTGAGGATGAAAGCCCGGCATGCGCTGCTGAGGTGCAAATGCATGCGGCATCACCCACTGCTGCTGTTGTTGCTGCGGAGATGGTGCTGGTAATGCCGGTCGGAACGCCGGTGGTGAATACGGCCGACTGCGGAATTGCATCGGTCGCTGTGGTGGCTGCCAGCGTTGACCCGATGGTGAGTGGTACACCATCCAATATTTTTGGGGAGGACCACCTCCCTCTCCGCTGCTTTGTGGCGTGCTTCTCTTCTTCTCCGCCGCCACTAACTCCTTGTCGGAGTCCTCTTGCACAATCGCAGCATCAATAATGTCATTGAGGCTGCCGCGATTGAACATCGCCAGTTTGTCCTTCAGGAGCGGATTCAGCCCCTGGTAAAAGTGATCCCGCCGCTTCTCGTCAGTATCGGCGTGATAAGAGGTGTACAGCGCGAGATCATTGAACGCCTTGGAGGAACTCCTGCGTCTTTCTTTTCATTAGACCCGGTGGTATGTGATAGGCCCTGAAGGCCGTCCAGAACTCCACCCAGGTAAGCACTCGCTCGGTGGGTTGCGAGGCACAAAAGTTGGTCCACCAAGCGCTCGCGGACCCTTGAAGCTGCTGGGCCGTGAACTGAGTCTTGCGCTGCTCGCTAACTTGGAGCAGCCCGAACTTCATCTCCATCATGTGGAGCCAATTGTCCGCATCGAGGGGTTCATCCGCCCTTAAGAATACAGGGGAATGAGTAGCCAGAAAGTCGGAGTAGGAGCTTTGTTGGCGCTCCTCTCGGTCTTGACGCCTCTCTGGTCGAGACGTATTCACAATTAAAGTTTGCAGCAACTCCGTGTGCTGCTGATGTGAGCCTGCCATGGCCGCAACAATGTCAGCCAATGTAACTGTTGGCGGTGGCGGTTGTGGTTGTTGCTGTTGCTGCTGCTGCTGTCCCGAGGAAGTCTCGGGAGGCTGTTGGGAGGCCTCTCCCCCTGACTGGAACCCCCAACCTCCAGGTTGGCACGACTGCGAGTCATTCTGAAATTCAAAACAGCAACGACCAGCACATGTCATTCTTAAAATTCCATAGAAACAGTAGGTATTGCAGTGACACATGAATAAACTTGCACAACATTCACATATATTGATAAAGAATAAACTTTATACAAGATACATTATTCTCAGATCCCCGATAAGTCGTGCTCATGTCGTCACTACCTATACACATGCTACTGTCTACACAACATGTCACTGTTACAAAAGTTTCTACACACCACCCTCGCTTCCCTACTTGGCAACGGTAACTCACCACTCGGAGTGGAACTCGACCTCCTCCGCTACCTCTGCTGGTGGTTGAGGATCCATGACCACCTCTTTGGGTTCAGGTTCCGCCATCGCTGGGATACCCAAAACCACGGGTACTTCACCTACCATCAGTAGGCCCACTACCAGAGGCACGAGGTCTTGCAATGCATGCACCTCATCCATGGCCTGGTTGTAGTCTTCTTCCCAGCCATTGCCCTCCTCAAAAGCGTCATCACGCTCTTGAGTGAGGACCTTGTTTTGCTGGGTCAAGACCTGTATCTGTTGCTGCAAAGCTGTGATGTCGACACGACTTTTCTTCTTCGCTTTCTTCAGACGACGCAACTGATTGTGTTGCTCATACAGTCGCTTTATAGTCGGAAGGAGCACACTACGGAGTGCTCTGTGAGAACTCTTGAAACGGTCTCGGTGGCTGGTGCTCTCCTTGAGCTCCATGGCAAGTCGAGCTGTATGGACAGCTTGTCTGTCCATCACGGTCTTTCCTGCCATCAATTGGAAGCTGAGGTTCGCCTCCGCGGGGTTGTACCTTCGGCAACTCGGATCCGTTGCCTCCAAGTACCTCTCTCTCCACACATGATTAGCTCGTCCCTCCACCAGGACAAGCGCGTATGGAGTGCCCTCCATAGCTCTCACATGTAACTGGCAGAAGCGCGACATGGTGTCACGGGCTGCCACCTGCCACATCTCCTCCGGTTGTCTAGCTCTCACCGTGACGGTGAACGGTGCCCAACCCGGTGTCGTAGGTCCTGCTGGAACGTTGACATGGATGGTTGTAGGATCGGAGAGAAAGTGAAAAGCTACCAGAGGGGGTGAATGGTAGATTTAAACTTTTTAGCGCAAGCAACAAAAAACCCCTCGGCAGAAAATCGATCTGTTAAATAAACCATGTATGCGACTGATCTAAATGTGTTCAATCGCGAATTTGTAACACCCCAAAATTTTGATTTAAAACCCTAAATCATGTTAAGAGGGGAATTTAAAAATTTTTGGACGTGTTGCATGTTTTGCAAAAATTCAAATTCAAACTGGAATTCAAATTAAACTCAAATCAGAAAAGAAATAGAAAAAGAAAAAGAGAAAACAGAAAAAATCGGCCAGTGGGCCAAAACCTACCAGCCGGCCCAACCAGCGCCCGCGCCAGCCCGCAGCCGCGCGCGCCGCTTTCCCCCAATGACAGGCGGGGCCCACCAGATCATCGTCTACCTCGCGCCAGCGCCGGACTCTCTCACCTGAATCGAAACCGATCGGGAATTCTCGCGTATTCCAGCCGAATTCTGTTCGGGGACGACGCAAACTCAATCTAAACCACCCAGCCGCCCTCCCCCGTCTATAAAAACCCCGGCCTCGTTCTGATTTTCCCACGCGATCCGCCAATTTTCCTCTGGTGAGAACCGAGACTTCTCCGGCAAATTCTGGCCGATCTAAGCTCGGAAATTCCGATCTAACTCGCTGGTCTTGATCCACCGCCTCTGGGGAACCTTGCAGGTGCATAAAACTCGGTGACTTGCGGTGTAAACACAGCGCCGACGAGCTTCGCCGTGGTTTCGCCTCGGACCCCCGAGTTGAGATCCCCGACCTCCCCTCCACCGATCTATACCATAAAATCACAGTTCTAGGAAGAATTCTCGAAGATCCGAAAGTCTCCGGCGAGATCGCCGCTTCCCGCCGCCGTGCGCCGCCGGCAGCGCCGCCCGTGCTCGATCAGAGCGACATGGCCGCTTGTGCGCCGTTTATTTTAAATCGCATGGTAGGGTTTAAACCCCCACGTACCGGTTCGATGTTATAATCTCGGCCGTCGGTTTAAAATCGGACGGTCCACGTCAGCCCCGCGTTATAAGGACTGGAAATCTTACGTGCTACCCCCTGGGGTTCTCGGGAAATAAGAGCTAGCCCCGGAAACTTCTGATCTAGCCCCTGGAACTTCAGAAAATCATGAAAATTCATTTAAAAATCAGTTTTAGCCCTTGGACTTAATAAAAATTAGGAAAAACTCCTCTGATAAGTGTAGCTAGACCGCTGGAAATTCTGAAAATAATATTATAGACCCTGTAGTGGGGTGAGTTTACCTTTTTAACACTGTTTGATATTTAGTTTAGGAAAATTTAATATGTGGCTATTGTTTAAAATTTAAAAGTGGGACAAACATATTGTTAAAATTAAATTAAAAACTTTCTCAGTATTTAGAAAACTTTGGAGTGAGATAAAAATATATTTTGGGCTGAAATGAATCTGTTTAATTTCTTATTCACATTTAGGGACACATTTTTAAGTAAAGAATAGTTCTAGAAAAAAGGGAAAATAATTGTAAAATAGTATACATCAGAGGAAAAGGTCAAAAATATATTAGTAAATATTTTAGATCAGAACCTATTCTGTTTAGATGATGTGTCTTGTTATTTTCATAATAAAGTTCACATTTAGGCATAGGAAATGAATCTGAAAATATAGCAACTAGTAAATGATAAATGGAGTTCTAAAATCCAAAGAGTTCAGTTTAGGGTTGGTAGAAATTATGAAGACACATATGGAGAAGGAAAATACCTTTCATGCTTATTTGGTAGTTAAAAGGTGTAGTAATTGAATATAAGGCATTTATTTAAATTGGAAACTCATATATATAGTATGTAAGTATAAATGTGAACACAAAAGTAGGAATCATATACATATGATTAAAAGTGCATGCAATCCACAAATCAACACACATAGAGTAACCACAACACACATAATGGTGAATGACTTTCATAAATGTGAATGTGTGGTTTGTATGAAGTGGAAGTGTGAACAATGTCTTATGGATTGTTGTTTTTCTTTTGCTATGTGTGATGGTATGATGTAGAACCTGCTCAAGAGCAAGTTATTCCTTTCCAAGATCAGGATTGCTCATTTCAAGAGCAGCAGGAAGGAGGCAAGTGTCCTTGACCACTTTGATCCTATGCTAGGATGTGTAGATAGAATTATTTGCATTGTCAAATGAAATATGAAACCCATGCTAGGAAGTTTCCCTAGAATTGCATTACCTTGTTTCCTTGTAGCTTGGGTTGGGATTTATTTTATCATGTCATTTATTATTATGCATATGCTTAGCCATGCTTAGAATGGGATATTTGGGATATGAGATCATCAGTTTATTTTTACCATACTCTTGAATGAGATATTGTGAGTTATGTAGAGGTAGGGATCAAGGCAAGTTGGATACAGTGCCAACCACATGCTGAGATGGGGCAGCTTGGCCAATTAATTAGGTGTATCCCCGGCGTAGTATGGGTGTGTTGGATGGTGCGGGGAGTAGGTGTCAGCTGGACTACCATATGAACCGCAAGGCTCAAGAGGGGGCCACTGCAGCGGGGTTGGAGCCTCTTGTATGTTGTTAGGGGTGAAACCTCAGTGGGCCCACGCTCGTCGGGAATCCCTTTGTAAAGGCTTCGTAGTGATCTCCTGGCTACACACCTGGGAAGTGTGAATGTGGTTCGTAGCCACTGGCATAATGGAGGTTCTTTTAGTCCACCCGGCAACGGGGGATGAAATCACTACATGTGGGTACAGTGGTACAAACTCTGCAGAGTCAAAACTGTCATGACAGCCGTGCTCACGGTCAAGAGCGGCTTGGACTTATTCATGATTAGAGGAGTGATGGTTTTGGAAGTTGTGGATGTTAAGCGGGAAGCTTAACATTGGAAATGATGTTTTGGTTATTGGATTTTGATGATGGGATGGGAGTTTGGGACCATTTCACCTGTGTAGTAATGTAGGTGCTTAATAAGCTAAGGTGATAGGAATTAATTGCGTAGTGCTTTAACCATGAGTTCAACCTCTCCTTGTTCTAGCCATGCATGATATAATTTTCCACACTTGCTGAGTACCATTGGTACTCAACCTTGCATATTTGTTGGTCTATATTGCTGCTCAGGTCAAGATAATGAGGTGGTGTATAATGACCAAGACTTTGGACCTGAAGAAGGTTTCTAGGTTCATGGAGATCCCCGGGCAACGCCTGTGATGGAGCCCTCAAGAATAATATTCCGCTGCTAGTTTATTTACTTGTGATGAACTTATTATTGTCCATCAAGACATTTGATATGTAAGACTTAATTATATTCGACGCCTGGCTTGTAATAAATGATGCTTCACAATTGTCGTCACATGTATGAGAATATGATCCTGGCATACATGTGATATTCACTTGGTTGTTCTTCGGAAAAACCGGGTGTGACAGAAGTGGTATCAGAGCCAAGGTTGCCCGTAGGAACGTGGACCTAGGTAGAAATGGACGTATTTAAGGGCCCTATTTTCTTAAAAACTATTTTACAAGGTGTGTGTTGAAAAGTGTTATTTAATGAGTCACTTTCTTCATCTTACCCCAGCTTTCATTCAAAATAGGATTTTTGTTTGAGAGTTTATGTAACCTAATTTTAAATTCTTTTTGTTTCAGATGGTTCGCATGATTCGCACCGCTCGCAAGTCCACAGGAGGGAGAGTTCCCGTAGTTGCCCTTGCCGAGAGGGAGGAGAGTCGTCCGCTGACGTACCTTTCCTATGGATTGGCAGTAGGAGGCTTATTGCGCCGTCTTCGGCGTATGCTCGAAGCCGCCGGCAACACGGGCAAACTAATCATCCACTATAACTCCACCAGGACCATCCGTGAGAAGAGGGAAGAATGGAGTTCAGAGATGAGGATTATACACGAAAATCAGCTGCTTAAGATCCACCACTCTCCAGCTTGTAGAGCAACACAGGTCGATGCGGAGAAAGATGTCACCTGCGAGGCCATCACCTGCCAGAGTCACATCTATCGTCGCCACTTGGACAAAACTGAGTACATGTATGTCCTCCAGCGTGAGAGTGGTACCACGGAATACAAGTACCCGCCGGTGCAGCAAGTGACTTCCCATGAGCACATGGACTTGTGCCTGGAGGTTGCTTCTATGCTCAGCACTCGACTGCAGGAGTGTCAACAAGAGCTTCAGGATGTCCGAGACACCCTAAAGGAAACGGAGGCGTTGCTGCGAGCCTGCTTGAGGGCGAGAGAAAGAGGAGATGGGAATGAACTGTGTGTCACCGTGAATGATACATGGACTCCTGACTCCCCAGATCGTCGGGCGATCAGGCGTCGTCGCACTTCTCCACCACCAGCCTCCCCACCCAAAGCAGAGTCAAAAGGAAGCCAAAATTATGAGGAAGATCCCGAGGAGCCTGCTCAAGAAAACGAGTAGTGTAGAATCCTTCCCTTAGCTAGCAAGATGTCGCATAGTCGAGTCGTTAAGTTAAGTTAATGGTGAGATAATGCTTGGTGTGTGACGTGAGTTGTGAAAGCCATTAGCAATTGTCCACAACCTCGTCTTTAGATTGTTTTGCTATGGTGTGTGAGCCCACATGAAATAATATTGCATTTATTTTTGTGTGAAAAGTGAACCCTTAGAGAAGTATAACAAAGCCTGAACACTTCAAAGTACAAACAAATGAAAGTAGTAAGATGAAACTAAATGCTTTCAAATTAACATTGGTTGATTCTGCCAGATGGCCGGAAGAGGAAAAGGACGTGCTGCCAACCCCGCCAACAACAACGATGAGGCATGCAACCCTCATCTTTCTGGAGGCCAGGACCGGGGTGGTCGCCGTGAAGGAGTTGATCCCCTCCACCAAATGCTGGAGAATCAGAATCAGCTTATCCAGAACTTGACTCAAGTGGTGGCCAACTTGCATCAAGTTCCACCTCCACAAGCTGCACCACGCCAACCAAGGTTGAGTGAGTTTCTAGGAACTCACCTCCAAAGTTTGCAAGTGCTGCTGAATCTCTGGAGGCAGATGATTGGCTGAAGACCATTGAAAGTAAGATGAGGATCATACAGTACCAAGGGTATGAGAGGGTGTTGTTTGCCTCTCATCAATTGCATGGACCTGCTGCTGATTGGTGGACCGCCTACGTGGCCGCCCATCATGACCCTGAGAACATCACTTGGGAAGAGTTCAAGCGTAGCTTCCGCAACCATTACATCCCAAGAGGTGAACTTAAAAACAAGAGGAAGGAATTTACTCAACTATCCCGTTATGCCCCACGGGACATAGAGACAGATGAGCAGAAACAAGATTGTTTCGTGGAGGGACTTACCGCGGAGATGCAGTGTGCAATGTCCTCAAATTAGTATGAAAGCTTCCAAAAGATGGTGGACAGAGCATTTGTGGTAGAAAGGAAGCTAAAGGCCTTGGAAAATGAGAATAAGAGGAAGGCCGGTTGGTCACATCAAGCCTCGGGTAGCAACACCCGCCCCCGTCTGATGCAGCAACCAGCAGGGCAGACGAACCGTGCTGCGGTACCCTACTCAGCACCAAGAGGGTACAACCCGAACTACAGGCCTCCGGCAGCACCAGCACAGCCACAACGTCAGTTTGTACAGCAGCCTCGCCCTGCATATCCACCTCGACCAGCAGTACAAGGACCCCCAAACCAACCCCAAGACGACAAAGGCCAGGCACCTAAGGTTGGGGTGTGATGTTTTAGCTGCGGTGAAGTGGGGCACTACGCCCACAAATGCCCAAAGAAGAAGCCCGCACAGCCATAACAGCAGAATGTGATGCGAGGACGGGTGAACCACGTCACTATGGAGGAAGCGCAAGAGGCACCCGACGTGGTAGTTGGTAAGTTTCCTGCCAATTTACACCTTGCAACCCTGTTGTTTGATTCTGGTGCTACCCACTCGTTCATTGCTAAAGGGTTTGTTAAGAAACATGACCTAGCAACAACACAAATGAATTATATGCTAGCAGTAAACTCTCCAGGTGGAGAAATAAGGACAAGACAAGTGTGTCCCAAGGTGAATCTAGACATTAATGGGGTAGTGTTTACAGCCAACCTCATAGTGATAGATACCCAAGGGATCGATATTATTTTGGGCATGGACTGGTTGACCAAACATAAGGGAATCATCCATTGTTCGACCAGAACGGTGGAACTAACTCACCCTAGTGGCACAAGGGTAAAGTTTATAACAATACAAGAGCCTAGGAGGGACATTAAATTAAATCAAGTTGAGGTGAAAGTGGAGGAGATCAGGATTATCCGGGAATATCCAGATGTTTTTCCGGAAGAATTGCCAGGTATGCCTCCCGATCGTGAAGTGGAATTTGCAATTGAGCTAGTGCCTGGAACAGCCCCGATATACAAGAGACCTTATCGGATGGACTCCAAGCAGCTAGAAGAACTCAAGGATCATTTGAGAGAATTGACAGAGAAGGGGTATATTCGTCCTAGTTCCTCACCATGGGGAGCTCCGGTGATATTTGTGCCCAAAAAGGACGGAACCCAAAGGTTATGCGTGGATTACCGTGCTTTGAATGAGGTAACCATCAAGAACAAGTACCCATTACCCCGTATTGAAGACTTGTTTGATCAATTGAGGGGAGCTTGTGTGTTCTCGAAAATTGATCTCAGGTCGGGATACCACCAACTCAAGATAAGGCAATCTGATATTCCCAAGACAGCTTTCGTATCTCGGTACAGACTGTATGAATACACCGTCATGCCTTTCGGGCTAACTAATGCCCCGGCATACTTCATGTATCTCATGAACAAGGTATTCATGGAATATCTGGACAAATTTGTGGTGGTTTTCATAGATGACATTCTCGTCTTCTCCAAAGATGAAGAGGAACATGAGAAACATCTAAGGTTGGTGTTGCAAAGGCTGAGAGAACACCAACTATATGCCAAGTTGAGCAAGTGTGAGTTTTGGCTGAAGAGAGTTCCCTTCTTAGGACATATAATCTCGGAAGGAGGAATCTCTGTGGATCCTGCCAAAATCGAGGATATACAGAAGTGGAAGACCCCTGAAAATATCGGGGAAGTTCGAAGCTTCTTGGGATTGGCTGGATACTATCGACGGTTTATAGAGGGATTCTCTAAGATCTCGAGACCCCTCACCAAACTGTTGGAGAAGGGAATCACATTCACATGGACGCCGCAGTGCGAGACGAGTTTTCAGGAGTTAAAGGAAAGATTGACAACAGCCCCAGTGCTCGTTATGCCAGATATGCAGAAGAACTTTACGGTGTACTGCGATGCCTCTGGAAATGGGTTGGGATATGTTCTCATGCAAGAAGGGCATGTCGTGGCATATGCATCCCGGCAGCTTCGGAAGCACGAGAAAAACTATCCTACACATGACTTAGAACTAGCCGCAGTGGTACACGCGTTGAAAATTTGGCGGCACTATTTGATGGGGAAGAGGACAGAGATATATACGGATCATAAGAGTTTGAAGTACATTTTTACACAGCTAGACCTCAACCTCAGACAAAGAAGATGGTTAGAGCTAATCAATGACTTTGATGTGGGCATCAACTATCATCCTGGGAAGGCAAACGTCGTGGCCGATGCTTTAAGTTGGAAAGTGCAGGTCAATAAGTTGAGCTTGAAGGACGTGCCTGCAGAATTGAAGGACGAGGTTATAAGGCTCAATCTATGCCTGGTAAATAGTGGTGAAGCCATCGCCATGGAAGTGGATTCCACACTAGAGCAAGACATACGCGAGGGTCAAAAGAATGACGAGATGATACGAGAGATCAGAAAACTCATCAAGGAAAATAAAGCTCCTGGTTTTAGAGAGGATGAACAAGGAACGGTGTGGCACGGGAAAAGAATCTGTGTGCCAGAAGTAAAGGAGATCCGTTAATTGATTTTGAAGGAGGCTCATGATTCTGACTATTCCATTCATCCTGGGAGTACGAAAATGTACCAGGACCTCAAGAGCAGGTATTGGTGGTATGGCATGAAACGAGATGTCGCGGAACATGTTGCCCTATGTGACACATGTCAGTTGGTGAAAGCAGAACATCAACGACCCACGGGATTATTGCAACCACTCAAAGTGTCTGAATGGAAATGGGAAGAAATCAGCATGGATTTCATCATGGGATTGCCTAGGACCCAATCAGGATATGATTCGATATGGGTCATCATTGATAGGCTAACCAAGGTAGCTCACTTCATCCCCGTGAAGGAAAGCTACAGCGGATCCAAATTGGCAGAGTTGTACATGTCAAGGATCGTGTGTTACCATGGAGTGCCAAAGAAGATAGTGTCGGATCGAGGGACACAGTTCACATCAAGGTTCTGGCAGAAGTTGCATGAAACCATGGGAACCCATCTGAATTTCAGCTCTGCCTATCATCCCCAAACTGACGGGCAGACGGAGAGAACCCATCAGATCCTTGAAGATATGCTGAGGGCATGTGCACTCAAAAACAATAGGAGTTGGGACAAGAACTTACCGTATGCGGAGTTTTCCTATAACAACAGCTATCAAGCTAGTATGAAGATGTCACCGTTTGAAGCTTTGTACGGGAGGAAGTGCAGAACTCCCCAATTTGAAACCAAACGGGGGAAAGTAAAGTGTTTGGTCTAGAAGTACTACAAGAAGCCGAGGCGAAGGTAAGGGAAATTCGCAACAATTTGAGGATAGCACAGACACGGCAAAAGAGTTATGCCGATGTACGAAGAAGAGAGCTCGTTTTCAACGTGGGAGACTATGTCTATCTCAAGGTGTTCCCTATCAGAGGAATTCGTCGGTTCAAGGTGAAAGGGAATTTGTCACCTCGATACATCGGACCATTTCAAGTTTTGGAGAGCAAAGGCGAAGTGGCGTATCAACTAGAAATACCGGCTCGTCTATCGGATGTGCACGATGTATTCCATGTGTCACAACTCAAGAAATGCCTGAGGATGCCTGAAGAGGTGTTACCCATGAATGAAGTGGACGTAGCTGAGGATTTGTCTTATGCCGAGCAACCATACAAGATTTTGGAGACAATGGAACGCCTCACTAGAAATAAAAGAATCCGGATGTGCAAAGTGCAGTGGAAGCATCACTCAGAAGAGGAAGCCACCTGGGAGCGGGAAGATGAGCTCAAGGCACAATTTCCGGAATTGTTTTCTTAGAAACACCAATCTCGAGGACGAGATTTCTTTTAAGGGGGGTAGAGCTGTAACACCCCAAAATTTTGATTTAAAACCCTAAATCATGTTAAGAGGGGAATTTAAAAAATTTTGGACGTGTTGCATGTTTTGCAAAAATTCAAATTCAAACTGGAATTCAAATTAAACTCAAATCAGAAAAGAAATAGAAAAAGAAAAAGAGAAAACAGAAAAAAACCGGCCAGTGGGCCGAAACCCACCAGCCGGCCCAACCAGCGCCCGCGCCAGCCCGCAGCCGCGCGCGCCGCTTTCCCCCACTGATAGGCGGGGCCCACCAGATCATCGTCTACCTCGCGCCAGCGCCGGACTCTCTCACCCGAATCGAAACCGATCGGGAATTTTCGCGTATTCCAGCCGAATTCTGTTCGGGGGCGACGCAAACTCGATCTAAACCACCCAGCCGCCCTCCCCCGTCTATAAAAACCCCGGCCTCGTTCTGTTTTTCCCACGCGATCCGCCGATTTTCCTCCGGTGAGAACCAGACTTCTCCGGCGAATTCTGGCCGATCTAAGCTCGGAAATTCCGATCTAACTCGCTGGTCTTGATCCACCGCCTCCGGGGAACCTTGCAGGTGCAGAAAACTCGGTGACTTGCGGTGTAAACACAGTGCCGACGAGCTTCGCTGTGGTTTCGCCTCGGACCTCGTCGCCGATCAGCTTCCAGGACCTCCGAGGTCAAGAAAACCCCCGAGGTGAGATCCCTGACCTCCCCTCCACCGATCTATACCATAAAATCACAGTTGTAGGAAGAATTCTCGAGGATCCGAAAGTCTCCGGCGAGATCGCCGCTTCCCGCCGCCGTGCGCCGCCGGCAGCGCCGCCCGCGCTCGATCAGAGCGACGTGGCCGCTTGTGCGCCGTTTATTTTAAATGGCACGGTAGGGTTTAAACCCCTGCGTACCGGTTCGATGTTATAATCTCGGCCGTCGGTTTAATATCGGACGGTCCACGTCAGCCCCGCGTTATAAAGACTGGAAATCATACGTGCTACCCCTGGGGTTCTCGGGAAATAAGAGCTAGCCCCAGAAACTTCTGATCTAGCCCCTGGAACTTCAGAAAATCATGAAAATTCATTTAAAAATCAGTTTTAGCCCCTGGACTTAATAAAAATTAGGAAAAACTCCTCTGATAAGTGTAGCTAGACCCCTGGAAGTTCTGAAAATAATATTATAGACCCTGTAGTGGGGTGAGTTTACCTTTTTAACCCTGTTTGATATTTAGTTTAGGAAAATTTAATATGTGGCTAGTGTTTAAAATTTAAAAGTGGGACAAACATATTGTTAAAATTAAATTTAAAACTTTCTCAGTATTTAGAAAACTTTGGAGTGAGATAAAAATATATTTTGGGCTGAAATGAATCTGTTTAATTTCTTATTCACATTTAGGGACACATTTTTAAGTAAAGAATAGTTCTGAAAAATAGGGAAAATAATTGTAAAATAGTATACATCAGAGGAAAAGGTCAAAAATATATTAGTAAATATTTTAGATCAGAACCTATTCTGTTTAGATGATGTGTCTTGTTATTTTCATAATAAAGTTCACATTTAGGCATAGGAAATGAATCTGAAAATATAGCAACTAGTAAATGATAAATGGAGTTCTAAAATCCAAAGAGTTCAGTTTAGGGTTGGTAGAAATTATGAAGACACATATGGAGAAGGAAAATACCTTTCATGCTTATTTGGTAGTTAAAAGGTGTAGTAATTGAATATAAGACATTTATTTAAATTGGAAACTCATATATATAGTATGTAAGTATAAATGTGAACACAAAAGTAGGAATCATATACATATGATTAAAAGTGCATGCAATCCACAAATCAACACACATAGAGTAACCACAACACACATAATGGTGAATGACTTTCATAAATGTGAATGTGTGGTTTGTATGAAGTGGAAGTGTGAACTATGTCTTATGGATTGTTGTTTTTCTTTTGCTATGTGTGATGGTATGATGTAGAACCTGCTCAAGAGCAAGTTATTCCTTTCCAAGATCAGGATTATTCATTTCAAGAGCAGCAGGAAGGAGGCAAGTGTCCTTGACCACTTTGATCCTATGCTAGGATGTGTAGATAGAATTATTTGCATTGTCAAATGAAATATGAAACCCATGCTAGGAAGTTTCCCTAGAATTGCATTACCTTGTTTCCTTGTAGCTTGGGTTGGGATTTATTTTATCATGTCATTTATTATTATGCATATGCTTAGCCATGCTTAGAATGGGATATTTGGGATATGAGATCATCAGTTTATTTTTACCATACTCTTGAATGAGATATTGTGAGTTATGTAGAGGTAGGGATCAAGGCAAGTTGGATGTTTTGGTTGTGTGCTGGGTGCACGAGACTTGGGTTTGTGTTTAGTACTTGCCTGGATCCTAAGGACCATTTCATGGAGCATGTAACCTGGCTTTACAGTGCCAACCACATGCTGAGATGGGGCAGCTTGGCCAATTAATTAGGTGTATCCCCGGCGTAGTATGGGTGTGTTGGATGGTGCGGGGAGTAGGTGTCAGCTGGACTACCATATGAACCGAAAGGCTCAAGAGAGGGCCACTGCAGCGGGGTTGGAGCCTCTTGTATGCTGTTAGGGGTGAAACCTCAGTGGGCCCACGCTCGTCGGGAATCCCTTTGTAAAGGCTTCGTAGTGATATCCTGGCTACACACCTGGGAAGTGTGAATGTGGTTCGTAGCCACTGGCATAATGGAGGTTCTTTTAGTCCACCCGGCAACGGGGGATGAAATCACTACATGTGGGTACAGTGGTACAAACTCTGCAGAGTCAAAACTGTCATGACAGCCATGCTCACGGTCAAGAGCGGCTTGGACTTATTCATGATTAGAGGAGTGATGGTTTTGGAAGTTGTGGATGTTAAGCGGGAAGCTTAACATTGGAAATGATGTTATGGTTATTGGATTTTGATGATGGGATGGGAGTTTGGGACCATTTCACCTGTGTAGTAATGTAGGTGCTTAATAAGCTAAGGTGATAGGAATTAATTGCGTAGTGCTTTAACCATGAGTTCAACCTCTCCTTGTTCTAGCCATGCATGATATAATTTTCCACACTTGCTGAGTACCATTGGTACTCAACCTTGCATATTTGTTGGTCTATATTGCTGCTCAGGTCAAGATAATGAGGTGGTGTATAATGACCAAGACTTTGGACCCGAAGAAGGTTTCTAGGTTCATGGAGACCCCCGGGCAACGCCTGTGATGGAGCCCTCAAGAATAATATTCCGCTGCTAGTTTATTTACTTGTGATGAACTTATTATTGTCCATCGAGACATTTGCTATGTAAGACTTCATTATATTCGGCACCTGGCTTGCAATAAATGATGCTTCACTATTTGTCGTCACATGTATGAGAAAATGATCCTGGCATACATGTAATATTCACTTGGTTGTTCTTCAGAAAAACCGGGTGTGACAGAATTCCACTTCACGGTCGGGAGGCATACCTGGCAACTCCTCCGGAAAAACGTCTGGATACTCCCTGATAGTCCTTATCTCTTCCACTTCCACCTCAACTTGATTGATTTTAATGTCCCTCCTAGGTTCTTGCACGGCTATGAACTTCACTTTTGTGCCGCTAGGGTGAGTTAGTTCCACCGTTCTTGTCGAACAATGGATGATTCCTTTATGTTTGGTCAACCAATCCATACCCAAAATAATATCTATCCCTCGTGAGTCTATCACTATGAGGTTTGCAGTAAGTACTACCCCATTAATGTCTAGATTCACCCTGGGACACACTTGTCTTGTCCTTATTTCCCCCCCTGGAGAGTTCACTGCTAACATATGGTTCATTTGGGTTGTTGCTAGATCATGCTTCTTAACAAACCCTTGAGCAATGAACGAGTGGGTAGCACCAGAATCGACCAATAGGGTTGCAATGTGTAAATTTGCAGGAAACTGTAAGGGCCTCAGTTTTTGACACACATTTGCAGTGTTCATCACCACAACACACACCTCATTTGAGGAAGGATGATGAACACAAATGAAGAGCAAGTAACAATTATCAACATGCTCATTAGAGAACAAACTTACACATTGCAAAAGTGGTATTTCCCACATGTGATATAGATGGGCTGGACATATGAAAACTCCTACACTTTACTAAGGATGTCCATGCCATGTTTCACCCAAATTCAAAACCTTTTTGAGGTCATTTTGGGTATAGTTAGGAAGAGGGCAGTTTGAAACCATATTCAAATTCAAAATGTTTTTATCCCATGAATTTAAAAGTGGGAGGCATATTCTTACTCAGCACATTTTTGTGAGCTCACACACCAATTTTCACTCCATTTGGAGTTGATCTTGACATGAGCTAAGTGGGAGAAATTCAAACTTTATTTGAATTTCACACTGAACTTGTGCTGAAATTCATTCAAACTAAACCTCATTTGAACTTTGATCAATTCAAATGGCTCATGGGTGAATAATTTGAATTGCCAGGGGTACTATGGGGTTCACTGTTTACAACAGTGATTAGGAGTAAATTTCAGAGGTTAAAACTTGGAGTAGGACCCACATGTCAGCCACTGCTCAGATCAAACCGACTGCGACTTTTTCACTCGGGTCGCCGAGCCGCAGCGGTGATCGCCACCGAGGGCAGCCGCCGCGCCAGCAGCTGCTTGCCCACGCGCGGGCATGAGGCGGTGCAGAGCCTTCTTAAGGCGCCTGCCCCCCTCCCCGGCCGAGGCACCGCCGTTCTTCCCCGCCAGAATTCAGCGCCGGCCGAAAATTTCCGCAGCTCAGAATCGATCGGAGAACGCCGATCGCAGCTCCCTCCGTCCACTCCAGAGCCCCAGCAAGGTACTAGAGACCTTCCTCTGTCCTCCCCGTTGCTAGAATTCGGTTGAAACCGATTGATATCGGCTGTGCCGAACGATCAAATTCGGGACTTGGAACCGCCGCACCTCGGGCTCCCGTGGACAGCCCAACCAGGGCGTTGTCACGCCCGAGCCAAGGCACCCTTGGACGCGCTGGTGACTGGTGCTGCTCATCCCCGAGCCACAGCTCGAGTGGTTGCTCACTGGCGGCGAATTTCCACTTTTCCCCTTTCTGTGTGCAGAACGACCTTCGGGTACGATTCTGTTTAATTCGTGCTCTAGAAAGGATTAGAGGGCCTCAAGCCGCTCTCACATGAGCTAGACACGGTAACGCACAAGTAGCCTTCACAACTCTGGGCCGGAGAACCTCTGTACCCGGCGTAATTTGAGGTCTACCAATGGCGGAATGAACGGGCGGCATCGGGCGCACGGTGAGGACCTATTTCGGGCCTTTCCCGAGCTGCCTCGAGCTCATGTCGACCTTCTCTAAGGTCCACTGATGCTCCCCGACCGGTTTCCCAAGTAGCTGAGGTGCTAGAGAAGTCAGCCAACATGGCCGAAGTCGTTCCGAGGTGGCGGCTCGTCGCCGACCATGCTCCGGCCATTGTCATGAGCAGCTGACCCTAGAATCCTGTTCCCTGAGTAAAAGTAGGCAGGGGCAGCCAGAATCGAGAAGTTTGGAGCTGTACAGAAGCCGGCGGCGAGCTCTCCGGCGAGGTCCCTCGGCGGTGGAGCGCGGGCGTCGCGAGGTTGAAGAAGGGGTGGACCCCAGCTGTCAGCGGGAGATATTTTGAATCGGGATCCGGCTGCGGCCGGGATCGGGTGTGCTGGCGCGCAAAATCATTGTGGGCCGCGGTGCGCTGTCGCCTCGGCGTGCGACGCGTGTCCCCTGGGCCCACGCGTGAGTTTAAACTTTTTCCCGATTTTCAGATTTCCTTCAAACTTCAAATCCTCATAACTTTGGCTAGAAAGCTCCAAATTGAGTGAACCAAATTTTGCTGGATTCAGCTCTCCGAGTACTTTCCAGCAAATCAAGTTTCACTTCATGACAACCCTAAATTTTCCAGAATTAATTCCCCAAAGTTTAAACTGTTAGGAATTTTAACTGGAGAATCCTTTGGAGGAAAATCCTTAAATTTTGCTGGGATGTTCACCAAAATATCACTTAACTACCATAAAAATTTCAGATCCATTTGAGCTCATCTGATACACCTAATGGTGTGATAAGTGAAACTGTTCCAGAGAAAATAGAAAATGTTCAGAAACATTTTCAGAATTTTCTCTGAAATTGTTTAGCTCATAACTTTAGCTAGGAACCTTCAAATTAAGTGAGACCAACTCCATTAGAACCCTCTGAAAATCTAGTTTTCAGAAAGTCATAGTTTGCTTCATGAAAATTCCTAGAACACCCTAAGAGTTCTAATTAAGGTCAAGGACATAATTAATTGTGGAGGGCTCAAATGAGCTTTGCTGCAACTAAAACTTGACCAAGTCTCTGTTTAGGTTGTAACCAAGCCACAGTAAAAGTTTCACAGTCATTAGGTCTGTCTAGCAAGGGTTATAGATTTCACAACTTCAAGGTTAATACAAATGCATTTAAATTGATACATATATTGCTCTTATCATGTAGTCGCTAAGGTCGAGGAGGAACCCGAAGTCCTAGACTTCGTTACTCCGGAGGAACAGCTAGCCTACGACCAAGAGCAGCAAGGCAAGCTCCGGTTTGCATTAACCTTTTTACAAATTTTTATTGTTTTGAGCACATACTTGATTACTTTATTCTTTGCATTAGAGTCTTGTTTGAAAACCCAATTGCATAGCCAAGAAAACCATGGGTTGGTTTTAGGATTTCAAACCCCGTTAGCTACTGCAATGCTAAGATAGTGTAGGGTTCGGTACAAGTCGAGTAGTTGGAACTACTCACGAGCATAGGCTAGGGGCACTCGACTCGGGTAGAGATAGCACATGATATACATGGCAAGAAAGATGAGACCGAGCGGAGAGTAAGGGCAACAGGACTTTGGGGCCTGTGTGCTATAGCTCCGCTTGTGTCGATTGAGGACCGAGCCGTGTGCGGGCCTGTTGAACAAGCTAGAACAGTACCGAAGACCTACCGGCTATATGGGAACCGGGAAACTGATGTAACTCGGGTAGCTGGTTATTGAGGCATTGCCCGTCGTTCAGAGGGTAGGTTGAGAGCTTGAGGTGTAAATCGGCTGGCGGCACGGAGATGCGCGTGCAGAGACCTCTTGCTCGGGACGATGGGACCGGTTCAATATTTGGCTGACGGGCGAAAGGTAGTTGCGTACGGCGTCCGTGATGGTTGTTGTAGGCAACATCGAGTACGGGCGTACATGACGGGTTGTTCGGGTAACCCTGCAGGTGTAAATCGATTATAATCGCCATCCCTCGCGGTCAGTGAGTACCACTTGTTCACTGTACCGTGACGTAGAAAGGACAGGCTAGTCACATGTTAAAATGTTGCTGATTGAAAGCTGGACATTGATTGTTAATGATATGCTGTAGCTTAGAGCTAACTAAAGTTCTTTTCAACTTTGGGCAAAGTACATGAGAGAAATGCGTTTCTTGTTTGATTGCGTCTATCTCATGTGCCTTAGCGTAAGGTTCTCCACAACCTGCTGCTAAAACTTGAAAGTAAGGTTCTACTAATTAGGCAAGTCCTTGCAACTGAATTTTTACCTCATGTAACCCATTACCCTCATGTAGAAGTTCCATGTTTAGGGGAGACGGGTCAGACTTGCTGAGCCTTCGTGCTCACTGCTTGTGTTTGAAGCTTTTGCAGGGTTCTATGAGGAAGGGACTCCCGAAGAGGAGACGGAACCCCAGGAGGGGAACCCCGTCGAGTTGGAGTCGTGCACGCCGCAGAGTTAGTGTGCGTGTGTGCTAGCAAGGACACGTTCGAGGGCTGAACGTGCACTTGATGCTTAGTCTACGCCCGCGAGTGTAGACTGAACTTATTTTGCTGTAAACTTGTTCATAAACTTGTTTATGTAATAAAATTTTCACTTCCGCTTTGCACCTTTGACGTATGTTATCCGGTGCTGTGCAACGCAGCACCCCTCAGCGTGATCCTGGCTCGACAGGACCAATGGGGTCGTTTCAGCGTTGGTATCAGAGCTCGCTTGAGGTTTAACATAGTACAAAGGTCTTCTTTTTCAAAAATCCAGTGAGGAACGAGTTAGTAGCCCGTATAAGGATGTTATTAGCATATAGAAAGTGGCATATTAACCTATTTGTTATGTCGGAAAATCGTGCATCTCGGGACGTTCATGTCTTGGGGGGTACACGTAAGCGCTGTCCACCAGTGCGCACAAGCTGAAGGGTGGAGCCCCACGGGTGGCAGGTAACCCGAACCGCTTTGGTAGCCTCTACGACTCTTCATGTCGTTTGGGGTATTCGAGCAACGTTTGTCCCTGGCGTGCGTGGTGCAACTTGGGAGACCCCGTCACGTGGTCTGAAATGTGAACACGTAACTCAAGGCGTGTTTGGCTTGAGAACATCCGGGCGAGTGATGACGGCCGGGTGTACGAACTGTATGGATTCCGGGCTCGGTGTGCAGCCGAGTCTGATGATTGTTTGAGTTTCAGCAGATAGCCTGACCACGAAACGGTAGACGTGTAGCATCCGTGTGCGAGTGACGTTTAGTGCCACTGAAATAACAAAGCCGGCTAATTCCGGTATAGGTTTTTCTTTGTGAGGACGTAGTACCGACATAATCTGGTGACACATCGACGTCACACCCAACTAAATGAACAAATTCATTTAAAACTTGAAAGTTTTGATCCAAAGTATTAAAACATGATGTAACTCCTTCCCTTGAACAGGATATTCAAAGTTAACAAGTTTTCAACTTATAGGTTGTTAAGGACAGAGCACTCTGTTTTTAGCTGAATCAAGGCTGAAGTTAATCAGAGGTTAGAGGTTGAGTTCTTTCGAGGTTGGGGCCGTATGATACATTTCTGGAAATCTTTGGAAGAGCTTTATAACTTTTCTGTTGAGGTCCAGAGGTGTTTAATCCCTTAACCACTCGAAAAATGCAGTAGAGTTGAAACTGCCCAGAAAACAGGACAGAGTAAAGACTCTCTGTAGACTCTCGGTAAATTGAGCATAACTTCCTGCATAAAAATCCACAAATAGAAAATGAGGTAGTTCTGGAAAGCTTATGAGATGGGTTACAACTTTGTAACAGCAAGTTTTGTCATATTAGGAAGAGAATTAACTGGGATTCTTGGATCAAATCAGTACCTAAGGCAGGGAGGTGCTGTCCAATTGTTTCCAGAAATTCTGTTAAATTTGACATCTCATAACTTTTGAACCAGGACGGATCTTAGGCCAAGCAAATACTTGCTGGAAAGCTATTGAAGTTAGCTTTAACTTTGATGTTGAGCTCCAGAATTAGTTTTGCCTTTAACATGGCCTAAATCAGGTTGGAATGGTAACTGGTCAGGGCTGTCATGGGAACAGCAGATCAGCAGTCAAATTTGTTTAAAATTTGAACTATGTTTCCAAGTTTTATGGGTTCAATGACATGTCTTATGTTATAACTCAATGGTTTACTGTTTAAATAAATATTTGACATTTCTCAAATATATTTTTACAGATGGCAGCAGATAAAAAGTTGGAGAACGGGTGGGTAGTTTCCCACTGTTCTGACCGTAGCGGGTACCCGGAAGCATTGTGGCAAATGCTCCAATATTTCGGGTAAAATCAGATGCCGCAGTACTTCACCAAGGAAGAAGGCGAGGAGGGCAACAAGACGTGGACGATCCATGTCGAGGTTCCTGCAGGACCTACACCACCCGGTTGGGTGCCGTTCACCGTCCCGGTGAGAGGAAGACAACCGGAAGGGATGTGGCAAGTGGCAGCCCGTGACACTATGTCACGTTTCTGCCAACTACACGTGCAGGCTATGGAGGGCACTCCATACACACTCGTTCCGGTGGAGGGACGAGCTCAGCAGGTGTGGGAAGAGAGGTACCTGGAGGCAACGGACCCGAGTTGCCCAAGGTACAACCCCGCGGAGGCAAATCTCAGCCTCCAGATGAGGGCGGGAAACGCCGTGATGGACAGCCAAGCTGTTCATACGGAGCATCTCGCCACAAAGCTCAAGGAGAGTACAAGCCGTGGAGATCATTTCGAGAGTGCTCACAGCGCACTCCGCAATGTGCTCCTTCCGACGATCAAGCTACTGAATGAACAACACAATCAGTTGCGTCGTCTGAAGAAGGCAAAGAAGAAGAGCCGTGTTGACATCGCGGCGTTGCAAGAGCTGGTGCAGACCCTAACCCAGCAGAATGAGGACCTTGCTCAAGAGCGGGACGACGCGATTGAGGAAGGACAAGGCTGGGAAGAGGATTACAACCAGGCTATGGCCGAGGTGCATGCGTTGCAGGACCTCGTACCTCCGGTATTGGGCGTACCGGTGGTCTTGGGTCTTCCAGCAATGGGAGAACCCTGAATGGGAGAAGAGGTGGTAGATCTAGAGCCACCAGCAGTGGTACCGGAGGAGGACGACCCACAGGAGGTCGAGTTCTACTCCGAGTAGGGGGTTACGGTTGCCAAGTAGGGCAGCCAGGGTAGCGTAACCCAACTTTTGTAATCGGTGACATGTCGTTTAGACAGTAGCGTATGTATAGGTAGTGACGACATGAGCACGACTTCTCGGAGATCCGAGAATAATGTATCTTGTATAAAGTTTATGCTTTATCAATATATGTGAATGTTGTTCAAATTAATCATGCGTCGCTTCAATACCTACTGTGGCTTATGGAAATTTTAAGTAAGACATGTGCTAATCGCTGCTGTTTTGAATTTCAGAATGACGCGTACTCGTGCCAACCCTGACGTTGGGGGTACCAGTCAAGGGCGAGAGACCTCCCAACCACCTCCCGAGGACTCCTCGGGACAGCAGCAGCAACAGCAAAAGCAAACACCACCACCGCCACTGCCAACGGTTACATTGGCCGACATTGTCGCAGCAATGGCGGGCTCGCATCAGCAGCACACAGAGTTGCTGCAGACTCTCATCGCCAATACGTCTCGCCCAGAGAGACGTCAAGACCGTGAGGAGCATCAACAGAGCTCCTACTTCGACTTCCTGGCAACTCATCCCCCGGTATTCTCAAGGGCGGATGAACCACTCGACGCGGACAATTGGCTCCGCGCCATAGAGATGAAGTTTGGGCTGCTCCAGATCAACGAGCAGCGCAAGACTCAGTTCGCGGTCCAGCAGCTCCAAGGATCCGCAAGCGCGTGGTGGGCCAACTTCTGTGCTTCACAGCCCACCGATTGAGTGATGACCTGGACGGAGTTCCGGACGGCCTTCAGGGCCTATCATATACCGCCAGGTTTGATGAAAAGGAAGACGCAGGAGTTCCTGCACTTGCAGCAAGGGAGCCGGAACGCGCTGGAATACTCTAGAGCGTTCAACGATCTAGCGCTCTACGTGTCGTATCACGCAGATACAGACGAGAAGCGGCGAGACCACTTCTACCAGGGGCTTAACCCGCTCCTGAAGGACAAGTTGGCGATGTTCAATCGCGGCAGCCTCAACGACATCATTGATGCTGCGATTGTTCAGGAGGACTCCGGCAAGGAGTTAGCGGCGGCGGAGCGAAAGCGAAGCGCGCCGCAAATCAGCGGAGAAGGAGGCGGTCCTTCTCAGAAGTTTCGGATGGTGAATCGCCCACCATCAGGTCCACGCCGGCAACCACCACAGCGGTCGATGCCGTTTCGCAGGCGGCCGTACTCTTCACCGGCATTCCGGCCGGCACTGCCAGTACCACCGCAACAACAACAGCAGCAGCGGGCGATGCCGCGTGCGTTTTCACCTCAGCAACGCATGCCGGGCTTTTGTCCACCAAGCACTCCACCAGCAGCGGCCACATGTTACAAGTGTGGTAGTCCAGGACACTTCGCGAGCAGTTGCCCGGAGAGGCAAGGCGGCGGAGTGGCACCACAGTTTCCGTAGAGGAATCAACCCCGGAACCCTACTAATGCGCGGCGGGCAAACCCTAGGCCCGGCACTGTCCACCAACTTGCCATTGAGGACGTGCCGGAGGGCGAGCCAATCCTTGCGGGTATGTTCCAACTCCACCAGCATCCCGCTATAGTACTGTTTGATTCAGGCGCCACGCATAATTTTATTAGCCAAGCTTTCATCGCTAAACACAGTTTGCCAATACTACCCACCGATAGTCCATATTTAATTTGTTCACCGGGTGGGAAGATTTCAGCAAGCGTAATGGTCTCCAAATCACCATTAGGCTTAGCGGGTAGAGTGTACCCCACGTCTCTCATTATTTTAGAGGGACAGAAGGTCGATGTCATCGTAGGGATGTCGTGGTTAACCCGCCACGGCGCTTTTTTAGACACCGTCCTTCGAGTGGTGCACTTAAACTCAGAGGTGCACGGTTCTCACTCATTATTTCTGGACAGTCCGGAAATAAAACTTCCAAGTGTCTATCAAGCCACAACCATCAGATTGGAAGATATTCCAGTGGTCCGAGAATTCCCTGACGTATTCCCGGATGATTTGCCGGGGATGCCACCCGATAGAGAGGTGGAGTTCAAGATTGAACTTGCACCGGGAACCATGCCAATATCCCGAAGGCCGTACAAGATGGCGCCCAAGGAGTTGGCTGAACTGAAGACTCAGCTCACGGACCTTCTAGAGAAGGGTTTTATTAGGCCGAGCTCCTCGCCATGGGGCTGTTCGGCATTATTTGTCAAGAAGAAGGATGAGACGTTGCGGCTTTGCATGGACTACCGTCCATTAAATGCCGTAACCATCAAGAACAAGTACCCGTTGCCACGGATCGACATGTTGTTTGATCAGTTGGTCGAAGCAAAGATCTTTTCCAAGATGGACCTAAGATCCGGGTACCATCAGATTAAGATAAGGGCGGAGGACATCCAAAGACAGCTTTCTCGACAAGGTACGGACTTTATGAGTACCTGGTCATGTCCTTCGGCCTCACCAATGCTCCAGCTCACTTCATGTACTTGATGAACTCGGTATTCATGCCGGAGCTGGACAAGTTTGTCGTGGTCTTCATCGACGACATCCTAGTATATTCCAAGTCGGAGGAAGATCACAAGAAACATCTGCGTATAGTCTTGCAACGGCTGCGGGATCACAAGTTATACGCAAAATTCAGCAAATGCGAGTTTTGGATATCGCAAGTACCTTTTCTCGGGCATATCATCTCAGCGGAGGGTATCGCTGTGGACCCGAGCAAGATCACGCAAGTGCTGAATTGGAAATTCCCGAGAACTGTTCATGAGGTACGGAGTTTCCTCGGACTCGCGGGATATTATCGGAGGTTCATTCCGAACTTCTCGAAGATTGCCAAGCCAATGACAGAGCTGCTGAAGAAGGCTACCAAATATGTTTGGAGTCCAGCATGTGAAGCAGCATTCAAGGCTTTAGTCAAGCACCTGACATCAGCACCGGTTTTGGCGCAGCCAGACACAACAAAACCGTTCGATGTGTACTGCGATGCATCCGGCATTGGGCTCGGATGTGTGCTGATGCAAGACCGAAGAGTGGTCGCGTATGGATCACGGCAGCTTAGGAACCATGAGCAGAATTATCCAACTCACGACTTGGAGCTCGCTGCCGTGGTACTTGCACTAAAAATGTGGACGCACTACCTACTCGGTAACCTCGTACATTTATATACCGACCACAAAAGCCTCAAGTACATATTCACTCAGAAGGAGCTGAACATGAGGCAACGAAGATGGTTAGAACTGATAAAGGATTACGAGATAGAGATCCATTATCATCCGGGCAAGGCAAACATAGTGGCAGATGAGCTGAGCCGCAAGTCACACGTCAACAATCTGACCATCACACCGTTGGAAGAGAGCGAACCACCACTACATGTGATTCCACACGGAGCTCTCTACAACCTAGCTTTGATCCCCACCATCCGTGAAGAGATAACGGCAGCCCAGAAGAATGACAAGGGCATGTCACATTTGCGGAGACGTGTAGACAGTGGGGAGTTGAAATGTTTCCGGAAGGACAGAGACGGTGTCCTATGGTTCAAGGACCGGATTGTCGTACCCCGAAACCCGGAATTACGGAAGAAAATCTTTGATGAGGCTCAATTATCAAAGTTTTCTATTCACCCCGGCAGCAACAAGATGTATCAAGAACTCAGAAGCAAGTTTTGGTGGACACGGATGAAGCGAGAGACTGCAAAATACGTGTCCGAGTGTGATACATGTCAAAGGGTGAAGGCAGACCACATGCGGAAACCGGGACTGCTACAACCACTGGGCATTCCTGCCTGGAAGTGGGAGGACATGAGCATGGACTTCATCGTCGGTTTACCCACCACCTTGCAGAAACATGATTCGGTGTGGGTGATCGTCGATCGGCTCACTAAAGTTGCCCATTTCATCCCGGTCAACACAAATTACAATGCCAAGAAGTACGCTGAACTGTACATCTCACGGATCCTATGCTTATACGGCGTACCCCGTACTATCATATCGGATCGGGGCACTTTATTTGTGTCCCGTTTTTGGGAGCAGCTGCACGCTGCCTTGGGGACGAAGCTGATCCGTAGTTCAGCCTACCACCCGCAGACGGATGGGCAAACGGAGCGGGTAAATCAAATCTTAGAAGACATGCTACGAGCTTGCGCTATCAACCACGGCAAGAATTGGGATGATCACTTGCCGTTAGCCGAGTTCTCATACAACAATGGGTACCAAGCCAGCATCAAGATGGCGCCCTACGAGGCGCTATACAGAAGAAAATGCCGCACACCATTGAACTGGTGTGAGTCTGGCGAAAGAGTTACCTTCGGGATTGATCTTGTCAACAACGCGGAAGAAAAGGTTCGACTGATTCAAGTGAACCTAAAAGCCGCTCAATCCCGTCAGAAACAATATGCGGACCGGAGAAGGCGCCCATTACAATTCGAAGTTGGAGATCACGTATATCTACGGGTGTCTCCAATGAAGGGCGTAAACAGATTTGGGGTGAGAGGAAAGTTGGCACCCCGATTCATCGGTCCATTTCAGATTACCGAAAGATGTGGATCAGTGGCATACCGGCTGAAATTACCAGAAGCACTTTCCGGTGTGCACGATGTCTTTCACATTTCCCAGCTGAGGAAGTGTCTCAAGCTATCAACTACCGTTCAGCTGGAAGACATTGAAGAACTGCAACCGGATCTCACCTATCGGGAGGAACCGGTGCAGATTATTGATGAAAAGGCCCGAACCACATGCAACCGTACGCTGTGGTTCTACAAGGTTCTATGGAGCAATCACTCCATGGACGGAGCGACATGGGAGAGTGAAGGATTCCTTCGCACTAACTACCCCAACTTTTTCACGTCGCATATCCGGTAATTTCCCACCATCTTCTCTCTCATTTTCACCTTATAATCTCGGGACGAGATTCTTTTAAGGGGGGAGGAATGTAAGGGCCTCAGTTTTTGACACACATTTGCAGTGTTCATCACCACACCACACACCTCATTTGAGGAAGGATGATGAACACAAATGAAGAGCAAGTAACAATTATCAACATGCTCATTAGAGAACAAACTTACACATTGCAAAAGTGGTATTTCCCACATGTGATATAGATGGGCTGGACATATGAAAACTCCTACACTTTACTAAGGATGTCCATGCCAAGTTTCACCCAAATTCAAAACCTTTTTTAGGTCATTTTGGGTATAGTTAGGAAGAGGGCAGTTTGAAACCATATTCAAATTCAAACTGTTTTTATCCCATGAATTTAAAAGTGGGAGTCATATTCTTACTCAGCACATTTTTGTGAGCTCACACACCAATTTTCACTCCATTTGGAGTTGATCTTGACATGAGCTAAGTGGGAGAAATTCAAACTTTATTTGAATTTCAAACTGAACTTGTGCTGAAATTCATTCAAACCAAACCTCATTTGAACTTTGATCAATTCAAATGGCTCATGGGTGAATAATTTGAATTGCCAGGGGTACTATGGGGTTCACTGTTTACAACAGTGATTAGGAGTAAATTTCAGAGGTTAAAACTGGGAGTAGTACCCACATGTCAGCCACTGCTCAGATCAAACCGACTAAGACTTTTTCACTTGGGTCGCCGAGCCGCAGCGGTGATCGCCACCGAGGGCAGCCGCCGCGCCAGCAGCTGCTTGCCCACGCGCGGGCATGAGGCGGTGCAGAGCCTTCTTAAGGAGCCTGCCTCCCTCCCCGGCCGAGGCACCGCCGTTCTTCCCCGCCAGAATTCAGCGCCGGCCGAAAATTTCCGCAGCTCGGAATCGATCGGAGAACACCGATCGCAGCTCCCTCCGTCCACTCCAGAGCCCCAGCAAGGTACTAGAGACCTTCCTCCGTCCTCCCTGTTGCTAGAATTCGGTTAAAACCGATTGATATCGGCTGTGTCGAACGATCAAATTCGGGACTTGGAACCTCCGCACCTCGGGCTCCCGTGGACAGCCCAACCAGGGCGTTGTCATGCCCGAGCCAAGGCACCCTTGGACGCGCAGGTGACCGGTGCTGCTCATCCCCGAGCCACAGCTCGAGTGGTTGCTCACCGGCGGCGAATTTCCACTTTTCCCCTTTCTGTGTGCAGAACGACCTTCGGGTACGATTCTGTTTAATTCGTGCTCTAGAAAGGATTAGAGGGCCTCAAGCCGCTCTCACATGAGCTAGACACGGTAACGCACAAGTTGCCTTCACAACTCTGGGCCGGAGAACCTCTGTACCCGGCGTAATTTGAGGTCTACCAATGGCGGAATGAACGGGAGGCATCGGGCGCATGGTGAGGACCTATTTCGGGCCTTCCCCGAGCTGCCTCGAGCTCATGTCGACCTTCTCTGAGGTCCACTGATGCTCCCCGACCGGTTTCCCAAGTAGCTGAGGTGCTAGAGAAGTCAGCCGACATGGCCGAAGTCGTTCCGAGGTGGCGGCTCGTCGCCGACCATGCTCCGGCCATTGTCATGAGCAGCTGACCCTAGAATCCTGTTCCCTGAGTAAAAGTAGGCAGGGGCGGCCAGAATCGAGAAGTTTGGAGCTGTACAGAAGCCGGCGGCGAGCTGTCCAGCGAGGTCCCTCGGCGGTGGAGCGCGGGCGTCGCGAGGTTGAAGAAGGGGTGGACCCCAGCTGTCAGCGGGAGATATTTTGAATCGGGATCCGGCTGCGGCCGGGATCAGGTGTGCTGGCGCGCAAAATCATTGTGGGCCGCGGTGTGCTGTCGCCTCGGCGTGCGACACGTGTACCCTGGGCCCACGCGCGAGTTTAAACTTTTTCCCGATTTTCAGATTTCCTTCAAATTTCAAATCCTCATAACTTTGGCTAGAAAGCTCCAAATTGAGTGAACCAAATTTTGCTGGATTCAGCTCTCCGAGTACTTTCCAGCAAATCAAGTTTCACTTCATGAAAACCATAAATTTTCCAGGATTAATTCCCCAAAATTTAAACTGTTAGGAATTTTAACTGGAGAATCCTTTGGAGGAAAATCCTGAAATTTTGCTGGATGTTCACCAAAATATCCCTGAACTACCATAAAAACTTCAGATCAATTTGAGCTCATCTGATCCACCTAATGGTGTTATTAGTGAAACTGTTCCAGAGAAAATAGAAAATGTTCAGAAACATTTTCAGAATTTTCTCTGAAATTGTTTAGCTCATAACTTTAGCTAGGAACCTTCAAATTAAGTGAGACCAACTCCATTAGAACCCTCTGAAAATCCAGTTTTCAGAAAGTCATAGTTTGCTTCATGAAAATTCCTAGAACACCCTAAGAGTTCTAATTAAGGTCAAGGACATAATTAATTGTGGAGGGCTCAAATGAGCTTTGCTGCAACTAAAACTTGACCAAGTCTCTGTTTAGGTTGTAACCAAGCCACAGTAAAAGTTTCACAGTCATTAGGTCTGTCTAGCAAGGGTGATAGATTTCACAACTTCAAGGTTAATACAAATGCATTTAAATTGATACATATATTGCTCTTATCATGTAGTCGCTAAGGTCGAGGAGGAACCCGAAGTCCTAGACTTCGTTACTCCGGAGGAATAGCTAGCCTACGACCAAGAGCAGCAAGGCAAGCTCCGGTTTGCATTAACCATTTTACAAATTTTTATTGTTTTGAGCACATACTTGATTACTTTATTCTTTGCATTAGAGTCTTGTTTGAAAACCCAATTGCATAGCCAAGAAAACCTTGGGTTGGTTTTAGGATTTCAAACCCCGTTAGCTACTGCAATGCTAAGATAGTGTAGGGTTTGGTACAAGTCGATTAGTTGGAACTACTCGCGAGCATAGGCTAGGGGCACTCGACTGGGGTAGAGATAGCACATGATATACATGGCAAGAAAGATGAGACCGAGCGGAGAGTAAGGGCAACAGGACTTTGGGGCCTGTGTGCTATAGCTCCGCTTGTGTCGATTGAGGACCGAGCTGTGTGCGGGCCTGTTGAACAAGCTAGAACAGTACCGAAGACCTACTGGCTATATGGGAACCGGGAAACTGATGTAACTCGGGTAGCTGGTTATTGAGGCATTGCCCGTCGTTCAGAGGGTAGGTTGAGAGCTTGAGGTGTAAATCGGCTGGCGGCACGGAGATGCGCGTGCAGAGACCTCTTGCTCGGGACGATGGGACCGGTTCAATATTTGGCTGACGGGCGAAAGGTAGTTGCGTACGGCGTCCGTGATGGTTGTTGTAGGCAACATCGAGTACGGGCGTACGTGACGGGTTGTTCGGGTAACCCTGCAGGTGTAAATCGATTATAATCGCCGTCCCTCGCGGTCAGTGAGTACCACTTGTTCACTGTACCGTGACGTAGAAAGAACAGGCTAGTCACATGTTAAAATGTTGCTGATTGAAAGCTGGACATTGATTGTTAATGATATGCTGTAGCCTAGAGCTAACTAAAGTTCTTTTCAACTTTGGGCAATGTACATGAGAGAAAAGCGTTTCTTGTTTTATTGCGGCTCTCTCATGTGCCTTAGCGTAAGGTTCTCCACAACCTGCTGCTAAAACTTGAAAGTAAGGTTCTACTAATTAGGCGAGTCCTTGCAACTGAATTTTTACCTCATGTAACCCATTACCCTCATGTAGAAGTTCCATGTTTAGGTGAGACGGGTCAGACATGCTGAGCCTTCGTGCTCACTGCTTGTGTTTGAAGCTTTTGCAGGGTTCTATGAGGAAGGGACTCCCGAAGAGGAGACGGAACCCCAGGAGGGGAACCCCGTCGAGTGGGAGTCGTGCACGCCGCAGAGTTAGTGTGCGTGTGTGCTAGCAAGGACACGTTCGAGGGCTGAACGTGCACTTGATGCTTAGTCTATGCCCACGAGTGTAGACTGAACTTATTTTGCTGTAAACTTGTTCATAAACTTGTTTATGTAATAAAATTTTCGCTTCCGCTTTGTACCTTTGACGTATGTTATCCGGTGCTGTGCAACGCAGCACCCCTCAGCGTGATCCTGGCTCGACAGGACCAATGGGGTCGTGTCAGAAACTTACCAATTACCACATCAGGTGCCTCTTGCGCTTCCTCCATGGTCACGTGGTTCACCCGTCCTCGCATCACATTCTTCTGTTGTGGCTGCATGGGCTTCTTCTTTGGGCACTTATGGGCGTAGTGCCCCACTTCACCACAGTTGAAGCATTGTACCCCAACTTTAGGTGCCTGGCCTTTGTTATCTTGGGGTTGGATCGGTGGCCCTTGTCCTGCTGGTTGAGGTTGATAAGTGGGGCGTGGCTGTTGCACAAACTGACGCTGCGGCTGTACTGGTGCTGATGGAGGCCTGAAGTTCAGGTTGTACCCTCTCGGTGTTGAGTAGGGTATCAAAGCACGGCTCGTCTGCCCTGCAGGTTGCTGCATCAGGCGTGGACGTGTGTTGCTGCTTGATGCTTGGTGTGACCATCCCACCTTCCTCTTGTTTTCATTCTCCAAGGCCTTCAGCTTCCTTTCCATGACAAACGCTCGGTCTACCATCTTTTGGAAGCTTTCATATTCATTGGAAGACATTGCACATTGCATTTCCATAGTAAGTCCTTCCACAAAACAGTCCTGTTTTTGCTCATCAGTTTTGATGTCCCGTGGTGCATAACGGGATAGTTGGGTGAACTTAGTGAGGTATTCCCTCACGGTCATGTTGCCTTGCTGCAGTCCCAAGAACTCCTTTCTCTTGTTTTTGAGTTCACCCCTTGGTATGTAGTGGTTGCGGAAACTGCGCTTGAACTCTTCCCAAGTGATGTTCTCAGGGTCGTGATGGGCTGCCACGTAAGCGGTCCACCAATCAGCAGCAGGTCCATGCAATTGGTGAGAGGCAAACAGCACCCTCTCATACCCTTGGCATTGTATGATCCTCATCTTGCTCTCTATGGTCTTTAACCAGTCATCTGCCTCCAGAGGTTCAGCAGCACTTGCAAACTTTGGGGGTTGAGTTCCCAGAAACTCACTTAACCTTGGTTGATGTGGTGCAGCTTGTGGGGGTGGAGCTTCGTGCAAGTTGGCCACCACTTGAGTTAGACTCTGGATGAGCTGATTCTGATTTTCGATCATCTGGTAGATAGGATCAGCTCCTTCATGGCGACCACCCCTGTCTTGTCCTCCAGAAAGGTGAGGATTGCCGGCCTCATCGTTGTTGTTGTTGGGGTTGGCACCACGGCCCTTTCCTCTTCCAGCCATCTATCATGATCACCCATATGTTAACTTAAAGCATTACGTATTAACTTCCCAAATTGCTTGTTTAAACTTAAACTTTTGAGGCCCTAATATTTAAACAATTTGTGAAGATTTCACGTAGATCTTTAGGCGTCACGTCTCACGTGAAAATAATTGCACTATTTATTCATAGGGGTTCACACACCAAAGCAAAGCAACCTAAAGACGAGGTTGTGGACAAATGCCCATGGCTTCCACAACTCACGTCACACACCAAACATTAGCACACAAATAAATAGGGTATTGACTCGACTACTCGATAACCTGCTGAAATAAGGGAAATGACTCTAAACAACTCGTATCACTGAGCTGGCTCTTCGGGGTCTTCCTCATTATTGCGGCTGCCCTCTGATTCCGCTTTAGGTGGGGAAGCTGCTGGTGGAGAAGTGCGGCGACGCTTGCTCGCCCGGCGGTCTGGGGAGTCAGGAGTCCACGTGTCATTCACGGTGACACACAGTTCATTCCCATCTCCTCTTTCTCTCGCCCTCAATCTGGCACGAAGCAACGCCTCAGTCTCCTTCAGGGTGTCACGAACATCCTGGAGCTCCTGCTGGCACTCCTGCAGTCGAGTGCTGAGCATAGCAGCACCCTCCAAGCACAGGTCCATGTGCTCATGGGAAGTCCCCTGCTGCACTGGCGGGTACTTGTACTCCGCGGTGCCACTCTCACGCTGGAGAACATACATGTACTCAGTCCTGTCCAGGTGGCGACGGTTGATGTAACTCTGGCAGGTGATGGCCTCCCAGGTGACATCCTTCTCAGCATCGGCTTGAGTCGCCCGACAAGCTGGAGAGCGGTGGATCTTGAGCAGCTGATTTTCATGGATAATCCTCATCTCTGAGCTCCATTCTTCCCGCTTCTCACGGATGGTCCTGGTGGAGCTGTAGTGTATGATCAGCTTGCCCACATTGCCGGCGGCATGGAGCATACGCCGAAGACGGCGCAACAAGCCTCTTGCTGCCAACCCGTAGGAGTGGTACGTCACCGGACGGTTCTCCTCTCTCAAGGCAAGGGCAACTACAGGAACTCTCCCTCCGGTGGACTTGCGGGCGGTGCAGATCATGCGAACCATGTAAAACATAAAGCATTTAAAATTAAGTTAGATAAGAATTAATTAAAGATTGTATTTTGAATAAAAGTTGGGATAAGGTGAATAAAGTGACCCCATTAAATAACACTTTCAACCTACATCTTTGTAAAATAGTTTTTAAGAAAATAGGGTCATTAAATACGTCCATTTCTACCTAGGTCCATGTTCCTACGGGCAACCTTGGCTCTGATACCACTTCTGTCACACCGGGTTTCTCCAAAGAGCAACCGAGTGAGTATCACATGTATGCCAGGATCGTTTTCTCATACATGTGACGACAAATAGTGAAGCATCATTATATTACAAGCCAAGTGTTCGAATATAAATAAATCTTACATAGCATACGTCTCGATGGACAATAATATGTTCATAACATGTAAATAAAACAGCAACGGAATATAAATCTTGTGGGCTCCGTCACAGGCGTTGCCCGGGGGACTCCGTGAACCTAGAATCTATCTTCGGGTTCAAAGTCTTGGTCATTGAATCCCACATCATCCCCTTGACCTGAGCAGCAATTTAAACCAACAGAAAAGCAAGCTTGAGTACCGTTGGTACTCAGCAAGTGTGGGAAAGTAATGTCATGCATGGCTAGAGCAAGGAGAGGTTGAACTCATGGTTAAAGCACTACACAATTAATACCTATCACCTTAGCTTATTAAGCACCTACATTACTACACAGGTGAAATGGTCCCAATCCCTCAACCCATAATCAATATCAAGTAAACATAGTCTCCTCTCCAATGTTAAGCTTCCCGCTTAACATCCACAACTTCCCAATCCATCATCCTCTAATCATGAATAAGTCCAAGCCGCACTTGACCGTGAGCATGGTTGTCATGACAGTTTTGACTCTGCAGAGTTTGCACCACTGTATCCACATGTAGTGATTTCATCCCCCATTGTCGGGTGGACTAGAAGAACCTCCATTATGCCAGTGGCCGCGAACGACGTTCACACTTCCGAGGTGTGTAGCCAGGAGATCACTATGAGGCCTTTACAAAGGGATTTCCGATGAGCATGGGCCCACTGAGGTTTCACCCCTAACAGCATACAAGAGGCTCCAACCCCGCTGCAGTGGCCCCCTCTTGAGCCTTGCGGTTCATATGGTAGTCCAGCTGACACCTATTCCCCGCACCATCCAAACACCCATACTACACCAGAGATGGTCCTAATTAATTGGCCAAGCTGCCCCATCTCAGCATGTGGTTGGCACGGTAAAGCCAGGTTACATGCTCCATGAACCTGTCCTTAGGATCCAGGCAAGCACTAAACACAAACCCGAGTCTCGTGCACACAGCACCAACCAAATCATCCAACTTGCCTAGATCCCTACCTCTACATAACTCATAATATCTCATTCAGGAGTAAGGTAAACAAGTTGATGATCTCATATCCCACTTATACCATTCTAAGCATGGCTAAACATAAGTATATAAATAAATGACTTAATAAAATAAATCCCAACCCAGGCTACAAGGAAATAGGATAATGAAAATCTAGGGAAACTTCCTAGCTTGGGTACCATATTCCAAATTGACAATGCAATTAAATTCTAACTACACATCCTAGTATAGGATCAAAGTGGTCAAGGACACTTGCCTTCTTCCTGCTGCTCTGGGAATGGAAAGTCTTGGTCTTGAAAGGTGAGAACCTGCTCTGGGGCTGGTTCTACTCATGCCAATACACATAGCAAAAGAAAACAACAATCCATAAGCCATAGTCCACACTTTCACTCATGCAAACCACACATACATACATATGAAAATCAAGCCATAGTCCACACTTTCACTCATGCAAACCACACATACATACATATGAAAATCATTCACATTCCTAAGTGTTGTGGTTACCCTAGATGTGTTGATTTTAGGCCCACATACACTTTTAAACATTTATATATTATCTCTAACTTTTGTATTCAGATTTCTATTTGTACACTATATATGAATTTCCAATTTGAAAAATTCTCTATATTTAATTAATACACTTTTTAGCCACAAGTTTGCATGAAAGATAATTTCCTACTCCAAATAGGATTTCAGATCTTCTACAAAATCCTAAATTGAAGTTTTTTGGATTTGGAGACCACATCTATCATTTTCTAATTATGCATACCTATTTTCCTATATTTTCAGATTTATTTTCTATGCCTAAATGTGAACTTTAGTATTAAAATAATAAAGCATATCTCCTAAACAGAATATGTTCTGATCTAAAATGTTCAATAAAATATTCTTTGACTTCCTCTCTTATGGAAACCAATTTAAAGTTATTTTTACCCATTTTCAGAATTATTTTCTAGTCTAGAAATGAATTTCCACCAATAAAACAGCAACCTAAATTCCTACAAAAAAATTCTTCTGTTCCAATTTCCCAAACAGAACCTTCATAAATTTTTCCTATCCCTTTTTGGTTATTTAGACTCACTTTCCCACAGTTTAAACTTGTTGCCTAAAGGGCATATTTCAGATATACATCACAAAACAGTAATCTTATTGAGTTTGAAAGATTATTTCCCCTCTAAACTCAGATCTTAGATTGTTTCTACAAATTTTCCACAAGGTTAGAATAATTAAACTGATCATATACCTATGTTTGAATTTTAAATCCTATTGACATTCAATTTCCTGAAATTAATAACCCTCAGGGGCTGATGTGCAAATCCACCCTACTGTGGGGCTCCATTTCCCAATTTCTAAATTTTTAGGGGTCTAAGTGTGCAAAACAGGGAGGTCTTCCTAATTCTTATTAAGTCCAGGGGCTAAAACTGATTTTTAAATGAATTTACATGAATTTCTAAGGGTCTAGGGGCTAGATCAGAAGTTTCCGGGGCTAGCTGGGTGTTTTCCGAGGTCCCCAGGGGGTAGCGCGTAAGATTCCCGGCCTTTATAATGCGGGGCTGACGTGGGCCATTGGATTTAAAACAGACGGCTCAGATTAGATCGCCGAAGGAGTATGCGCCGATTTAATTTCTGCCATGCGATTTAAAATAGACGGCCCACAAGAGGCCACGTCGCTCCTGGTCGGAATTGCCCGTGCACGCGGCGGCGCACGGCGGCAGCGGTGCGATCTTGCCGGCGAGGTTGAGGATCTTCATCTACAGACGCTAACACCCGCTTTTTTTGGTAGCAAACGGCAGAGGGGAGGAAGGGGGCCTCACCTCAGTGGTTTTCTTGATCCCTACGTGGCTAGATGGGGTCGGCGGCGAGCTTCAACGGCGATGGTATTCGGTGCACGTCGAAGTGGCAGTTGGGGCGGTGACCCCTTCGAGCTCTAAGGTCGTGACGCTTCACTGGAGTCTAGAGATGGCACACCGATGATTAGGGTGGATGGAAACTGTGTAATTCAAAGGTTTCACCGGCGAGCGGCGGCGGTACTCACCGGCGAGCGTCGGGTTGGTCGTTTCCGGCGGTGTTTCCCTCTGGGGTCGGCATCTACAGCTTGTACGTGGTGCTGCGGGGTCACGAGATCGGTTTGACAGAGGGAAACGGTGATGCCCTCGGGAATTTCTAAACTCAACGGCGGCGGCGCTCACCAGGAGAGAAACTGCTCGTGCGAGGGGAGGGCGGCGGGGTCATCTATTTTTATCAGGGCCGGGAGCACGGGGGTTTGTTACGATCGAGCAGAACGGCGCGAGGGATTCGGGGTTGGGTCGACTGCGCAGAATCCGGGGCGGGGCGCGCGATCGTTGCGGAAGAGCCGGCGCGGTTGGGGGCGCGCGCGGGAAGAGGGATGACATGCGGGCCCCGCGTGTCAGAGAGAGGGAGAGGGGGGAGCGCGCGGGGGTTTTGGGCCGGCTTAAATGGGTTTCGGCCCACTGGCCATTTTTCTTTTTCCTTTTCCTTTTCTTTTCTGTTTTGATTTAAATTTGAATTCCAGTTTGAATTTGAATTGCTTCACCACATGCAATACGTCCAAAAAATTTTTAAATTTCCCTCTTCAGCAGGTTTTGGGGTGTTACAAAAGCCTACGTGACCAAGTCTATGATGCCAAAAATATAAGTCTTTTGAATCATTAGAAACTAGACATCTATGCTTAGAGGATGACATATCAAAATCAGCTTTAAAAACTCTTCCAAACCGAGACATATTAAAAATGAGCTCACTATTTGAATCTACAACCTTGCAATAATTTTTAGTGAAAATAATTTCTAGATTTTCATCTAGCAATTGTGAAACAGAAAGCAAGTTGTATTTCAATTTTTTAACAAGTGCCACATCTTTTAAAGCGTAGTGATTATTCACTCTAACCAAACCCTTAGCAATTATAGGAGTTGAAGAATTATCAGTAAAAGTAACATTTTCTACATGTGACACAAAAGAGACGGAGGAGAACCATTCTTTGTTACCGGTCATGTGGCATGAGCATCCTGAATCCACAATCCAAATGTTCTCTTTCCTCAAACGTGTAACCTACATAGAAGTACAATACGTCGATGACTCAATACTGGGGTTAGTCAAAAGGCATTTAAGAATCCAGAACTGAGTCACACGACGTCCAGCAGAAGTAACACGCAAAGGCTGAGATAAAACAGCAGGTTTATGAGCTAAAGTTTGAGGATTTTTGTACCCAACTACTGACCTACGAGGTGTTACATGAGTAGCACTAAAAACAGTAGGTCCGGAAGCAAACTTTGCATGTTTTGACTCATTACAGTAGGTTGCAAATTCCTAACATTCGGTTCAGCACACGCAACATGTTTTGCACAGTTGTTATGTGATCTAGCAATCATTCTTTCCTTTTTCTGTTGCTTAGCTAGCCTATAACAAAAATCTATGACATGACCATCTCTACCACAGTAGGTACAATAAAATTTAACTTTATGTTCATGTCTAGATGAGCAGACAACATGTTTATTTGAAACCGAATGAGACAACACTCCTGCAGATTTAAAAACCACTTCTTTTTGTTTAGGAACTGTTTTAATCAAACTACTTCCTAATGACTTTACAATTTTAGGTGGATGTGCTTTAGCATGAGAATGGGAATAAAAACCAAAACCAGTTTTATCATTGCAAGATTTAGAAGAATTAAACAGCAAGTTCAGATTCTTATTCAAATTATAAAACCGCTCTAGTGTCCTATTCATGTAATCAAGTTTCTTAGACAAGTCTAGGCAGTTTTGACATGAAGTTTTTCCTTTTAGTTTGCAATAGGAACAATACTTAACTTCATGAGAACGTAAAGCATTGTTCAATATAGAAATTTCATTCATAGCATCATGTAGTTTCTTATCAAGATCATCACAAGTAGAACAATGCAAACCAATTGTAGAACAACAAGCATCTTTCAAGTTTTTATCATTAAGTGCAGCAAGCTCTCTGTTCTTTTCAATCTCTAACTCATAGAGAGGACAATCGTTCATATATTAAATCACATGAGGAACAAGAATCATCATTAGGAATCAATGATTTTAAATGATTAATTTCATATTCTAGTGACTCAATTTTAACAGCATTGTCCCTAAGATTTTTGTCCTTTTTCTTAACTATAACAGTAGCACGAGAAATAGCATCACACATTTCTTCGCAAGTAGGACATACCTCTTCATTGTCGTTGTTGTGTTCTGCCTCCTCCATAATTGAACTTGACTTGCCCGCCATGAAGCATAAGTTTGCCAAATCATCTTCATCTTTGTCACTTCCGATGTCCACATCGCTCGAGCCAAGTTCTTGAAGTGCGGAGATAAAACTACTTACAATTGGCATCCTATAAAACCCTTCTTTTTCTTATCGTTTGCAGAAGAGTGCTTCGTCCTAGTTTGCTTTTCATCACAGGAAGTAGGACCTGAAAGGTTAGGGCAACCCGTACGAAAATGTCATGTCTCACCACATTCGAAGCATTGCTGAGGTCCGGCACTTCTCCTTCTAGTTCTCACATTTTGCAATTCTTTTGAGAACCGAGTAGAGATGAGTGCAAGTTCTTCCTCCGGAAACTCTTCAACCTCTTCAAGGGTTAGAGAGGACAACAAAGAAAGTGTACCACAAGATGAAGTTTGACTAGAGCTAGTCATATCACGTTGTGAAAGAAATGCAAGAGACTTTTTGGGATTCTTACGTGATATTATGTCAATTTCATGAGTTTTTAACTTAGAATATAGCACATCTAATGTAAGTGTACTCATGACAGTAGATTCACAAATAGATGTAACTTTCGTCTCCCAAATTGACATGTCTAATGCACTTAGTAATTGCCTAGAATTTTGTGAGACCTATGTGTTCTGAATACATTGGCAATTAGGATAAAAGTTAGTATTAACATTCAAAGTTTTGAATATTGCCAAAACATTCTTCTGTGGCAAGGTCCGACAAGTTCTTTGTTAGGTCCGCCAAGTGTTGGCAAGGTCCGGAGCTTGTTTTTAGGGAGCTCCCGTGAAGTTCAACTCGTAGAACTGCAGCGTCTTGTTTTTGCTTTTAAATCGCAATGTTTCAAACTTGCTTTATGGGAAGGTTTGCTTAGTATCAATTTGCTAAGTTTTTGGTGTGTTTTGGTGGTTATGGCTGTTATCATTTGATATGGTTTGCAACATGCTTATGTGACGTGCTCATGTAAGGTGTTGTGGTTTTCGAACTAACGTGAGTCAAGTCGAGGACTTGTGCTCGGAAGAATTGGTTGTTTATTCATGTGCAGGTGTTGCTTGAGTTCAAGACATGGCTGGTGACGGGATCCTTGGACTAGTCTCAGGGAGGAGATGAGGTTCCAACAACCAAGTTCAGGAGGAGCTGTGGTTGAGTTGATCGGGAGGTCGCGCAGCATGTTTGGATCAAGGGCAGTGCATATGAAGGTTGCGTGTACGTCGTTGGAAGGTGTTTGCACGTGTGCAAGGAGTGCATGGACGTGGCAACATTGTTCCAAGGCGTGATGAAGAGAAGTGGACGTAAAGAATTTGTCGGAAAGGTCCAACCGGCTGGATTGCGTACTCAGGCTGAGGCTGAGTCGGATATGGCTCAAATATGGAAGATTTGAGTTAGTTATGATAGGATTTCGTGCTAGGCACGAAGTTGAGTTTTTTTAGGGATGTTTAGGGATTTCGTGCTAGGCACGAAGGGAGGCCAGAGATCTCATGGAAAGAGAACTTTGGGCTGTTCCTCTTGTGTTTCTATTGAATAAAGTTCATAGTTTCTAGGAGCTTTTGTGCCTTGTTCGTCCGACTTGTTTTTCGTCAAGTCTTTCTCGCCGAGTTTCTGGACAGACCAACGTTGCTTCGGTGTTTCGTTCATAACTCGAGTTTTACAGATCCGATTGAGGTGATTATTTTTGGTTTGTCTTCACAACTCAATTATCTATCCTCTGTGAAATTTTCATGAGCTTCGGATCTGTAGTTTTTGAGATACACGAGTTTCTTTGCAGCGTTGCAGATCTGTTTTATATTGGGTAGAACAGATTGATCTTCGTTTAATGTTTTGATCGTATCTCAAGTTTTACTTCGTGTTTTCAAGTGATTCTTGTTGCATTAGATCCTTGAATTGATTCTATACCTCTCTACTTGATTTGTCACGGTTGAACACGTTTGAAAACACTTGCACACATGGTTTCTTTATCCGATTGATTTTTTGCTGAGGGGTTTTTGTTGTTTCCGCTGCGAAAAGTTTTAATCTACCATTCACCCCCCTCTGGTAGCTTTTCACGTGCTCTTCGATCATACAATTGGTATCAGAGCCAAGGTGCTCTAATCTTTCTGATTTGCACGTGTTTTGACTAACCATCATGGAGAAGTACTCCGCAAAACGTTGTGTGTTCAATGGCATTGATTTTCAGGTTTGGAAGGCGCGGATGGAGGCCTACATACAGGCGCAAGGCTTCGCCATATGGGAAAAGGTCTACAGGAACTTCGATGTACCACCCAACGATCATGTTACGGCTGTGAACATGAGAGATGTTGACAACAACAACAAGGCTCGCAACTTGATCATCCAAGGATTGACTCAAAGCGACTTCGACCGTGTTGCACACCTCCGATCTGCATATGATGTTTGGAAAGCTCTTTGTGACTACCATGAAGGATCCAATACGATCAAGGAGGTAAGGCAACATATGTTCAAGAAAGAATACATGTGTTTTGAGATGCAACCCGGTGAGTCAATTGACGACCTTTTTGCTCGCTTTAATAAAATTCTCAGCAACTTGCGTAGTGTCAATGTTAACTTTTCAGATGCTGAAAATGCTAGACAATTGTTAGGAGCATTAGATATGTCAATTTGGGAGATGAAAGTTACATCTATTCGTGAATCTACTGTCATGAGTTCTCTTACTTTAGACGTGCTTTATTCTAAATTGAAAACTCATGAAATCGACATCATCTCACGTAAAAACACCAACAAGTCTATTGCATTTGTTTCGCAACGTGACATGTCTAGTTCTATCAATCATCATCTAGTGGTGCACTCTCTTTGCTGTCCTCTCTAACCCTTGAACAGATTGAAGAGTTTCCAGAGGAGGAGCTTGCACTCATCTCTACTCGGTTCTCAAAAGCATTGCAAAATGTAAGAACTAGAAGGAGAGGAAGCTCCGGACCTCAACGATGTTTTGAATGTGGTAAGACAGGACATTTTCGTACGGAGTGCCCTAACCTTTCAGGTCCGACTTCACGTGAAGAAAAGCAAACAAGGCCGAAAAAATCGTTTGCAAAGAATAAGAAGAAGAAAGATTTATCAATGCGCAACATAGTGCATAGTATGATCTCTGCACTTCAAGATTTCGGCTCAAGTGATGTGGACACCAGTAGTGATGAAGATGAAGAAGCTATGGCAAATATGTGCTGCATGGCGAGCAAGTCAAGTTCAAGCTCCGAGGAGGCAGAACACAACAGCAACGATGAAGAGGTATGTCCCACTTGCGAAGAAATGTGTGATGCTATTTCTCGTGCCACTGTTATATTAAAGAAAAAGGATAAAAACTTAGGAACAATGCTGTTAAAATTGAATCACTAGAATCTGAAATTAATTGTTTAAAAACTTTGATTCCTAGTGATGATTCTTGTTCCTCATGTGATCTAATTTATGAACAATTATCCTCTTTAAGAAGTGCACATGCATCTACACTTGATAAACTTGAACTTGAAAAGAACAAAGAGCTTGCTGCGCTTAATGATAAAAATTTGAAAGATGCTTGTTGTTCTACAATTGATTTGCATTGTTCTTCATGTGATGATATGAATAAGAAACTAAATGATGCTATGAATGAGATTTCTATTTTGAACAATGCTTTACGTGTGCATGAAGTTAAATATTGTTCAAATTGCAAACTAAAAGGAAAAACTTCATGTGAAAACTGCTTTGATCTGTCCAATAAACTTGATGACATGCATAGGACACTAGATCGGTTTTCTAATGCAAATAAGAACCTAAACTTGCTGCTGAATTCTTCCAAGTCTTGTAATGATAAAACTGGTTTAGGTTTTAATTCTCATGCTCATGCTAAGGCACACCCACCTAAAGTTGTAAAGTCATTAGGAAGCGGTTTGATTCAAACAGCTCCTAGACAAAAAGAGGTGATTTTCAAATCTGCAGGAGTACTGTCCCATTCGGGTTCTAATAAACGTGTTTCTTGCTCATCTAGACATGATAATAAGGTCATTTGTCATTGTACCTACTGTGGTAGAGATGGTCATGTCATGGATTTTTGTTATAGACTAGCTAAACACGATAAGAAACAAAGAATACTTGCCAGATCACATAACAACCAAGCAAAATCTGCTAGACCGAATGTTCGGAGCTTGCAACCTGCTGTAATGAGTCAAAAACTTGCTCCCGGACCTACTGTTTTTTGTGCTACATATAACACATCTTCTAAGTCAGTAGTTGGGAACAAAAATTTTCGATGTTTGGCTCATAAACCTGCTGTACCTTCTCAGCTTTCGCGTGTTATTCCTGCTGGATGTCGTGTGACTCAGTACTGGATTCCTAAAAGTCTTTTAACTAACCCAAGTATTGAGTCATCGACGTATTGTGCTGCTATGTAGGTTTCACGTTTGAGGAAGGAGAACATTTGTATTGTGGATTCAGGTTGCTCACGCCACATGACCGGTAACAAAGAATGGTTCTCCTCTCTCTCTCTTTCGTGTCACGTGTAGAAAATGTTACTTTCGCCGATAACTCTTCTACTCCCATAATTGCTAAAGGTTCGGTTAGAGTAAACAATCTCTACACTTTGAAAGATGTGGCACTTGTTAAAAATTTGAAATACAACTTGCTTTCGGTTTCACAATTGCTAGATGAAAATCTAGAGGTTAGCTTTGCTAAAAATTGCTGCAAGGTTGTAGATTCAAAAGGTGAGCTTTTGTTTAACATGTCTAGGTTTGGAAGAGTTTTTAAAGCTGATTTTGATTTGTCAACTTCTAAGCATCGGTGTCTAGTTGCTAATGATACAAAGGATCTATATTTTTGGCATCGTAGACTTGGTCACATAGGCTTTGATCATCTCACTCGTGTTAGTGCTCTCGATCGCATACGTGGGCTGCCGAAGCTTAAAAAGGACAATGATATTGTGTGATCTTCTTGTAGACATGCTAATTTTGTTGCAGGTTCACATGCTCCTCTCACAATGACCATGACAGCTGAACCGGGACAACTTTTACATCTTGACACAGTAGGTCCGGCACATGTTCAATCCTTCGGAGGTAAATGGTATGTGCTTGTCATTGTTGATGATTATTCCAGATATTCTTGGGTTTATTTTATGACATCTAAGAATGAAGCTTTTAGTCATTTTAGAACTTTATTTCTTAGATTATCTATTGATCACCCAGGATCTTAAAAGCAATTAGAAGTGATAACGGAACTGAATTTAAAAACCAATCCTTTGATCACTTTTGTGCTGAAAATGGAATAGATCATCAATACTCTTCACCCTATGTACCACAACAAAATGGTGTCGTAGAAAGAAAGAACAGGACCCTAGTTGAGATGGCTAGGACTATGCTTGATGAATATCAAACTCCTAGGAAATTTTGGGCTGATGCAATTGCAACCGCTTGTTATGTCTCAAATCGTGTTTTCTTGCGTGCTAAGCTTGGAAAAACCCCATATGAGCTCCGGTTTGGACGTAGGCCTAGTGTTACACACTTTAGGGTTTTTGGTTGCAAATGCTTTGTTAAGAAACATGGTAATCTTGATAAATTTGAAGCTAGATCTGTTGATGGCATGTTTCTTGGTTATCCATCTCATACTAGAGGCTACCATGTGCTTTTACTTGACACTAACAAAATTGTGGAGACTTGCGAGGTTTCTTTTGATGAAGCTAGCCCAAGTACTAGCTCCGATATTGCAGGTCCGGATCCATATCCGCAGGGGGAGAGTATTTTTATTGAAGAAGATGAAGAAGTGGTGCTGCTGCCCGAAAACTCGGAAGTAAATAACGATCAAGCTGCTGATTTTGCAGCACAACCAGCACCAACAGTCACTACTGCTGGTTCGGACCTTCCTCAATCAACAAGCTCTCCTAATCAAAGGTCCGAACATCAAGAAGAAGGTGCTTGTAAAGTGTCTATTCCCCTCCGAGTACTCAAAAGTCATCCTCCACAACAAATCATTGGAAGCTTGCATGAACGAGTCACTCGGTCTAGGTTTCGCGATCCAAACTCTCATGCTCATTCTGCTTTTGTTGCTTCTTTTGAACCCAAGGATATATCACACGCACTCACTAATGAATCTTGGATTAATGCCATGCAAGAAGAGTTAGAAAATTTTGAAAGAAATAATGTTTGGAAACTTGTACCTCCACCTCAAGGTCACACATTAATCGGAACTAAATGGGTATTTAAAAATAAGCAAAGTGAGGATGGGGTTGTGGTTAGGAATAAAGCTAGGTTGGTTGCTCAAGGTTTCACTCAAATTGAAGGTCTAGATTTTGATGAAACATTTGCTCCTGTTGCTAGATTAGAAGCTATAAGAATTTTATTAGCATTTGCTGCATCTAAGGTTTCAAGTTATATCAAATGGATGTTAAAAGTGCTTTTCTTAATGGCTACATAGAGGAGGAGGTTTATGTTAAGCAGCCACCGGGTTTTGAAAATCCAAATTTTCCTAATCATGTTTACAAACTGTCCAAAGCCTTGTACGGTCTAAAACAAGCCCCTAGAGCATGGTATGATAGGTTAAAAACATTCTTACATGAAAAGGGGTTTACCATGGGCAAGGTTGATAAAACTCTTTTTGTACTTAAGCATGGCAATGACTCATTATTCGTTCAAGTGTATGTGGATGATATTATCTTTGGTTGTGCTTCTCGTGATCTCGTGTCCAAGTTTTCAGCTATGATGAGTTCAGAATTTGAGATGAGTATAATGGGAGAACTCACATACTTTTTGGGGCTGCAAATCAAGCAAACAAAAGAAGGAACTTTTGTGCATCAAACTAAGTATACAAAGGACCTTATTAAGCGCTTCAACATGGACAAATGCAAGCCTCTTCGGACACCAATGGGAACAGCAACAACACTTGAACTTGACGAAGATGGTGACCCGATCGATAAAAAGGAATACAGAAGTATGATTGGATCACTTTTGTATCTCACGGCGTCAAGACCGGACATACAATTCAGCGTATGTCTTTGTGCACGTTTTCAAGCTTCTCCACGTGCTTCACATCGCCAAGCCATCAAAAGAATTCTCAGGTACCTACATGGAACTCAAGAATTTGGCATTTTTCTTCCTTCTTCCTCAACCGTTTCTTTGAAAGCTTTTTCGGATGCTGATTTTGGGGGTTGTAGGATTGATAGGAAAAGTACTTCGGGTGCTTGTCATTTTCTTGGTAATTCACTTTTTGCTTGGTCCTCTAGAAAACAAAGTTCAGTTGCACAATCCGCGGCCGAATCAGAATATGTAGCTGCGGCTAGCGCTTGCTCACAAATTCTTTGGATTGTTCAAACACTTAAGGACTATGGGGTTGATTTAGATAGTGTTCCACTGTTTTGTGATAACACTAGTGCAATTTGTATTGCTAAAAACCCCGTGAAACACTCTAGAACTAAGCACATTGACATTAGGTATCACTTTCTTCGTGATAATGTTGAAAAAGGAAACATTGTGCTTCACCATGTCGATACCGAACAACAATTGGCTGATATTTTTACAAAACCTTTAGATTTCACTCGTTTTTGTTTCATTCGTAGTGAAATAGGGGTTATGCATCCTCATGGCTTAAATTGAGGGGGAGTTTTTGAAACTTTGAAAGTCTATGTGTGAATCTGAAACTAAAATAATATGAGCATAGTATTTCATACATATGTGACTTTGTGATTCCTTTTACAGGCTGAAAGTTCTTACTACATTACTCATGTTATACATTTTGTAGTTTTTGCCATGACTAGTAATTGGAATAATTACTTACACTAAATCTGGTCATGATCAAACTTTCTTGCTGTTTTGAACTTGTTGCGTGCTCACAAGTGCTTTTAATCATAAAAAATTAATCAAGTGTGACTAGCTCACATGTTGAGTTTTCAAATAAAAAGTTGAGAAAAGATCAAGAGAATATGCATGCATCACACTTCTTCTTTTGAGATTGCTTATCATTGCACTAAGATATGAACTTGGAAGAAATTGTGTATGACTAAATCCATGTCCTTAAGCTTCTGATTGTCAAATGACATAGGCTTGGCTTGGTTGGTTAGAATAAGGCTGATGCGGCATATAATCTCTTGCAAATATCATATGATAAACTTTGTGCCTTAAATGATTATGAATAATAAAAATGCAGCAACAAGTGTCATGTTTTCAGGTTTTGAAATAGTTGAGTAAGGGAGATCATGACTTGCTTAAACTGAAAAATACATTTGATCTCTAGCATGGCTTACACTACTTTATGTATCTCATTGATGTGATAGTGTAAGTAACCTGATAGTATGACTTGGATGAGCTTTGTTTTGTATGTATATGTTATAATATGCTCATAACATTTAAAAATTTCTCCTTTGAACCTTGCTGAATACATTGTCAAAGGGGGAGAAATATGTATAAGGAGAGATTTTTTACACTTTACATATGTTATATACTTTCTTCCTTCTTTGATTTTAAAAAATGGGGAGAAATTAATAAAGGGGGGAAATGAGTTTTCAAAGCTTTTCAAAACTTTTCATAAGCCAATGTTCGGATTTTAATTGGTGTTGCCAATGCATTCATCAAGGGGGAGATTGTGAGACCTATGTGTGCTGAATACATTGGCAATTAGGATAAAAGTTAGCATTAACATTCAAAGATTTGAATATTGCCAAAACATTCTTCTGTGGCAAGGTCCGACAAGTTCTTTGTTAGGTCCGCCAAGTGTTGGCAAGGTCCGGAGAGCTCCTGCAAGGTCCGGAGAGCTTCTGTGAGGTCCGGAGTTTGTTTTTAGGGAGCTCCCGTGAAGTTCAACTCGTAGAACTGCAGCGTCTTGTTTTTGCTTTTACCTCGCAATGTTTCAAACTTGCTTTATGGGAAGGTTTGCTTAGTATTAATTTGCTAAGTTTTTGGTGTGTTTTGGTGGTTATGGCTGTTATCATTTGATATGGTTTGCAACATGCTTATGTGACATGCTCATGTATGGTTTTGTGGTTTTCGAACTAACGTGAGTCAAGTCGAGGACTTGTGCTCGGAAGAATTGGTTGTTTATTCATGTGCAGGTGTTGCTTGAGTTCAAGACATGGCTGGTGACGGGATCCTTGGACTAGTCTCAGGGAGGAGATGAGGTTCCAACAACCAAGTTCGGGAGGAGCTGTGGTTGAGTTGATCGGGAGGTCGCGTAGCATGTTTTGATCAAGGGCAGTGCATATGAAGGTTGCGTGTACGTCATTGGAAGGTGTTTGCACATGTGCAAGGAGCGCATGGACGTGGCAACATCGTTCCAAGGCGTGATGAAGAGAAGTGGACGTAAAGAATTGGTTGGAAAGGTCCAACCGGCTGGATTGCGTACTCAGGCTGAGGCTGAGTCGGATATGGCTCAAATATGGAAGATTTGAGTAAGTTATGATAGGATTTCGTGCTAGGCACGAAGTTGAGTTTTTTTAGGAATGTTTAGGACGTTCCTAAGGTGTTTGGAAGTCTCACGATTGCTTCTATCTGCGAATAGGAGAGTCCTGAGCAGTTACGGTAAGTTAGGATACGAGTCCAATTAGGAGTAGGAGTCCTAGATTGGATTGATTAGCCTGAGGGCTGGCTATAAAAGCAAGGGAGGCCAGAGCTCTCGTAGGGAGAGAACTTTGGGCTGTTCCTCTTGTGTTTCTATTGAATAAAGTTCATAGTTTCGAGGAGCTTTTGTACCTTGTTCGTCCGACTTATTTTTCGTCAAGTCTTTCTCTCCAAGTTTCTGGACAGACCGACGTTGCTTCGGTGCTTCATTCATAACTCGAGTTTTACAGATCCGATTGACGTGATTCTTTTTGGGTTGTCTTCACAACTCAATTATCTATCATCTGTGAAATTTTCACGAGCTTCGGATCTGTAGTTTTTGAGATACACGAGTTTCTTTGCAGCGTTGTAGATCTATTTTACATCCGGTAGAACAGATTGATCTTCGTTTAATGTTTTGATCGTATCTCAAGTTTTACTTCGTGTTTTCAAGTGATTCTTGTTGCATTAGATCCGTGACTTGATTCTCTACCTCTCTACTTGATTTGTCACGGTTGAACACGTTTGAAAACACTTGCACACACGGTTTCTTTAACCGATTGATTTTTTGCTGAGGGGTTTTTATTGTTTCCTCTGCGAAAAGTTTTAATCTACCATTCACCCCCCTTCTGGTAGCTTTTCACGTGCTCTTCGATCCTACACATTTTCAGCATCTGAAAAATTAACGTTGACACTACGCAAGTTGCTGAGAATTTTATTGAAGCGAGCAAAGAGGTCATCGATTGACTCACTGGGTTGCATCTCGAAGCGCATGTATTCTTTCTTGAACATATCTTGTCTTACATCCTTGATCGTGTTGGATCCTTCGTGGTAGTCACAAAGTGCTTTCCACACATCGTATGCAGATCGGAGGTGTGCAACACGGTCGAAGTCACTTTGAGTTAATCCTTGTATGATCAAGTTCCGTGCTTGTTGTTGTTGTCGACATCTCTCATGTTCGTAGCCGTGACTTGATTATTTAGCAGCACGTCATAAGGCGTGTACACCTTTTCCCATATTGCGAAGCCTTGCGCCTAGATGAAAGCCTCCATACGTGCCTTCCAAACCTGAAAATCAATGCCACTGAATACACAAGGTTTTGCGGAGTATTTCTCCATGATGATTAGTCAAAACACATGCAAGTCACGAAGATTAGAGCACCATGACTCTGATACTAATTGTAGGATCGAAGAGCACGTGAAAATCTACCAGAGGGGTGTGAATGGTAGATTTAAACTTTTAGCGGAAGCAACAAAAAACCCCTCGGCAGAAAATCGATCTGTTAAATAAACCGTGTATGCGACTGATCTAAACATGTTCAACCATGACAAAAGTGGTATATATTATAGAGAATCAAGTAACGAAGACACGACAACAAGAATCACGGAAATTCATCAAAAATAATTCAAGTTATGATCGAAAGATCAAACGAGGGTCAATCTGTTCTACTCGAGTAAAAACCAGATCTGCAGCACTGCAAAGAAACTCGTGTAGATCAGAAACTACAAATCCAATGACCGTGAAATTTTCACAGATGATATATAATCAAGTTGTGAAGACAACCCAAAAAGCATCACGTCAATTGGATCTGTAAAACTCGAGTTATGATCAAAACACCAAAGCACTGTCGCGCTGTCCTGAAACTCGACGAGGAAGACTTGACAAAAACAAGTCGGACGAACAAGGCACAAAAGCTCCTCTAAATTACGAATTTTATTGATCAAAACATAAGGGGAACAGCCCAAGGTCATCTTACCACGATCTCTGGCCTCCCTTGCTTATATAACCAGCCTGGAGACCAACCCCATTCAAACTAGGACTCTAATCCTACTCAGTTTATGAATCGAAACTTTCCATAACTTCTCAAGACTCTTCTATATGCAGATAGAAGCAATCTTAAGACTTCCAAACACCTTAGGAATGTATCCCACATTCCCAAAACAACTCAACTTCGTGTCCCACACGAAATCCTATCATAACCAACTCAAATATTTCCATATTTGAGCCATAACCGACTCAGCCGTAGCCTGAGTCCATAATCCAGTCAGTTGGACCTTTCCTACCAATTCTTTACATCCACATCTCTTCATCACGCCATGGAACCATGTTGCCACGTCCATGCACTCCTTGCACACGTGCAAACACCTTCCAACTACGTCCACGATACCTTCATATGCATTGTTCTTGATCCAAACATGTTGCGGGACCTCCCGATCAACTCAACCACAATTCCTCCTGAACTTGGTCGTTGAACCTCATCTTCTCCCTAAGACTAGTTCAATGGATCCCGTCACCAGCCATATCTTGAACTCAAGCAACACCTGCACATGGATAAACAACCAATACTTTCGAGCACAAGTTCACGACTTGACTCACGTTAGTTCCAAAAACCACAACACCTTACGTGAACACCTCACATAAGCATGTTGCAAACCATAGCAAAATGTTAACCACCGTAAACAGCCACAACATTTCAAAAACTTAGTAAAAGAATACTAAGCAAACTTTTCATAGATGTAAAGCAAGTTTCCGAAACATTTGCATGGTAAAAACAGTACCATTGCGATTTAGCTCCAGACCTTGCCAAAGCTAACCGGACCATGAGCCGGAGCTTATCAAAGCTAGCAGAACCTAACACCGGAAGTTACCAAAGCTAGTCAGACCTACAGCCGGAGCTAACCAAACACATGTCGGACCTAGCCATAGCAAGTCGGACCTTACGTCGGATCTTTTCAGAGCTCGGACCTAGAGTCGGACCTTGACAAAAAGAGTGTTTTGGTGGAATTCAAAACTTTTATCGTCATAGCCAATGTATTTAGCACACATAGGTCTCACAACGGTCCATGTCTTGTTCCGCTCCTCGCCTTATTCCTTGGCGAGGTAACGCGGCGTCTCCACATACCCGAAATATTGAAGCATTAGCATCAACAGTTCCCGATAACCGCTGCGTTGAGAACAGTGGGATACCACCCACCCGTTCTCCAGTTGTTTATCCTCTGCCATCTGGAGAAACATATTTGAAAAAGTTCAAATGTTCATTTCAACAGTAAATCATTGAGTTATAACATAAAATATGTCATTGAACTCATAAAACTTGGAAACACAAATCAAACTTAGCACAAATTTGATTGCTGGTCTGCTGCCCAAACTGACAGCCCTGGCCAGTTTCCCTTTTAACCTGATTTAGACCCTTCTAAAGGAAAAACCAGTTCTGGAGATCAACATCAAAGTTAAAGTTAACTTCAATAGCTTTCCAGAATTTATTTGCTTGGCCTCAAATCTTTATTGGTTAAGTTATGAGATGTCAAAGTCGACAGAATTTCTGGAGAAAATTGGACAGCACCTCCCTGCTTGAAGTACTGATTTGATCCAAGAATTCCAGTTAATCCTATATCGAATTTGACAAAACTTTCTGTTACAAAGTTATAACTCATCTCATGAACTTTCAGAACTACCTCATTTTCTATTTTTGGATTTTTATGCATGACTTTATGCTCATTTTACAGAGAGTTACAGAGAGTATTTGCTCTGCCCTGTTTTCAGGACAGTTTCAACTCTACTGCATTTTTCGACTGGTTAAGGAATGAAATACCTCTGGATATCAATAGAAAAGTTGTAAAGCTCTTCCAAATCTTTCCAGAAATGCATCATATGACCCTAACCTCTAAAGTACTCGACCTCTAACCTCTGTTTAACTTTAGCATTATTTCAGCTGAAACCAGGGAGCTCTGTCCTTAGTATCCTATACATTGAAAACTTGTTAACTTTGAACATCCTGATTAAGTGAATAAGTTAAGTCACAGTTTTAGTGCTCTGGATCAAAACCTTCAAGTTTTACAATGATGTTGATCATTTAGTGGGGTGTGACGTCGAAGCGTCACCCAGTTCATGCCGGTACTACGTTCCTCACAAAGAAAAACCTATACCGGACATAGCCGGCTTCGTTAATTCAGTGGCACTAAAACGTCTCTCGCACATGTGTGCTACTTGTCTACCGATCCGTGGTTAGACTACCTGCAAATAAACCACACAATCATCAGGCTCGGCTGCACACCGAACCTGGTCCCAATACAATTCATACAACCGTCCGTCATGACTTGCACGGTTGTTCTCAAGCCAATCACGCCTTGTGCTACGTGTTCACGTTACTAACCACGTGACGGGGTCTCCCAAACTTGCCCATAGCATGCCAGGGAAGGGGTTGCTCGAATACCTCAAACGACATGAAGAGTCGTAGAGGATAATAAAGCTGACCGGTTACCTGCCAACCGTGAGGCTCCACCCTTTAGCTTGTGCGCACTGGTGGACAGCACTTACATGCACCCCCCAAGACATATGACGTCCCGAGATGCATGATTTTCCGAACTAAGCAATTAGGTTAATGTTTGCCACTTGCTATACACTAATGACATCCTTATATGGGCTACTAACTCGTTCATCACCGAGTTTTTGAAAGATGACCTTTTTATGTGTGATAAACCTCAAGCGAGCTCTGATACCATGCTGCGAGGACCACACAGTCTCGACTAGCCCGGATCACGCTGAGGGGTGCTGCGTTGCACACCACCGGATAACGCACATCAAAGGTACAAAGCGGAAGGAAAGTTTTATTACAACAAACTGTTTTTGAACATGTTTACAACAAAATACGTCAAGTCTACACTCACGAGCATATACTAAGCAAAAGAGTTCACGTTCAGCCCATGAACGTGTTCCCACTAGCACGCACACACACTAAAACAGCAGCGTGCACGACTCCCACTCGACGGGGTTCCCCTCGTGGGGGTCCGTCTCCTCCTCAGGAGTCTCCTCTTCATAGTACCCTGCAAAAGCTTCAAACACAATCAGTGAGCACGATGGCTCAGCAAGACTCACCTGTCTTACCTATACATGAAACTCTACATGCTGGGTTTACAGTGTGTAATGGAATGAAAGTTGCAAAGGACACGCCTAAATAGTTGTACCTTACTTTCAAGTTTTTAGCACAAGTTGTGGAAGAACCTCGTTCTAAGGCACATAAGAGATCTGCAATAAAACAAGAAACGCATTTCTCTCATGTGCTCTGCCCAAGGTTAAAAATAACTTTAATTAGCTCTAAACTACAACAGATCATTAGCAACCAAAGTATATCTTTCAATCAGCAACTTTTTTAACATGACTCTATCCTGTTCTTTCTACGTCATGGTACACTGAACATGTGGTACTCACTGACCGTGAGGGACGGTGATTATAATTGATTTACACCTGCAGGTTTACCCAAATAACCCGTCATGTACGCTTGTACTCGATGTTGCCTACAGCAACCATCACGGACGTCGTACACAACCACCTTTCATCCGTAAGCCAAATGTTGAACCGGTCCTATCGTCCGAAGCAAGAGGTCTCTGTGCGCGCATCTGCAGTACCGCCATTCGATTGACATCTCAAGCTCTCTACCTACTCTCTGGACGCCAAGCAATGCCTCAACAAATAACTACCCGAATTACATCGGTTTCTCGGTTCCCATATATCCGGTAGGTCTTCGGTACTGTTCTAGCTTGTTCAACATGTCCGCACACGGCCCGGTCATCAATCGACACAAGCGGAGCTATGGCACCCAGGCCCCAAAGTCCTGCTGCCCTTACTCTCCGCTCGGTCTCATTTTTCTTGTCATGTGTTCCATTTGTTATCTCTAACCTAGTGGTGTGCCTCTAGCCTATTCTCGCGAGCAGTTCCAACTACTCGACTTGTACTGAATCCTACACTATCTTAGCATTGCAGTAGCTACTCGAGGTTAAAAAACCTAAGCCCAAAAACCCTAGTTTTCTTGGCTATTCAATTGGGTTTTCAAACAAGACTCTAATGCATAATTAAAGTGGATACTCAATGTAAGTTCTCAAAACAATAAAGTTTATAAAAGGTTAATGCAAACTGGAGCTTGCCTTGCTTCTGTTGGTCGTATGCTAGCTGTACTCTGGGGTGATGAAATCCAACACCTCCGGCTCCTCTTCGAACTTAGCGACTACACAATATAAATATGTATGCGTGTCAATTTAAATGCATTTGAATTTGAAGTTGATATTGTTAAGACTGTAAGTACTGCTAGACAGGCCCAATGACTCTGAAATTTTTACTGTGGTTTGGATACAACCTAAACATAGACTTGGCCAAATTTCATTTGCAGCAAAGCTAAGTTGATCCCTGCACAAATAAATGTGTATTTGGCCTTAAGCGGAGCTCTTAGGGTATTCTAAGGATTTTTATGGAGCAAGCCATGACTTTATGGAAATTATAATTTCAGAGGGTTCTAATGGGATTGGTTTCACCTAATTTGAAGATTCCTAGCAAAAGATATGAGCTAAACAAGTTTAGAGAAAATCTGAAGAATGTTTCTGGACACTTTTCATTTTCTCTGGAACAGTTTCATTAATCACACCATTAGGTGGACCAAATGAGCTCAAATGGATCTGAAATTTTTATGGTAGCTCAGTGATATTATTATGAACATCCTGGACAAATTTAAGAATTTTTCATCAAAGGGTTCTCCAGTTAAAATTCTAAACAGTTTAAATTTGAAGAATTAATTCTGGAGAATTAAAGGTTTTCATGAGGTGAAACTTGATTTAATGGAAAGTACTCAGAGAGATGAATCCAACGAAATTTGGTTCACTTGATATGGAGTTTCCTAGCCAAAGTTATGTGGATTTGAAGTTTGAACTAGAAATTGAAAATCGGGAAATGTTTAAACGGCTGACAACCGGGCCCACCGCACAGCGTCGTCTTCAACCTCCCGCCGGCGCCCGAGCGCGCCACGAACAGAGGCCATGGTGCGGTCTGTTCTCCGGCTACGGTGGACCATTTCCAGTGATGTCTCGCGCTACACGCTCCTCAGACCAAGCCCTAGCGGCCAAACAAGGTTGTGCAGCACGCCATCGACGGAAAACCGGCCGGCATCGACGGCGGCGATCGGTGGTGCGGAGCCGACGATGACCAACGCGTCCCATGCTTATCTTGATGCCTGAAGCGGCCGTAAAGTACCACTGAAACTCGAGGAACGTGATGGTGCACTCAAACCCCGCGGAAAATGACCGGAGCTATGAGCTCAATGGCGATCCGTGCCATTTTAGCCGGCGGCGGTGAGTTTGCGTTGCTCAGCCTGTCAGATGGATGTTTCTTCGTGGTTTTTGGTCAGGGTGGTCATGAAGGACCCTGGTTTCTATAGCTCGACCAGTTTTGGGAATGATCAACCTTTCGAAAGGAATTTCAAGTTTTGGTGGGCTTTGGTTATATACGGCTATCCTCAGAAAACCTAAAATTCCGGCTAGCCGGCGCTAAGAGGGAGCTAGGGAGTTCGGGAGGAGCTACTAGACCTTGATTGTAACCTGAGAGAGAAGTTGGTTTTGCAGGAGAAGCTCGGAGCTGTCCGGGTGACGGTGTCAAATCGGAGGCGCTTCGGGGTGAACAGGGGAGTGGAAAATCGGCTCGGTAAAGCTCGAGGGGAGCTGATCACGAGCAGCTGAGGGCTGGAGCACGTCGAGTGAAGGTCGGCGGTGTCGTTTATGGCCTCAGCTCGAGGTGGAAAGGTCGGTTCTGGTGTGTCAATAGTGAGGGTGGGTCGGATGCGAGAGGAGCGAGCGTTGCGCTGGTTTTCGGTGCAAGTGAGTGGAGAGCCGTGGAGAAACGATCTTTGGCCCCCTCAGGCGCGGTGATAAGGCGTTGGGGTGTTCTCCCATCGGCCAGGTCCCGAGAACAGGAGGTGGCGTCGGCTGCTTGCCGTGGTGGTCTCAGCAGCGAGCGCAAGAACCCGAGTGAGCAGCGGTGGAGTCGGTTCACTCGGCTATTACACTGACAGTGGGTCCCACTATTCAATTTTTGTCCCACAAAATTGAATTTCTCCACTGCTCTAAAAAGTAAGGACCCTAATACCCTTGGGAATTTGATCAATCACCAAATTGGGATTTGGTTTGTAAAGTGATCAAATTGTGGAATTTGTTGGATTGAATTTGCAGCAAATGTGAACTGAAATTCAAATTTTATTTGAATTTAGCCAAAATAGCTCATGTCAATATCAACTCCAAATGGAGTGAAAATTTGTTTGTGAGCTCACAAAAATGTGCTGAGTGTGAATATGAATCCCATTTTTGAATTCATGGGGTGAAAGGAGATTGAATTTAAATTTAAGTTTAAACTAGCCTTTTTCTAATTATTCCCAAAAATAGCTTAAAGGATTCTGTATTTGGGTGAAATTTGGCATGAGCATCATTAACAAGGTTTAGGAGTTTTTCAAATGCTCAGCCACTATATGATGCATGTGGGAAATACCACTTTTGCATTTTGTGAGTTTATCTCCTAATGAGTTTTTTGATGGTGTTTACTTGCTCTTCAAATGTGTTCATATGAGTTCCTCAAATGAGGTGAGTGTGAGGTGATGAACACTTTTAGTATATGCAAAACTTGGGCCCTTACAGTTCGAGTTGGACTTCTTACCACGCCATGTGGTTGAAAGCCAGGCGTTAGCTGACTTTGTGGCAGAGTGGACTCCACCACCATGCCAGCCAAGGGGCCAAGCCATCAGTGAACCAGATCCCAGGGCTCTGGTCTTCACTGGGCCCTACTGGACTCTCTACATCGACGGCTCCTCGCAGAAGTGGGGTGCCGGAGAAGGTGTTCTGCTTATTACACCAACCGGAGAGCAGTTCATGTACATGGTGTGACTTGACTTCATGGCGACCAACAACATGGCGGAGTATGAGGCTCTCATCTTCGGGTTGAAAATCGCGCTATCCCTCGACGTCCAGCAGTTATTGGTCAAGGATGATTCTCAGCTGATCATCAAACAAGTCAAGGGAGAGTGTAGTTGCAACGACCCACATCTTGCAGCTTATCTCCTCCAAGTACAGAAGTTGGAGAAGGACTTCTTATCCTTGGACTTGTGCCATGTTCCCCGCGCCAATAACACAATAGCCGACAACCTATCAACAAAGGCTTCCACTTGGGCTCCGGTACCTGAGGGGGTCCTTGAAAGGAAGTTGATGCGACCTATTGCCTGGCCGGCTGAACCAGGCAAAGGGGGCGGGACCAGCACCTCAAAGCTGGCGGTCCTGGCGGCCATGCTACCATGGTGCCCGCTAAGGATCGTAAGTGTCACCGGGGGCTCCGTGCGACCCGACGCTCAAGATCCAAATGCTCGAGTAGGTCCTGATGCATGGATCACGGAGATCCAAGACTACTTGAAAGACAATTTCCTTCCCGATGAATGTGTATCCGCTGAACCGATAGCTCGGTTGGCTAAGAGATACATGCTGGTACAGGGGATCTCTACTGACATGGCGCTAATGGTGTCCTATTGTGGTGCATAACCCGGGAGGAGGGCTCCGACCTGCTCGCAGAGATCCATGGAGGCGGGAACTATGCAAGTTCCCACGTGCTGGTTGGTAAAGCCTTCCTGCATGGCTTTTACTGGCCGACAGCTCTCCAGGATGTCGTCGACCTGGTCAGGAGATGCAAGGCGTGCCAGTTCCACGCTAAGTAGATCCACACACTAGCGCAGATGATCCCGCCCTCATGGCCCTTTGCTGTGTGGGGGCTGGACATCCTGGGACCATTCCCCAGATCCGTCGGAGGGTACCGGTACCTCTACGTCGTCGTAGACAAGTTCATCAAGTGGCCGGAAGCTACTCCTATAGTAACCATCAACAAGCAGTCAGCAGTCCAGTTCATCAAGTCAATCGTCTGCCGGTTCGGGGTCCCGCACAGAATCATCACCGACAACGGGACCCAGTTCAACAGTGCAGTATTCCAAGACTGCTGTGAAGACCTTGGCATCCAAGTTTGCTATGCTTCCGTTTCTCACCCAGAGAGTAATGGTCAAGCCGAAAGAGCCAAAGCCGAGATTCTCAGGGGACTCAAGACGCGCACCTGCAACAGCTTGAAAAAGCACGGTGCCAATTGGGTTGAAGAGCTTCCGTGCACACTATACGCTAGTCAGACATCCCTCAATCGCTCGACAGGGGAAACACCCTTCTTCCTGGTGTATGGGGCTGAGGCCGTCCTCCCCCCGGAAATTACCATGGGCTCATCCCGTGTCCGAGCGTATGATGAAGCCACGCAGGACCAGCTCCGGCGTGAAGATATCAACCTTGTGGATAAGCGAAGGTGGAAAGCAGCTGTCCGAAACGCCCGATACCATCAAGAGCTCCGGCATTTTCAACAGCGGTTCATGCAGAGTAGACAGCTCGAGGTGGGTGACTTGGTATTGCGGCGGATACTTTCTTGAGAAGGTGGGAACAAACTCTCCCCCAGCTGGGAAGGCCTCTTTCGAGTAACACAAGTATGTCGTCCCAGGTGCGTGCGTCTAGCCACAGAGGATGGGGTACCTATACCCAATCCTTGGAACATAGGACACCTCCGTAAGTTCTATGTTTAGCACAGTGGTGGGGTCCTGTTTTCTCTAAAAAGGGTGTCATAGTGTCTAGGAACAGCGCTTAGAACAGCTAAGTCCCAGAGGAGTCCTGTCACTCTCAACATCAGGGATGGGTCACTGTCTTTCAACACGGCCTGTTTCCTCCTATGAAGAAGATCCTAAAGTGAGAAAATTTCGCTTTGTCCTGTGCATTCCCCCTTTACAGTTTGTGCTTCCTCAAGTACATAAACTGTAAATGGGCAAAGTCATATACCCTTGGCCCTAAGATCAGGCCTGAGGCTACCATGTGTGCTTGAGATCCAGAGCCGACATGTCCACCTCCCCGCTGAGGAGAGCTCTGGTGCTGACACATGCTCCGGGCTTTGGTCCAAACTTCCCTGCTAAGGTGAGGTCCAGAGCTGCCACGTGTCCCACAGCTCCGAGCCGCCTCCCCGTTGAGGACAGCTCTGGAGCAGACACGTGCCCCGGGCTCCGGTCCGAAGCCTCCGTGCTGAGGTGGAACTCGGAGCTGCCACACGTCACCTGACTCAGGGTCACCACACCGCTGAGGGTAGCCTCGGAGCGCGCACGTGTCGCGGGCATATCCCCTTTACGGTTTGTGCTTCCTCAAGCATATCAACTGCAAATGGGCAAGCCACGGGCCCTAGACCCCAAGGTCAGTCCTGGGGGTATCATGTGCGCTTGAGCTTCGGAACCAGCGCGTGCCCTAGGTTCCGTTCCTAAGCCCCCCTGCTGGGCGAAGTCCGGAACTATCATGTGTTCTCAAACTCCAAGCTGCCTCCCCACTCAGAACAGCTCCAGCGCTGACACGTGCCCCGGGCTCCGATCTGGGTCTCCCCATAGGGTGGTGTCTGGAACTACCACATGTTCCTAGTCTCCGAGCCCCCCCCCCCCATGGAGGACAGCTCCAGTGCAGACATGTGTCCTGGGCTCCAGGCAGAATCTCCCCTCCGAGGAGAAGTCCGGAACTGCTATGTGTCTCCATGGAAAGGGCTGGGGACAAGGGTCAAATTTACTTTAAATCCTTGCGCTGCTGAGGATCTGGAAGAAGTGGTGGTCACACTGCCGGAGCACGCTGCTAAGGACCCAGAGGGACAAGCTCGAGACATCAGCAAAGGAGCTACCCACGTTGGCTAAGTCATCCCGGACCCTTGCGCTGCCAAGGGTCTGAAGTCTACATCTACGACATAGGACAATGAAAGACTTGAAACAAAGATGCTTTCATTAATAACAGTGTTCTGGCATACAAAAGGGGATACAAGACAACTAAGGAACTCAGCAGCTATAAGTCGAGTAATCTCCTGCTCCGTGGCCTACCTGGTTGTCCCCTGAGCCAATCTGTATGCAGTGAAACGGTCACCTGCTATAAGACCGAGGATGGCAGCAACGCATGTTGGACCGAGGCAATAGTGACATCCAGTGTCATGTGGGCCAAAACGCCATCTAGGGCAGATTTTGTTGTCCACAACACTACCTGGAGGGACTCACTGCGAGTCAAGGATCGTGTCCCCGACAGCCTCCCCTACCACCGGCGCACCATCAGGATGGCATGTGCTTCTATCTGAGGCTGTCAAGGGGAGGGATTCATCAGAGAGGCTCACCGAATGCCGCAGACACACGAACATCTCGCAAAACTGGACGAAGAGGGCTACCAGTATGAAAGTATCTGGTGGGAAAATACGCTGGAAAGCAGGAACTTCTAGCGTGCAAGAGGAGAACAAAGGCCACATGGTGAGGGGGGTGCCATCCTACATCGTAAGGCCTCCTTTTATACACAACCACGGCAACTGGCAGGGCAACAGGCATGGCGATTGGGTTTCCACCTCTACACGCCGCGGGTTATTTGCCTCCCCATAACGGTGGGTAGGATCCAGGTCACCCTTCAGACACTGGGACCGGGAGGGTAACCTCTTTGGAACATCCGGCGGTTCCCAAGGAGAGCAGAGCAACCAACTCATCAGTTGATGCAGTAAATGACCCAAGGCAACCCCTTAAGCATGGCACCTAGATACTCACCTCCTCCGTAGATGGGAAGGACCCAGGTCCACCCGTTAGACACTGGGGGCCAGGTGAGTAACAGCTTGGGGACGTCTGGCGGTCCCCGAGAAAGGAGGCGTGGTGGAACTGCAGCAATCAACCCGCTGGCTGCCGCAGTAAGTACCCCGAGGCAGCCCCTCGAACACGTCGGCTTAGCACTCGCCCCCACCAATGACAGGTAGGACCCAGGTCCACCAGTTAGACACTGGCGGGATAGGCGAGTAGAAACTCGAGAACATCCGGCAGTTCCCGAGGGAGACAGCACGGTATTCCTGCAGCCTATGGGCTGCCGCAGTAATTACCCTACGGCGACACCTCGAGTGCATCGTCGTGACCCGTCAAGTCAGGAGTAAACGCGACGATGAGCTGCTGCTTTGACTGAATACGCTCACTATGCCAAGGACGTGTAGCCTTTTTGTCTCCTCAGTTCAACCACTCGTCCACTATGCGAGAATCTTGCCACCACTCCGGTTTCCAAAGCACAGGTTCAAAACCACCATCCGGGAGAGATGGGGGCCCTACCTACGAGCTCAGTGCCTCCCCCGAGATGGGACCGGGGGCCACTATCTGTGCTCTGCAGACCGGGTACCCCGCGTAGTGGGTAAAAGAAAGCCTGGGCCCCGCCTCCCTGCTGAGGCGGGCCCCAGCATAAGCCACGTGCCCTGGTGAAAGTAGCCTAGAGGGGGTGTGAATAGGCTTTTTGATTCTTTGTTAATCCCTGAAACACTTAATAGATTTATCAAAAACAGGGAAATCGGACTAATCCGGTAGAGTGCGGACTAGTCCGTTTTCTAGTCAGAGACAAATCAGACTAGTCTAGTACTGTGCTGACGAGTCTGGTATGCGTGGACTATAAAGATCAAGGTTGATCAATATTTTCACTTCTAGTACCCTATGCAGCGGAAATTAATTGGGAACTTAGATGTATTATAACAGTGAAACAACGAATGACAGAGATCAACTTTAGTTTCAATGTTTCAACGTGAATTACTCAAGATTAAGTAAACCCTAGAATATGATGAACAATAAATGAACAAGAGCAAGAGACAAGTTATATCCCGAGGTTCGATTCCACGAAGGAAATCTATGTCCCCATTGAGGAGTCCACGGAGGACCGGGTCTTCACCAACCCTACCCTCATCGAATCGCCACGGAGGCCGATTCTCTTCCACTAATCACAAAGGGCAAACAAATCATTCAAGGGGCCTTCTCACAAGTTGAGGGCTCCCCAAGAATTACAATGAATGACTACAACAAAACACACTCAAAAGATGAACAATAAATGAACAAGAGTGTGCGAGAGATCAAACCCAAGAGCTCAAGATGTGTAGAAAAGGTCTCTCCTTTGATTAATTGCTAATCCTCAAAGATTTGATCCTTTTTCGGTTAGAATGTGTGGAGAGATGTGAATTTTGGGTTCTTGGGAGGTGTGACGGTGTAGGGGGTCAAGAGTTATGGTAGTATGGCCGTACACCTGGTTTCGAAAGGTTCCCGTTAGGGTTTGCGATGTTCGGACTAGTCTGTGGTGGACTCCGGACTAGTCTGGTGTGCGGCGTGGGGAAAACCCTAAGTGTTGTGAGATACCGGACTAGTCCGTAAGAGTGCGGACTAGTCCGTTGTCTATCCAGAGACAAAATCGGACTAGTCCAGTCCATATCGGACTAGTCCGTTTTCTAGTCAGAGAGAAATCGGACTTGTCCGGTTGATATCGGACTAGTCCGCACATGCTGATTTTTGTGCAGTTAGTGTGATTTCTTTCACTTGAGCTCTTGAGGTGTGTTTCTCCAACACACTCCATACTAAGTAATCTAATCTTTTCAACTCTTGAGCTCTTATCAATTTGGATCCTCATTCTCCTTTCTTTTTACGCTTTCTTCCTAATTTCTTTAAGAACCTGCGCTCATCTCAACAATTTTGTTAAGGTCTCATTTGTTTGTCATAAATCAACTAAAACCAACAAGGGATGCCTAGATGCACTTTCAATCTCCCCCCTTTTGGTGATTGATGACAACCAATTGAGATCACACAAATATGATAAAAAATACAGATTTTCATAAAGTGTGCACATATGAGCTTTGAGCAAAATAGGCAATGTAGACATAAGACATATGTGCACTCTTTATGGTGGGGTGCAAAACTATATGTGTGAGCAATAATTTTTATGTGAATATCATAATGAGCATAATCATAAAATCATCAAGAGTTTCAAGCCTACATAGCAGTTTTAAACATACACCATTAATCAAAAGCATAACATAGTTATCATTTCATAGCACATGTCCAAAAGCATAATGATAGCATAAGTCTTACAAAAGCTCATTTCTTAAACTAGGACACAAAAGGAAGAACCTACGACCTAAGACTCCCCCTCAATCTCTCCCCCTTTGGCATCAAGGCACCAAAAAGAAGGAGAGGAGGGATCTACTTGTCGTCACCGGCTCACTCCTCGCTGTTGGTCCTTTCTTCGTCTTCATCATCAGGCTGAGGAGGAGGAGGTGGAGAAGAACCACTCGTCGTGCCCCGGGAGCCAAAGTAGGCACGCTCTGATGGAGAGAGAGGAGGAAGCTCTGTGAAGTCAGATGCAGAGTCCTCTGAGATGACTAGAGATCCAATGGGATCCATCTCCAGTTTTTGGCATATTGCTTTGACATTGGCCTTCATGTATCTCATTTCTTCTTTTCTTGCCTTGTTCATCTTATGAAGCTCCACCTCAGTTTTGCGGCAAGAACCAAAGATAGCAGCCAAATACTTCATAATCCCACTAGGGGACCCTTTGTGAGGAGGGGCCCTAGTCTTGGATGTAGGCCTTGCATCTTCTTGAGCTCTCTTTGGATGTTCTTCAGGTGAGCCAGGTGAGGGAGCAGCTGGGAGAGAGGCTTGAGGAGGCTTCTGAGGCCTTAGAGCAGTGTGCTCCACATCCTTCACAAACTTAATTCCTGTGACTTTTTCAATCATAAACATCAAGTATGGTGCATAGCCACACGAACGGTTTGGTGTGCAGGATATGTTCACCATGTCATTCCAAATGTAATCGAAGATATCAAACTTTCTCCTCCTGCTGATTACTTTCATCAAGGTTCTCAGGTAACCTTGGACACTCCCGGCATCTCCATCCTTTGGAGCAATGGTCTTCCGGAGCACTCTGTTGAGAACAATGAAGAAGGGCTTCATGTTCTTGGTTGAGGGAGGATTGTATGGAAGTCGAGTATCATAGAGGAATTCCATCTTGTCATTCACCACAACACCAAGATTGTGAATCACAATATCGTTGCTGCCGGTGTCCTCAAGCTGCAGCAGTCTGGCAAACTCAACATAGGTAACTGTGTACTTGGATCCATGTGTCATCCAAGTCACTTTGTCTTCTCCATCGTGGGCAAAGTGGCAAGTTGCATAGAACTGGGCGATGATCTCATCATTCCAGTTGTATTTGAAGGAGAGCAAGTCCTTGAGTCTGTGTCTCTCTGCAGCCTCTAATACCTCCTCAAAGGCTTCACAGCTCTTCCATTCAAAATATGTCCAGTTGATCCATTGACTGCGGACCACTGGAGTCTTCATTTGGAGGTACACCGAACTGTAGTAGTCCGAGTGAAAGTTGCTCCAAAATCTGTTGTCAGCTGCCTTTTTGCCAGTGCTATAGGCATCAATCTTCCTCAGGTTCCATGCCACATCACTCCCCTTGCCATTGAACTCCTCCTAGGGAACCCTCTTCCCCTGTCTTGGAGCTGTCATCTTAAGGGGACCAATCAGTCCGGAAGCAAGTCCCTTTCCCTTGCCCTTGGTTTGGCGTTGAGTCGTTGAGCTAGAACCAGCCACATTTGCTTTTGAAGCTGGTCTCTTGATTGTAACCTTTCGACGCACCCTAGGTGGGGTGAGCGAAGGCTCGGCAGCACGCTCTTGTCTCTTGTTGGAGTGAGACTCCGGAATATGAGACATCACATCTTGATCCATCTCGGCTTCAAAGTCGGAGAGATTCTCATTTGATCCCGACATGATTTCTGACAAGGAAGATATAAATATATGAATAATCAACGATGGCAAGGGATTGCATTGAATTGATATAAGCTAAGGTTTTGATCACGACATACCGGACTTGTCCGGTGTTCAGGGTCGGACTTGTCCGGAGTACCGGACTTGTCCGCCCTAAGAACAGACTAGTCCGTTATGAGGCTGCTCAAACCCTAACTTGTCAAAATTTGAGGTTATTCAATGCAAATATGATCTAGGGTACATGGAATACATCAATAGAGCATATATTGACTGGAGGAGCTAAGCTAATTGAGCAAAAACAAGGAAAATCGAAGGTTCTAGGATTTGGAGAGAAAATTTACCAAATCCTTTGATTCGAGGCATTGAAGGGGTTCTTAATGCGAACTAGTCCGGGGTCTTCGATCCCCTTGCAGTGGAGATCGATTCCCACGGAGATTTGAGTGGATTTGATGGAGACCTCGCAAATCCGTCTTGGGAGCACTTGAGTGAGGATAGAGAATGTGGGAGGAGTTGTGAGGTTGAGGAAGATTAGGTTTGAGCCGGCCCTAGGGTTATGGAGTCGAAATATCGGACTAGTATGTGGTCGAACCGGACTAGTCCGGACTAGCGGACCAAGTGCGGACTAGTCTACAATGTGCGGAGTAGTCCGGGGTGACCACGGACTAGTCCGTGGTCCCTTGTACAGAAAAGTATAAAACACTTATATATATGTGTTCAATGGTTCCTAATAAGGAATAGGGGACAAAGACACACAGATATTCTTGATGAATATGATCAGTAAACATACAACAATCAAGCTATGACCATAATTCATCAAGATCAAGTAACTAACATAGTTTTTAGGAGAAAAATAGGGAGATGATTTTTCAACACAATTAACATGATTTTGAGGATGGCATACAGGTATGCAAGTTTTCAAGCCACGTACCGAGCATCAAGGATATTTAGTTCATTTCGGAGCTCACAAAAGTGTTTTTCATCAAGTGGCTTGGTAAAGATATCGGCTAGTTGTTTTTCAGTGTTGACATGGGAAATGGCTATGTCTCCTTTCATTGAGTGATCTCTCAAAAAAATGATGTCGGATATCTATGTGTTTGGTTCTAGAGTGCTCAACAGGGTTATGGGCAATTTTAATTGCACTCTCATTGTCACAAAGGAGTGGAATATGGTTCATATTGTAACCGTAATCCCTTAGAGTTTGTCGCATCCAAAGGAGTTGTGCACAACAACTCCCGGCTGTGTAGGATCGAAGAGCACGTGAAAAGCTACCAGAGGAGGGTGAATGGTAGATTAAAACTTTTCGCAGCGGAACAACAAAAACCCCTCAGCAAAAAATCAATCAGTTGAAGAAACCGTGTGTGCAAGTGTTTTCAAACGTGTTCAACCATGACAAATCAAGTAGAGAGGTAGAGAATCAAGTCACTGATCTAATGCAACAAGAATCACTTGAAAAAACGAAGTAAAACTTGAGATACGATCAAAACATTAAACGAAGATCAATCTGTTCTACCCGATATAAAACAGATCTGCAATGGTGCAAAGAAACTCGTGTATCTCAAAAACTACAGATCCGAAGCTCGTGAAAATTTCAGAGATGATAGATAATTGAGTTGTGAAGACAACCCAAAAAGAATCACGTCAATTGGATCTGTAAAACTCGAGTTATGAAGGAAACACCCAAGCAACGTCGGTCTGTCCAGAAACTAGGCGAGAAAGACTTGACGAAAAACAAGTCGGACGAACAAGGCACAAAAGCTCCTCGAAACTATGAACTTTATTCAATAGAAACACAAGAGGAACAGCCAAAAGTTCTCTTCCCACGAGAGCTCTGGCCTCCCTTGCTTTTATAGCCAGCCCTCAGGCTACTCAATCCAATCTAGGACTCCTACTCCTAATTGGACTCGTATCCTAACTTACCATAACTGCTCATGACTCTCCTATTCGCAGATAGAAGTAACCGTGAGACTTCCAAACACCTTAGGAACGTCCTAAACATTCCTAAAACAACTCAACTTCGTGCCTAGCACGAAATCCTATCATAAGCAACTCAAATCTTCCATATTTGAGCCATATCCGACTCAGCCTCAGCCTGAGTACGCAATCCAGCCAGTTGGACCTTTCCGACCAATTCTTTACGTCCACTTCTCTTCATCACGCCTTGGAACAATGTTGCCACGTCCATGCACTCCTTGCACACGTGCAAACACCTTCCAACGATGTACACGCAACCTTCATATGCACTGCCCTTGATCCAAACATGCTGCGCGACCTCCCGATCAACTCAACCACAGCTCCTCCCAAACTTGGTTGTTGGAACCTCATCTCCTCCCTGAGACTAGTCCAAGGATCCCGTCACCAGCCATGTCTTGAACTCAAGCAACACCTGCACATGAATAAACAACCAATTCTTCCGAGCACAAGTCCTCGACTTGACTCACGTTAGTTCGAAAACCACAACACCTTACATGAGCACGTCACATAAGCATGTTGCAAACCATATCAAATGATAACAGCCATAACCACCAAAACACACCAAAAACTTAGCAAAATAATACTAAGCAAACCTTCCCATAAAGCAAGTTTGAAACATTGCGAGTTAAAAGCAAAAACAAGATGCTGCAGTTCTACGAGTTGAACTTCACGGGAGCTCCCTAAAAACAAGCTCCGGACCTCACAGAAGCTCTCCGGACCTTGCAGGAGCTCTCCGGACCTTGTGTCGGACCTTGCCAACACTTGGCGGACCTAACAAAGAACTTGTCGGACCTTGCCACAGAAGAATGTTTTGGCAATATTCAAAACTTTGAATGTTAATGCTAACTTTTATCCTAATTGCCAATGTATTCAGCACACATAGGTCTCACAATCTTCCCCTTGATGAATGCATTGGCAACACCAATTAAAATCCGAACATTGGCTTACGAAAAGTTTTGAAAAGCTTTGAAAACTCATTTTTCCCCCTTTTTTAATTTCTCCCCATTTTTTAAATCAGAGAAGGAAGAAAGTGTATAACATATGCAAAGTGTAAAAAAAATCTCCTTATACATATTTCTCCCCCTTTGACAATGTATTCAGCAAGGTTCAAAAGAGAAATTTTTAAATGTTATGAGCATATTATAACATATACATACAAAACAAAGCTCATCCAAGTCATACTATCAGGTTACTTACACTATCACATCAATGAGATACATAAAGTAATGTAAGCCATGCTACAGATCAAATGTATTTTTCAGTTTAAGGAAGTCATGATCTCCCTTACTCAACTATTTCAAAATATGAAAACATGACACTTGTTGCTGCATTTTTATTATTCATAATCATCTAAGGCACAAAGTTGATCATATGATATTTGCAAGAGATTATATGCCGCATCAGCCTTATTCTAACCAACCAAGCCAAGCCTATGTCATTTGACAATCAGAAGCTTAAGGACATGGTTTTAGTCATACACAATTCCTTCCAAGTTCATATCTTAGTGCAATGATAAGCAATCTCAAAAGAAGTGCGATGCATGCATATTCTCTTGATCTTTTCTCAATTTTTTTATTTGAAAACTCAACATGTGAGCTGATCACTTGATTAATTTTTTATGATTAAAAACACTTGTGAGCAAGCAACAAATTCAAAACAGCAAGAAAGTTTGATCATGACCAGATTTAGTGTAAGTATGTCACACCCGGTTTATCCGAAGAACAACCGAGTGAATATCACATGTATGCCAGGATCATTTTCTCATACATGTGATGACAAATAGTGAAGCATCATTTATTACAAGGCAGGTGTCGAATATAAATAAGTCTTACATAGCAAATGTCTCAATGGACAATAATAAGTTCATCACAAGTAAATAAACTAGCAGTGGAATATTATTTTTTGAGGGCTCCGTCACAGGCGTTGCCCGGGGGTCTCCATCAACCTAGAAACCTTCCTCGGGTCCAAAGTCATGGTCATTATACACCACCTCATTATCTTGACCTGAGCGGCAATATAAACCAACAAATATGCAAGGTTGAGTACCGATGGTACTCAGCAAGTGTGGGAAAGTTATGTCATGCATGGCTAGAACAAGAGAAGGTTGAACTCATGGTTAAAGCACTATGCAAATAATACCTATCACCTTAGCTTATTAAGCACCTACATTACTACACAGGTTAATTGGTCCCAAACTCCCATCCCATCATCATAATCAAATAACCATAACATCATTTCCAATGTTAAGCCCCCCGCTTAACATTCTCACTTCCAAAACCATCACTCCTCTAATCATGAATAAGTCCAAGCTGCTCTTGACCATGAGCACGGCTGTCATGACAGTTTTGACTCTGCAGAGTTTGTACCACTGTACCCACATGTAGTGATTTCATCCCCCGTTGCCGGGTGGACTAAAAGAACCTCCATTATGCCAGTGGCTACGAACCACATTCACACTTCCCAGGTGTGTAGCCAGGAGATCACTACGAAGCCTTTACAAAGGGATTCCCGACGAGCGTGGGCCCACTGAGGTTTCACCCCTAACAGCATACAAGAGGCTCCAACCCCGCTGCAGTGGCCCCCTCTTGACCCTTGCGGTTCATATGGTAGTCCAGCTGACACCTATTCCCCGCACCATCCAACACACCCATACTACGCCGGAAATACACCTAATTAATTGGCCAAGCTGCCCCATCTCAGCATGTGGTTGGCACGGTAAAGCCAGGTTACATGCTCCATGAACCGGTCCTTAGGATCCAGGCAAGTACTAAACACAAACCCGAGTCTCGTGCACCCAGCACACAACCAAAACATCCAACTTGCCTTGGTCCCTACCTCTACATAACTCACAATATTTCATTCAAGAGTATGGTAAAATAAACTGATGATCTCATATCCCAAATATCCCATTCTAAGCATGGCTAAGCATATGCATAATAATAAATGACATGATAAAATAAATCCCAACCCAAGCTACAAGGAAACAAGGTAATGCAATTCTAGGGAAATTTCCTAGTATGGGTTTCATATTTCGTTTGACAATGCAAATAATTCTATCTACACATCCTAGCATAGGATCAAAGTGGTCAAGGACACTTGCCTCCTTCCTGCTGCTCTTGGAATAGGTAGTCCTGATCTTGGAAAGGAAGAACTTGCTCTGGAGCAGGTTCTACATCATACCATCACACATAGCAAAAGAAAAACAACAATCCATAAGACATAGTTCACACTTCCACTTCAAACAAACCACACATTCACATTTATGGAAGTCATTCACAATTATATGTGTTGTGGTTTCTCTATGTGTGTTGATCTTTGGCATACATGTACTTTTAATCATGTGTATATGATTCCTACTTTTGTATTCACATTTATGCTTACATACTATATATATATATATGAGTTTTCAACTTAAATAAATTCCTTATATTTAATTACTACACCTTTTAGCTACCAAGTATGCATGAAAGGTATTTTCCTACTCCATATGTGTCTTCAGAATTTTCTACCAACCCTAAACTGAATTCTTTGGATTTTTGAAACTTCATTTATCATTTACTAGTTGCTATATTTTCAGATTTATTTCTTATGCCTAAATGTGAACTTTATTATGAAAATAACAAGACACATTATCTAAACAGAATAGGTTCTGATGTAAAATATTTAATAACATATTTTTGACCTTTTCCTCTGATGTAAACTATTTTACATTTATTTTCCTAATTTTCAGAACTATTCTTCACTTAACAATGTGTCCCTATAACTAATAAATGTGAATAATAAATCAAACAGATTCATTTCAGCCCAAAATCTATTTTTATCTCACTCCAAAGTTTTCTAAGTACTGAGAAAGTTTTTAATTTAAATTTTGACAATATGTTTGTCCCACTTTTTAAATTTTAAATACTAGCCACGTTTTCAATTTTCTAAATTAAATATCAAACAGGATTAAAAAGGTAAACTCACCCCACTACAGGGTCTATAATATTATTTTAACAATTTTCAGGGGTCTAGCTTCTCATAACAGAGGAGTTTTTCCTAATTTTTATTAAGTCTAGGGGCTAAATTTAAATGAATTTACGCGATTTTCTAAAGTTCCAGAGGCTAGATCAGAAGTTTCCAGGGCTAGCTCTTATTTCCCGAGAACCCCAGGGGGTAGCACGTAAGATTTCCAGTCTTTATAACGCGGGGCTGATGTGGACCGTCCGATTTAAAACAGACGGCTGAGATTATAACGTCAAACCGGTACGCGGGGACTTAAAGTCTACCGTGCGATTTAAAATAGACGGCGCACAAGCGGCCATGTCGCTCTGATCGAGCGCGGGCGGCGCTGCCCGGCGGCGCACGGCGGCAGGAAGCGGCAATCTTGCCGGAGATTTTTGGATCTTCGAGATTTCTTCCTAGAACTGTGATTTATGGCATAGATCGGTGGAGGGGAGGTCGGGGATCTCACCTCGGGGGTTTTCTTGAGCTCGGAGGTCCTGGAAAGCGGTCGGCGACGAGGTCCGAGATGAATTCACGGCGAGGCTCGTCAGCGCTGTCTTTGAACCACAAGTCACTGAGTTTTCTGCACCTGCAAGGTTCCCCGGAGGCGGTGGATCAAGACCAGCGAGTTAGATCGGAATTTCCGAGCGTAGATCGGCCAGAGTTCGCCGGAGAAGGCTCGGGTTCTCACCGGAGTAAAAACAGCAGATCGCGACGAGGCCGGGGTTTTTATAGACGGGGGAAGGGCGGCGTTCGGTTGTGATCGAGTCTGCGTCGCCCACGAGCAAAATTCGGCTGGGATACGCAGAAATCCGGGTCGGTTTGGATTCGGGGTGAGAGAGAGTCCGGCCGATCGCGGCGCGGGCGCGAGGAAGAAGAAGGCTGGCGGGCCCGCCTGTCAGTGGGAAGAAGGGGGCGCGCGCGGCTGCGGGCTGGCGCGGAGCAGAGTGCGCCGGCTGGTGGGTTTCGGCCCACTGGCCGGTTTTTTTCTGTTTTCTTTTTTTTTTCTTTTTCCATTTCTTTTCTGTTTTGAGTTTAAATTGAATTCCAGTTTGAATTTAAATTGTTGCAAAACATGCAACACATCCAAAAAATTTTAAATTCCCCACTTAACAGGATTTAGGGTCTTAACAATATTTTGGGGTGTTACAGCTCTACCCCCCTTAAAAGAAATCTCGTCCTCGAGATTGGTGGTTCTAAGAAAACAATTCCGGAAATTGTGCCTTGAGTTCATCTTCTCGTTCCCAGGTGGCTTCTTCTTCTGAGTGATGCTTCCATTGCACCTTGCACATCCGGATTATTTTATTTCTGGTAAGGCGTTCCATTGTCTCCAAAATCTTGTATGGTTGCTCGGTACAAGACAAATCCTCAGCTACGTCCACTTCATTCATGGGTAACACCTCTTTAGGCGTCCTCAGGCATTTCTTGAGTTGTGACACATGGAATACATCGTGCACATCCGATAGACGAGCCGGCAACTCTAGTTGATACGCCACTTCGCCTTTCCTTTCCAGAACTTGAAAGGGTCTGATGTATCGAGGTGACAACTTCCCTTTCACCTTGAACCGACGAAGTCCTCTGATAGGGGACACCTTGAGATATACATAGTCTCCCACGTTGAAAACGAGCTCTCTTCTACGTACATCGGCATAGCTATTTTGGCGTGTCTGTGCTATCCTCAAATTGTTGCGAATTTCCCTCACCTTCGCCTCGGCTTCTTGTAGTACTTCTGGACCAAACACTTTACTTTCCCCCGTTTGGTTCCAAAATAGGGGAGTTCTGCACTTCCTCCCATACAAGGCTTCAAACGGGGACATTTTCATACTAGCTTGATAGTCGTTGTTATAGGAAAACTCCGCATACGGTAAGTTCTTATCCCAACTCCGATTGTTTTTGAGTGCACATGCTCTTAGCATATCCTCAAGAATCTGATTGGTCCTCTCCGTCTGCCCGTCAGTTTGGGGATGATAGGCAGAGCTGAAATTCAGATGGGTTCCCATGGTTTTATGCAACTTCTGCCAGAACCTTGAGGTGAACTATGTCCCTCGATCCGACACTATCTTCTTTGGCACTCCATGTTAACACACGATCCTTGACATGTACAACTCCGCCAATTTGGATCCGCTGTAGCTTTCTTTCACGGGAATGAAATGAGCTACCTTGGTTAGCCTGTCGATGATGACCCATATTGAATCATATCCGGATTGGGTCCTAGGCAATCCCACTATGAAATCCATAGCGATTTCTTCCCATTTCCATTCAGGCACTTTGAGTGGTTGCAATAATCCTGCAGGTCGTTGATGTTCTGCTTTCACCAACTGACATGTGTCACATAGGGCAACATGTTCCGCGACATCTCGCTTCATGCCATACCACCAATACCTGCTCTTGAGGTCCTGGTACATCTTCGTACTCCCAGGATGAATGGAATAGTCGAAATCGTGAGCCTCCTTCAAAATCAATTCACGAATCTCCTTTACTTCAGGCACACAGATCCTTTTCCCGTGCCACACCGTACCTTGTTCATCCTCTCTGAAACCAAGAGCTTTATTTTCCTTGATGAGTTGCCTGATTTCTTGTATCTTCTCGTCTTTCTTTTGACCCTCGCGGATTTCTTGCTCGAGTGTGGAGTCCACTTCCATGGCGATGGCTTCCCCACTATTTACCAGGCATAGATTGAGCCTTATAACCTCGTCCTTCAATTCTGCAGGCATGTCCTTCAAGCTCAACTTATTGACCTGCACTTTCCGACTTAAAGCATCGGCCACGACGTTTGCTTTCCCAGGATGATAGTTGATGCCCACATCAAAGTCATTGATTAGCTCTAACCATCTCCTTTGTCTAAGGTTGAGATCTGGCTGTGTGAAAATGTACTTCAAACTCTTATGATCCGTATATATCTCTGTCCTCTTCCCCATCAAGTAGTGTCGCCAAATTTTCAACGCGTGTACCACTGCGGCTAGTTCTAAGTCGTGTGTAGGATAGTTTTTCTCGTGCTTCCGAAGCTGCCGGGATGCATATGCCACGACATGCCCTTCTTGCATGAGAACACACCCCAACCCGTTTCCAGAGGCATCGCAGTACACTGTGAAATTCTTCTGCATATCTGGCATAACCAACACTGGGGCTGTTGTCAATCTTTTCTTTAGCTCCGGAAAACTCGTCTCGCACTGTGGCGTCCATGTGAATGTGATTCCCTTCTCCAACAGTTTGGTGAGGGGTCTCGAGATCTTGGAGAATCCCCCAATAAACCGTCGATAGTATTTAGCCAATCCCAAGAAGCTTCGAACTTCCCCGACATTTTCAGGGGTCTTCCACTTCTGTATATCCTCGATTTTGGCAGGATCCACGGAGATTTCTCCCTCCGAGATTATATGTCCTAAGAAGGGAACTCTCTTCAGCCAAAACTCACACTTGTTCAACTTGGCATATAGTTGGTGTTCTCTCAGCCTTTGCAACACCAACCTTAGATGTTTCTCATGTTCTTCTTCATCTTTGGAGAAGACGAGAACGTCATCTATGAAAACCACCACAAATTTGTCCAGATATTCCATGAATACTTTGTTCATGCTATACATGAAGTATGCCGGGGCATTAGTTAGCCCGAAAGGCATGACAGTGTATTCATACAGTCCGTACCGAGATACGAAAGCTGTCTTGGGAATATCAGATTGCCTTATCTTAAGTTGGTGGTACCCCGACCTGAGATCAATTTTCGAGAACACACAAGCTCCGCTCAACTGATCAAACAAGTCTTCAATGCGGGGTAATGGGTACTTGTTCTTGATGGTTACTTCATTCAAGGCACGGTAATCCACTCATAACCTTTGGGTTCCGTCCTTCTTGGGCACAAATATGACTGGAGCTCCCCATGGTGAGGAACTAGGACGAACATACCCCTTCTCCGTCAATTATCTTAAATGATCCTTGAGTTCTTCTAGCTGCTTGGAGTCCATCCGATAAGGTCTCTTGTATATCGGGGCTGTTTCAGGCACTAGCTCAATTGTGAATTCCACTTCACGATCAGGAGGCATTCCTGGCAACTCCTCCGGAAAAACATCTGGATATTCCCTGATGGTCCTGATCTCCTCCACTTTCACCTCAACTTGATTTAATTTAATGTCCCTCCTAGGCTCTTGTATTGTTATGAACCTTACTCTTGTGCCACTAGGGTGAGTTAGTTCCACCGTTCTAGTCGAACAATGGATGATTCCCTTATGTTTGGTCAACCAATCCATGCCCAAAATAATATCGATCCCTTGGGAATCTATCACTATGAGGTTAGCAGTAAACACTACCCCATTAATGTCTAGATTCACCTTGGGATACACTTGTCTTGTCCTTATTTCTCCACCTGGAGAGTTTACTGCTAGCATATAGTTCATTTGTGTTGTTGCTAGATCATGCTTCTTAACAAACCCTTGAGCAATGAACGAGTGGGTAGCACCAGAATCAAACAGCAGGGTTGCAATGTGTAAATTGGCAGGAAACTTACCAACTACCACGTCGGGTGCCTCTTGCGCTTCCTCCATAGTGACGTGGTTCACCCGTCCTCTCATTACATTCTGCTGTTGTGGCTGCGTGGGCTTCTTCTTTGGGCACTTATGGGCGTAGTGCCCCACTTCACCACAGCTAAAACATTGCACCCCAACCTTAGGTGCCTGGCCTTTATTGTCTTGGGGTTGGTTTGGAGGGCCTTGTACTGCTGGTCGAGGTGGATATGCGGGGCGAGGCTGCTGTACAAACTGACGTTGTGGTGGTGCTGGTGCTGCCGGAGGCCTGAAGTTCAGGTTGTACCCTCTTGGTGTTGAGAAGGGTACCGCAGCACGGTTCGTCTGCCCTGCGGGTTGCTGCATCAGACGTGGGCGGGTGTTGCTTCCTGAGGCTTGATGTGACCACCCGGCCTTCCTCTTATTCTCATTTTCCAAGGTCTTCTGCTTCCTTTCTACCACAAACGCTCTGTCCACCATCTTTTGGAAGCTTTCATACTCATTTGAGGACATTGCACACTGCATTTCTGCGGTAAGTCCTTCCACGAAACAATCCTGTTTCTGCTCATCAGTCTCTATGTCCCGTGGGGCATAACGGGAAAGTTGAGTGAATTTAGTGAGGTACTCCCTCACCGTCATGTTTCCCTGCTGTAGTCCCAAGAACTCCTTCCTCTTGTTTTTGAGTTCACCCCTTGGTATGTAATGGTTGCGGAAGCTACGCTTGAACTCTTCCCAAGTGATGTTCTCAGGGTCATGATGGGCGGCCACGTAGGCGGTCCACCAATCAGCAGCTGGTCCATGCAATTGATGAGAGGCAAACAGCACCCTCTCATACCCTTGGCACTGTATGATCCTCTTCTTGCTCTCAACGGTCTTTAGCCAATCATCTGCCTCCAGAGGTTCAGCAGCACTTGCAAACTTTGGAGGTTGAGTTCCTAGAAACTCACTCAACCTTGGTTGGCGTGGTGCAGCTTGTGGAGGTGGAACTTGATGCAAGTTGGCCACCACTTGAGTCAGGTTCTAGATGAGCTGATTTTGATTTTCAAGCATTTGGTGGATGGGATCAACTCCCTCACGGCTACCACCCCTGTCTTGGCCTCCAGAAAGATGAGGGTTGCAGGCCTCATCGTTGTTGTTGGCGGGGTTGGCAGCACGTCCTTTTCCTCTTCCGGCCATCTGGCAGAATCAACCAATGTTAATTTGAAAGCATTTCGTATCATCTTATTACTTTCACTTGTTTGTACTTTGGAGTGTTGAGGCTTTGTTATACTTTTCTGAGGGTTCATTTCTCACACAAAAATAAATGCAATATTATTTCATGTGGGTTCACACACCAAAGCAAAACAATCTGAAGACGAGGCTGTGGACAATTGCTCATGGCTTCCACAACTCACGTCACACACCAAGCATTAACACACCATTAACTAACGTAACGACTCGACTACTCGACATCCTTCTAATTTATGGGAAAGGCTCTACGCTACTCGTTTTCTTGAGCTGGCTCCTCGGGATCTTCCTCATCATTTCGGCTGCCTTCTGACTCTGCTTTGGGTGGGGAGGCTGCTGGTGGAGAAGTGCGACGACGCCTGATCGCTCGGCGATCTGGGGAGTCAGGAGTCCATGTATCGTTCACGGTGACACACAGTTCATTCCCATCTCTTCTTTCTCTCACCCTCAAGCAGGCTCGAAGCAACGCCTCGGTTTCCATCAGGGTGTCACGAACATCCTGAAGCTCCTGCTGACACTCCTGCAGTCGAGTGCTGAGCATAGCAGCATCCTCCAAGCACAAGTCCATGTGCTCATGGGAAGTCCCTTGCTGCACTGGCGGGTACTTGTACTCCGTGGTACCACTCACACGCTGGAGGACATATATGTACTCAGTCCTGTCCAGGTGTCGAAGATAGATGTGACTCTGGCAGATGATGGCCTCCCAGGTGACATCCTTCTCCGCATCGACCTGTGTCGCTCTACAGGCTGGAGAGCAGTGGATCTTAAGCAGCTGATTTTCGTGTATAATCCTCATCTCTGAACTCCATTCTTCCCTCTTCTCACGGATGGTCCTGGTGGAGTTATAGTGGATGATTAGCTTGCCCGTATTGCCCGGCGGCTTCGAGCATACGTCTAAGACGGCGCAACAAGCCTCCTACTGCCAATCCGTAGGAAAGGTACGTCACCGGACGACTCTCCTCTCTTTCGGCAAGGGCAACTACGGGAACTCTCCCTCCTGTGGACTTGCGAGCGGTGCGAATCATGCGAACCATCTAAAACAAAAAGCATTTAAACTTAGGTTAGATAAACTTTTTAAACAAAAATCCTATTTTGAATGAAAATTGGGGGTAAGATGAAGAAAGTGACTCATTAAATAACACTTTTCAACACACACCTTGTAAAAATAGTTTTTAAAATAAGGCCCTTAAATACGTCCATTTCTACCTAGGTCCACGTTCCTACGGGCAACCTGTAACACCCCAAAAATATTGTTAAGACCCTAAATCATGTTAAGAGGGGAATTTAAAATTTTTTGGACGTGTTGCATGTTTTGCAAAAATTTAAATTCAAACTGGAATTCAAATTAAACTCAAATCAGAAAAGAAATAGAAAAAGAAAAAGAGAAAACAGAAAAAAAACTGGCCAGTGGGCCGAAACCGTGCGCCGTGCGCCGCCGTCGATCGCTCAAAGATCCGAAAGTCTCCGGCGAGATCGCTGCTTCCCGCCGCCGTGCGCCGCCGGTAGCGCCGCCCGCGCTCGATCAGAGCGACGTGGCCGCTTGTGCGCCATTTATTTTAAATCGCACGGTAGGGTTTAAATCCCCGCGTACCGGTTCGATGTTATAATCTCGGCGGTCGGTTTAAAATCGGACGGTCCACGTCAGCCCCGCGTTATAAAGACTGGAAATATTACGTGCTACCCCCTCGGGTTCTCGGGAAATAAGAGCTAGCCCCGGAAACTTCTGATCTAGCCCCTGGAACTTCAGAAAATCATGTAAATTCATTTAAAAATCAGTTTTAGCCCCTGCACTTAATAAAAATTAGGAAAAACTCCTCTGATAAGTGTAGCTAGACCCCTGGAAATTCTGAAAATAATATTATAGACCCTGTAGTGGGGTGAGTTTACCTTTTTAACCCTGTTTAGTATTTAATTTAGGAAATTGAATATGGGGCTAGTGTTTAAAAATTAAAAAGTGGGACAAACATATTGTCAAAATTAGATTAAAAACTTTTTCAGTATTTAGAAAACTTTGGAGTGAGATAAAAATATATTTTGGGCTGAAATGAATCTGTTTAATTTATTATTCACATTTAGGGACACATTTTTAAGTAAGGAATAGTTCTGGAAAATAGGAAAAATAATTGTAAAATAGTCTACATCAGAGGAAAAGGTCAAAAATATATTAGTAAATATTTTAGATCAGAACCTATTCTGTTTAGATGATGTGTCTTTTTATTTTCATAATAAAGTTCACATTTAGGCATAGGAAATAAATCTGAAAATATAGCAACTAGTAAATGATAAATGGAGTTCTAAAATCCAAAGGATTCAGTTTAGGGTTGGTAGAAATTATGAAGACACATATGGAGAAGGAAAATACCTTTCATGCATATTTGGTAGCTAAAAGGTGTAGTAATTGAATATAAGGAATTTATTTAAATTGGAAACTCATATATATAGTATGCAAGCATAAATGTGAATACAAAAGTAGGAATTATATACATATGATTAAAAGTGTATGCAAGACACAAATCAACACACATAGAGTAACCACAACACATATAATGGTGAATGACTTTCATAAATGTGAATGTGTGGTTTGTATGAAGTGGAAGTGTGAACTATGTCTTATGGATTGTTGTTTTTCTTTTGCTATGTGTGATGGTATGATGTAGAACCTGCTCAAGAGCAAGTTATTCCTTTCCAAGATCAGGACTACCATATCCAAGAGCAGCAGGAAGGAGGCAAGTGTCCTTGACCACTTTGATCCTATGCTAGGATGTGTAGATAGAATTATTTGCATTGTCAAGTTAAATATGAAACCCATGCTAGGAAGTTTCCCTAGAATTGCATCACCTTGTTTCCTTGTAGCTTGGGTTGGGATTTATTTTATCATGTCATTTATTATTATACGTGAAGGGCAGGCATGGCGCAGTGGTAGAGTCTCTCCACTTGTGTCCTGGAGGTCCTGGGTTCGAATCAGCCTCCTTGCAAAATAAGCAAGGGGAAGGCTGCCTAGAAATCCCCTTCCCCAGACCCCACAACGTGTGGGAGCTTTCAGCACTGGGTATGCCCTTTTATTTATTTATTTATTATTATACGTATGCTTAGCCATGCTTAGAATGGGATATTTGGGATATGAGATCATCAGTTTATTTTACCATACTCTTGAATGAGATATTGTGAGTTATGTAGAGGTAGGGATCAAGGCAAGTTGGATGTTTTGGTTGTGTGCTGGGTGCACGAGACTCGGGTTTGTGTTTAGTACTTGCCTGGATCCTAAGGACCGGTTCATGGAGCATGTAACCTAGCTTTACAGTGCCAACCACATGCTGAGATGGGGCAGCTTGGCCAATTAATTAGGTGTATCCCCAGCGTAGTATGGGTGTGTTGGATGGTGCGGGGAGTAGGTGTCAGCTGGACTACCATATGAACCGCAAGGTTCATAAGGGGGCCACTGCAGCGGGGTTGGAGCCTCTTGTATGCTGTTAGGGGTGAAACCTCAGTGGGCCCACGCTCGTCGAGAATCCCTTTGTAAAGGCTTCGTAGTGATCTCCTGGCTACACAGCTGGGAAGTGTGAATGTGGTTCGTAGCCACTGGCATAATGGAGGTTCTTTTAGTCCACCCGGCAACGGGGGATGAAATCACTACATGTGGGTACAGTGGTACAAACTCTGTAGAGTCAAAACTGTCATGACAGCCGTGCTCACGGTCAAGAGCGGCTTGGACTTATTCATGAATAGAGGAGTGATGGTTTTTGGAAGTTGTGGATGTTAAGCGGGGAGGTTAACATTGGAAATGATGATATGGTTATTTGATTATGATGATGGGATGGGAGATTGGGACCATTTCACCTATGTAGTAATGTAGGTGCTTAATAAGCTAAGGTGATAGGTATTAATTGCGTAGTGCTTTAACCATGAGTTCAACCTCTCTTTGTTCTAGCCATGCATGACATAACTTTCCCACACATGCTGAGTACCATCGGTACTCAACCTTGCATATTTGTTGGTTTATATTGCTGCTCAGGTCAAGATAATGAGGTGGTGTATAATGACCAAGACTTTGGACCCGAAGAAGGTTTCTAGGTTCATGGAGACCCCCGGGCAACAACTGTGATGGAGCCCTCAAGAATAATATTCCGCTGCTAGTTTATTTACTTGTGATGAACTTATTATTGTCAATCGAGACATTTGCTATGTAAGACTTATTTATATTCGACACCTGGCTTGTAATAAATGATGCTTCACTATTTGTCATCACATGTATGAGAAAATGATCCTGGCATACATGTGATATTCACTCGGTTGTTCTTCGGAGAAACCGGGTGTGACAGAAGTGGTATCAGAGCCAAGGTTGCCCGTAGGAACATGGACCTAGGTAGAAATGGACGTATTTAAGGGCCCTATTTTCTTAAAAACTATTTTTTTTCAAGGTGTGTGTTGAAAAGTGTTATTTAGTGAGTCACTTTCTTCATCTTACCCCAACTTTCATTCAAAATAGGATTTTTGTTTGAGAGTTTATCTAACCTAATTTTAAATTCTTTTTGTTTTAGATGGTTCGCATGATTCGCACCGCTCGCAAGTCCAAAGGAGGGAGAGTTCCTGTAGTTGCCCTTGCCGAGAGAGTGGAGAGCCGTCCGCTGACGTACCTTTCCTACGGATTGGCAGCAGGAGGCTTATTGCGCCGCCTTCGGCGTATGCTCGAAGCCGCCGGCAACACGGGCAAGCTAATCATCCACTATAACTCCACCAGGACCATCCGTGAGAAGAGGGAAGACTGGAGTTCAGAGATGAGGATTATACACGAAAATCAGCTGCTTAAGATTCACCACTCTCCAGCTTGTAGAGCGACACAGGTCGATGCGGAGAAAGATGTCACCTGGGAGGCCATCACCTGCCAGAGTCACATCTATCATCGCCACTTGGACAAAACTGAGTACATGTATGTCCTCCAGCGTGAGAGTGCTACCACGGAATACAAGTACCCGCCGGTGCAGCAAGGGACTTCTCATGAGCACATGGACTTGTGCCTAGAGGATGCTTCTATGCTCAGCACTCGACTGCAGGAGTGTCAACAAGAGCTTCAGGATGTCCGGGACACCCTGAAGGAAACGGAGGCGTTGCTGCGAGCCTGCTTAAGGGCGAGAGAAAGAGGAGATGCGAATGAACTGTGTGTCACCGCGAATGATACATGGACTCCTGACTCCCCAGATCGCCAGGCGATCAGGAGTCGTCGCACTTCTCCACCAGCAGCCTCCCCACCAAAAGCAGAGTCAGAAGGAAGCCGAAATGATGAGGAAGATCCCGAGGAGCCAGCACAAGAAAACGAGTAGTGTAGAGTCTTTCCCTTAGTTAGCAAGATGTCGAATAATCGAGTCGTTACGTTAAGTTAATGGTGTGTTAATGCTTGGTGTGTGACGTGAGTTGTGGAAGCCATGAGCAATTGTCCACAGCCTCGTCTTTAGATTGTTTTGCTTTGGTGAGTGAACCCACATGAAATAATATTGCATCTATTGTTGTGTGAGAAATAAACCCTCAGAAAAGTATAACAAAGCCTCAATACTTCAAAAGTACAAACAAATGAAAGTAGTAAGATGATACTAAATGCTTTCAAATTAACATTGGTTGATTCTGCCAGATGGCCGGAAGAGGAAAAGGACGTGCTGCCAACCCCGCCAACAACAACGATAAGGCATGCAACCCTCATCTTTCTGGAGGCCAGGACCGGGGTGGTCGCCGTGAAGGAGTTGATCCCCTCCACCAAATGCTGGAGAATCAAAATCAGCTCATCCAGAACTTGACTCAAGTGGTGGCCAACTTGCATCAAGTTCCACCTCCACAAGCTGCACCACGCCAACCAAGGTTGAGTGAGTTTCTAGGAACTCAACCTCCAAAGTTTGCAAGTGCTGCTGAACCTCTGGAGGCAGATGATTGGCTGAAGACCATTGAAAGTAAGATGAGGATCATACAGTGCCAAGGGTATGAGAGGGTTCTGTTTGCCTCTCATCAATTGCATGGACCTGCTGCTGATTGGTGGACCGCCTACGTGGCCGCCCATCATGACCCTGAGAACATCACTTGGGAAGAGTTCAAGCATAGCTTCCGCAACCATTACATCCCAAGAGGTGAACTCAAAAACAAGAGGAAGGAGTTTTTGGGACTGCAGCAGGGAAACATGACGGTGAGGGAATACCTCACTAAATTTACTCAACTATCCCGTTATGCCCCACGGGACATAGAGACTGATGAGCAGAAACAAGATTGTTTTGTGGAAGGACTTACCGCAGAAATGCAATGTGCAATGTCCTCAAATGAGTATGAAAACTTCCAAAAGATGGTGGACAGAGTGTTTGTGGTAGAAAGGAAGCTGAAGGCCTTGGAAAAAGAGAATAAGAGGAAGGCCAGGTGGTCACATCAAGCCTCAGGGAGCAACACCCGCCCACGTCTGATGCAGCCACCTGCAGGGCAGACGAACCGTGCTGCGGTACCCTACTCAGCACCAAAAGGGTACAACCCGAACACAGCAGTACAGGGACCCCCAAACCAACCCCAAGACAGCAAAGGCCAGGCACTTAAGGTTGGGGTGCAATGTTTTAGCTGCGGTGAAGTGGGGCACTACGCCCATAAATGCCCAAAGAAGAAGCCCGCACAGCCACAACAGCAGAATGTGATGCGAGGACGGGTGAACCACGTCACTATGGAGGAGGCGCAAGAGGCACCCGACGTGGTAGTTGGTAAGTTTCCTGCCAATTTACACCTTGCAACCCTGCTGTTTGATTCTGGTGGTACCCATTCGTTCATTGCTCAAGGGTTTGTTAAGAAGTATGACCTAGCAACAACACAAATGAACCATATGCTAGCCGTAAACTCTCCAGGTGGAGAAATAAGGACAAGACAAGTGTGTCCCAAAGTGAACCTAGACATTAATGGGGTAGTATTTACTGCTAACCTCATAGTGATAGATTCACAAGGGATAGATATTATTTTGGGTATGGATTGGTTGACCAAACATAAAGGAATCATCCATTGTTCGACCAGAACGGTGGAACTAACTCACCCTAGTGGCACAAGAGTAAAGTTCATAACAATAACGAGCCTAGAAGGGACATTAAATTAAATCAAGTTGAGGTGAAAGTTGAGGAAATCAGGACCATCAGGGAATATCCAGATGATTTTCTGGAGGAGTTTCCAGGTATGCCTCCCGATCGTGAAGTGGAATTTGCAATTGAGCTAGTACCTGGAACAGCCCCGATTTACAAAAGACCTTATCGGATGGACTCCAAGCAGCTGGAAGAACTCAAGGATCATTTAAGAGAACTGACGGAGAAGGGGTATATTCGTCCTAGTTCCTCACCATGGGGAGCTCCGGTGATATTTGTGCCCAAGAAGGACGGAACCCAAAGGTTATGTGTGGATTACCGTGCTTTGAATGAGGTAACCATCAAGAACAAGTACCCATTACCCCACATTGAAGACTTGTTTGATCAGTTGAGAGGCGCTTGTGTGTTCTCGAAAATTGATCTCAGGTCGGGCTACCACCAACTCAAGATAAGGCAATCTGATATTCCCAAGACAGCTTTCGTATCTCGGTACGGACTGTATGAATACACCGTCATGCCTTTCGGGCTGACTAATGCCCCGGCATACTTCATGTATCTCATGAACAAGGTATTCATGGAATATCTGGACAAATTTGTGGTGGTTTTCATAGATGATATTCTCGTCTTCTCCAAAGATGAAGAAGAACATGAGAAACATCTAAGGTTGGTGTTGCAGAGGCTAAGAGAACACCAACTATATGCCAAATTGAGCAAGTGTGAGTTTTGGCTGAAGAGAGTTACCTTCTTAGGACATATAATCTCGGAGGGAGGAATCTCCGTAGATCCCGCCAAAATCGAGGATATACAAAAGTGGAAGACCCCTGAAAATGTCATGGAAGTTCAAATCTTTTTGGGATTGGCTGGATACTATCGACGGTTTATTGAAGGATTCTCCAAGATCTCGAGACCTCTCACCAAACTGTTGGAGAAGGGAATCACATTCACCTGGATGCCACAGTGCGAGACGAGTTTTCAGGAGCTAAAGAAGAGATTGACAACAGCCCCAGTGTTGGTTATGCCAGATATGCAGAAGAATTTCACAGTGTACTGCGATGCCTCTGGAAATGGGTTGGGATGTGTTCTCATGCAAGAAGGGCATGTCGTGGCATATGCATCCCGGCAGCTTCAGAAGCACGAGAAAAACTATCCTACACATGACTTAGAACTAGCCGCAGTGGTACACGCGTTGAAAATTTGGCGGCACTATTTGATGGGGAAGAGGACCGAGATATATACGGATCATAAGAGTTTGAAGTACATTTTCACACAGCCAGATCTCAACCTCAGACAAAGGAGATGGTTAGAGCTAATCAATGACTTTGATGTGGGCATCAACTATCATCCCGGGAAAGCAAACGTCGTGGCCGATGCTTTGAGTCGGAAAGTGCAGGTCAATAAGTTGAGCTTGAAGGACATGCCTGCAGAATTGAAGGACGAGGTTATAAGGCTCAATCTATGTCTAGTAAATAGTGGTGAAGCCATCGCCATGGAAGTGGACTCCACACTAGACCGAGACATACGCGAAGGTCAAAAGAATGATGAGAAGATACAAGAAATCAGGCAACTCATCAAGGAAAATAAAGCCCCTGGATTCAGGGAGGATGAACAAGGAATAGTGTGGCACGGGAAAAGAATCTGTGTGCCGAAAGTAAAGAAGATCCGCGAATTGATTTTGAAGGAGGCTCATGATTCTGACTATTCCATTCATCCTGGGAGTACGAAAATGTACCAGTACCTCAAGAGCAGGTATTGGTGGTATGGCATGAAGCGAGATGTCGCGGAACATGTTGCTCTCTGTGACACATGTCAGTTGGTGAAAGCAGAACATCAACGACCCGCGGGATTATTGCAACCACTCAAAGTGCCTGAATGGAAATGGGAAGAAATCAGCATGGATTTCATCGTGGGATTGCTTAGGACCCAATCAGGATATGATTCGATATGGGTCATCATTGATAGGCTAACCAAGGTAGCTCACTTCATCCCCGTGAAGGAAAGCTACAGCGGATCCAAATTGCCGGAGTTGTACATATCAAGGATCGTGTGTTACCATGGAGTGCCAAAGAAGATTGTGTCGGATCGAGGGACACAGTTCACCTCAAGGTTCTGGCAGAAGTTGCACGAAACCATGGGAACCCATCTGAACTTTAGTTCTGCCTATCATCCCCAAACCGACGGGCAGACGGAGAGAACCAATCAGATCCTTGAAGATATGCCGAGGGCATGTGCACTCAAAAACAATCGGAGTTGGGACAAGAACTTACCGTATGCGGAGTTTTCCTATAACAACAGCTATCAAGCTAGTATGAAGATGTCACCGTTTGAAGCTTTGTACGGGAGGAAGTGCAGAACTCCTATATTTTGGAATCAAACAGGGGAAAGTAAAGTGTTTGGTCCAGGAGTACTACAAGAAGCTGAGGCGAAGGTGAGGGAAATTCGCAATAACTTGAGGATAGCACAGACACGCCAAAAGAGCTATGCCGATGTACGAAGAAGAGAGCTCGTTTTCAACGTGGGGGACTATCTCTATCTCAAGGTGTCCCCTATAAGAGGACTTCGTCGGTTCAAGGTGAAAGGAAAGTTGTCACCTCGATACATCGGACCCTTTCAAGTTCTGGAAAGGAAAGGCGAAGTGGCGTATCAACTAGAGTTACCGGCTCGTCTATCGGATGTGCACGATGTGTTCCATGTGTCACAACTCAAGAAATGCCTGAGAACGCCTGAAGAGGTGTTACCCATGAATGAAGTGGATGTAGCTGAGGATTTGTCTTATGCCGAGCAACCATACAAGATTTTGGAGACAATGGAACGCCTCACCAGAAATAAAAGAATCCGGATGTGCAAAGTGCAGTGGAAGCATCACTTAGAAGAGGAAGCCACCTGGGAGCGGGAAGATGAGCTCAAGGCACAATTTCCGGAATTGTTTTCTTAGAAACACCAATCTCGAGGACGAGATTTCTTTTAAGGGGGGGTAGAGCTGTAACACCCCAAAAATATTGTTAAGACCCTAAATCATGTTAAGAGGGGAATTTATAAATTTTTGGACGTGTTGCATGTTTTGCAAAAATTCAAATTCAAACTGTAATTCAAATTAAACTCAAATCAGAAAAGAAATAGAAAAAGAAAAAGAGAAAACAGAAAAAAAACCGGCCAGTGGGCCGAAACCCACCAGCCGGCCCAACCAGCGCCCACGCCAGCCCGCAGCCGCGCGCGCCGCTTTCCCCCACTGACAGGCGGGGCCCACCAGATCATCGTCTACCTCGCGCCAGCGCCGGACTCTCTCACCCGAATCAAAACCGATCGGGAATTCTCGCGTATTCCAGCCGAATTCTGTTCGGGGGCGACGCAAACTCGATCTAAACCACCCTGCCGCCCTCCCCCGTCTATAAAAACCCCGGCCTCGTTCTGTTTTTCCCACGCGATCCGCCGATTTTCCTCCGGTGAGAACCGAGACTTCTCCGGCGAAATCTGGCCGATCTACGCTCGGAAATTCCGATCTAACTCGCTGGTCTTGATCCACCGCCTCCGGGGAACCTTGCAGGTGCAGAAAACTCGGTGACTTGCAGTGTAAACACAGCGCCAACGAGCCTCGCCGTGGTTTCACCTCGGACCTCGTCGCCGGTCACCTTCCAGGACCTCCGAGCTCAAGAAAACCCCCGAGGTGAGATCCCCGACCTCTCCTCCACCGATCTATGCCATAAGATCACAGTTCTAGGAAGAATTCTCAAAGATCCGAAAGTCTCCGGCGAGATCACCGCTTCCCGCCGCCGTGCGCCGCCGGCAGCGCCGCCCGCGCTCGATCAGAGCGACGTGGCCGCTTGTGCGCCGTTTATTTTAAATCGCACGGTAGGGTTTAAATCCCTGCGTACCGGTTCGATGTTATAATCTCGGCCGTCGGTTTAAAATCAGACGGTCCACGTCAGCCCCGCGTTATAAAGACTGGAAATCTTACGTGCTACCCCCTGGGGTTCTCGGGAAATAAGAGCTAGCCCTGGAAACTTCTGATCTAGCCCCTGGAACTTCAGAAAATCATGTAAATTCATTTAAAAATTAGTTTTAGCCCCTGGACTTAATAAAAATTAGGAAAAACTCCTCTGATAAGTGTAGCTAGACCCCTGGAAATTCTGAAAATAATATTATAGACCCTGTAGTGGGGTGAGTTTACCTTTTTAACCCTGTTTAGTATTTAATTTAGGAAATTGAATATGGGGCTAGTGTTTAAAAATTAAAAAGTGGGACAAACATATTGTCAAAATTAAATTAAAAACTTTTCAGTATTTAGAAAACATTGGAGTGAGATAAAAATATATTTTGGGCTGAAATAAATCTGTTTAATTTATTATTCACATTTAGGGACACATTTTTAAGTAAAGAATAGTTCTGGAAAATAGGGAAAATAATTGTAAAATAGTCTACATCAGAGGAAAAGGTCAAAAATATATTAGTAAATATTTTAGATCAGAACCTATTCTGTTTAGATGATGTGTCTTGTTATTTTCATAATAAAGTTCACATTTAGGCATAGGAAATAAATCTGAAAATATAGCAACTAGTAAATGATAAATGGAGTTCTAAAATCCAAAGGATTCAGTTTAGGGTTGGTAGAAATTATGAAGACACATATGGAGAAGGAAAATACCTTTCATGCGTACTTGGTAGCTAAAAGGTGTAGTAATTGAATATAAGGAATTTATTTAAATTGGAAACTCATATATATAGTATGCAAGCATAAATGTGAATACAAAAGTAGGAATTATATATATATGATTAAAAGTGTATGCAAGACACAAATCAACACACATAGAGTAACCACAACACATATAATGGTGAATGCCTTTCATAAATGTGAATGTGTGGTTTGTATAAAGTGGAAGTGTGAACTATGTCTTATGGATTGTTGTTTTTCTTTTGCTATGTGTGATGGTATGATGTAGAACCTGCTCAAGAGCAAGTTATTCCTTTCCAAGATCAGGACTACCATTTCCAAGAGCAGCAGGAAGGAGGCAAGTGTCCTTGACCACTTTGATCCTATGCTAGGATGTGTAGATAGAATTATTTGCATTGTCAAGTTAAATATGAAACCCATGCTAGGAAGTTTCCCTAGAATTGCATCACCTTGTTTCCTTGTAGCTTGGGTTGGGATTTATTTTATCATGTCATTTATTATTATGCATATGCTTAGCCATGCTTAGAATGGGATATTTGGGATATGAGATTATCAGTTTATTTTATCATACTCTTGAATGAGATATTGTGAGTTATGTAGAGTTGGGATCAAGGCAAGTTGGATGTTTTGGTTGTGTGCTGGGTGCACGAGACTCGGGTTTGTGTTTAGTACTTGCCTGGATCCTAAGGACCGGTTCATGGAGCATGTAACCTGGCTTTACAGTGCCAACCACATGCTGAGATGGGGCAGATTGGCCAATTAATTAGGTGTATCCCCGGCGTAGTATGGGTGTGTTGGATGGTGCGGGGAGTAGGTGTCAGCTGGACTACCATATGAACCACAAGGCTCAAGAGGGGGCCACTGCAGCAGGGTTGGAGCCTCTTGTATGCTGTTAGGGGTGAAACCTCAGTGGGCCCACGCTCGTCGGGAATCCCTTTGTAAAGGCTTCGTAGTGATCTCCTAGCTACACACCTGGGAAGTGTGAATGTGGTTCGTAGCCACTGGCATAATGGAGGTTCTTTTAGTCCACCCGGCAACGGGGGATGAAATCACTACATGTGGGTACAGTGGTACAAACTCTGCAGAGTCAAAACTGTCATGACAGCCGTGCTCACGGTCAAGAGCGGCTTGGACTTATTCATGAATAGAGGAGTGATGGTTTTTGGAAGTTGTGGATGTTAAGCGGGGAGCTTAACAATGGAAATGATGATATGGTTATTTGATTATGATGATGGGATGGGAGATTGGGACCATTTCACCTATGTAGTAATGTAGGTGCTTAATAAGCAAAGGTGATAGGTATTAATTGCGTAGTGCTTTAACCATGAGTTCAACCTCTCCTTGTTCTAGCCATGCATGACATAACATTTCCACACTTGCTGAGTACCATCGGTACTCAACCTTGCATATTTGTTGGTTTATATTGCTGCTCAGGTCAAGATAATGAGGTAGTGTATAATGACCAAGACTTTGGACCCGAAGAAGGTTTCTAGGTTCATGGAGACCCCCGGGCAACACCTGTGATGGAGCCCTCAAGAATAATATTCCGCTGCTAGTTTATTTATTTGTGATGAACTTACTATTGTCAATCGAGACATTTGCTATGTAAGACTTATTTATATTCGACACCTGGCTTGTAATAAATGATGCTTCACTATTTGTCATCACATGTATGAGAAAATGATCCTGGCATACATGTGATATTCACTCGGTTGTTCTTCGGAGAAACCGGGTGTGACACAATCTTGGGTCTGATACCACTTCTGTCACACCCACTTTATCCGAAGAACAACCTAGTGAATATCACATGTATGCCAGGATCATTTTCTCATACATGTGATGACAAATAGTGAAGCATCATTTATTACAAGCCAGGTGTCGAATATAAATAAGTCTTACATAGCAAATGTCTCAATGGACAATAATAAGTTCATCAAAAGTAAATAAACTAGCAGCGGAATATTATTTCCTGAGGGCTCCGTCACAGGCGTTGCCCGGGGGTCTCCATGAACCTAGAAACCTTCTTCGGGTCCAAAGTCTTGGTCATTATACACCACCTCATTATCTTGACCTGAGCAGCAATATAAACCAACAAATATGCAAGGTTGAGTACCGATGGTACTCAGCAAGTGTGGGAAAGTTATGTCATGCATGGCTAGAACAAGAGAAGGTTGAACTCATGGTTAAAGCACTATGCAAATAATACCTATCACCTTAGCTTATTAAGCACCTACATTACTACACAGGTGAAATGGTCCCAAACTCCCATCCCACCATCATAATCAAATAACCATAACATCATTTCCAATGTTAAGCTCCCCGCTAACATTCTCACTTCCAAAACCATCACTCCTCTAATCTTGAATAAGTTCAAGCCGCTCTTGACTGTGAGCACGGCTGCCATGACAGTTTTGACTCTGCAGAGTTTGTACCACTGTACCCACATGTACTGATTTCATCCCCCGTTGCCGGGTGGACTAAAAGAACCTCCATTATGCCAGTGTCTACGAACCACATTCACACTTCCCAAGTGTGTAGCTAGGAGATCATTATGAAGCCTTTACAAAGGGATTCCCGACGAGCGTGGGCCCACTGAGGTTTCACCCCTAACAGCATACAAGAGGCTCCAACCCCGCTGCAGTGGCCCCCTCTTGAGCCTTGCGGTTCATATGGTAGTCCAGCTGACACCTATTCCCCGCACCATCCAACACACCCATACTACGCCGGAAATACACCTAATTAATTGGCCAAGCTGCGCCATCTCAGCATGTGGTTGGCACGGTAAAGCCAGGTTACATGCTCCATGAACCGGTCCTTAGGATCCAGGCAAGTACTAAACACAAAACCCGAGTCTCGTGCACCCAGCACACAACCAAAACATCCAACTTGCCTTGATCCCTACCTCTACGTAACTCACAATATTTCATTCAAGAGTATGGTAAAATAAACTGATGATCTCATATCCCAAATATCCCATTCTAAGCATGGCTAAGCATATGCATAATAATAAATGACATGATAAAATAAATCCCAACCCAAGCTACAAGGAAACAAGGTAATGCAATTCTAGGGAAACTTTCTAGCATGGGTTTCATATTTCATTTGACAATGCAAATAATTCTATCTACACATCCTAGCATAGGATCAAAGTGGTCAAGGACACTTGCCTCCTTCCTGCTGCTATTGGAATGGTAGTCCTGATCTTGGAAAGGAAGAACTTGCTCTGGAGCAGGTTCTACATCATACCATCACACATAGCAAAAGAAAAACAACAATCATAAGACATAGTTCACACTTCCACTTCAAACAAACCACACATTCACATTTATGAAAGTCATTCACAATTATATGTGTTGTGGTTTCTCTATGTGTGTTGATCTTTGGCTTACATGTACTTTTAATCATGTGTATATGATTCCTACTTTTGTGTTCACATTTATGCTTACATACTATATATATATGAGTTTTCAACTTAAATAAATTCCTTATATTTAATTACTACACCTTTTAGCTACCAAGTATGCGTGAAAGGTATTTTCCTACTCCATATGTGTCTTCAGAATTTCTACCAACCCTAAACTGAATTCTTTGGATTTTTTAAACTTCATTTATCATTTACTAGTTGCTATATTTTCAGATTTATTTCTTATGCCTAAATGTGAACTTTATTATGAAAATAACAAGACACATTATCTAAACAGAATAGGTTCTGATCTAAAATATTTAATAACATATTTTTGACCTTTTCCTCTGATGTAAACTATTTTGCATTTATTTTCCTAATTTTCAGAACTATTCTTCACTTAAAAATGTGTCCCTATAACTAATAAATGTGAATAATAAAGCAAACATATTCATTTCAGCCCAAAATCTATTTTTATCTCACTCCAAAGTTTTCTAAGTACTGAGAAAGTTTTTAATTTAAATTTTGACAATATGTTTGTCTCACTTTTTAAATTTTAAATACTAGCCACATTTTCAATTTCCTAAATTAAATATCAAACAGGGTTAAAAAGGTAAACTCACCCCACTACAGGGTCTATAATATTATTTTAACAATTTTCAGGGGTCTAGCTTCTCATAACAGAGGAGTTTTTCCTAATTTTTATTAAGTCTAGGGGCTAAACTGATTTTTAAATCAATTTACACGATTTTCTGAAGTTCCAGGGGCTAGATCAGAAGTTTTCGGGGCTAGCTCTTATTTCCCGAGAACCTCAGGGGGTAGCACGTAAGATTTCCAGTCTTTATAACGCGGGGCTGACATGGACCGTCCGATTTAAAACAGACGGCTGAGATTATAACGTTGAACCGGTACGCGGGGACTTAAAGTCTACCGTGCGATTTAAAATAGACGGCGCACAAGCGGCCACGTCGCTCTGATCGAGCGCGGGCGGCGCTGCCCGGCGGCGCACGGCGGCGGGAAGCGGTGATCTCGCCGGAGATTTCCGGATCTTCGAGAATTCTTCCTAGAACTGTGATTTTATGGCATAGATCGGTGGAGGGGAGGTCGGGGATCTCACCTCGGGGGTTTTCTTGAGCTCGGAGGTCCTGGAAAGCGGTCGGCGATGAGGTCCGAGATGAATTCACGGCGAGGCTCGTCGGCGCTGTGTCTGAACCGCAAGTCACCGAGTTTTCTGCACCTGCAAGGTTCCCCGGAGGCGGTGGATCAAGACCAGCGAGTTAGATCGGAATTTCAGAGCGTAGATCGGCCAGAGTTCGCCGGAGAAGGCTCGGGTTCTCACCTGAGTAAAAACAGCAGATCGCGTGAGTAAAACGGGACGAGGCCGGGGTTTTTATAGACGGGGGAAGGGCGGCGTTCGGTTGTGATCGAGTTTGTGTCGCCCACGAGCAAAATTCGGCTGGGATACGCAGAAATCCGGGTCGGTTTGGATTCGGGGTGATAGAGAGTCCGGCCGATCGCGGCGCGGGCGCGAGGAAGAAGAAGGCTGGTGGGCCCCGCCTGTCAGTGGGAGGAAGGGGGCGCGCGCGGCTGCGGGCTGGCGCGGAGCAGAGTTGGCCGGCTGGTGGGTTTCGGCCCACTGGACGGTTTTTTTCTGTTTTCTTTTTTTTTTCTTTTCTATTTCTTTTCTGTTTTGAGTTTAAATTGAATTCCAGTTCGAATTTAAATTGTTGCAAAACATGCAACACGTCCAAAAAATTTTAAATTCCCCACTTAACAGGATTTAGAGTCTTAACAAGATTTTGGGGTGTTACAAAGTAATTATTCCAATTACTAGTCATGGCAAAAACCACGAAATGTATAACATGAGTAATGTAGTAAGAACTTTCAGCCTGTAAAAGGAATCACAAAGTCATATATGTATGAAATACTATGGACATATTATTTTAGTTTCAGATTCACATATAGACTTTCAAAGTTTCAAAAACTCCCCCTCAATTTAAGCCATGAGGATGCATAACCCCTATTTCACTACGAATGAAACAAAAACGAGTGAAATCCAAATGTTTTGTAAAAATATCAGCCAATTGTTGTTCGGTATCGACATGGTGAAGCACAATGTTTCCTTTTTCAACATTATCACGAAGAAAGTGATACCTAATGTCAATGTGCTTAGTTCTAGAGTATTTCACGGGGTTTTTAGCAATACAAATTGCACTAGTGTTATCACAAAACAGTGGAACACTATCTAAATCAATCCCATAGTCCTTAAGTGTTTGAACAATCCAAAGAATTTGTGAGCAAGCGCTAGCCGCAGCTACATATTCAGATTCGGCCGTGGATTGTGCAACTGAACTTTGTTTTCTAGAGGACCAAGCAACAAGTGAATTACCAAGAAAATGACAAGCACCCGAAGTACTTTTCTTATCAATCCTACAACCCCCAAAATCAGCATCCGAAAAAGCTTTCAAAGAAACGGTTGAGGAAGAAGGAAGAAAAATGCCAAATTCTTGAGTTCCATGTAGGTACCTGAGAATCCTTTTGATGGCTTGGCGATGTGAAGCACGTGGAGAAGCTTGAAAACGTGCACAAAGACATACGCTGAATTGTATGTCCGATCTTGACGCCGTGAGATACAAAACTGATCCAATCATACTTCTGGATTCTTTTTTATCGACCGGGTCACCATCTTCGTCAAGTTCAAGTGTTGTTGCTGTTCCCATTGGTGTCCAAAGAGGCTTGCATTTGTCCATGTTGAAGCGCTTAAGAAGGTCCTTTGTATACTTAGTTTGATGCACAAAAGTTCCTTCTTTTGTTTGCTTGATTTGCAGCCCCAAAAAGTATGTGAGTTCTCCCATCATACTCATCTCAAATTCTGAACTCATCATAGCTGAAAACTTGGACACGAGATCATGAGAAGCACAACCAAATATAGTATCATCCACATACACTTGAACGAATAATGAGTCATTGCCATGCTTAAGTACAAAAAGAGTTTTATCAATCTTGCCCATGGTAAACCCCTTTTCAAGTAAGAATGTTTTTAACCTATCATACCATGCTCTAGGGGCTTGTTTTAGATCGTACAAGGCTTTGGACAGTTTGTAAACATGATTAGGAAAATTTGGATTTTCAAAACCCGGTGGCTGCTTAACATAAACCTCCTCCTCTATGTAGCCATTAAGAAAAGCACTTTAACATCCATTTGATATAACTTGAAACCTTTAGATGCAGCAAATGCTAATAAAATTCTTATAGCTTCTAATCTAGCAACAGGAGCAAATGTTTCATCAAAATCTAGACCTTCAATTTGAGTGAAACCTTGAGCAACCAACCTAGCTTTATTCCTAACCACAACCCCATCCTCACTTTGCTTATTTTTAAATACCCATTTAGTTCCAATTAATGTGTGACCTTGAGGTGGAGGTACAAGTTTCCAAACATTATTTCTTTCAAAATTTTCTAACTCTTCTTGCATGGCATTAATCCAAGATTCATTAGTGAGTGCGTGTGATATATCCTTGGGTTCAAAAGAAGCAACAAAAGCAGAATGAGCATGAGAGTTTGGATCGCAAAACCTGGATCTTGTAACTCGTTCATGCAAGCTTCCAATAATTTTTTGTGGAGGATGACTTTTGAGAATCCGGAGGGGAGTGGACACTTCACAAGCTTCTTCTTCTTCATGTTCATCACAAATAGATGAGCTTGTGACGTGAGGAGGATCTGGACCAGCAATGGTGGTCGTCGGTGCTGGCTGTGAATCAAGATCAGGAGCTAGAACAATGTCATTAGCTGCTGAATTTTTGGGCAGCAGCACCACTTCTTCCTCTTCTTTAACGAAAATACTCTCCCCCTGCGGATAAGGATCCGGACCTGCAATATTTGAACTAGTACCTGGGCTAGCTTCATCAAAAGAAACCTCACAAGTCTCCACAATTTTGTTAGTATCAAGTAAAAGCACACGGTAACCTCTAGTATGAGATGGATAACCAAGAAACATGCCATCAACAGATCTAGCTTCAAATTTATCAAGATTACCATGTTTCTTAACAAAGCATTTGCAACCAAAGACCCTAAAGTGTGTGACACTAGGCCTATGTCCAAACCTGCACTCATATGGTGTTTTACCTAGCTTAGAACGCAAGAAAACATGATTTGAGACATAATAAGCGGCTGCAATTGCATCAGCCCAAAATTTCCTAGGACTTTGATATTCATCAAGCATAGTCCTAGCCATCTCAACTAAGGTCCTGTTCTTTCTTTCTACGACACCATTTTGTTGTGGTACATAGGGTGAAGAGTTTTGATGATCTATTCCATTTTCAGCACAAAAGTGATCAAAGGATTGGTTTTTAAATTCAGTTCCGTTATCACTTCTAATTGCTTTTAATGATCCTGGGTGATCAATAGATAATCTAAGAAATAAAGTTCTAAAATGACTAAAAGCTTCATTCTTAGATGCCATAAAATAAACCCAAGAATATCTAGAATAATCATCAACAATGACAAGCACATACCATTTACCTCCGAAGGATTGAACACGTGCCGGACCTACTGTGTCAACATGTAAAAGTTGTCCCGGTTCAGCTGTCATGGTCATTGTGAGAGGAGCATGTGAACCTGCAACAAACTTAGCATGTATACAAGAAGAGCACACAATATATTATCCTTTTTAAGCTTCGGCAGCCCACGTATGCGATCGAGAGCACTAACACGAGTGAGATGATCAAAGCCTATGTGACCAAGTCTACGATGCCAAAAATATAGATCCTTTGTATCATTAGCAACTAGACACCGATGCTTAGAAGTTGACAAATAAAAATCAGCTTTAAAAACTCTTCCAAACCTAGACATGTTAAACAAAAGCTCACCTTTTGAATCTACAACCTTGCAGCAATTTTTAGCAAAGCTAACCTCTAGATTTTCATCTAGCAATTATGAAACCGAAAGCAAGTTGTATTTCAAATTTTTAACAAGTGCCACATCTTTCAAAGTGTGGAGATTGTTTACTCTAACCGAACCTTTAGCAATTATGGGAGTAGAAGAGTTATCGGCGAAAGTAACATTTTCTACATGTGATACGAAAGAGAGAGAGGATAACCATTCTTTGTTACTGGTCATGTGGCGTGAGCAACCTGAATCCACAATCCAAATGTTCTCCTTCCTCAATCGTGAAACCTACACAGCAGCACAATACGTCGATGACTCAATACTGGGGTTAGTTAAAAGACTTTTAGGAATCCAGTACTGAGTCACACGACGTCCAGCAGGAATAACACGCGAAAGCTTAGAAGGTACAGCAGGTTTATGAGCCAAACATCGAAAATTTTTGTTCCCAACTACTGACTTAGAAGATGTGTTATATGTAGCACAAAAAACAGTAGGTCCGGGAGCAAGTTTTTGACTCATTACAGCAGGTTGCAAGCTCCGAACATTCGGTCTAGCAGATTTTGCTTGGTTGTTATGTGATCTAGCAAGTATTCTTTGTTTCTTATCGTGTTTAGCTAGTCTATAACAAAAATCCATGACATGACCATCTCTACCACAGTAGGTACAATGAAAAATAACCTTATTATCATGTCTAGATGAGCAAGCAACACGTTTATTAGAACCCGAATGGGACAGTACTCCTGCAGATTTGAAAATCACCTCTTTTTGTCTAGGAGCTGTTTGAATCAAACCGCTTCCTAGTGACTTTACAACTTTAGGTGGGTGTGCCTTAGCATGAGCATGACAATTAAAACCTAAACCAGTTTTATCATTACAAGACTTGGAAGAATTCAGCAGCAAGTTTAGGTTCTTATTTGCATTAGAAAACCGATCTAGTGTCCTATGCATGTCATCAAGTTTATTGGACAGATCAAAGCAGTTTTCACATGAAGTTTTTCCTTTTAGTTTGCAATTTGAACAATATTTAACTTCATGCACACGTAAAGCATTGTTCAAAATAGAAATCTCATTCATAGCATCATTTAGTTTCTTATTCAGATCATCACATGAAGAACAATGCAAATCAATTGTAGAACAACAAGCATCTTTCAAATTTTTATCATTAAGTGCAGCAAGCTCTTTGTTCTTTTCAATTTCAAGTTCAAGTTTATCAAGTGTAGATGTGTGTGCACTTCTTAAAGAGGATAATTGTTCATAAATTTAATCACATGAGGAACAAGAATCATCACTAGGAATCAAAGTTTTTAAACGATTAATTTCAGATTCTAGTGATTCAATTTTAACAGCATTGTTCCTAATTTTTTTATCCTTTTTCTTTAATATAACAGTGGCACGAGAAATAGCATCACACATTTCTTCGCAAGTGGGACATACCTCTTCATCGTCGCTGTTGTGTTCTGCCTCCTCGGAACTTGAACTTGACTTGCTCGCCATGCAGCACATATTTGCCATAGCTTCTTCATCTTCATCACTACCGGTGTCCACATCACTTGAGCCGAAATCTTGAAGAGCAGAGATCATACTATGCACTATGTTGCGCATTGATAAATCTTTCTTCTTCTTCTTATTCTTTGCAAACGATGTCTTCGGCCTTGTTTGCTTTTCTTCACGTGAAGTCGGACCTGAAAGGTTAGGGCACTCCGTACGAAAATGTCCTGTCTTACCACATTCAAAACATCGTTGAGGTCCGGAGCTTCCTCTCCTTCTAGTTCTCACATTTTGCAATGCTTTTGAGAACCGAATAGAGATGAGTGCAAGCTCCTCCTTTGGAAACTCTTCAATCTGTTCAAGGGTTAGAGAGGACAGCAAAGAGAGTGCACCACTAGATGATGATTGACTAGAACTAGACATGTCACGTTGCAAAACAAATGCAATAGACTTGTTGGGGTTTTTATGTGAGATGATGTCAATTTCATGAGTTTTCAATTTAGAATAAAGCACGTCCAAAGGAAGAGAACTCATGACAGTAGATTCACGAATAGATGTAACTTTCATCTCCCAAATTGACATGTCTAATGCTCCTAACAATTTTCTAGCATTTTCAGCATCTGAAAAGTTAACATTGACACTACGCAAGTTGCTGAGAATTTTATTAAAGCGAGCAAAAAGGTCGTCAATTGACTCACCGGTTTGCATCTCAAAACGCATGTATTCTTTCTTGAACATATCTTGCCTTACCTCCTTGATCGTATTGGATCCTTCATGGTAGTCACAAATAGCTTTCCAAACATCATGTGCAGATCGGAGGTGTGCAACACGGTCGAAGTCGCTTTGAGTCAATCCTTGGATGATCAAGTTGCGAGTCTTGTTGTTGTTGTCAACATCTCTCATGTTCGCAGCCGTAACTTGATTGTTGGGTGGTACATCGAAGTTCTGGTAGACCTTTTCCCATATGGCGAATCCTTGCGCCTGTATGTAGGCCTCCATCCGCGCCTTCCAAACCTGAAAATCGATGCCATTGAACACACAAGGTTTTGTGGAGTACTTCTCCATGATGGTTAGTCAAAACACGTGCAAATCACAAAGATTAGAGCACCTTGGCTCTGATACCAATTGTAGGATCGAAGTGCACGTGAAAAGCTACCAGAGGGGGGTGAATGGTAGATTAAAACTTTTCGAAGCGGAAACAACAAAAACCCTTCAACAAAAAATCAATCGGTTAAAGAAACCTTGTGTGCAAGTGTTTTCAAACGTGCTCAACCGTGAAAAATCAAGTAGAGAGGTAGAGAATCGAGTCATGGATCTAATGCAACAAGAATCACTTGAAAACACGAAGTAAAACTTGAGATACGATCAAAACATTAAACGAAGATCAATCTGTTCTACCCGATATAAAACAGATCTGCAACGCTGCAAAGAAACTCGTGTATCTCAAAAACTACAGATCTGAAGCTCGTGAAAATTTCACAGATGATAGATAATTGAGTTGTGAAGACAACCCAAAAATAATCACGTCAATTGTATCTGTAAAACTCGAGTTATGAATGAAACACCGAAGCAACGTCGGTCTGTCCAGAAACTCGGCGAGAAAGACTTGACAAAAAACAAGTCGGACGAACAAGGCACAAAAGCTCCTCGAAACTATGAACTTTATTCAATAGAAACACAAGAGGAACAACCCAAAGTTCTCTTTCCATGAGAGCTCTGGCCTCCCTTGCTTTTATAGCCAGCCCTCAGGCTAATCAATCCAATCTAGGACTCCTACTCCTAATTGGACTCGTATCCTAACTTACCATAACTGCTCAGGACTCTCCTATTCGCATATAGAAGCAATCGTGAGACTTCCAAACACCTTAGGAACGTCCTAAACATTCCTAAAACAACTCAACTTCGTTCCTAGCACGAAATCCTATCATAACCAACTCAAATCTTCCATATTTGAGCCATATCCGACTCAGCCTCAGCCTGAGTACGCAATCCAGCCGGTTGGACCTTTCCGACCAATTCTTTACGTCCACTTCTCTTCATCACGCCTTGGAACATTGTTGCCACGTCCATGCACTCCTTGCACACGTGCAAACACCTTCCAACGACGTACACGCAACCTTCATATGCACTGCCCTTGATCCAAACATGCTGCGCGACCTCACGATCAACTCAACCACAGCTCCTCCCGAACTTGGTTGTTGGAACCTCATCTCCTCCCTGAGACTAGTCCAAGGATCCCGTCACCAGCCATGTCTTGAACTCAAGCAACACCTGCACATGAATAAACAACCAATTCTTCCGAGCACAAGTCCTCAACTTGACTCACGTTAGTTCGAAAACCACAACACCTTACATGAGCACGTCACATAAGCATGTTGCAAACCATATCAAATGATAACAGACATAACCACCAAAACACACCAAAAACTTAGAAAATTAATACTAAGCAAACCTTCCCATAAAGCAAGTTTGAAACATTGTGATTTAAAAGCAAAAACAAGACGCTGCAGTTCTACGAGTTGAACTTCACGGGAGCTCCCTAAAAACAAGCTCCGGACCTCACAGAAGCTCTCCGGACCTTGCAGGAGCTCTCCGCACCTTGCATCGGACCTTGCCAACACTTGGCGGACCTAACAAAGAACTTGTCGGACCTTGCCACAGAAGAATGTTTTGGCAATATTCAAAACTTTGAATATTAATGCTAACTTTTATCCTAATTGCCAATGTATTCAGCACACATAGGTCTCACAGGCTGCAACATACTCCGCTTTGTAAGTGGATAAAGAAATTGAATTTTGTTTCTTGGAGGACCAAGAAACTAAGGATCTACCTAGGAATTGGCAAGTGCCGGAAGTACTTTTTCTATCTACCTTGCATTCAACATAATCTGCATCGGAGTATCCAATGAGATTGAATTTTGAACCTTTGGGATACCAAAGGCCTAGGTTGGGTGTATGAACTATATATCTCAAGATCCTTTTAACGGCTGTCAAATGACATTCCTTAGGATTGGCTTAAAACCTTGCACACAAATATACACTCAACATGATATCAGGCCTAGATGCAGATAAATAAAGTAAGGAGCCAATCATGGAACGATATACCTTTTGATTCACATTTGGTCCGTCTTCATTGAGATCCAAGTGTCCATTAGTCACCATGGGAGTCTTTATGGGCTTTGCTTTGTCCATTCCAAACTTCTTGAGAATGTATTGAGTGTACTTTGTTTGGCTTATGAATGTCCCGTCCTTTTGTTGCTTCACTTGGAATCCCAAAAAGTACCTCAACTCTCCCATCATGGACGTCTCGAATCTATCTGTCATAATCTTACTAAATTCTTGACAAAAGGATTTGTTAGTTGAACCAAATATAATATCGTCAACATAGATTTGGAAAATGAAGAGATCATCATCAAAGTGTTTAGTAAACAAAGTGTAATCAGCTTTTCCAATCTTGAAGTCATTTTCAATCAAAAAATCTCTAAGGCACTCATACCAAGCTCTAGGAGCTTGTTTGAGGCCATAGAGAGCCTTACGCAGTTTGAACACATAGTCGGGGTACTCTTGATCTTCAAAACTGGGTGGTTGCTCCACGTACACCTCCTCCTTGATCGGCCCGTTGAGAAAGGCGCTTTTCATGTCCATTTGATAAAGCTTCGACTTGTGAGTACCCTTTTGCCTCAAGTTGTGCCTTGTTCCTTGTTACCACTCCATGTTCGTCTTGCTTGTTGCGGAAGACCCATTTAGTGCCGACGGTGTTGGACTTGGTTCTTTCAATAAGCTCCCACACTTCATTCCTTTTGAAGTTGTTCAATTCTTCTTGCATCGCCATCACCCAATCCGGATCTTTTAATGCATCCTCAACCCTGTATGGTTACAAAGAAGATACAAAAGAGTAGTGTTCACAAAAATTAGCTATGCGAGATCGAGTTATTACTCCCTTTTGGATGTCACCGATTATGCTGTCGACGTGGTGATCTCTTTGGATGCTTTGGTGTACTCTTGGATGTGGCACTTGTTGTAACACCCCAAAATCCTGTTAAGAGGGGAATTTAAAAAATTTTGGACGTATTGCATGTGTTGCAAAAATTCAAATTCAAACTGGAATTCAAATTAAACTCAAAACAGAAATGAAAAAGAAAAAGAAAAAGAAAAAACAAACCTTCCCGGCCAGTGGGCCGAAACCCACCAGCCGGCCCACCCAAACCCCGCGCCAGCCCGCTGCCACGCGCCCGCGCCCCCTCTCGCGGACAGGCGGGACCCACCGATCATCCCCGACCTCCCGCTCGTCCGAACCCGGGACTGTTTCCCCGCGCATGCGCGATCTTAACCGACCGGATTTCCGCCCGAATTCTGGTTCCGGAGGACTCCAACTCGATCTAAACTAACAGGCCGCCCTCCCCCGTCTATAAAAACCCCGGCATTGTCCCGTTTTTCCCCACGATCCGCAGTTTTTCTCTCCGGTAAGAACCCAAGCTTCTCCGGCGAATTCTGCTCAATCTTCGCTCGGGAATTCTGATCTAACTCGCTGGTCTTGATCCACCGCCTCCGGGGAACCTCGCAGGTGCAGAAAACTCGGTGGTTTGCGGTTCAAACACAGCGCCGACGAGCCTCGCCGTGAATTCACCTCGGACCTCGTCGCCGATCGCTTTCCAGGACCTCCAAGCTCAAGAAAACCCCCGAGGTGAGATCCCCGACCTCCCCTCCACCGATCTATGTCATAAAATCACAGTTTTGGGAAGAATTGACGAAGATCCGAAACTCTCCGGCGAGATCGCCGCCTCCCGCCGCCATGCGCCACCGGGAAGCGCCGCCCGCGCTCGATCAGAGCGATGTGGCCGCTTGTGCACCGTCTATTTTAAATCGCACGGTAGAATTTAAATCCCCGCGTACCGGTTCGAAGTTATAATCTCAGCCGTCTGTTTTAAATCGGACGGTCCACGTCAGCCCCACGTTATAAAGGCCAGGATTCTTACGTGCTACCCCCTGGGGTTCTCGGAAAATACGAGCTAGCCCCGGAAACTTCTGATCTAGCCCCTGGAACTTCAGAAAATCATGTAAATTCATTTAAAAATCAGTTTTAGCCCCTGGACTTAATTAAAAATTAGGAAAACCCCTCTGTTATGTGTAGTTAGACCTCTGGAAATTCTTAAAATAATATAATAGACCCTGTAGTGGGGTGAGTTTACCTTTTTAACCCTATGTGATATTAAATTTAGGAATTTGAATATGTGTTTAGTGTTTAAAATTTAAAAGATGGGACAAACACATTGTAAATTCAAATTAAAAACTTTCCTAGTACTTGGAAAACTTTGGAGTGAGATAAAAATAGATTTTTGGCTGAAATGAATATGTTTAATTGATTATTCACATTTATTAGTAATAGGGACACATTTTTAAGTAGAGAATAATTCTGAAAATTAGTAAAATAAATGTAAAATAGTTCACATCAGAAGAGAAGTTCAAAAATATATTATTTAATATTTTAGACCCAAAACCTATTCTGTTTAGATGAGGTGTCTTACTATTTTCATAATAAAGTGCACATTTAGGCATAGGAAATAAATCTGAAAATATAGCAAGCTAGGTATAAATAACTAGAAAATGATAAATGAAGTTTCCAAAATCCAAAGAACTCAGTTTAGGCTTGGTAGAAGGTTTGAAGACACATATGAAGTAGGAAAATACCTTTCATGCATACTTGGTAGCTAAAATGTGTATCAATTAAATATAAGGGATTTATTTAAATTAGAAATTTATATATAGTATGCCAACATGAATATGAATACAAAAATGGAAATCATATGTACATGTTTAAAAGTACATGTAAGCCAAAATCAACACACATAGAGTAACCACAACACATAGGAATGAGAATGGCTTTCATAAATGTGAATGTGTGGCTTGTATGAAGTGGAAGTGTGAACTATGTCTTATGACTTGCTGTTTTCTTTTGCTATGTGTGATGGTATGAGTAGAACATGCTCCAGAGCAAGTTCTTCCTCTCCAAGATCAGGACTACCCATTCCAAGAGCAGCAGGAAGGAGGCAAGTGTCCTTGACCACTTTGATCCTATACTAGGATGTGTAGATAGAATTATTTGCATTGTCAATTGCAAATATGAAACCCATGCTAGGGTGTTTCCCTAGAATTGCATTACCTTGTTTCCTTGTAGCTTGGGTTGGGATTCATTTTATCATGTCATTCATTATTATGCATATGCTTAGCCATGCTTAGAATGGGATATTTGGGATATGAGATCATCAGTTTATTTTACCATACTCTTGAATGAGATATTGTGAGTTATGTAGAGGTAGGGATCAAGACAAGTTGGATGTTTTGGTTGGTGCTGGGTGCACGAGACTCGGGTTTATGTTTAGTACTTGCCTGGATCCTAAGGACCGGTTCATGGAGCATGTAACCTGGCTTTACCGTGCCAACCCCATGCTGAGATGGGGCAGCTTGGCCAATTAATTAGGTGTATCCCCGGCGTAGTATGGGTGTGTTGGATGGTGCGGGGAATAGGTGTCAGCTGGACTACCATATGAGCCACAAGGCTCAAGAGGGGGCCACTGCAGTGGGGTTGGAGCCTCTTGTATGCTGTTAGGGGTGAAACCTCAGTGGGCCCATGCTCGTCGGGAATCCCTTTGTAAAGGCTTCTTAGTGATCTCCTGGCTACACACCTGGGAAGTGTGAATGTGGTTCGTAGCCACTGGCATAATGGAGGTTCTTTTAGTCCACCCGGCAACGGGGGATGAAATCACTACATGTGGGTACAGTGGTGCAAACTCTGCAGAGTCAAAACTGTCATGACAGCCGTGCTCGCGGTCAAGAGCGGCTTGGACTTATTCATGATTAGAGGAGTGATGGTTTTGGAAGTTAAGGATGTTAAGCGGGGAGCTTAACATTGAAAATGATGTTATGGTTATTTGATTATGATGATGGGATGGGAGATTGGGACCATTTCACCTGTGTAGTAATGTAGGTGCTTAATAAGCTAAGGTGATAGGTATTAATTGCGTAGTGCTTTAACCATGAGTTCAACCTCTCCTTGCTCTAGCCATGCATGACATAACTTTCCCACACTTGTTGAGTACCATCGGTACTCAACCTTGCATATTTGTTGGTTTATATTGCTGCTCAGGTCAAGATAATGAGGTGGTGTATAATGATCAAGACTTTGGACCCGAAGAAGGTTTCTATGTTCATGGAGTCCCCTGGGCAACGCCTGTGACGGAGCCCACAAGAATAATATTCCGCTGCTAGTTTATTTACTTGTGATGAACTTATTATTGTCCATCGAGACATTTGCTATGTAAGACTTATTTATATTCGACACCTGGCTTGTAATAAATGATGCTTCACTATTTGTCATCACATGTATGAGAAAATAATCCCGGCATACATGTGATATTCACTCGGTGGTTCTTCGGATAAACCGGGTGTGACAGAAGTGGTATCAGAGCCAAGGTTGCCCGTAGGAACGTGGACCTAGGTAGAAATGAACGTATTTAAGGGCCCTATTTTCTTAAAAACTATTTTTACAAGGTGTGGGTTGAAAAGTGTTATTTAATGGAGTCACTTTCTTCATCTTACCCCAACTTTCATTCAAAATAGGATTTTTGTTTAAAAGTTTATCTAACCTAAGTTTAAATGCTTTCTGTTTTAGATGGTTCGCATGATTCGCACCGCTCGCAAGTCCACAGGAGGGAGAGTTCCCGTAGTTGCCCTTGCCCAAAGAGAGGAGAGCCGTCCGGTGACGTACCTTTCCTACGGATTGGCAGTAGGAGGCTTGTTGCGCCGTCTTCGACGTATGCTCCAAGCCGCCGGCAATACGGGCAAGCTAATCATACACTATAGCTCCACCAGGACCATCCGTGAGAAAAGGGAAGAATGGAGTTCAGAGATGAGGATTATCCACGAAAATCAGCTGCTCAAGATCCACCGCTCTCCAGCTTGTCGAGCAACACAGGTCGATGCGGAGAAGGATGTCACCTGGGAGGCCATCACCTGCCAGAGTCACATCTATCGTCGACACCTGGACAGGACTGAGTACATATATGTCCTCCAGCGCGAGAGCGGTACAACGGAGTATAAGTACCCGCCAGTGCAGCAGGGGACTTCCCATGAGCACATGGACCTGTGCTTGGAGGATGCTGCTATGCTCAGCACTTGACTGCAGGAGTGTCAGCAGGAGCTTCAGGATGTTCGAGACACCCTGAAGGAAACCGAGGCGTTGCTTCAAGCCTGCTTGAGGGCGAGAGAAAGAGGAGATGGGAATGAACTATGTGTCACCGTGAATGATACATGGACTCCTGACACCCCAGATCGCCGGGCGATCAGGTGTCGTCGCACTTCTCCACCAGCAGCCTCCCCACCCAAAGCATAGTCAGAGGGCAGCCGCAATAATGTGGAAGATCCCGAGGAGCCAGCTCAGTGATACGAGTCGTGTAGAGTCTTTTCCCTTAGTTCCGCAAGTTATCGAGTAGTCGAGTCAATACCTTAGTAAATGGTGTGTTAATGCTTGGTGTGTGACGTGAGTTGTGGAAGCCATGAGCAATTGTCCACAGCCTCGTCTTTAGATTGTTTTGCTTTGGTGTGCGAACCCACATGAAATAATAGTGCATTTATTTTTGTGAGACATGAACCCCCAGAAAGTATAACAAAGCCTCAACACTTCAAAGTAAAAAAGTGAAAGTAGTAAGATGATACGTAATGCTTTAAATTAACATTGGTTGATCATGCCAGATGGCTGGAAGAGGAAAGAGTCGTGCTGCCAACCCCGCCAACAACAACGATGAGGCCTGCAACCCTCATCTTTCTAGGAGCCAAGACAGGGGTGGATGCCGTGAGGGAGTTGATCCCATCGACCAAATGCTTGAAAATCAAAATCAGCTCATCCAGAACCTGACTCAAGTGGTGGCCAACTTGCATCAAGTTCCACCTCCACAAGCTGCACCACGCCAACCAAGGTTGAGTGAGTTTCTAGGAACTCAACCTCTGAAGTTTGCAAGTGCTGCTGAACCTCTAGAGGCAGATGACTGGCTAAAGACCATTGAGAGCAAGATGAGGATCATACAGTGCCAAGGGTATGAGAGGGTGCTGTTTGCCTCTCATCAATTGCATGGACCTGCTGCTGATTGGTGGACCGCCTACGTGGCCGCCCATCATGACCCTGAACACATCACTTGGGAAGAGTTCAAGCGTAGCTTCCGCAACCATTACATACCAAGGGGTGAACTCAAAAACAAGAGGAAGGAGTTCTTGGGGTTGCAGCAAGGTAACATGACTGTGAGGGAATACCTCACTAAATTTACTCAACTCTCCCGTTATGCCCCACGGGACATAGAGACTGATGAGCAGAAACATGATTGTTTCGTGGAAGGACTTACCGCAGAAATGCAGTGTGCAATGTCCTCCAACGAGTATGAAAGCTTCCAAAAGATGGTGGACAGAGCGTTTGTGGTAGAAAGGAAGCTGAAGGCCTTGGAAAATGAGAACAAGAGGAAGGCCGGGTGGTCACATCAAGCCTCAGGGAGCAACACCCGCCCACGTCTGATGCAGCAAACCGCAGGGCAGACGAACCGTGCTGCGGTACCCTACTCAGCTCCAAGAGGGTACAACCCGAACTACAGGCCTCCGGCAGCACCAATACAGCCACAATGTCAGTTCGTACAGCAGCCTTGCCCTACATATCAACCTCGATCAGCAGTGCAAGGACCCCCAAACCAACCCCAAGACAACAGAGGCCAGGCACCTAAAGTTGGGGTGCAATGTTTGAACTGTGGTGAAGTGGGGCACTACGCCCATAAGTGCCCAAAGAAGAAGCCCGGACAGCCGCAACAGCAGAATGTAATGCGAGGACGGGTGAACCACGTCACCATGGAGGAGGCGCAAGAGGCACCCGACGTGGTAGTTGGTAAGTTTCCTGCCAATTTACACATTGCAACCCTGCTGTTTGATTCTGGTGCTACCCACTCGTTCATTGCTCAAGGGTTTGTTAAGAAGCATGACCTAGCAACAACACAAATGAACCATATGCTAGCAGTAAACTCTCCAGGTGGAGAAATAAGGACAAGACAAGTGTGTCCCAAAGTGAACCTAGACATTAATGGGGTTGTATTTACCGCTAACCTCATAGTGATAGATTCACAAGGGATAGATATTATCTTGGGTATGGATTGGTTGACCAAACATAAAGGAATCATCCATTGTTCGACCAGAATGGTGGAACTAACCCTAGTGGCACAAGAGTAAAGTTTATAACAATACAAGAGCCTAGGAGGGACATTAAATTAAATCAAGTTGAGGTGAAAGTGGAGGAGATCAGGATCATCATGGAATATCCAGATGTTTTTCCGGAGGAGTTGCCAGGAATGCCTGCTGATCGTGAAGTGGAATTCGCAATTGAGCTAGTGCCTGGAACAGCCCCGATATACAAGAGACCTTATCGGATGGACTCCAAGCAGTTGGGAGAACTCAAGGATCATTTGAGAGAATGGACGGAGAAGGGGTATATTCATCCTAGTTCCTCACCTTGGGGAGCTCCAGTGATATTTGTGCCCAAGAAGGACGGAACCAAAGGTTATGCGTGGACTACCGTGCCTTGAATGAGGTAACCATCAAGAACAAGTACCCATTACCCCGCATTGAAGACTTGTTTGATCAGTTGAGGGGAGCTTGTGTGTTCTCGAAAATTGATCTCAGGTCGGGATACCACCAACTTAAGATAAGGCAAGCCGATATTCCAAAGACAGCTTTCGTATCTCGGTACGGATTGTATGAATACACCGTCATGCCTTTCGGGCTAACGAATGCCCCGACATACTTCATGTATCTCATGAACAAGGTATTCATGGAATATCTGGACAAATTTGTGGTGGTTTTCATAGATGACATTCTCGTTTTCTTCAAAGATGAAGAGGAACATGAGAAACATCTAAGGTTGGTGTTGCAGAGGCTGAGAGAACACCAACTATATGCCAAGTTGAGCAAGTGTGAGTTTTGGCTGAAGAGAGTTCCCTTCTTAGGACATATCATCTCGGAGGGAGGAATCTCTGTTGTCCCACCAAAATCGAGGATATACAGAAGTGGAAGACCCCTGAAAATGTCGGGGAAGTTCGAAGCTTCTTGGGATTGGCAGGATACTATCGACGGTTTATTGAGGGATTCTCTAAGATCTCAAGTCCCCTCACCAAACTGTTGGAGAAGGGAATCACATTCACATGGACGCCGCAATGCGAGACGAGTTTTCAGGAGTTAAAGAAAAGATTGACAACAGCCCCAGTGCTAGTTATGCCAGACATGCAGAAGAACTTTACGGTGTATTGCGATGCCTCTGGAAACGGGCTGGGATGTGTTCTCGTGCAAGAAGGGCATGTCATGGCTTATGCATCCCGGCAGCTCCAGAAGGACGAGAAGAACTATCCTACACATGACCTAGAACTAGCCGCAGTGGTACACACGTTGAAAATTTGGCGGCACTACTTGATGGGGAAGAGGACAGAAATATATACGGATTATAAGAGTTTAAAGTACATTTTTCACACAGCCAGATCTCAACCTCAGACGAAGGAGATGGTTAGAGCTAATCAATGACTTTGATGTGGGCATCAACTATCATCCTGGGAAAACAAACATCGTGGCAGATGCTTTAAGTCGGAAAGTGCAGGTCAATAAGTTGGGCTTTAAGGTCATGCCTGCAGAATTGAAGGATGAGGTTATAAGGCTCAATCTATGCCTTGTGAATAGTGGTGAAGCCATCGCCATGGAAGTGGACTCCACACTAGAGCGAGAAAAACGCGAGGGTCAAAAGAATGACGAGAAGATACAAGAAATCAGGCAACTCATCAAGGAAAATAAAGCCCCTGGTTTCAGAGAGGATGAACAGGGAACGGTGTGGCACGGGAAAAGAATCTGTGTGCCAAAAGTAAAGAAGATCCGTGAATTGATTTTGAAGGAGGCTAACGATTCTGACTGTTCCATTCATCCTTGGAGTACGAAGATGTACCAGGACCTCAAGAGCAGGTATTGGTGGTATGGCATGAAGCGAGATGCCGCGGAACATGTTGCCCTATGTGACACATGCCAATTGGTGAAAGCAGAAAATCAACGACCCGCGGGATTATTGCAACCACTCATAGTGCCTGAATGGAAATGGGAAGAAATCGGTATGGATTTCATAGTGGGATTGCCTAGGACCCAATCAAGATATGATTCAATATGGGTCATCATCGACAGGCTAACCAAGGTAGCTCATTTCATCCCCGTGAAAGAAAGCTACAGCGGATCCAAATTGGCGGAGTTGTACATGTAAAGGATCGTGTGTTACCATGGGGTGCCAAAGAAGATAGTGTCGGATCGAGGGACACAGTCCACCTCAAGGTTCTGGCAGAAGTTGCATGAAACCATGGGAACCCATCCAAACTTTAGTTCTGCCTATCATCCTCAAACTGACGCGCAGACGGAATGAACAAATCAGATTCTTGAGGATATGCTGAGAGCATGTGCGCTCAAAAACAATCGGAGTTGGGATAAGAACTTACCTTATGCGGAGTTTTCTTATAACAACAGCTATCAGGCTAGTATGAAGATGTCACCGTTTGAAGCTTTGTTTGGGAGGAAGTGCAGAACTCCCCTGTTTTGGAACCAAACAGGGGAAAGTAAAGTGTTTGGTCCCGAAGTACTACAAGAAGCCGAGGCGAAAGTGAGGGAAATTCGCAACAACTTGAGGATAGCACAGACACGACAAAAGAGCTATGTCGATGTACGGAGGAGAGAGCTCGTTTTCAACGTAGGAGACTATGTCTATCTCAAGGTGTCCCCTATCCGAGGACTTCGTCGGTTCAAAGTGAAAGGGAAGTTGTCACCTCGATACATCGGACCCTTTCAAGTTCTGGAGAGGAAAGGCGAAGTTGCGTATCAACTAGAATTACCGGCTCGCCTATCGGATGTGCACGATGTATTCCATGTGTCACAGCTCAAGAAATGTCTGAGAATGCCTGAAGAGGTGTTACCCATGAATGAGGTTGACGTAGCTGAGGATCTGTCTTATGCCGAGCAACCATACAAGATTTTGGAGACAATGGAACGCCTCACAAGAAATAAAAGAATCCGGATGTGCAAGGTGCAGTGGAAGCATCACTCAGAAGAGGAAGCCACCTGGGAGCGAGAGGATGAGCTTAAGGCACAATTTCTAGAATTAGTTTCTTAGAAACACCAATCTCGAGGACGAGATTTCTTTTAAGGGGGGTAGAGCTATGACACCCCAAAATCCTGTTAAGAGGGGAATTTAAAAAATTTTGGACGTATTGCATGTGTTGCAAAAATTCAAATTCAAACTGGAATTCAAATTAAACTCAAAACAGAAATGAAAAAGAAAAAGAAAAAAACAAACCTTCCCGGCCAGTGGGCCGAAACCCACCAGCCGGCCCACCCAAACCTCGCACCAGCCCGCTGCCGCGTGCCGCGCGCCCTGTCACACCCGGTTTTTCCGAAGAAACAACCAAGTGAATATCACATGTATGCTAGGATCATTTTCTCATACATGTGATGACAAATAGTGAAGCATCATTTATTACAAGCCAGGTGTCGAATATAAATAAGTCTTACATAGCAAATGTCTCGTTGGACAATAAAAAGTTCATCACAAGTAAATAAACTAGCAGCGGAATATTATTCTTGTGGGATCCGTCACAGGCGTTGCCCGGGGTCTCCATGAATCTAGAAACCTTTTTCGGGTCCAAAGTCTTGATCATTATACACCACCTCATTATCTTGACCTGAGCAGCAATATAAACCAACAAATATGCAAGGTTGAGTACCGATGGTACTCAGCAAGTGTGGGAAAGTTATGTCATGCATGGCTAGAACAAGGAGAGGTTGAACTCATGGTTAAAGCACTACGCAATTAATACCTATCACCTTAGCTTATTAAGCACCTACATTACTACACAGGTGAAATGGTCCCAATCTCCCATCCCATCATCATAATCAAATAACCATATCATCATTTCCAATGTTAAGCTCCCCGCTTAACATCCACAACTTCCAAACTATCAATCCTCTATTCATGAATAAGTCCAAGCTGCTCTTGACCGTGAGCACGGCTGTCATGACAGTTTTGACTCTGCAGAGTTTGTACCACTGTACCCACATGTAGTGATTTCCTCCCCCGTTGCCGGGTGGACTAAAAGAACCTCCATTATGCCAGTGGCTACGAACTACATTCACACTTCCCAGGTGTGTAGCCAGGAGATCACTACGAAGCCTTTACAAAGGGATTCCCGACGAGTGTGGGCCCACTGAGGTTTCACCCCTAACAGCATACAAGAGGCTCTAACCCCGCTGCAGTGGCCCCCTCTTGAGCCTTGCGGTTCATGTGGTAGTCCAGCTGACACCTACTCCCCACACCATCCAACACACCCATACTACGCCGGAAATACACCTAATTAATTGGCCAAGCTGCCCCATCTCAGCATGTGGTTGGCACGGTAAAGCCAGGTTACATGCTCCATGAACCGGTCCTTAGGATCCAGGCAAGTACTAAACACAAACCCGAGTCTCGTGCACCCAACACACAACCAAAACATCCAACTTGCCTTGATCCCTACCTCTACATAACTCACAATATCTCATTCAAGAGTATGGTAAAATAAACTGATGATCTCATATCCCAAATATCCCATTCTAAGCATGGCTAAGCATATGCATAATAATAAATGACATGATAAAATAAATCCCAACCCAAGCTACAAGGAAACAAGGTAATACAATTCTAGGGAAACTTCCTAGCATGGGTTTCATATTTAACTTGACAATGCAATAATTCTATCTAAACATCCTAGTATAGGATCAAAGTGGTCAAGGACACTTGCCTCCTTCCTTCTGCTCTTGAAATGGGTAGTCCTGATCTTGGAAAGGAATAACTTGCTCTTGAGCAGGTTCTACATCATACCATCACACATAGCAAAAGAAAAACAACAATCCATAAGACATAGTTCACACTTCCACTTCATACAAACCACACATTCATATTTATGAAAGTCATTCACCATTATATGTGTTGTGGTTACTCTATGTGTGTTGATTTGTGGCTTGCATGCACTTTTAATCATGTGTATATGATTCCTACTTTTGTGTTCACATTTATACTTACATACTATATATATGAGTTTCCGATTTAAATATATTCCTTATTTTCAATTACTACACCTTTTAGCTACCAAGTATGCATGAAAGGTATTTTCCTTCTCCATATGTGTCTTCAGAATTTCTACCAACCCTAAACTGAATTCTTTGGATTTTAGAACTCCATTTATCATTTACTAGTTGCTATATTTTCAGATTTATTTCCTATGCCTAAATGTGAACTTTATTATGAAAATAACAAGACACATCATCTAAACAGAATAGGTTCTGATCTAAAATATTTACTAATATATATTTGACCTTTTCCTCTGATGTAGACTATTTTACAATTATTTTCCTTATTTTCTAGAACTATTCTTTACTTAAAAATGTGTCCCTAAATGTGAATAATAAATTAAACAGATTCATTTCAGCCCAAAATATATTTTTATCTCACTCCAAAGTTTTCTAAATACTGAGAAAGTTTTTAATTTAATTTTGACAACATGTTTGTCCCACTTTTTAAATTTTAAACACTAGCCACATATTCAATTTCCTAAATTAAATATTAAACAGGGCTAATAAGGTAAACTCACCCCACTACAGGGTCTATAATATTATTTTAACAATTTTCAGGGGTCTATCTATACATAACAGAGGAGTTTTTCCTAATTTTTATTAAGTCCAGGGGCTAAAACTAATTTTTAAATGAATTTACATGATTTTCTGAAGTTCCAGGGGCTAGATCAGAAGTTTCCGGGGCTAGCTCTTATTTCCCGAGAACCCCAGGGGGTAGCACGTAAGATTTCCAGTCTTTATAACGCGGTGCTGACGTGGACCGTCCGATTTAAAACAGACGGCTGAGATTATAACGTCGAACCGGTACGCGGGGATTTAAAGTCTACCGTGCAATTTAAAATAGATGGCGCACAAGCGGCCACGTCGCTCTGATCGAGCGCGGGCGGCGCTGCCCGGCGGCGCACGGCGGCAGGAGGCGGCGATCTCGCCGGAGAGTTTCGGATCTTCGGGAATTCTTCCTAGAACTGTGATTTTATGGCATAGATCGGTGGAGGGGAGGTCGGGGATCTCACCTCGGGGGTTTTCTTGAGCTCGGAGGTCCTGGAAGGCGGTCGACGACGAGGTCCGAAGTGAAACCACGGCGAGGCTCGTCGGTGCTGTGTTTGAACCGCAAGTCACCGAGTTTTCTGCACCTGCAGGGTTCCCCGGAGGCGGTGGATCAAGACCAGCGAGTTAGATCAGAATTTCCGAGTGTAGATCGGCCAGAATTCGCCGGAGGGGCTCGGTTTCTCACCGGAGCAAAATCGGCGGATCGCGTCGGAAAAACAGAACGAGGCCGGGTTTTTTATAGACGGGGGAGGGCGGCGGGGTGGTTTAGATCGAGTTTGCGTCGCCCCCGATCGAAATTCGGCTGGGATACGCGAGAATTCCCGATCGGTTTCGATTCAAGTGAGAGAGTCCCGGCGCGGGCGCGAGGAAGAAGAAGGCTGGCGGGCCCCGCCTGTCAGTGGGAGGAAGAGGCGCGCGCGGCTGCGGGCTGGCGCGGGTGCTGGTTGGGCCGGCTGGTCGGTTTCGGCCCACTGGCCGGTTTTTTTCTGTTTTCTTTTTTTTTTCTATTTCTTTTCTGTTTTGAATTTAAATTGAATTCCAGTTTGAATTTAAATTGTTGCAAAACATGCAACACATCCAAAAAATTTTAAATTCCCCTCTAACATGATTTAGGGTCTTAACAAGATTTTTGGGGTGTTACAGCTCTACCCCCCTTAAAAGAAATCTCGTCCTCGAGATTGGTGGTTCTAGGAAAACAATTCTGGAAATTGTGCCTTGAGCTCATCTTGCCGCTCCCAGGTGGCTTCCTCTTCTGAGTGATGCTTCCACTGCACCTTGCACATCCGGATTCTTTTATTTCTGGTGAGGCGTTCCATTGTCTACAAAATCTTGTATGGTTGCTCGGCATAAGACAAATCCTTAGCTACATCCACTTCATTCATGGGTAACACCTCTTCAGGCGTCCTCAGGCATTTCTTGAGTGTGACACATGGAATACATCGTGCACATCTGATAGGCGAGCCGGTAATTCTAGTTGATACGCCACTTCGCCTTTCCTCTCCAGAACTTGAAAGGGTCCGATGTATCGAGGTGACAACTTCCCTTTTACCTTGAACCGATGAAGTCCTCTTATAGGGGACACCTTGAGATAGACATAGTCTCCCACGTTGAAAACGAGCTCTCTTCTTCGTACATCGGCATAGCTCTTTTGGCGTGTCTGTGCTATCCTCAAATTGTTGCGAATTTCCCTCACCTTCGCCTCGGCTTCTTGTAGTACTTCTAGACCAAACACTTTACTTTCCCCTGTTTGGTTCCAAAATAGGGGAGTCCTGCACTTCCTCCCGTACAAGGCTTCAAACGGTGACATCTTCATACTAGCTTGATAGCTGTTGTCATAGGAAAACTCCTCATACGGTAAGTTCTTGTCCCAACTCCTATTGTTTTTGAGTGCACATGCCCTCAGCATATCTTCAAGGATCTGATTGGTTCTCCCCGTCTGCCCGTCAGTTTGGGGATGATAGGCAGAGCTGAAATTCAGATGGGTTCCCATGGTTTCATGCAACTTCTGCCAGAACCTTGAGGTGAACTGTGTCCCTCGATCCGACACAATCTTCTTTGGCACTCCATGGTAACACACGATTCTTGACATGTACAATTCTGCCAATTTGGATCCGCTGTAGCTTTCTTTCACGGGGATGAAATGAGCCACCTTGGTTAGCCAGTCAATGATGACCCATATTGAATCATATCCTGATTGGGTCCTAGGCAATCCCACTATGAAATCCATACCGATTTCTTCCCATTTCCATTCAGGCACTTTGAGTGGTTGCAATAATCCCGCGGGTCGTTGATGTTCTGCTTTCACCAACTGACATGTGTCGCATAGGGCAACATGTTCCGCGACATCTCATTTCATGCCATACCACGAATACCTGCTCTTGAGGTCCTGGCACATTTTCGTACTCCCAGGATGAATGGAATAGTCAGAATCATGAGCCTCCTTCAAAATCAATTCACGGATCTCCTTTACTTCTGGCACACAGATTCTTTTCCGGTGCCACACCGTTCCTTGTTCATCCTCTCTAAAACCAGGAGCTTTATTTTCCTTGATGAGTTGTCTGATCTCTCGTATCTTCTCGTCATTCTTTTGACCCTCGCGTATGTCTCGCTCGAGTGTGGAATCCACTTCCATGGCGATGGCTTCACCACTATTTACCAGGCATAGATTGAGCCTTATAACCTCGTTCTTCAATTCTGCAGGCATGTCCTTCAAGCTCAACTTATTGACCTGCACTTTCCGACTTAAAGCATCGCCCATGACGTTTGCCTTCTCAGGATGATAGTTGATGCCCACATCAAAGTCATTGATTAGCTCTAACCATCTTCTTTGTCTGAGGTTGAGATGTGGCTGTGTAAAAATGTACTTTAAACTCTTATGATCCGTATATATCTCTGTCCTCTTCCCCATCAAATAGTGTCGCCAAATTTTCAACACGTGTACCACTGCGGCTAGTTCTAAGTCATGTGTAGGATAGTTTTTCTCGTGCTTTCGAAGCTGCCGGGATGCATATGCCACGACATGCCCTTCTTGCATGAGAACACATCCCAACCCGTTTCCAGAGGCCTCGCAGTACACCGTGAAATTCTTCTGCATATCTGGCATAACCAACACTGGCGCTGTTGTCAATCTTTTCTTTAGCTCCTGAAAACTTGTCTTGCACTGTGGCGTCCATGTGAATGTGATTCCCTTCTCCAACAGTTTGGTGAGGGGTCTCGAGATCTTTGAGAAACCCTCGATAAACCGTCGATAATATCCAGCCAATCCCAAAAAGCTTCGAACTTCCCCGACATTTTCAGGGGTTTTCCACTTCTGTATATCCTCGATTTTGGCAGGATCCATGGATTCCTCCCTCCGAGACTATATGTCCTAAGAAGGGAACTCTCTTCAGCCAAAACTCACACTTGCTCAACTTGGCATATAGTTGGTGTTCTCTCAGCCTTTGCAACACCAACCTTAGATGTTTCTCATGTTCTTCTTCATCTTTGGAGAAGACGAGAATGTCATTTAAGAAAACCACCACAAATTTGTCCAGATATTCCATGAATACCTTGTTCATGAGATACATGAAGTATGCCGGGGCATTAGTTAGCCCGAAAGGCATGACGGTGTATTCATACAGCCCGTACCGAGATACGAAAGCTGTCTTAGGAATATCAGTTTACCTTATCTTAAGTTGGTGGTATCCCGACCTGAGATCAATTTTCGAGAACACACAAGCTCCCCTCAACTGATCAAACAAGTCTTCAATGCGGGGTAATGGGTACTTGTTCTTGATGGTTACTTCATTCAAGGCACGGTAATCCACGCATAACCTTTGGGTTCCGTCCTTTTTGGGCACAAATATCACTGGAGCCCCCCATGGTGAGGAACTAGGGCGAATATACCCCTTCTCCGTCAATTCTCTCAAATGGTCCTTGAGTTCTTCTAGCTGCTTGGAGTCCATCCGATAAGGTCTCTTGTATATCGGGGCTGTTCCAGGCACTAACTCAATTGCAAATTCCACTTCACGATCGGGAGGCATACCTGGCAACTCCTCCGGAAAAACATCTGGATATTCCCTGATGGTCCTGATTTCCTCAACTTTCACCTCAACTTGATTTAATTTAACGTCCCTCCTAGGTTCGTGTATTGTTATGAACTTTACTCTTGTGCCACTAGGGTGAGTTAGTTCTACCGTTCTGGTCGAACAATGGATGATTCCTTTATGTTTTGTCAACCAATCCATACCCAAGATAATATCTATCCCTTGTGAATCTATCACTATGAGGTTAGCAGTAAATACCACCCCATTAATGTCTAGGTTCACCTTGGGACACACTTGTCTTGTCCTTATTTCTCCACCTGGAGAGTTTACGGCTAGCATATGGTTCATTTGTGTGGTTGCTAGGTCATGCTTCTTAACAAACCCTTGAGCAATGAACGAGTGGGTAGCACCAGAATCAAACAGCAGGGTTGCAAGGTGTAAATTGGCAGGAAACTTACCAACTACCACGTCGGGTGCCTCTTGCGCTTCCTCCATAGTGACGTGGTTCACCCGTCCTCTCATTACATTCTGCTGTTGTGGCTGCGTGGGCTTCTTCTTTGGGCACTTATGGGCGTAGTGCCCCACTTCACCACAGCTAAAGCATTGCACCCCAACCTTAGGTGCTTGGCCTTTAGTGTCTTGGGGTTGGTTTGGAGGTCCTTGCACTGCTGGTCGAGGTGGATATGCGGGGTGAGGCTGCTGTACAAACTGACGTTGTGGCTGTCCTGGTGCTGTGGGAGGCCTGTAGTTCGGGTTGTACCCTCTTGATGCTGAGTAGGTTACCGCCGCACGGTTCGTCTGCCCTGCAGGTTGCTGCATCAGATGTGGGCGGGTGTTGCTCCCTGAGGCTTGATGTGACCACCCGGCCTTCCTCTTATTCTCATTTTCCAAGGCCTTTAGCTTCCTTTCTACCACAAAAGCTCTGTCCACCATCTTTTGGAAGCTTTCATACTCATTTGAGGACATTGCACACTGCATTTCTGCGGTAAGTCCTTCCACGAAACAATCTTGTTTCTGCTCATCAGTCTCTATGTCCCGTGGGGCATAACGGGATAGTTGAGTAAATTTAGTGAGGTATTCCCTCACCGTCATGTTTCCCTGCTGCAGTCCCAAAAACTCCTTCCTCTTGTTTTTGAGTTCACCTCTTGGGATGTAATGGTTGCGGAAGCTACGGTTGAACTCTTCTCAAGTGATGTTCTCAGGGTCATGATGGGCAGCCACGTAGGCGGTCCACCAATCAGCAGCAGGTCCATGCAATTGATGAGAGGCAAACAGCACCCTCTCATACCCTTGGCACTGTATGATCCTCATCTTGCTTTCAATGGTCTTTAGCCAATCATCTGCCTCCACAGGTTCAGCAGCACTTGCAAACTTCGGAGGTTGAGTTCCTAGAAACTCACTCAACCTTGGTTGGCGTGGTGCAGCTTGTGGAGGTGGAAATTGATGTAAGTTGTCCACCACTTGAGTCAAGTTCTGGATGAGCTGATTCTGATTCTCCAGCATTTGGTGGAGGGGATCAACTCCTTCACGGCGACCACCCCAGTCCTTTCCTCCAGAAAGATGAGGGTTGCAGGCCTCATCGTTGTTGTTGGCGGGGTTGGCAGCACGTCCTTTTCCTCTTCCGGCCATCTGGCAGAATCAACCAATGTTAATTTGAAAGCATTTCATATCATCTTATTACTTTAACTTGTTTGTACTTTGAAGTGTTGAGGCTTTGTTATACTTTTCCGAGGGTTCATTTCTCACACAAAAATAAATGCTATATTATTTCATGTGGGTTCACACACCAGGGTAAAACAATCTGAAGACGAGGCTATGGACAATTGCTCATGGCTTCCACAACTCACGTCACACACCAAGCATTAACACACCATTAACTAACGTAACGACTCGACTACTCGACATCCTTCTAATTTAAGGGAAAGGCTCTACTCTACTCGTTTTCTTGAGCTGGCTCCTCGGGATCTTCCTCATCATTTCGGCTGCCTTCTGACTCTGCTTTTGGTGGGGAGGCTGCTGGTGGAGAAGTGCGACGACGCCTGATCGCTCGGCGATCTTGGGAGTCAGGAGTCCATGTATCATTCACGGTGACACACAGTTCATTCCCATCTCCTCTTTCTCTTGCCCTCAAGCAGGCTCGCAGCAATGCCTCCGTTTCCTTCAGGGTGTCCCGAACATCCTGAAGCTCTTGCTGACACTCCTGCAGTCGAGTGTTGAGCATAGCAGCATCCTCCAAGCACAAGTCCATGTGCTCATGGGAAGTCCCTTGCTGCACTGGCGGGTACTTGTACTCCGTGGTACCACTCTCACGCTGGAGGACATATATGTACTCAGTCCTGTACAGGTGGCGACGATAGATGTGACTCTGGCAGGTGATGGCCCCCCAGGTGACATCCTTCTCCGCATCGACCTGTGTCGCTCTACAGGCTAGACAGCGGTGGATCTTAAGCAGCTGGTTTTCATGTATAATCCTCATCTCTGAACTCCATTCTTCCCTCTTCTCATAGATGGTCCTGGTGGAGTTATAGTGGATGATTAGCTTGCCCGTATTGCCGGCGGCTTCGAGCATACGTCGAAGACGGCGCAACAAGCCTCCTACTGCCAATCCGTAGGAAAGGTACGTCACCGGACGACTCTCCTCTCTTTGGGCAAGGGCAACTACGGGAACTCTCCCTCCTGTGGACTTGCGAGCGGTGCGAATCATGCGAACCATCTAAAACAAAAAGCATTTAAACTTAGGTTAGATAAACTTTTAAACAAAAATCCTATTTTGAATGAAAATTGGGGTAAGATGAAGAAAGTGACTCATTAAATAACACTTTTCAACACACACCTTGTAAAAATAGTTTTAAGAAAATAAGGCCCTTAAATACGTCCATTTCTACCTAGGTCCATGTTCCTACGGGCAACCTTGGCTCTGATACCACTTCTGTCACACCCGGTTTTTCCGAAGAAACAACCAAGTGAATATCACATGTATGCCAGGATCATTTTCTCATACATGTGATGACAAATAGTGAAGCATCATTTATTACAAGCCATGTGTCGAATATAAATAAGTCTTACATAGCAAATGTCTCGTTGGACTAAAAAGTTCATCACAAGTAAATAAAGTAGCAGCGGAATCTTATTCTTGTGGGCTCCGTCACAGGCGTTGCCCGGGGGACTCCATGAACCTAGAATCCTTCTTCGGGTCCAAAGTCTTGGTCATTGAACACCACATCATCCCCTTGACCTGAGCAGCAATTTAAACCAACAAATATGCAAGGTTGAGTACCGATGGTACTCAGCAAGTGTGGGAAAGTTATGTCATGCATGGCTAGAACAAGGAGAGGTTGAACTCATGGTTAAAGCACTACGCAATTAATACCGATCACCTTAGCTTATTAAGCACCTACATTACTACACAGGTGAAATGGTCCCAATCTCCCATCCCATCATCATAATCAAATAACCATATCATCATTTCCAATGTTAAGCTCCCCGCTTAACATCCACAACTTCCAAAACCATCAATCCTCTAATCATGAATAAGTCCAAGCCGCTCTTGACCGTGAGCACGGCTGTCATGACAGTTTTGACTCTGCAGAGTTTGTACCACTGTACCCACATGAAGTGATTTCATCCCCCGTTGCCGGGTGGACTAAAAGAACCTCCATTATGCCAGTGGATACGAACCACATTCACACTTCCCAGGTGTGTAGCCAGGAGATCACTACGAAGCCTTTACAAAGGGATTCCTGACGAGTGTGGGCCCACTGAGGTTTCACCCCTAACAGCATACAAGAGGCTCCAACCCCGCTGCAGTGGCCCCCTCTTGAGCCTTGCGGTTCATGTGGTAGTCCAGCTGACACCTACTCCCCACACCATCCAACACACCCATACTACGCCGGAAATACACCTAATTAATTGGCCAAGCTGCCCCATCTCAGCAGGTGGTTGGCACGGTAAAGCCAGGTTACATGCTCCATGAACCGGTCCTTAGGATCCAGGCAAGTACTAAACACAAACCCGAGTCTCGTGCACCCAGCACACAACCAAAACATCCAACTTGCCTTGATCCCTACCTCTACATAACTCACAATATCTCATTCAAGAGTATGGTAAAATAAACTGATGATCTCATATCCCAAATATCCCATTCTATGCATGGCTAAGCATATGCATAATAATAAATGACATGATAAAATAAATCCCAACCCAAGCTACAAGGAAACAAGGTAATACAATTCTAGGGAAACTTCCTAGCATGGGTTTCATATTTAACTTGACAATGCAATAATTCTATCTAAACATCCTAGTATAGGATCAAAGTGGTCAAGGACACTTGCCTCCTTCCTTTTGCTCTTGAAATGGGTAGTCCTGATCTTGGAAAGGAATAACTTGCTCTTGAGCAGGTTCTACATCATACCATCACACATAGCAAAAGAAAAACAACTATCCATAAGACATAGTTCACACTTCCACTTCATACAAACCACACATTCATATTTATGAAAGTCATTCACCATTATATGTGTTGTGGTTACTCTATGTGTGTTGATTTGTGGCTTGCATGCACTTTTAATCATGTGTATATGATTCCTACTTTTGTGTTCACATTTATACTTACATACTATATATATGAGTTTCCGATTTAAATAAATTCCTTATATTTAATTACTACACCTTTTAGCTACCAAGTATGCATGAAAGGTATTTTCCTTCTCCATATGTGTCTTCAGAATTTCTACCAACCCTAAACTGAATTCTTTGGATTTTAGAACTCCATTTATCATTTACTAGTTGCTATATTTTCAGATTTATTTCCTATGCCTAAATGTGAACTTTATTATGAAAATAACAAGACACATCATCTAAACAGAATAGGTTCTGATCTAAAATATTTACTAATATATTTTTGACCTTTTCCTCTGATGTAAACTATTTTACAATTATTTTCCCTATTTTCCAGAACTATTCTTTACTTAAAAATGTGTCCCTAAATGTGAATAATAAATTAAACAGATTCATTTCAGCCCAAAATATATTTTTATCTCACTCCAAAGTTTTCTAAATACTGAGAAAGTTTTTAATTTAATTTTGACAATATGTTTGTCCCACTTTTTAAATTTTAAACACTAGACACATATTCAATTTCCTAAATTAAATATTAAACAGGGCTAAAAAGGTAAACTCACCCCACTACAGGGTCTATAATATTATTTTAACAATTTTCAGGGGTCTAGCTATACATAAAGAGGAGTTTTTCCTAATTTTTATTAAGTCCAGGGGCTAAAACTAATTTTTAAATGAATTTACATGATTTTCTGAAGTTCCAGGGGCTAGATCAGAAGTTTCCGGGGCTAGCTCTTATTTCCCGAGAACCCCAGGGGGTGGCACGTAATATTTCCAGTCTTTATAACGCGGGGCTGAAGTGGACCGTCCGATTTAAAACAGACGGCTGAGATTATAACGTCGAACCGGTACGCGGGGATTTAAAGTCTACCGTGCGATTTAAAATAGACGGCGCACAAGCGGCCACGTCGCTCTGATCGAGCGCGGGCGGCGCTGCCCGGCGGCGCACGGCGGCGGGAGGCGGCGACCTCGCCGGAGAGTTTCGGATCTTCAGGAATTCTTCCTAGAACTGTGATTTTATGGCATAGATCGGTGGAGGGGAGGTCGGGGATCTCACCTCGGGGGTCCGAAGTGAAACCACGGCGAGGCTCGTCGGCGCTGTGTTTGAACCGCAAGTCACCGAGTTTTCTGCACCTGCAGGGTTCCCCGGAGGCAGTGGATCAAGACCAGCGAGTTAGATCGGAATTTCCGAGCGTAGATCGGCCAGAATTCGCTGGAGGGGCTCGGTTTCTCACCGGAGTAAAATCGGCGGATCACGTGGGAAAAACAGAACGAGGCCGGGGTTTTTATAGACGGGGAGGGCGGCGGGGTGGTTTAGATCGAGTTTGCGTCGCCCCCGATTGAAATTCGGCTCGGATACGCGAGAATTGCCGATCGGTTTCGATTCGAGTGAGAGAGTCCCGGCGCGGGCGCGAGGAAGAAGAAGGCTGGCGGGCCCCGCCTGTCACTGGGAGGAAGAGGCGCGCGCGGCTGCGGGCTGGCGCTGGTGCTAGTTGGGCTGGCTGGTGGGTTTCGGCCCACTGGCCGGTTTTTTTCTGTTTTCTTTTTTTTCTTTTTCTATTTCTTTTCTGTTTTGAATTTAAATTGAATTCCAGTTTGAATTTAAATTGTTGCAAAACATGCAACACGTCCAAAAATTTTTAAATTCCCCTCTTAACATGATTTAGGGTCTTAACAAGATTTTTGGGGTGTTAGACGCCCCCTCTTGCAGACAGGCGGGACCCACCGGTCATCCCCGACCTCCCGCTCGTCCGAACCCGGAACTGTTTCCCCGCGCGCGCGCGATCTTAACCGACCGGATTTCCGCCCGAATTCTGGTTCCGGAGGACTCCAACTCGATCTAAACTAACACGCCGCCCTCCCCCGTCTATAAAAACCGCGGCATCGTCCCGTTTTTCCCCACGATCCGCCGTTTTTCTCTCCGGTAAGAACCCGAGCTTCTCCGGTGAATTCTGCTCGATCTTCGCTCGGGAATTCTGATCTAACTCACTGGTCTTGATCCACCGCCTCCGGGGAACCTCGCAGGTGCAGAAAACTCGGTGGTTTGCGGTTCAAACACAGCGCCGACGAGCCTCGCCATGAATTCACCTCGGACCTCGTCGCCGATCGCTTTCCAGAACCTCCGAGCTCAAGAAAACCCCCGAGGTGAGATCCCCGACCTCCCCTCCACCGATCTATGTCATAAAATCACAGTTTTAGGAAGAATTGATGAAGATCCGAAACTCTCCGGCGAGATCGCCGCCTCCCGCCGCCGTGCGCCGCCGGGCAGCGCCGCCCGCGCTCGATCAGAGCGACGTGGCCGCTTGTGCGTCGTCTATTTTAAATCGCACGGTAGAATTTAAATCCCCGCGTACCGGTTCGACGTTATAATCTCAGCCGTCTGTTTTAAATTGGACGGTCCATGTCAGCCCTGCGTTATAAAGGCCGGGATTCTTACGTGCTACCCCCTGGGGTTCTCGGAAAATACGAGCTAGCCCTGGAAACTTCTGATCTAGCCCCTGGAACTTCAGAAAATCATGTAAATTCATTTAAAAATCAGTTTTAGCCCCTGGACTTAATAAAAATTAGGAAAACCCCTCTGTTATGTGTAGTTAGACCCCTGGAAATTCTTAAAATAATATAACAGACCCTGTAGTGGGGTGAGTTTACCTTTTTAACCCTATGTGATATTAAATTTAGGAATTTGAATATGTGTTTAGTGTTTAAAACTTAAAAGATGGGACAAACACATTGTAAATTCAAATTAAAAACTTTCCTAGTACTTGGAAAACTTTGGAGTGAGATAAAAATAGATTTTTGGCTGAAATGAATATGTTTAATTGATTATTCACATTTATTAGTAATAGGGACACATTTTTAAGTAGAGAATAATTCTGAAAATTAGTAAAATAAATGTAAAATAGTTCACATCAGAAGAGGAGTTCAAAAATATATTATTTAATATTTTAGACCCAAAACCTATTCTGTTTAGATGAGGTGTCTTACTATTTTCATAATAAAGTGCACATTTAGGCATAGGAAATAAATCTGAAAATATAGCAAGCTAGGTATAAATAACTAGAAAATGATAAATGAAGTTTCCAAAATCCAAAGAATCCAGTTTAGGGTTGGTAGAAGGTTTGAAGACACATATGAAGTAGGAAAATACCTTTCATGCATACTTGGTAGCTAAAATGTGTATCAATTAAATACAAGGGATTTATTTAAATTAAAAATTTATATATAGTATGCCAACATGAATATGAATACAAAAATGGAAATCATATGTACATGTTTAAAAGTACATGTAAGCCAAAATCAACACACATAGAGTAACCACAACACATAGAAATGAGAATGGCTTTCATAAATGTGAATGTGTGGCTTGTATGAAGTGGAAGTGTGAACTATGTCTTATGACTTGTTTTCTTTTGCTATGTGTGATGGTATGAGTAGAACCTGCTCCAGAGCAAGTTCTTCCTCTCCAAGATCAGGACTACCCATTCCAAGAGTAGCAGGAAGGAGGCAAGTGTCCTTGACCACTTTGATCCTATACTAGGATGTGTAGATAGAATTATTTGCATTGTCAATTGAAAATATGAAACCTATGCTAGGATGTTTCCCTAGAATTGCATTACCTTGTTTCCTTGTAGCTTGGGTTGGGATTCATTTTATCATGTCATTCATTATTATGCATATGCTTAGCCATGCTTAGAATGGGATATTTGGGATATGAGATCATCAGTTTATTTTACCATACTCTTGAATGAGATATTGTGAGTTATGTAGAGGTAGGGATCAAGGCAAGTTGGATGTTTTGGTTGTGTGCTGGGTGCACGAGACTCGGGTTTGTGTTTAGTACTTGCCTGGATCCTAAGGACCGGTTCATGGAGCATGTAACCTGGCTTTACCGTGCCAACCACATGCTGAGATGGGGCAGCTTGGCCAATTAATTAGGTGTATCCCCGGCGTAGTATGGGTGTGTTGGATGGTGCGGGGAATAGGTGTCAGCTGGACTACCATATGAACCGCAAGGCTCAAGAGGGGGCCACTGCAGCGGGGTTGGAGCCTCTTGTATGCTGTTAGGGGTGAAACCTCAGTGGGCCCACGCTCATCGGGAATCCCTTTGTAAAGGCTTCGTAGTGATCTCCTGGCTACACACCTGGGAAGTGTGAATGTGGTTCATAGCCACTGGCATAATAGAGGTTCTTTTAGTCCACCCGGCAACGGGGGATGAAATCACTACATGTGGGTACAGTGGTGCAAACTCTGCAGAGTCAAAACTGTCATGACAGCCGTGCTCGCGGTCAAGAGCGGCTTGGACTTATTCATGATTAGAGGAGTGATGGTTTTGGAAGTTAAGGATGTTAAGCGGGGAGCTTAACATTGAAAATGATGTTATGGTTATTTGATTATGATGATGGGATGGGAGATTGGGACCATTTCACCCGTGTAGTAATGTAGGTGCTTAATAAGCTAAGGTGATAGGTATTAATTGCGTAGTGCTTTAACCATGAGTTCAACCTCTCCTTGCTCTAGCCATGCATGACATAACTTTCCCACACTTGCTGAGTACCATCGGTACTCAACCTTGCATATTTGTTGGTTTATATTGTTGCTCAGGTCAAGATAATGAGGTGGTGTATAATGATCAAGACTTTGGACCCGAAGAAGGTTTCTAGGTTCATGGAGTCCCCCGGGCAACGCCTGTGACGGAGCCCACAAGAATAATATTCCGCTGCTAGTTTATTTACTTGTGATGAACTTATTATTGTCCATCGAGACATTTGCTATGTAATACTTATTTATATTCGACACCTGGCTTGTAATAAATGATGCTTCACTATTTTTCATCACATGTATGAGAAAATAATCCTGGCATACATGTGATATTCACTCGGTGGTTCTTCGGATAAACCGGGTGTGACACTTGTGGTCTTGAATCTTCATTATTATCTTCTTCTCCCCCTGGATAGTTGCCCTCATTGATGTTTTGATCTTCTTGATTTTCTTGAGGTTGATCTTGTATGGAAGCTCCCCCTTGATCATTTTCCTCCACCTGTGGTTCATTTTCTTTATTCACATTTGAAGGTGGCACTTGTGGTCGAACATCGCCCAATGCCATTCTTCTCAATGCTTGACATGGAGCTTCTTCTTGATCTAGCACACATTGATCAACTTGCTCTTCTTGAGAGCCGTTAGTTTCATCGAACACTACGTCACGTGCTAGAATCATAGCAAAGTAAGAAACCTTCATCGGACTTCGAAGCAAACATCGAAGCCCTTGGCTTCTTGTTTAAAATATAACATTTTGAACCAAAAACTCGAAAATATGAAATATTTGGCTTGTTACCCGTGAGTAGTTCATATGAAGTTTTCTTGAGCAACCGATGAAGATATAGTCGGTTTATGGCGTGACAAGCGGTGTCAACCGCATCAGCCCAAAACCTGTCCGAAGTTTTGTATTCATCGAGCATTGTCCTCATCATCTCAATGAGAGTTATGTTCTTCCTTTCGGCTACTCCGTTTTGTTGAGGAGTATATGGTGCTGAAAATTCGTGCTTTATCCCTTCTTCGTCTAGATACTCCTCAACTTGGGTGTTCTTGAATTCTGTCCCATTGTCACTTCGTATGTTCTTGATCTTCAATGAGATTCATTTTGGGCACGCTTGATGAACTTCTTGAGCGTTCCTTGAGTTTCGCCGATGCTTATGTAAGCAATTGGACCAAATAGATCCATGTGGAGGAGCTCAAGCGGTCTTGTTGTAGTCATGACATTCTTCGTGAGATGGGGTGCTCCTACTTGCTTCCCTGCTCGGCATGCTCTACAAGGCTTGTCTTTCTCAGAAACAACATCCTTTAAACCTCGGATGTGATCGCCTTTAAGGAGTTTTTGAAGATTCCTCATACCAACATGTGCTTGCCGTCTATGCCACAGCCAACCCATGTTGGTCTTTGCAATCAAGCATGTGTCAAGTTTGGCTTTATCTTGGTTGAAGTCAACTAGATAAAGTTTTCCCTTTAACACATCCTTGAATGCAATTGAGTTATCACTCCTTCTAAAAACAGTCACACCCTCATTAGTAAATAAACAATTATAACCCTTGTCACATAATTGAGATATGGACAACACCAACAACAACCAAGCCTTTATCCCAAGCATGTTGGGGTCGGCTAGACATGAAACCCAATATCAATGAAGTAAAAGAGAGGAAGAGATATAAGAACAAGAAAAAAGAAAAAGGAAAAAAGAAAAAAAGAAGAAAAAAAAAGAGAAAAAAGAGAAAACAAGAAAGGAAAAATGAAAAAGAAATAAGACTAAGGTTCTGGCACATGAATTGCTACTTTCCATGCGGTCCTATCATGAGCTAAGTCTCTAGATACATTCCAATCTCTCAAATCTAGTTTTACCGCCTCCTCCCAGGTCAACCTTGGTCGTCCTCTACCCCTCCTAATATTTTCTCTACCTTTCAAAATCTCACTGTTAACCGGTGCTTCTGGAGGCCTCCGCTGGATATGTCCAAACCACCTAAGTCGATGTTGGACTAACTTCTCTTGAATCGGTGCCACCCCTACCTTATCACGAATCGCCTCATTCCTTATTTGGTCTCTTCTCGTGTGCCCGCACATCCACCGTAGCATGCGCATCTCTGCGACACTCATTTGTTGGACATGTTGCCGTTTAGTTGGCCAACATTCCGTCCCATAGAGCATCACGGGTCTGATCACTGTCCTATAGAACTTCCCTTTTAGCTTTTGTGGGACTTTCCTATCACATAGGATTCCAGAGGCTTGTCGTCATTTCATCCACCCTACCTTGATCCTGTGGCAAACATCCTCATCAATATCGCCATTGCTTTGTAACATTGATCCTAAGTATCGGAAAGAGTCCCTTCTAGGTACTATTTGTCCTTGTAGACTAACATTCCCCTCTTCACGAGTAACACCACTAAAGTCACACCTCATATACTCGGTCTTGGTCCTACTAAGTCTAAACCCCTTGGACTCTAAGGTTTGTCTCCATAACTCTAATTTCTTATCAACACCATCCCTAGTTTTATCTACCAGCACTACATCATCGGCAAAGAGCATGCACCAAGGGATATCCCCTTGTATATCCTTCGACACCTCATCCATCACCAAGGAAAAGATATATGGGCTCAAAGCTGATCCTTGATGTAGGCCTACCGTGATAGGAAATGCATCAGTCTCACTATCACTTACGCGCACACTTGTCCTAACATTATTGTACATATCCTTGATAAGGGTAATGTACTATGTTGGCACTTTATGTTTCTCTAGTGCCCACCACATCACTGACCTTGGTATCTTGTTGTACGCCTTCTCCAAGTCAATGAACACCATATGCAAGTCCTTCTTCTGCTCCCTATATCTCTCCATAAGGTGATGAAGCAAGAAAATCGCCTCCATCGTAGACCTCCCAGGCATAAAACCAAACTGGTTTTTAGTGACATTAGTCACTTTCCTTAGGCGGTGTTCAATCACTCTCTCCCAAAGCTCCATAGTATGACTCATAAGCTTAATCCCTCGATAATTAGTACAACTTTGAATATCTCCTTTATTTTTGAAGATAGGTACTAATATACTTTTCCTCCATTCTTCAGGCATCTTGTTTGACTGAAAAATGTGGTTGAATAGCTTTGTGAGCTATACTATTGCCACGTCCCCAAGGCATCTCCACACCTCAATAGGGACATCATCAGGGCCGAGAGCTTTTCCTCCTTTCATCCTTTTTAAGGCCTCCTTAACCTCAAACTCATGTATCCTCCGCACGAACTGCCTGTTGGAGTCATCAAAGGAGTCATCCAACTCAGCCGTAGTGCTCCCATTCCCATCATTTAATAGCCCATTAAAGCAATCCCGCCATCTATTCTTAATCTCTTCATCCTTCACTAGAATGCGGTCAGTCTCATCTTTGATGCATTTGACTTGATTGAAATCCCTCATCTTTCTCTCGCGGATTTTTGCTATCTTGTATATGTCCTTTTCATCTTCTTTTGTCTCTAGTCTCTCATATAACTCATCATAGGCCTGTCCTCTTGCCTTACTCACAGCCCGCCTTGCATTTTTCTTGGCCTCTTTGTACTTAAGCATGTTGCATGTGCTTCTATCATTATGCCAACTCTTGAAACACTCCTTCTTCTCCTTAATGGCTTTTTGTACATCCTCATTCCACCACCAAGTGTCTTTATCTACAAGTTTCCTTCCTTTTGTCACACCGAACACCTCACTAGCTACCTTCCTAATGCAAGTTGCCGTCTTCACCGACATACTATCTGCATCTCCATTTTCTGTCCAGGGTCCTTCTGTGATCACCCTATTTTTAAAGGATTCTTATGATTCTCCTTTCAACTTCCACCACTTTGTTCTTGTGATTTTGACATCTTTGTCCCACAAAGAACATGTATGGAAGCGAAAGTCAACTACCACAAGCTTATGTTGTGTCACAACACACTCCCCAGGGATCACCTTACAATCTAGACACTCCCGTCTATCCCTTCTCCTAGTGAAGACAAAGTCAATCTGGCTAGAGTGTTGGGCACTACTAAAGGTCACTAGGTGAGATTGCCTCTTCCTAAAGAGGGTGTTAGCTACCAACATATCATAGGCTACGACAAAGTCTAGGATGTCCTTACCCTCTTGATTTCTATCGCCGCATCCAAAGCCTCCATGTACTCCCTCAAATCCTAGGTTAGATGCACCCACATGACCATTGAGATCTCCTCCTATGAGGAGTTTCTCGGTTATAAGTACACTACTAACCATATCCTCCAAGTCCTCCCAAAATTGCCTCTTAGCACTCATGTTGAGCCCAACTTGTGGGGCATAAGCACTAATGACGTTCAAGAAAATGTCCCCAATTACTATCTTGATTAAGATGATCCTATCCCCTCGTCTCCGAACATCCACTACTCCATCCTTAAGACTCTTATCTATTAGAACGCCTACGCCATTTCTAGTCCCACCCGATCCAGAATACCAAAGCTTGAAACTGGTAATCTTGACTTCTCTTGCCTTTTGACCCGCCCATCTAGTCTCTTGTACACAAAGGATATTTACTCATCTCCTAATGGCAACCTCTACTAACTCACGTAGCTTCCCCATCAAGGATCCTACGTTCCAACTACCCACCCGAAATCTATGTTCCTCGGCTAGCTTCCTTACGCTTTGCACACGTCGAGTAAGATGCAAAGACCCTTGCTCACTTATCACTACATCTGGGCGATGATGTAGTGCGCCACTAAGGTGGTGGCGATCCGGCCCTTGCTCATTTAACACCATATACGGGTTCCGATATGGCGCGCCACTAAGGCGGTGGTGACCCGGCCCTTGCCCACTTAACACCATACCTGGGTTCCGATATGGCCCGTCGCTAAGAGGTTTACGTCCCAACGAATTTTTATTGGGTTTCATTTCCATGAGAATGGCTAAGTGTAGTTGTTGGTGTAAAACATGAGAGAGAGTATGTTGTGATGAAATTGCAATTTTACCGGTACCAAGCACTCTTCCTTGACTATTATCACCAAAGTAAATGCCTTCGCTTGGATCTTCATTTTCTTCATATTCCACGAACATTCTTCTTTCTCCGGTCATGTGATTGGTGCATCCACTATCTAGCACCCATTTTGCTCCACCGGATGAATAAGTCTGCAAAAGACAAATTATGCCTTGGTCTTAGGTACCCAAGCTTGCTTGGGTCCTTTGAGGTTAGTCACAAGTGATTTGGGCACCCACACATGAGACTTGGTGTTCCCATGGCGTGGCCCAACATATTTGGCATAAACTCTTCCAAGATTACTTTTCATAAGTACATATGAAGCATCAAAGGTTCTAAATAGAAGTTGTTGTTCATATGTGGTTCACAATGTTAGATTTATCAACATTATTAAGGTTTCTAACTTGAGAAGAGTTTCCCTTGACAAAGGCAATGCAACCCATGTTATTCTTGTGGCTTCTAGCGTTTTGCTTTTCACCATAAGAATATCCAATGCCATATTTGACATTAGGAGATCTTGTGACCGAGTATGCACTGCGTGCATACTTGATCTTCTCCTTGTCAAATATGCCACTTTGAGAAGATTGCTTGTCCTTTGTCGAGTTTGGCTATTTCTTCAAGTTAGTGTCACTTTTGGCACAAGCACAAGTAATACTAGTTTCAGATTTTATATGTTGAGAAGGTGAGCTTGAAGTGGATGAAGAACCACTTTGCTTGAGTTACTCAACTTGTACCTCAAGGATTTGTTAACTTTGGTTAAGTTAGCAAGTTCATCCTTGATGGTGGTGTTTGAGTCTTTTAACTTCAAGAAAGCTTCATTGCTTGAAGCTAACTCAAGTCCTAGTGATTTACTTCGCTCCTTTTCAAGTTCAAGAAGCTTTTAAATCTCAAGATATTCCTCCTTTTGGGAGATGATCATATCTTCCTGACAATTGACTAACTTCTCCATATCAACAAGCTTTTCAAATAGAAATTTCATCTTACCAGCTGTCTTTTTGTCTAAACCCCTAAGCATATATTCATTTCATCACTGCTATCATCCTCACCAGAATCATCACTATCACTAGTAAAAGAATGCGAGAAGGAAGATTTAGTTGTTACCTTTCTTTTACCTTCTTTTGCCATTAGACAAGTGTTGTCATTGTCCTTCCATGCGCCCATGGTTGGGAAGAGAGTGGATTTCTTGGTAGTTTTCTTTATGGCTACGGTGGCCATCTCCTCTTCTTCTTCGGATGAGGATTCATCATTGGAGTCCCACTCCTTCCCTAGATGCGCTTGGCCATATTGCTTCTTCTTCTTGAACATTTTCTTTGGTTGAGGCTTGTTGTCTTTAGTCTTCCTCTTATTTTCTTCATATGGACAATCTACAATGAAGTGATCATATTCTCCGCAGTTGTAGCACGCCCGTCTCATCTTGGATCTTTGTTTGTCCCTTTGTCTTCCTACGTTTGAGCTGCTACACTTTCTTCTTCTCATCATTTTCTTGAACTTCTTCATGAACAAGATCATGTCTTCTTCATCGATATCACTACTTTCATCATCACTGTCGTCTTCTTCATGAGCTTCTCGAGCTTCTTTTGATACGGGTTTACAAGTTGACTTCAAAGCAACTCCTTTCTTCTTTGCCGAGGTGAGATCAACAATTTCCTTGACATGCTTGGCTTGCTTTTCCATCATTTCAAAGTTGATGATCTTGCCAAGAAGTTCATTTGGGGTCATTTTCTGGTACCCGGAGCTTTCTCTAATCATAGAGCAAAGAGTCACGTTGCGAGGCATGAATGCTCTGAGAATCAACTTCACGACCTAATGATCATTCCACTTTTTGCTGCCATAAGCTCGGACTTTGTTTATAAGATTCTTCAGTCGATTGTACATATCTTGTGGTGATTCATCTTCTTCTATCGCGAATCTTCCCAATTGACCTTCAATCATTTCTATCTTGGCTTCGCGTACATGACGGTCACCTTCATGTGCGGATTGTAGTGTGTCCCATATCTCCTTGGAAATTTTGAGTCCATCCACCTTGGTGAACTCGTATCGACTCAGTGATGACGTGATCACAGCTACAGCTTCAGCATTCCAATGAACGGCTTGTTCTTGGCTTGGAGTCAGCTCTTCATCATCATCCGGGATATCTATCCCTGTACACACTATATGTCACAAACTTGGGTTAAGAGATATAAGGTGCATTTTCATGTTTTGTCTCAACATTGAATAGGCATTGCCATCAATGTATGGTGCTTTCCCTAGAGAAATTGATAAGTAATGACTATTGTTAGAATTCAAACGTTCATAGTCAAAAGGATATCGGGAGTAGTCTGTGTGACTACCCCCTTTCTTCTTCTTTTCATCATCGATCTTCTTCTTCCCTTTTGGGGAGAGTGCCTTCTTCCGTAGAAGAGCCTTGAGTTGAAGCACCTCCTCATCATCGTCCTCACTGTCTTGAATGGCGTCGAGAAGCTTCTTTAGCTTTTGAGTCCTTTCATCATCACCCTTTTAATCGTCGATCTTCTTGTGTGCATCCTTGATGTACGACATCATCTCTTCAAGCGGTGAGTCTCTTTTGAAGAGTTTGGCTGTGATACCAATTGAATGTAGCCTAGACGGGGGTTGAATAGGCTTTTCGATTCTTTGTTAATACCTGAAACACTTAATTGATTTATCAAATACAGGGAAATCGGACAAGTCCGGTAGAGTGCGGACTAGTTCGTTTTCTAGTCAGAGACAAATCGAACTAGTCCGGTACTGTGCGGACTAGTCCGGTATGCGTGGACTATAAAGATCAAGGTTGATCAATATTTTCACTTCTAGTACCCTATGCAGTGGAGATAAGTTTTATCCCGAGGTTCGATTCCACGAAGGAAATCTACGTCTCCATTGAGGAGTCCACGAAGGACCGGGTCTTCACCAACCCTACCCTTGTTGAATCGCCACGGAGGTCGATTCTCTTCTACTAATCACAAAGGGCATATAAATCGTCCAAGGGGCCTTCTCACAAGTTGAGGGCTCCCCAAGAATTACAATGAATGACTACCACAAAACACACTCAAAAGATGAACAATAAATGAACAAGAGTGTGCGAGAGATCAAACCCAAGAGCTCAAGATGTGTAGAACAAGTCTCTCCTTTGATTGATTGCTAATCCTCAAAGATTTGATCCTTTTGGGTTAGAATGTGTGGAGAGATGTGAATTTTGGGCTCTTGGGAGGTGTGACGGCGCAGGGGGTCAAGAGTTATGGTAGTATGGCCGTACACCTCTATTTATACTAGGGTTTCAAAAGGTTCCAGTTAGGGTTTGCGATGTCCGGACTAGTCCGGTGTGCGGCGTGTGGAAAACCCTAAGTGTTATGACATACCGGACTAGTCCGTAAGAGTGTGGACTAGTCCGTTGTCTATCCAGAGACAAAATCGGACTAGTCCGGTCCATATCGGACTAGTCCGTTTTCTAGTCAGAGAGAAATCAGACTAGTCCGGTTGATATCGGACTAGTCCGCACATGCTGATTCTTGTGCAGTTAGTGTGATTTCTTTCACTTGAGCTCTTGGGGTGTGTTTCTCCAACACATCCATACTAAGTAATCTAATCTTTTCAACTCCTGAGCTCTTATCAATTTGGATCCTCATTCTCCTTTCTTTTTGCGCTTTCTTCCTAATTTCTTTAAGAACCTGCGCTCATCTCAACAATTTTGTTAGGGTCTCATTTGTTTGTCATAAATCAACCAAAACCCACAAGGGATGCCTAGATGCACTTTCACATGGGCCCCATGGTCAGCCCTAGGGCTACCGAGTGTGCTTGAGCTCCGGAGCTCACACATGCGCTGGGCTCTAGCCTAAGCCTCCCCGTTGAGGTGAGGTCCGGAGCTGCCACGTGTCCCCGGCTTCGAGCCACCTCCCCGAAGAGGACAGCACCAGAGCTGGCATGTGTCCCGGGCTCTGACCTAAGCCTCCCCGCTGAGGAGAGGTCCGGAGCTGACACGTGTCCTTCGGCTCCAAGCCGCCTCCCCGCTGAGGCAGCTCCAATGCTGACACGTGCTCTGGGCTCCGGACCGAGTCTCCCTGCTAAGGTAAGGTCCGGAGCTGCCACGTCTACCCAGACACCAAGCCCGTCAATAAGGGCTCAAGAGCCGCCACATACTCCACGATCCTTTGTGGGTCCTAGGTCGATGAAGTCAAGAAGGAAGTGCGATGTTAGGCTTCGCATTCAAGGCTCGCGCCTTCCCCAGAAGATTGGCGCACAGCGCACGCCTCCGTCCTTTGCCGGTTTGTCATTATGGTGACAACACAGGACGGCGGGGCGTGACAGCAGTACAGTGCCGCCCAACGGCACTGAGCCGCCCAAACAGGGCGAGGAGACACGGCAACAAGACGGCGTCTTGATCATCACCTAACATGCAGTCAGGGGTGCTCGGCGCGCCGGACGGGCGGACTTAACTCTCCCGTCGGCCACTCTACTCAGAGGACGAAGCCCTAGATCATGTATAGGATACTCAAAGCTTTGGGGCCACCTGTCGGGCCCCAGGCCTCATTGTAACCACCCCTGCCTTGAACTATAAAAGGACCGGGGTGACCACCCGACAAAGGGTTCCGATTCCACGCCCTCTAGATCACACAACGCACAAGCGCTCACGCTCAAGCAACAGAACAAACACACCTGTGGACGTAGGGTATTACGCTTCGGCGGCCCGAACCACGTAAATATATGTGTTCATCCGCTCCCTCGAGCCCATGTCGTGAAGGGTGCCAAGCCCCCATCGGAAAAAAAAAGAACCTTGCGGGCTGCTTCCAAGCAGGCCGGGAGGAGTGTCGCAGCCCACACTCCGACACAGGCGGTCTGTATAAAAATACGCGTGTGATGTCGAATGAATTAATAGCCGACTGTGATGAAAGAACATCACAGACGACTCGCAAAGGCAAATCGCCTGTGTAAACATATGTAAGGGCCTAAGTTTTTGGCACATATTCAAAGTGTTCATCACCACACACAACCTTCATTTGAAGAAACTTGATGAACACATTTGAAGAGCAAGTAACCACCATCAACATGCTCATTAGAGAATAAACTCACAAAATGCAAAAGTGGCATTTCCCACATGCATCATCTAGGGGCTGAGCATATGAAAAACTCCAACACCTTGCTAGGAAGGCTCATGCCAAAATTCACCCAAGTCCAAAACCTTTTGAGGTCTTTTTGGGTATAACTAGAAAGAGGGTGGTTTGAACTCAAATTCAAATTCAAACTGTTTTCATCCCATGAATTCAAAAGTGGGAGGCATAATCTCACTCAGCACATTTTTGTGAGCTCACCCACCAATTTTCACTCCATTTGGAGTTAATCTTGACAAGAGCTAAGTTTAGCAAATTCAAACTTTATGACAGGGCCCGCCATCCTGGTTCACTGGGATGGGGCACCTCGCCCGGGAATCGCATTGGGTGGTGCTGTGTTATGCGGCACCCAACAGCACACATATAAGGAACACTGTATTACATAAATCAAAAGCGGAAGCTTACAATATCCTTTGCAAATAATTTATATAAATTAGCTACAGCGGAAGTCTATAAACAGCTCATGTCGAATAACTACGAAGCACCAGAGAAGAGGTCCAGCCCGCGGACTCCTCTCGCTAGCAACACGAAGAAATGGCAGCGGATAGGTTCTCCATGTGTAACACGACTCGCTAGTCTCCGAGTATCACCGGACAACCTTCTTTATAGCATCGTGTTAACCTGCAAAACCACTCATATAGCAAGAGTGAGCACAAAGGCTCAGCAAGACTTAACCGTCTTTCCTAAACATGCAACTCTACATGAAAGTAACTTTAGACTTAACATGTAATTTTCAAAAGGACTCGCCTACGAGTTCATCCTTAACTTTCAGATTTTAGCCATCATAGTGGTGACCTTGCGCCCAGCAACATTGGAACTCCACAATCAAACAAGAAACGTTTCATTCCAATGTTACTTGTCTAAGGTGGAAAATAACTTTAGTTTGCTCTATGTCTACTTCAAACAGGGTTCTCATGCAATTTATAATAATCATAGCAGCAATTAGAGCTTTGCAAACTGTTTCCACACTAGTTGATTACTACGTCACAACATGGGAGCAAGCGGTAATCAATAACCGTGATGGACGGTGATTCGAATCAAACACTACCCGGATAACTCGACACATATGCCCGCCTCTGAAGACCCAAATCTGGCGTCCTTCATTACGTCGTATGTGGCAACCTTTCGCAGGACACTATACTGTAGAACCGGTCACGCCGTCTCGGGCTCATAGGTCTAACGAGACGATGTGGTATGCCTCTACAATCTAGTGAACCTGGTATATCGGTTCCCTGGTTCCCATATATCAGTAAGCATCCGGTACACAACTCAATACTTGCTCCTGGATGCGGCACACGCATCGGTCCTTAACCGACACAGGCAGAGCTACTCGACCAAGACCTCGTCTTGTCGCTGCCTAACCCTCCTGCCCGGTCTCATCTTTAGAAATGTAAACTTTGGTTTGCCTCTCTCTTCCAACCACACTTATGAAATCCTGAACTATAACTTGCGAGTAGATTCCATCTACTCGTCTTCTACCAGATGGCCTAGCCTATTTAGCATGGCCTTATTCTACAGCGATGACACCTTTCTACCCTTGACTCCAGGGTTCTTTTTGGTCATGCAAGTGGAGTACAAAACATCCTTGACCTAATGCACATACATACTAGAACCATAGTAGTGAACAAAGTAAAAACTTTATAAAACAACTTAAATGCAAACCAGAGCTTGCCTTGGTTTTGCAGGTGACTAAAGTCAGAGAAGTATGAAGTTAGTTGCTGGTGACTTGAAGCTTAATCATTGCCCTTCTTGTTCCTTGATCCAAGCTTCACTCCTCCACTTTTCCACGTTTAATCACTACACGTAATGAATATGCATATATGTTTAATTGTAAAACTTTTGCTAACAAATGCTAAATATAAGTTTAAAACTGGAACCCTGTTTAAGAATTTAAAATGAAACTGGTGCTAGAGGTTTGGGTATGTGTTTAAGTACTATGATCAAGTGATAAGTGTGTTTCATCACTTGTGTGTTGAACACCTAATTGGGTTGCACAGAACAGTACTGATCCAGGGCTCCAATGGAGCTGAAAATTTCTTGTGAGTTTCTTGTCACAAGAAAGTCATCTGGACCAAAATTCAGAAGATTTCAATGAGTAGATCACTCAGAACAATTTCATAAGCATTTAGGCAAAAAGGAATTAATTCTGAATAAATTTGCACTTTCATGCAAATTCAAGTGAACTACAATTTAAAACAAAGCTCAGGGAGCATGCCTGAATTTTCCTAGGATTTTTGGAGCTAAGAACTGCCCAGAACTGAATTTCCAAGTTTTGGAAATTCCCTGAAAATGTTTCTGTATTCATTTGAATACAGAAACTTGAAATCAGAATTACCCTGACTAAATCAACTCCAAATGAGCTGAAACTTTTACAGGAGTTTCCTAACATCCTACAGAACATTTTGGAAAAATTTGGGGATTTTCGGATGAACCAAACTCCCTCTAAGATTCTTTTGCTGAAAAGCTTTAAAGAATTTTCCAGACTTTTCTGTTTGTTTTCATACAAATTGGGTTGCATATTTGGATAGATCTTGCCAAGATGAATCTAACCGAATTTGAATCACCCAATTTGGAGTTTCCTAGCACAAGTTATGAATTTCTAAACTTTGCTTGAAAGCTGGAATTAATTTCCTACAGAAAATCTAACTGGACCCACTGTTTAAAGGGCAGCCAATAGAAAACGAGCCACACCGGTTACAGGGTTTTGCCCGCGTGCAGCCACACTGGATCACACGCCACAGCCGATCCGGATTTTAAATTTTTAGCTGCTGACACGTGGGCCCGATGGGGTCTTCTTCTTCCTTGGCCGATTTCCCGTGCCTGTGCCTCCCTCTCGCCGGCACTCCACTAGAGCTCGCCGGACCGGGCTTCCCGGCCGCCTCTCGGCCGCAGACTCGCCGCCTGTGAGTTTGGGAGGTCGGAGAATACGTCTGCGGGGTTGGCTCGGGCTGCCGGTGGCCGGACTATCCTCGGCGACGAGCAGCGGCATTCGGTGAAGATCGGCGCCATCGCCCGGCCCTTGTAGCCCGCCAAAAGCTCAACCGAACCGCCCAAAAGCACCAGTGGAGGATGGGCTAGCTCGGCATGGCCTCAACATGGTTCGGAAACGGCGGCAATCCGGTTGTCACCGTGCGCCCGCGCGTCCCCGCCATGGCCGCCAATCGGAAAGCTTGAAATGGGCCGTCAACACGGGGTTTCAAGCAAGGATTGTGAAGGGGATTGGGTCACCACAGAGTTTAGACCATTTGAGCAAGATTTGGTGATCTAAGAACGAAGAACAAGTGAGAATTTTGGATTTTCATACCGGAACATCGGTTGGTGGCCGCCGGCATAATTTTCTCAAATTCTCTCTCTGTAGTCCATGCCTTGGCTTGCGGTTTGGAGGTGAGCACCACGGTTCAACAGCACATCCGGGGGTGTCCTCGCTCGGGCGTGAAAGTACCCGGTGTGGGCTGTCCACGAACACCCCAAGTTGCTGTGAAGTTGGGTCGCCGCGGCAACGAGCTAATTTCGGGTTGGGGAGGTGGCAACTCACTGGATTTCATGCTTAAGAGGTGGAGGGGGAGTTCACAATGCGGTTTTTCGGCTTAGCCGGCCTCTGCCCGCTTGAGTTTTCCTCGGCTCCCGATCGAATTCCAGAGAGGCGGTGAGCGGCTGGGTTCGGTGCTTTTGCCGTGCGAGGGAAGGAACGGAGCCAAGTGGGGGTCGGTTGGGGGCAAAAGATCCCGCTGAAGCTCGCAAGCTGGTCGCCAGCGTGAATCCGGGAGCTGGAGGTGGCGTCGGCCGCAGCCCTCGGTGGCGCCTTGCGGTTGTTTGCTTCAGGATCGGTCTGAACAGAGGAATAAGTTTGCTTCAGTTGCAAGTTTCCTCCCAATGACATGTGGGTACCACAGCTCCTCTCCTCCAAAAGATCTCCAATTTTTGGCATAGTGCAAATTCAGCTATCAGGAACTCAAATTCAAAAGCCACTTGGCAATTTGACAAGTTTTTGCCTCAGTTTCAAATTTGAATTCAAATTTCAATGAAATTTACAAGTCTCTTTGGTATACATATCAAAGCACCTCCAAATTTTCTCAAAATTTGTCTTCCTCATAATTTGGACCTGAAGAATTCAAATATGCCATCTGATCTTTAAGTTGGCCACTGCAAATGAGAGTTTTTGACCAATAATTTGGAACCCTCTTTTTGGAAATGGCCACCTTTGGAGTCATATGATCATTCGAAATAAAAAGGAAACTTTAATGCCTAGGCTTGCTCAGGACCATCTTTACATGATTTACAAAAGTTTTTGCAAGTCCCATTTCTTGGATTTCAACTCAAATTTATTCATCACTAAAGTTTTCCCTTTACAAGTTTTGGGACTTTTACATTCCTCCCCCCTTAAAAAGAATCTCGTCCCGAGATTCATGATTAAGAACAATGCGGGGAGGATGACTACTGAACATAAGCCTCTAATAACTCCAGATGATTGCGTTGTAAATATTCCTCACTTTCCCATGTAGCTTCCTCGGACGTGTGATTTTCCCGTAGCACTTTGAAAAATCGCAGCGTCCAGTTTCTGGTCTCGCGAGTTTTTTCATCAATTATCTGGGTTGGATGCTCAACATATGTGAGGTCCGGCTTCAAATCTGCTGTGCCTTCCGTGAGAATCTCCGTTGGAACTTTCAAACACTTCTGTAACTGAGATATGTGGAAGACGTTATGAACTCCGGCTAAGGCCACCGGTAGCTCCAAACGCTATGCCACGGTTCCACACCTTTCAGTGACGATGAAGGGATCGATAAAACGTGGAGCTAATTTTCCTTTCACTCTGAATCGGTGAATGCCCTTCATAGGAGATACGCGGAGGTATACGTGGTCCCCAACATGGAAGTTCAGAGGACGACGTCTCTTATCCGCATAGCTCTTTTGTCTGGACTGAGCGGCTTTAAGATTTGCTTGAATAAGCCTTACTCGCTCTTCTGCTTCATTTACGAGATCAATCCCGTAAATAACCCTCTCGCCGGATTCACACCAGTTCAAGGGTGTGCGGCACTTCCGGCCGTAGAGTTTCATCTTACGAGATAACTATACGGTCTTTAAACCATAGAGTATCCTCATCATTCTTCCTGAACTACCTCACCTCTACGTTGTCTATTCTTGTCTGTATGTGAGATATACCCTTGCCTCTCCTTTGCCCTTCAGCAATCTCTCCTCAGATTGCTGAAATGGGAGCAGTGTTATAGAGTGCTCCATACGGAATGACACGGAGACTGGGTTTTTCTTCTTCTAATTCAGCAATCGCCAAGTTGTGAACGTGGGCTCTCTTACTAAACATGTTGGAAACCGCGTTCAATTTTTCAGGATGGTAGTGGATCTCGAGTTCATATTCTTTTATGAGCTCCAACCATATTTGAAAATACCCTTGCACCAACTAGTTGATCGAGTACACTATCGATGCGGGCAGGGAACTTGTTCTTCATAGTGACGGCATGGAGGGAACGAAAATCAACACCTAATATTAGTGTCTCATCGTTCTTCTTAACGAACAGCATAGAGAAACCCCAAGGTGATGAGCTTGGTCATATGAAACATTTGCTCATGAGCTTACTTAGTTGCTCCTTCAACTCCGCCAGTTCATTAAGTGCCATCTTATATGGCCCCCGTGGAATCGGTGTCGTCTCCGGCGCCAGTTCAATCTTGAACTTGACATCCCGTTAGCCGGCATACCCGGTAACTCATTGGAAACACATCGGTTCTTCACATCCCACCGGAAAATCCCCGAGTTTAATCACTTCCGTGTGGTAGGCCTAACCCGTTCTCTTTGCTGTGCAGAATGGATTATTCTATCCTCACCCAGATTTTGATCCGTTTAACAGTATTTTCATAACTCAAGTTGAATACAAAAGTTAGAGTGAACTTTAGTATCTTTCCAACGAGTATTCATATGCCTCTAGATCATCTCTGGATCAAAAGTTATGATTGCTCAAAGTTGACAGAATTCCTGGATAAAATTTGCCAGCATCTCCTTTGTATGTGGCTACTTTATCACCATTGTATATGAAAATACAATAAGAATCTGAGCAAACTCTGAACTACAACAATTTTGTACATCTCATAACCTTCCAATGTTGTATCATAGGCTCCTTAAGAATTTTTCTACAGGAAGTTATGGCTTAAAAATAGAAAGGTCCAGAGAGGTTTTTGCTACTGTACTTGTTCTGAACAGTTTGCCTTCAACTGGACTTTTCACCAACTTAACGTGTGACTTTGCTCTGGAGGTCTACAAAGAGGTTGTAGAGCACTTGAAAATCTTTCCATAACTGTATCATACACCTTAATTGGTTATATCTACTCAGAGTTATGCTCTCATTTGAATCTTAGCTCAAAATAAGAGTTCAGTAACTAATTTTTTTCAAACTTCCATTTTTAGTTGAAAGTTAGTTCATGAATCATTTCTTCATAGGGAAGAGGTTATTAAGTGTAGTACGGTGTCGATGCACCATAAGAAACATGTCGGTACTACGTTGCCTCAACAAAAGAAAATCCTAACCGGATTACACCGGCATATACGTATTATCAGTGGCACTAAGACGGTTTACCGCACACGTGTACTACACGGGATACGTACATGGTTAGTACCTGCAGAAGAACACTCAATAGTTGTGCACTCAAAGGTTGTCTTCATTTCAGGCAGTTCCATATTTGAAAGTAAATACAAACGCCCGTATCATTGACATACGGCCGCCCTTGAGTTAAGCCACGTCTCAAGGTACGTGATCGTGTTTTAACACCACACGACGGGGAACCCGAGTATATCATGAACGGGTCGTCACAGTTGGGAATGTTATCAACCCAACGGATACCACCTACTGCCCTGCAGGGCACGCCGATGGCAAGCGCTGTGTATGTCCCCCTGGGCTATTTCCAGACGAACACACTATCGTGTTACTGACCACACGATGGGGTCTCCACTTACTTGCCTAAAGCACGCTAGGGATCAGCGTTTCATATGAACTCAGGAACATGAAGAGTCCAAGAGTTTCATATTAACGTCTCACACCAAGCTGTGAGACCTTTCCCTGAACCACTTTCCTCGTCAAGGGAGCTAACCGAAATTGAACCGCTTTCGGTGGCGTTCCTTACCCTGCTTTCCTGAACGTAGGTGCGTCGTCACATAATCAAAATTCAGAATTATAGCAAGTATGTTAGTCATGCCACTTTAAGTAACTATCTACTATAGTCCTTATGTGGGCCTAATACCGTTTCCTCACCGTATCCCAAGTTTTTGTCGTAATACGATCCTTACTCCGTGTGCTATTACCAATGCGGCTCTGATACCACGCTGACAGGGTCTGCCGTCCCGGTTCACGGGGACGGGGCACCTCACCCGGGAATCGCATTGGGTGGTGCCGTGTTATGCGGCACCCAACAGCACACATATAAGGAACACTGTATTACATAAATCAAAAGCGGAAGCTTACAGTATCCTTTGCAAATAATTTACATAAATTAGCTACAGGGGAAGTCTATAAATAGCTCACGTCGAATAACTACAAAGCACCCGAGAAGAGGTCCAGCCCGCGGACTCCTCTCGCTAGCAACACGAAGAAATGGCAGCGGCTAGGTTCTCCATGTGTAACATGACTCAGAAGTCTCCGAGTCTCACCGGACAACCTTCTTTATAGCGTCGGGTTAATCTGCAAAACCACTCATATAGCAAGAGTAAGCACAAAGGCTCAGCAAGACTTAACCGTCTCTCCTAAACATGCAACTCTACATGAAAGTAACTTAAGACTTAACATGTAATTTGCAAAAGGACTAGCCTACGAGTTCATCCTTAACTTTCAGATTTTAGCCATCATAGTAGTGACCTTGCGCCCAGCAACATTGGAACTCCACAATCAAACAAGAAACACTTCATTCCAATGTTACTTGTCCCAAGGTGGAAAATAACTTTAGTTTGCTCTATCTCTACTTCAAACAGGGTTCTCATGCAATTTATAATAATCATAGCAGCAATTAAAGCTTTGCAAACTGTTTCCACACAAGTTGATTACTACGTCACAACATGGGAGCAAGCGGTAATCAATAGCCGTGATGGACAGTGATTCGAATCAAACACTACCCAGATAACTCGACACATACGCCCGCCTCTGAAGACCCAAAACTGGCGTCCTTCATTACGTCGTATGTGGCAACCTTTCGCAGGACACTAGACTGTAGAACCGGTCGTGCCGTCTCGGGCTCATAGGTCTAACGAGACGATGTGGTATGCCTCTACAATCCAGTGAACCTGGTACATCGGTTTCCTGGTTTCCATATATCAGTAAGCATCCGGTACACAACTCAATACTTGCTCCTGGATGCGGCACACGCATCGGTCCTTAACCGACACAGGCAGAGCTACTCGACCAAGACCTCGTCTTGTCGCTGCCTAACCCTCCTGCCCGGTCTCATCTTTAGAAATGTAAACTTTAGTTTGCCTCTCTCTTCCAACCACACTTATGAAATCCTGAACTATAACTCGCGAGTAGATTCCAACTACTCGTCTTCTGCCAGATGTCCTAGACTATTTAGCATGGCCTTATTCTACAGCGATGACACCTTTCTACCCTTGACTCCAGGGTTCTTTTTGGTCATGCAAGTGGAGTACAAAACATCCTTGACCTAATGCACATACATACTAGAACCATAGTAGTGAACAAAGTAAAAACTTTATAAAACAACTTAAATGCAAAACGGAGCTTGCCTTGGTTTTGCAGGTGAGTAAAGTCAGAGAAGTATGAAGTTAGTTGCTGGTGACTTGAAGCTTAATCACTGCCCTTCTTGTTCCTTGATCCAAGCTTCACTCCTTCTCCACTTTTCCACGTTTAATCACTACACGTTATGAATATGCATATATGTTTAATTGTAAAACTTTTGCTAACAAATGCTAAAGATAAGTTTAAAACTGGAACCCTGTTTAAGAATTTAAAATGAAACTGGTGCTAGTGGTTTGGGTATGTGTTTATGTTCTATGATCAAGTGATAAGTGTGTTTCATCACTTGTGTGTTGAACACCTAATTGGGTTGCACAGAACAGTACTGATCCAGGGCTCCAATGCACCTGAAAATTTACTTGTGAGTTTCTTGTCACAATAAAGTCATCTGGACCAAAATTCAGAAGATTTCAATGAGTAGATCACTCAGAACAATTTCCTAAGCATTTAGGCAAAAAGGAATTAATTCTGAATAAATTTGCACTTTCATGCAAATTAAAGTGAACTAAAATTTCAAACATAGCTCAGGGAGCATGCCTGAATTTTCCTAGGATTTTTGGAGCTAAGAACTGCCCAGAACTGTATTTCCAAGTTTTGGAAATTCCCTGAAAATGTTTATGTATTCATTTGAATACAGAAACTTGAAATCAGAATTATCCTGATTAAATCAACTCCAAATGAGCTGAAACTTTTACAGGAGTTTCCTAACATCCTAAAGAACATTCTGGAAAAATTTGGGCATTTTTGGATGAACCAAACTCCCTCTAAGATTCTTTGCTGAAACGCTTTAAAGAATTTTCCATAATTTTCTATTGGTTTTCATACAAATTGGGTTGCATATTTGGATAGATCCTGCCAAGATGAATCTAACCGAATTTGAATCACCCAATTTGGAGTTTCCTAGCACAAGTTATGAATTTCTAAACTTTGCTTGAAAGCTGGAATTAATTTCCAACAGAAAATCTAACTGGACCCACTGTTTAAAGGGCAGCCAATAGAAAACGAGTCACACCAGTTACAGGGTTTTGCCCGCGCGCAGCCACACTGGATCACACGCCACAGCCGATCCAGATTTTAAATTTTTAGCTGCTGACACGTAGGTCCGAGGGGGTCTTCTTCTTCCTCGGCCGATTTCCCGCGCCCGCGCCTCCCCCTCGCCGGCACTCCACTGGAGCTCGCCGGACCCGGCTTCCCGGCCACCTCTCGGCCGGAGACTCGCCGCCTGTGAGTTTGGGAGGTCGGAGAATACGTCTGCGGGGTTGGCTCGGGCTGTCGGTGGCCGGACTACCCTCTGCGACGAGCGGCGGCATTCGGTGAAGATCGGCGCCGTCGCCCGGCCCTTGTAGCCCGCCAAAAGCTCAACCGAACTGCCCAAAAGCACCAGTGGAGGATGGGCTAGCTCGGCATGGCCTCAGCATGGTTAAGAAACGGTGGCAATCCGGTTGTCACCGTGCGCCCACGCGTCCCCGCCATGGCCGCCAATCGGAAAGCTTGAAATGGGCCGTCAACACGGGGTTTCAAGTTAGGATTGTGGAGGGGATTGGGTCACCACCGAGTTTAGACCATTTGAGCACGACTTGGTGATCTAAGAACGAAGAACAAGTGAGAATTTTGGATTTTCATACCGGAACATCGGTTGGTGGCCGCCGGCATAATTTTCTCAAATTCTCTCTCTATAGTCCATGGCTTGGCTTGCGGTTTGGAGGTGAGCAGCACGGTTCAACAGCGCGTCCGGGGGTGTCATCGCTCGGGGGTGAAAGTACCCGGTGTGGGCTGTCCACGAACACCCCAAGTTGCTGTGAAGTTGGGTCGCCGCGGCAACGAGCTAATTTCGGGTTGGGGAGGCGGCAACTCACTGGATTTCGTGCTTCGTGTAAAGGTCCCAAAATTATGAATGCAAAGAAACTCATGTTTGCACAAAGTTGGTTTCATATGTATGAAAAATGGGACTCGTTTAAACTTTTTCACATGTGATAATACAGATGGGAGCTCTCTTCACACAAGTTCAAATATTTATTTGAAAGACTTGGAACCGAAAAGGGGTTTGAAACCAAGGTGGGAAGTTCCCATATGTGTGAGAAGGCTGAAATCAGATTTTGGAACAAATTGTTCAACTCAAAAATTCAAATGAGAACAACACAATGAATTTCAAAACTGTTGTGCTAAAAATCTCATTTGCAGCAGCCAAATTAAAGATCAGATTTCATATTTGATTTCCTTAGGTCCAAATTAGGGGGTAGGCAAAGTTTCATGAATTTTAGAAATGTTTCCTACCCATTTTTCAAATGGACTTTAAATTGCATAGGGCTTCAAATTCAAACGTGGATTGGGAGAAAACTTGTCCAATTCTTCAAATGCTCTTCAGATTCAAACTTCACACAATTAAATGGAATTGTTTGTCAAATGTGAGAGCTGTGGAGAGGGGATAAGGGGGAAAGTGGGGCCCATTTGTCATGTGCACCCAAATATCTTCACAGGAGCATCCGGTCTCTGTTTTGCCTCCCCGGGTGATCGACAGCAAGGTGGAGCCGATGCCAGCACTCGTGCACTCGAGGATTCGACCGAGCACACGTTGCAACGACTCCACAGCGAGGATAAAGATCACCCCGGCCGCCCCAGCGCTCGGCAAAACGAGCTGGCCGACCCTCTCTCGTCCTCTCTCGTGTTCCTGAACAGAGCCGAGCAAACTCACCGCCGCCATCACAGCTTGATTGGCAGCCAGCTCAATTGAACGTGAGCAGCAGCTAGTGGGTAGCAAAATGGCACCAGTGCCTCTTCCTCTCCCTCCTCGGCGCGCCATCGACCGGGTTCGGCTCTCCTACCCCGGGAACAACGCGACCGCGTGAAGGCCGAACAAGAGCCGATGAGGAGGCTCCCGTGGACAGCCCAACCTGGCGCTGGTCATGGCCAAGTACCGGCGCCCTTGGACGCGCCAAGTCACAGTGCTGCTCTCCTCCCAAGCTCAGGCTATGCCATGAACCACCGAGAGAGAATTTGGAAAATTTTCTCCGACGTGCTCAAATCGACCTTCCGGCACAGTAATCCCAAATTCCACCTCAACTCTCATTTTTAGGTCGTCAAATTTTGCACAAGGGGCCCAAAGTAGTAGGCGATCCTTTGCTCATCACAGTTCAAGCCCGAAACTGCACATAGATCGGGTATTTCGTGGTTTTCTAACGGCAACCGAAGCGGGGGACAGCGGTCGCACGGTGAAACCATATCTGCCATCGTTCCCGAGCATTTTTGAGGCTAGGTCGAGCTCCCCCATAGTTCACTGGTGCTGTAGCACCGTTTTACCGAGCTGTTAGCGCGTTAGGATGGCCGGCCGACGTCGCCGAGGGTGTACCGTGCTGCCGCACCGCCGCTAGCCACCGTAGAGGCCTTGCCGGCTCGGGGAAACCTCATCATCGTGTTCAGTGTGGCGGGTTAGGCCCTGGCAGCGAGCAGGGGCTTGGGCAGAGGCTGGAAGACCGGTTTCTGGCGATCTCCGGCGAGGGCGGCGGCGCGGGCTCGCAGGCGCGGGAACGGACCGAGGTTGAAGAAGGGTTCGGCAGGCCCAGCCGTCAGAGAGAGGATATTTAAAAACCCGATCTTCTGTGGCTGTTGGATCCGGTGTGACTGCACGTATGGAAATGTGTGGCCCCGTGTGTCCTTGTTTCTGTGAGTGACATGTAGCCCGGACCCACAGTCAGCTTTTAAACATTTTCAGGATTTCCCATTTCAGTTCAACCTTTGAAGAGCCATAACTTTGTGTAAGAATGTCCAAAAATTGTGAAACAGATTTTGTTGGATTCCTATCAAAGAGTACTATCCAGGGGTGAATCCCAATTTTTATGAGAATCCCTGGATTTGGCTCATTAATTCATATAAGGAAAATCTTGTAGGAATTTTTTCAGGAGTTCTGTGTATCGGAAAATTCCAAAATTTGGGCAAGAGATTCTTCCAAAAACACTTGACCTCCAGTAAACATTTCAGAGGCATTGGACCTCATTTGCTTGGCCAAATGTGGTGCTAATTCCTTATGTCTCTGAAAAATTGGAAAAATAGAACAGAGTTCATTTTTCAGATTTTCCCCAATTCATCTAAAGCTCATATCTTTGTGTAGGAACCTCCAAATTTAGTGATTCAAATTGGGTTAGATTCTGATTGAAATACTCTATCCAAATATGCAACCCAATTTGTATGAAAATCAATAATTAATTCTCGAAAATTATTTGAAGCTCATCAGTAAAAGAATTTTTGAGCGAGTATGGTTTATCCAAAAATCCTAAAATTTTGCCAGGATAATCCTTATGATATTATGGAACCCCTGTCAAAATTTCAGCTCATTTAGAGTTGAATTGTGTGGGAGGATTCAGATTTCAATTACTGTATTCAAATGAATACAGAGACTTTTCAGAAATTGTCCCAGAGTTAGAAAAATCATTTCTGGACAATTCTTAGCTCCAAAAATCCTAGGAAAATTCATGCAGACTCTATGAACTATAATTGAAATTGTAGTTCACTAAGTTGAGCATGAACATGTGAATTAATTCAGAATTAATTTCTTTTTGCTTAATTGCTTAGGGAATTGTTCTGAATAAAAACCTAAATGAAAAGTGTTCATTTTTGGTCCAGGACACTTTCATGTGACCAGGAATTCACCTGTAAACTTTAGTCTCAAATTGAGCCTTGGATCTCCCTGTCCTTGTTCTCCATTCTATTGTATGTGAAGAACAACATGGGGGGTTAGTGTGGAAATTGTGGGAGACACAATTTCTTTCCACTTCAGCTGCAATTTGGCAAGCTAAGTCCCTGTGTAGTGTATGACTTCCTGTAAAAATTTTGAAGTCATTGGAGATCAGGATCTTTAGTTATGCCCAAATCATTAGAGCTCATCTTATAGGTTAATAGAAACTTAGCTAGAGATGTAATGAAACATCTAAGGTAGATTTAGTTCCTTTGAGTTCTTTGCAAACCGGAGGCAACAACATCATCCTAGGATCTCCACACAACCTCTGTTCTTAAGAAGTTTTAATCTCCAAAGTCTTTAAATTGCATTATAAAAGATTATGCATAAACATGTCGATAGGGTTCATGACGAAGGACTTCGACGGAGCCATTCCTTGACGTGTGGATCAGTTGAGCAAGTTCAGAAAGATCAAGGGATTGAAGATCACTAACTTCTATTATATACTACTACCCTGCAAAACAGGCAAGCTCCGGTTTGCATTAACCCTTTACAAATTTTTACTGTTTTGCGAACTTACTTTGAGTACCATTACTGCTTGCATTAGAGTCTTGTTTGAAAACCCAAATGCATAGCCAAGAAAACCATGGGTTGGGATTAGGATTGAAAACCCCGTGTAGCTACTGCAATGCTAAGGTAGTGCAGGATTCGGTACAAGTCGAGTAGTTGGAACTACTCGCGAGGATAGGCTAGAGGCACTCGACTCGGGTAGAGATAGCAAATGAAATACATGGCAAGAAAAATGAGACCGAGCGGAGAGTAAGGGCAGCAGGACTTTGGGGCCTGTGTGCTATAGCTCCGCTTGTGTCGGTTGAGGACCGAGCCGTGTGCGGGCCTGTTGAACAAGCTAGAACAGTACCGAAGACCTACCGGCTATATGGGAACCGGGAAACCGATGTAGCTCGGGTAGCTGGCTATTGAGGCATTGCCTGTCGTTCAGAGGGTAGTTTGAGAGCTTGAGGTGTAATTCAGCTGGCGGCACTGAGATGCGCGTGCAGAGACCTCTTGCTCGGGACGATAGGACCGGTTCAATATTTGGCTAATGGGTGAAAGGTGGTTGCGTACGGCGTCCGTGATGGTTGCTGTAAGCAACATCGAGTACGGGCGTACGTGACGGGTTATTCGGGTAACATTGCAGGTGTAAATCGATTATAATCGCCGTCCCTCTCGGTCAGTGAGTACGACTTGTTCACTGTACCGTGACGTAGAAAGAACAGGCTAGATACATGTTAAAAGTTTGCTGATTTGAAAGTTATACATTGCTTGTTAATGACTTGTTGTAGTTAGAGCTAATTAAAGTTCCTTTCAACTTTGGGCAAAGTACATGAGAGAAATGTGTTTCTTGTTTGATTGCATCTCTCTCATGTGCCTTAGCGTAAGGTTCTCCACATCCTGCTGCTAAAACATGAAAGTAAGGTTCAAATAATTAGGCGAGTCTTTTGCAACTTACCTTCCTATTTCAAATTGCAATCCTAGCATTTAGAGTCACATGTTTAGGTGAGACGGGTCAGTCTTGCTGAGCCTATGTGCTCACGCTTGCTATATGAGTGGTTTTGCAGGTTAACCATGGTGCTATTGAGAAGGTTGTCCGGTGAGACTCGGAGACTTCCGAGTCATTTAACACGTGGAGAACCCAGCCGCTGCCGTATGACTTCGTGTTGCTAACAAGAAGAGTCCGCTGGCTGGACCTCTTCTCGAGTGCTTAGTAGATATGAAACATGAGAAAAATTAATCTTCCGCTGTAGTTATTTGATGTAAAGTATTTACAAAGAACAATTGTAAGCTTCCACTTTTGATTTATGTAATACATGTTCCCTTATATGTGTGCTGTTGGGTGCCGCGTATCACGGCATCACCCAATGCGATTCCTGGGCGAGTGGCACGACCCCATGATTGAACGGGCGGCATGGTCCCTCTCACTTAGAAGGTGGAGGGGGAGTTCACAATGCGGTTTTTCGGCTTAGCCGGCCTCTGCCCGCTTGAGTTTTCCTCGGCTCCCGATCGAATTCCAGAGAGGCGGTGAGCAGCTGGGTTCGGTGCTTTTGCTGTGCGAGGGAAGGAACGGAGCCGAGTGGGGGTCGGTTGGGGGGCAAAAGATCCCGCTGAAGCTCGCAAGCTGGTCGCCAGCGTGAATCCGGGAGCTGGAGGTGGCATCGGCCGCAGCCCTCGGTGGCGCCTTGCGGTTGTTTGCTTCGGGCACGGTCTGAACAGAGGAATAGGTTTGCTTCAGTTGCAAGTTTCCTCCCAATGACATGTGGGTCCCACAGCTCCTCTCCTCCAAAAGATCTCCAATTTTTGGCATAGTGCAAATTCAGCTATGAGGAACTCAAATTCGAAAGCCACTTGGCAATTTGACAAGTTTTTGCCTCAGTTTCAAATTTGAATTCAAATTTTGATAAAATTTACAAGTCTCTTTGATATACATATCAAAGCACCTCCAAATTTTCTCAAAATTTGTCTTCCTCATAATTTGGACCTGAAGAATTCAAATATGCCATCTGATCTTTAAGTTGGCCACTGCAAATGATAGTTTTTCACCAACAGTTTGGAACCCTCTTTTTGGAAATGGCCACTTTTGGAGTCATATGATCATTCAAAATAAAAAGGAAACTTGAATGCCTAGGCTTGCTCAGGACCATCTTTACATGATTTGCAAAAGTTTTTGCAAGTCCCATTTCTTGGATTTCAACTCAACTTTATTCATCACTAAAGTTTTCCCTTTACAAGTTTTGGGACTTTTACATTCCTCCCCCCTTAAAAAGAATCTCGTCCTGAGATTCATGATTAAGAACAATGCGGGGAGGATGACTACTGAACATAAGCCTCTAATAACTCCAGATGATTGTTTTGTAAATATTTCTCGCTTTTCCATGTAGCTTCCTCGGACGTGTGATTTTCCCATAGCACTTTGAAAAATCGCATCGTCCGGTTTCTGGTCTCGCGAGTCTTTTCATCAATTATCTGGGTTGGATGCTCAACATATGTGAGGTCCGGCTTCAAATCTTCTATGCCTTCCGTGAGAAACTCCGTTGGAACTTTCAAACACTTCCGCAACTGATATATGTGGAAGACGTTATGAACTCCGGCTAAGGCCACCGGTAGCTCCAAATGGTATGCCACGGGTCCACACCTATCAATGATGATGAAGGGACCGATAAAACGTGGAGCTAATTTTCCTTTCACTCCGAATTGGTGAATGCCCTTCATAGGAGATACGCGGAGGTATACGTGGTCCCCAACATGGAAGTTCAGAGGATGACGTCTCTTATCCGCATAGCTCGGAGCAGCGTATTCTGAGCTTTACCGAGTGTGTTCTTCGCGGAACCAATCGGGCGCATGATGCCGAGCTAGTTGCCGTAGTTTCCGAGCTAATCCATGGCCTTGCCGAGCTTTGCATCACCCACTGGTGCTGTAGAGCTGGTCGGTCAAGGTTTTGGTGGGCTAGGGACCCCGGCCGACGCTGCCGAACTTCAACCGAGGCCGCCACACGTCGTCGGCCGTCTTCCGATCATCGGTAGCCCCAGAACACCTCACCATCGTGTTCCTCGATGTCGCATACGCCATGGCGGCAAGTTTTAGCCCGTACGGTGGCCGCAATCGGCGAACCGGCGAGCAGCAGATTGCTCCGGCGAGCTGAGAGCGCGGGCGCGCGAAAACCAGCCGGAGGAAGAAGAAGCCGGTGGGCCCCGGCTGTCAGCGGTGGAAAAATTTAAAACTGGGATCTGCTGTGGCCTGGATCGGGTGTGGCTACGCGCAAAGGACTCAGTAGCCGCGTGTGTGAACCGATGAGGAGCTGACACGTAGCCCCGGGTTCCATGCGCAGTGATTTGAACTTTTCCTGATTTTCAGATTTTGTTCAAACTTCAAATACATATAACTTTGGCTAGGAAACTCCAAATCGAGTGCACCAAATTTTGTTGGATTCAGCTCTCTGTGTACTTTCCGGAAAATTGAGTTTCACTTCATGAAAACCCTGATTTCTCCAGAATTAATTCTTCAAAATTTAAACTGTTTAGAATTTTAACTGCATAACCTTTTGGAGGAAAATTCCGAAACTTTGCTGGGATGTTCACAAAAATATCCCTGAGCTACCATAAAATTTTCAGATCCATTTGAGCTCATTTGATCCACCTAATGGTGTGATTAATAAAACTGTTCCAGAGAAAATAGGAAATGTCCAAAAACATTTTCAGAATTTCTCTGAAATTGTTTAGCTCATATCTTTTGTTAGGAACCTTCAAATTAAGTGAAACGAACTCCATTAGAACCCTCTGAAAATCTAGTTTTCAGAAAGTCATGGATTGCTCCATGAAAATCCCTAGAACACCATAAGGGCTCCAATTAAGGTCAAGTACATAATTATTTGTGGAGAGCTCAAATGAGCTTGGCTGCAACTAAAACTTGGCCAAGTCTCTGTTTAGGTTGTAACCAAACCACAGTAAAAATACTAGTGAGACTTATAATCTTCACAAGTTTGAAATTCAATTCAAATGCATTTAAATTAATACATATACTTGTTATCTCATGTAGTCGCTAAGGTTGAGGAGGAACCCGAAGTCTTAGACTTCGTTACTCCGGAGGAGCAGCTAGCCTACGACCGAGAGCAGCAAGGCAAGCTCCGGTTTGCATTAACCTTTTTGCAAACTTTTACTGTTTTGAGAACTTCCTTTGAGTACCATTACTTCTTGCATTAGAGTCTTGTTTGAAAACCCAATTGCATAGCCGACAAAACCATTGGTTGGGATTAGGATTGAAACCTCGTTAGCTAATGCAATGCTAAGATAGAGTAGGATTCGGTACAAGTCGAGTTGTTGGATCTACTCGCGAGAATAGGCTAGAGGCACATCGCTCGGGTAAAGATAGAAATGAAACACATGGCAAGAAAAATGAGACCGAGCGGAGAGTAAGGGCAGCAGGACTTTGGGGCCTGGGTGCTATAGCTCTGCTTGTGTCGATTGAGGACCGAGCCATGTGCAGGCCAGTTGAACAAGCTAGAACAGTACCGAAGACCTACCGGATATATGGGAACCGGGAAACCAATGTAACTCGGTTAGCTGGGTATTGAGGCATTGCTTTTCGTTCAGAGGGTAGGTTGAGAGCTCGAGGTGTAAATCGTCTGGCAGCACTGAGATGCGCGTGCAGAGACCTCTTGCTCGAGACGATAGGACCGGTTCAATATTTGGCTGACGAGTGAAAGGTGGTTGCGTACAACGTCCGTGATGGTTGCTGTAGGCAACATCGAGTACGGACGTACGTGACGGGTTGTTCGGGTAACCCTGCAGGTGTAAATCGATTATAATTGCCGTCCCTCGCGGTCAGTGAGTACCACTTGTTCACTGTACCGTGACGTAGAAAGAACAGGCTAGATACATGTTAAAATGTTGCTGATTGAAAGATGGACTTTGATTGTTAATGATTTGCTGTAGTTTAGAGCTAACTAAAGTTCCTTTCAACTTTGGGCAAAGTACATGAGAGAAATGTGTTTCTTGTTTGATTGCGGCTCTCTCATGTGCCTTAGCGTAAGGTTCTCCACAACCTTCTGCTAAAACTTGAAAGTAAGGTTCCACTAAGTAGGCGAGTCCTTTGCAACTTATTTTACCTCATGCACCTATCACCCTCATGTAGAACTTTCATGTATAGGAGAGACGGGTCAGTCTTGCTGAGCCTTCGTGCTCACTGCTTGTGTTTGAAGCTTTTGCAGGGTTCTATGAGGAAGGGACTCCCGAGGAGGAGACGGAACCCCAGGAGGGGAACCCTGTCGAGTGGGAGTCATGCACGCCACCGTGTTAGTGTGTGTGCGTGCTAGCGGGGACACGTTCACGGGCTGAACGTGAACTCGATGCGTAGTCTACGCCCGTGAGTGTAGACTGGACACATTTTGTTGTAAAAATGTTTATACACTGGTTTATGTAATAAAACTTTGCTTCCGCTTTGTACTTTTGATGTGTGTTATCCGGTGCTGTGCAACGCAGCACCCCTCAGCGTGATCCTGGCTCGACAAGACCGGGGGGGTTGTGTCAGCGTAGTATCAGAGCTCGCTTGAGGTTTAACGCACTACAAAGGTCATCTTTTTCAAAAATCTAGTGAGGAACGAGTTAGTAGCCCATATAAGGATGTTATTAGCGTATAGAAAGTGGCATACTAACCTATTTGCTTATGTCAGAAAATCGTGCATCTCAGGATGCTTTATGTCTCGGGGGGTGCACGTAAGCGCTGTCCACCAGTGCACACAAGCTGAAGGGTGGAGCCCCACGGGTGGCAGGTAACCCGACCCGCTTTAATATCCTCTACGAATCGTCATGTCGTTTGGGGTATTCGAGCAACGTCTGTCCCTGGCGTGCTTTGGGCAATTTGGGAGACCCCGTCACGTGGTCAGTAACGTGAACACGTAGCTCAAGGCGTGTTTTGCTTGAGAACATCCGGGCGAGTGATGACGGCCGGGTGTACGAACTGTATGGATACCGGGCTCGGTGTGCAGCCGAGTCTGACGATTGTGTGAGTTATCTGCAGGTAGTGTAACCACGAAACAGTAGACGTGTAGCATCCGTGTGCGATAGACGTTTAGTATCACTGAATTAACGAAGCCGGCTAAGTCCGGTATAGGTTTTTCTTTGTGAGGACGTAGTACCGACATGCTCTGGTGACGCATCGACATCACACTCCACTAAATGGACAACTTCACTGTAAAACTTAAAAGTTTTAATCCAGAGTATTAAAAACTTGATGTAACTCCTTCCCTTAATCAGGATATTCAAAGTTAACAAGTTTTCAACTTATAGGATACTAAGGACAGAGTCCCCTGTTTTCAGCTGAATTAAGGCCGAAGTTAATCAGAGGTTAGAGATTGAGTTATTTCGAGGTTGGGGTCATATGATACATTTATGGAAAGCTTTGGAAGAGCTTTACAACTTTTCTGTTGAGGTCCAGAGGTGTTTCATCCCTTAACCAATCGAAAAATGTAGTAGAGTTGAAACTGTCCAGAAAATAGGGCAGAGCAAACACTCTCTGTAACTCTCTGTAAATTGAGCATAACTTCCTGCATAAAAATCCAAAAAATAGAAAATGAGGTAGTTATGAAAAGTTCATGATATGGGTTACAACTTTGTAACAGAAATTTTTGTCAGATTGGGAGCAGAATTAACTGGAATTCTTGGATCAAATCAGTACCTACAGCAGGGAGGTGCTGTCCAATTTTCTCCAGAAATTCTGTTAACTTTGACATCTCATAACTTTTGTACCAGGACAGATCTTAGGCCAAGCAAATACTTTATGGAAATCTATTGAAGTTAGATTTAACTTTGAATTTGAGCTCCAGAATTGGTTTTGCTTTAGCATTGTCTAAATCAGGTTGAAATTGAAACTGGTCAGGGCTGTCATCTTGGACAGCAGATCAGTAGTCAAATTTGTTTAAGTTTGAACTATGTTTCCAAGTTTTATGAGTTCAATGACATGTTTTATGTTATAACTCAATAGTTTACTGTTCAAATAAATATTTGATATTTCTCAAATATATTTTTACAGATGACAGCGGATAAACAGTTGGAGAACGGGTGGGTGGTGTCCCACTGTTCTCACCGCAACGGCTATCCAGAAGCATTGAGGCAGATGCTTCAATACTTCGGGTACAGCAAGATGCCGCAGTACTTCGCCAAAGAAGAAGGCGAGGAGGGGAATAAGACATGGACGATCCATGTCGAAGTTTCTGCAGGTCCTACGCCACCCGGTTGGGCGCCGTTCACCATTACGGTGAGAGGTAGACAACCGGAGGGAATGTGGCAAGTGGCAGCCCGCGACACCATGTCGCGTTTCTGCCAACTGCACGTGAGAGCTATGGAGAGCACTCCATATGCGCTTGTTCTGGTGGAGGGGCGGGATAATCACGTGTGCGAAGGGAGGTATATAGAGGCAGCCGATCCGGGTTGTCCAAGGTACAGTCCCGCGAAGGCAAACCCCAGTCTCCAGATAAGGGCGGGAAAGGCCGTGATGGACAGCCAAGCTGTTCATACGGAGTGTCTCGCTATGAAGCTCAAGGAGAACAACAGTCGTGGAGACCATTTCGAGAGTTCTCATAGTGCACTCCGCAATGTGCTCCTTCCGACGATTAAGTGACTGAACGAACAACATATTTAGTTGCATCGTCTGAATAAGGCGAAGAAGAAAAGCCGTGTCGACATCACGTCTTTGCAACAACAGGTGCAGGATCTGTCCCAGCAGAACGAGATCCTTACTCAAGAGCGGGACAACGCTATTGAGGAGGGGCAAGACTGTGAAGAGGACTACAACAAGGCCATGGACGAGGTGCACGCGTTGCGGGACCTCGTACCTCCGGTAATGGGCATACCGGTGGTAGGTGCCATACCCGTGGTCTTGGGTCTTCCGGCAATGGGAGAACCCGAGCCAGAAGAGGAGGTTGTGGACCCAGAGCCACCAGCAGAGGTACTGGAGGAGGACGACCCGCAGGAGGTCGAGTTCTACTCCGAGTAGGGGGTTACTGTTGCCAAGTAGGGCAGCAAGGGTGATGTAACCCTAAACTTTTGTAATCGATGACATGTCGTGTAGACAGTAGTGTATGTATAGGTAGTGGCGACATGAGAACGACCTCTCGGAGACCGAGAATAATGTATCTTGTATAAAGTTATGCTTTATCAATATATGTGAATGTTGTGCAAATTATTCATGCGTCACTTCAATACCTACTGTTGCGTATGGAACTTTTAAGTATGACATGTGCTGATCTCTACTGTTTTGAATTTCAGAATGACTCGTACTCGTTCCAAACTGGACGTTGGGGGTTCCAGTCAGGGGGGAGAAACCTCCCAACAGCCTCCCGAGGACTCCTCGGGACAGCAACAGCAGCAGCAGCAACAGCAACAACCGCCACCGCCAACGGTTACATTGGCCGACATCGTTGCGGCAATGGCGGGTTCTCATCAGCAGCACACAGATTTGCTGCAGACTCTCATTGCAAATACGTCTCGACCGGAGAGGCGTCAAGATCGTGAGGAGCGTCAATAGAGCTCCTACTCTTATTTTCTGGCGACTCATCCCCCGGTATTCTCAAGGGCGGATGAACCCCTCGATGCGGACAACTGGCTCCGCACGATGGAGATGAAGTTCGGGCTGCTCCAAGTGAGTGAGCAGCGAAAAACTCAGTTCGCGGTCCAACAGCTCCAAGGATCCGCGAGCGCGTGGTGGGCGAATTACTGTGCTTCGCAGCCCACCGACCGAGTTATGACCTGGACGGAATTCAGGACGGCCTTCAAGGCCTATCACATACCGCCGGGTATCATGAAGAGGAAGATGCAGTAGTTCCTATGCCTGCAGAAAAGGAGCCGAAACACGCTGGAATATTCCAGGGCGTTCAATGATCTCGTGCTCTACGCTTCATATCATGCCGATACCGACGAGAAGCGGCGAGATAACTTCTACCAGGGGCTTAACCCGCTCCTGAAAGACAAATTGGCGATGTTCAATCACGGCAGCCTCAACGATATAATTGATGCCACGATTGTTCAGGATAACTCTGGCAAGGAGTTAGCGGCGGCAGAGAGAAAGCGAAGCGTGCCGCAAAGCAGCGGAGAAGGAAGTAGTCCTTCTCAGAAATATCGGATGGTGAATCGCCCACCATCAGGTCTACGCTGGCAGCCACCAGAGAGGTCGATGCCATTCTGCAGTCGGCCATATTCTCCACCGGCATTCAGGCCGGCACTGCCAGTACCACCTCTGCAGCAACAACAGCAGCGGGCAATGCCGCGTGCGTATGCACCTCAGCAGCGCATTCCGGGCTTTCGTCCCCCAAGCACCGGAAAGCAGAAGCCACATGTTACAAGTGTGGTTGTCCAGGACACTTCGCCAGCAGTTGTCCGGAGAGGCAAGGCGGCGGAGTTGCACCGCAGTTCCCGGGGAGGAATCAGCCCCGGAATCCCACTAATGTGTGGCGGGCAAACCCTAGACCCGGCACCGTCCACCAACTTGCCATAGAGGACGTGCCGGAGGGTGAGCCAATCCTTGCAGGTATGTTCCAACTCCACCAGCATCCCGCCATAGTATTGTTTGATTCAGGCGCCACGCATAATTTTATTAGCCAAGATTTCATTGCTAAACAAAGCTTGCAAATACTACCCACCGATAGTCCATATTTGATTTGTTCACCGGGTGGGAAGATTTCAGCAAGCATAATGGTTTCCAAAGCACCATTATGCTTAGCGGGTAGAGTGTACCCTACGTCTCTAATAATTTTAGAGGGACAGAAGGTCGATGTCATCTTTGGGATCTCGTGGTTAACCCGCCATGGCACTGTTTTAGACACCGTCCTTCGAATCGTGCACTTGAACTCAGAAGTGCACGGATCTCATTCCTTATTTCTGGACAGTCCAGAAATAAAACTTCCAAGTGTCTATCAATCCACAACCATCAGATTGGAAGACATTCCAGTGGTCCGAGAGTTCCCTGACGTGTTCCCAGATGATTTACCAGGGATGCCGCCCGACAGAGAGGTGGAGTTCAAAATTGAACTTGCACCGGGAACCATGCCAATATCCCGAAGGCCGTACAAGATGGCGCCTAAGGAGTTGGCTGAACTGAAGACTCAACTAACTGGAGAAGGATTTTATTAGGCCGAGCTCTTCTCCATGGGGCTGTTCGGCATTATTTGTGAAGAAGAAAGACGAGATGTTGCGGCTTTGCGTGGACTATCGTCCATTAAACGCTGTAACCATCAAGAATAAGTACCCATTGCCACGGATAGACATGTTGTTTGATCAGTTGGTCGAAGCAAAGATCTTTTCCAAGATGGACTTAAGATCCGGGTACCACCAGATTAAGATATGGGCTGAGGACATTCCGAAGACGGCTTTCTCGACGAGGTACGGACTTTATGAGTACCTGGTCATGTCCTTTGGCCTCACCAACGCTCCAGCTCACTTCATATATTTGATGAACTCGGTATTCATGCCGGAGCTGGAAAAGTTTGTCGTGGTCTTCATCGACGACATATTGGTATATTCCAAGTCGGAGGAAGAGAACAAGAAACATCTGCGTATAGTCTTGCAACGGCTGCGGGATCACAAGCTATACGCGAAATTCAGCAAGTGCGAATTCTGGATAGCGCAAGCGCCTTTTCTCGGGCATATCATCTCAGTGGAGGGTATCGCTGTAGACCCGAGTAAGATCACACAAATGCTGAATTGGAAGTCCCCGAGAACTGTTCATGAGGTACGGAGTTTCCTCAGACTCGCGGGATATTATCGGAGGTTCGTTCTGAACTTTTTGAAGATTGCCAAGCCTATGACAGAGCTGCTGAAGAAGGCTACCAAATATGTTTGGAGTCCAGCATGTGAAGCAGCATTCAAGGCTTTAGTTAAGCACCTAACATCAGCACCGGTTTTGGCGCAGCCAGACACAACAAAACCGTTCGATGTGTACTGCGATGCATCCGGCATTGGGCTCGGATGTGTGCTGATGAAAGACCGAAGGGTGGTCTCGTATGGATCACGGCAGCTCAGAAACCATGAGCAGAATTATCCAACTCACGACTTGGAGCTCGCTGCCGTGGTACTCGCACTTAAAATGTGGAGGCACTACCTACTCGGTAACCTCGTACATTTATATACCGACCACAAAAGCCTCAAGTACATATTCACTCAGTAGGAGCTGAACATGAGGCAGCGAACATGGTTAGAGTTGATAAAGGATTATGAAATAGAGATCCATTATCACCCCGGCAAGGCAAACGTAGTGGCGGATGTGCTGAGCCGCAAGTCACACGTCAACAATCTGACCATCACACCGTTGGAAGAGAGCGAACCACCACTGCATGTGATTCCACATGGAGCTCTCTACAACTTAGCTTTGATCCCCACCATCCGTGAAGAGATAGCGGCAGCTCAAAAACATGACAAGGGCATGTCGCATTTGTGGAGACGTGTAGATAGTGGGGAGCTGAAATGTTTTCAGGAAGACGGAGACGACGTCCTATGGTTCAAGGACCGGATTGTCGTACCCCGTAAGCCGGAGTTACAGAAGAAAATCTTTGATGAGGCTCACTTGTCAAAGTTTTCTATTCACCCCGGCAGCAAAAAAATGTATCAAGAACTCAGGAGCAAGTTTTGGTGGACATGAATGAAGCGTGAGATCGCAAAGTACGTGTCCGAGGGTGATACATGTCGAAGGGTGAAGGCACATCATATGCGGAAACCGGGACTGCTACAACCACTGGGCGTTCCTGCCTGGAAGTGGGAAGATGTGAGCATGGACTTCATCGTCGGTTTACCCACCACTTTTCAGAAGCATGATTTGGTGTGGGTGATCGTCTACCGGCTCACCATAGTTGCCCATTTCATCCCGGTCAATACCAACTACAATGCCAAGAAGTACGTGAACTGTACATCTCACGGATCCTATGCTTATACGGCGTACCCCATACCATCATATCGGATCGGGGCACTTTATTTGTGTCCCGTTCTTGTGAGCAGCTACACGCTCCGTTGGGGACGAAGCTGATCCGTAGTTCAGCATACCACCCGCAAACGGATGGACAAACCGAGCGGGTAAATCAAATTTTGGAAGATATGTTACGAGCTTGCGCTGTCAACCACGGCAAGTATTGGGATGATCACTTGCCGTAGGCCGAGTTCTCGTACAACAATGGGTACCAAGCCAGCATCAAAATGGCGCCTTATGAGGCACTATACGGAAGGAAATGTTGCACACCACTGAATTGGTGTGAGTCTGGCGAAAGGGTCACCTTCGGGATTGATCTTGTCAACAACGCGGAGGAAAAGGTTCGACTGATTCAAGCGAACCTAAAAGCCGCCCAATCCCGACAGAAACAATATGCGTACCGGAGAAGACGCCCATTACAATTCGAAGTCGGGGATCACGTATACCTACGTGTATCTCCAATGAAGGGCGTGAACAGATTCGGGGTGAGAGAAAAATTGGCACCCCGATTCATCGGTCCATTTCAGATTACAGAAAGATGTGGATCGGTAGCATACCGGCTGAAATTACCAGAAGCACTTTCCGGTGTGCACGACGTCTTTCACATTTCCTAGCTGAGGAAGTGTCTTAAGCTATCAACTACCATTCAGCTGGAGGACATAGAAGAACTGAAACAGGATCTCACGTATCGGGAGGAACCGGGTCAGATTATTGATGAAAAGGCCCGAACCACACGCAACCGTACGTTGTGATTCAACAAGTTTCTATGGAATAATCACTCCATGGACGAAGCGACATGGGAGAGCGAAGGATTTCTTCACGCTAACTACCCCGACTTTTTCACGTCGCATATACGGTAATTTTCCATCGTCCTCTCTCTCATTTTCAACTCATAATCTCAGGACGAGATTCTTTTAAGGGGGGAGGAATCTAAGGGCCTATGTTTTTGGAACATATTCAAAGTGTTCATCACTACACACAACCTTCATTTGAAGAAACTTGATGAACACATTTGAAGAGCAAGTAACCACCATCAACATGCTCATTAGAGAATAAACTCACAAAATGCAAAAGTGGCATTTCCCACATGCATCATCTAGGGGTTGAGCATATGAAAAACTCCAACACCTTGCTAGGAAGGCTCATGCCAAAATTCACCCAAGTCCAAAACCTTTTGAGGTCTTTTTGGGTATAACTAGAAAGAGGGTGGTTTGAACTCAAATTCAAATTCAAACTGCTTTCATCAAATGAATTCAAAAGTGGGAGGCATATTCTCACTCAGCACATTTTTGTGAGCTCACCCACCAATTTTCACTCCATTTGGAGTTAATCTTGACATGAGCCAAGTTTAGCAAATTCAAACTTTATTTGAATTACAAACTGAATATGTACTGAAATATGGTCAAACACTTCACAATTTGAATTTTACCAATTCCAAATAGGCATGTGGTAAATAATTCAAATCCTAGAGGGTATTAAGGGGGTTACTGTTTGTAGCAGTAAGAGGGAGTTAATTTCAGAGGTTAAAAGGGGGTGGGACCCACCTGTCATAGAGTGGCTGACCAACACTTGGAACTGAAGCAATGGACTTTGCCTCTGTTCGAGACCGTCGAGTGCTGCTCGTATGCCACCGAGGGGGAACCACCGTGCCACCAGCTGCTTGCCCACGCGTGAGCGCAAGGTCGGTTCTGATCCCCTTCTTAAGGCGCTCCATGCCCTCTGCCGAAGAAAACTTCGTTTGCTTTCTTCTCCTCGCGTGAACACTGAGCCGAAGCTCTCTTCCCTCCGCCACCTCGACTCGATCGGAAATCCAACCGAATCGACCGCGCCATCCCTCCCCAAGCTGCTAAACCACACCCTGAGCTCCGCACACACCTCCCCGACCCGGAAACGAGCGAGTTCCGGCCTTCCTTGCTCGAGAACGACCGCCACAGCGGCGACCTAGCGTCGGCCGACGATCGGGCGCTCGTGGACAGCCCTCCACAGGGGTTCTCATGGTCAAGCGATCAAGGCCACGGGAGCGCGCTGTGTTGGTAATGCTCTCAACCAAGTATCAAGCCACGCCGCGAAGCATCGGCGGCGAATTTCAAGTTCACTCTGGCGAGTTCTATCGAGCGACCGGTACGGTTTCTTCAAATTCTTCCTCTCTGCTCCTCCGTAGGTCATCAAACTCTGCACATAGGCGCTGGACTAGCCGGGGATCATCTTTACTTTAGGATCCGTCGCATGAAAACACCTCGGAGCAACGTATTCCGAGCTTTACTGAGCGTGTTCTTCACGGAACCAATCGGGTGCATGATGCCGAGCTAGTTGCCGTTGTTTCCGAGCTAATACATGGCCTTGCAAAGCTTTGCGATCACCCACTGGTGCTGTAGAGCTGGTCGGTCAAGGTTTTGGCGGGCTAGGGACCCCGGCCGACGCTGCCGAACTTCAACCGAGGCCGCCATACGTCGTTGGCCGTCTTCCGATCATCGGTAGCCCCAGAACACCTCACCATCGTGTTCCTTGATGTCGCATACGCCCTGGCGGCGAGTTTTATCCCGTACGGTGGCTGGAACCGGCGAACCGGCGAGCAGCACATTGCTCCGGCGAGCTGAGAGCGCGGGCGCGCGAAAACCAGCCGGAGGAAGAAGAAGCCGGTGGGTCCCGGCTGTCAGCGGTGGAAAAATTTAAAACTGGGATCTGCTGTGGCCTGGATCGGATGTGGCTACGCGCAAAGAACTCAGTAGCCGCTTGTGTCAACCGATGAGGAGCTGACACGCAGCCACGGGTCCCACGCGCAGTGATTTGAACTTTTCCCGATTTTCAGATTTTGTTCAAATTTCAAATCCATATAACTTTGGCTAGGAAACTCCAAATCGAGTGAACTAAATTTTGTTGGATTCAGCTCACTGAGTACTTTCAAGAAAATCGAGTTTCACTTCATGAAAACCCTTATTTCTACAGAATTAATTCTTCAAAATTTAAACTGTTTAGAATTTTAACTGGAGAACCTTTTGGAGGAAAATTCTGAAATTTTGCTGGGACGTTCACCAAATTATCCCTGAGCTACAATAAAAATTTCAGATCCATTTGAGCTCATTTGATCCACCTGATTGTGTGATTAATAAAACTGTTCCAGAGAAAATAGAAAATGTCCACAAACATTTTCAGAAATTCTCTAAAATTGTTTAGCTCATATCTTTAGTTAGAAACCTTCAAATTAAGTGAAACCAACTCCATTAGAACCCTCTGAAAATCTAGTTTTCAGGAAGTCATGGATTTCTCCATGAAAATCCCTAGAACACCATAAGGGCTCCAATTAAGGTCAAGTACATAATGATTTGCGGAGAGCTCAAATGAGTTTGGCTGCAACTAAAACTTGGCCAAGTCTCTGTTTAGGTTGTAACCAAACCATAGGAAAAATTTCAGAGTCATTGGGTCTGTATAGTGAGACTTATAATTTTCACAAGTTTAAATTCAATTCAAATACATTTAAATTAATACATATACTTGTTATCTGATGTTGTCGCTAAGGTTGAGGAGGAACCCGAAGTCTTAGACTTCGTTACTCCGGAAGAGCAGCTAGCCTACGACCAAGAGCAGCAAAGAAAGCTCCAGTTTCCATTAACCTTTTTACAAACTTTTACTGTTTTGAGAACTTCCTTTGAGTACCATTACTTCTTGCATTAGAGTCTTGTTTGAAAACTCAATTGCATAGCCAAGAAAACCATGGGTTGGGATTAGGATTGAAACCTCGTTAGCTAATGCAATGCTAAGATAGAGTAGGATTCAGTACAAGTCAAGTAGATGGAACTACTCGCAAGAATAGGCTAGAGGCACATCGCTCGGGTAAAGATAGCAAATGAAACACATGGCAAGAAAAATGAGACCGAGCGGAGAGTAAGGGCAGCAGGACTTTGGGGCCTGGGTGCTATAGCTCTGCTTGTGTCGATTGAGGACCGAGCCGTGTGCGGGCCTGTTGAACAAGCTAGAACAGTACCGAAGACCTACCTGATATATGGGAACCGGGAAACCGATGTAACTCGGTTAGCTGGGTATTGAGGCATTGCTTGTCGTTCAGAGGGTAGGTTGAGAGCTCGAGGTGTAAATCGGCTGGCGGCACTGAGATGCGCGTGCAGAGACCTCTTGCTCGGGATGATAGGACCGGTTCAATATTTGGCTGACGAGTGAAAGGTGGTTGCGTACGACGTCCGTGATGGTTGCTGTAGGCAACATCGAGTACGGGCGTACGTGACGGGTTGTTCGGGTAACCCTGCAGGTGTAAATCGATTATAATCGCCGTCCCTCACGGTCAGTGAGTACCACTTGTTCACTGTACCGTGACGTAGAAAGAACAAGCTAGATACATGTTAAAATGTTGCTGATTTAAAGATGGACATTGATTGTTAATGATTTGCTGTAGTTTAGAGCTAACTAAAGTTCCTTTCAACTTTGGGCAAAGTACATGAGAGAAATGCATTTCTTGTTTGAATGCGGCTCTCTCATGTGCATTAGCGTAAGGTTCTCCACAACCTGCTGCTAAAACTTGAAAGTAAGGTTCCACTAAGTAGGCGAGTCCTTTGCAACTTATTTTAACTCAAGCACCTATCACCCTCATGTAGAACTTTCATGTATAGGAGAGACGGGTCAGTCTTCCTGAGCCTTTATGCTCACTGCTTGTGCTTGAAGCTTTTGCAGGGTTCTATGAGGAAGGGACTCCCGAGGAGGAGACGGAACCCCAGGAGGGGAACCCCGTCGAGTGGGAGTCGTGCACGCAGCCGTCTTAGTGTGTGTGCGTGCTAGCGGGGACACGTTCACGGGCTGAACGTGAACTCGATGCGTAGTCTACGCCCATGAGTGTAGACTGGACATATTTTGTTGTAAAAATGTTCATACACTGGTTTATGTAATAAAACTTTGCTTCCGCTTTGTACCTTTGATGTGTGTTATCCGGTGTTGTGCAACGCAGCACCCCTCAGCGTGATCCTGGCTCGACAAGACCGGAGCGTTGTGTCAATATATCAATTTTCACAGGTGGACCGTGGAGTAGGAGTCGCCTTCAATATTGGCCATTATTACAGGCGGCTGAAGCGACCGAGTGTGCGCGACCTTTGCGGTTACCGAGGGGAATGCACCTTTGAATTCAATTTGACGCCACCAAACGATACAGGCGTACTGTGGAATAGGAGCCGCCTGCAATATTGGCCATTAATACAGGCGGCTTAAGCGATCGGGCATGCGCGCCTTTTTGGTTACCGAGGATAGCGCGCACAGTACATGCGTACTTTGAATTTTATTTGAAGCCACCAAACGATGATCGATATAAATACACGCCCGCGCGATCGTCTTCTCCACACAACCATAGTACTACTCTTTCTCTTCTTTCTCCTCCACGCCGAGTCGACCTCCACACGAAATGGCAGACAACCAAACGTCACCGCCAAGCCCGCCGAGGGAACCAGCGGCTATGAGGCCGCGATCCTCCCCTCCCCCTTGAGCTCCAGGTAAATGGAGGATACGCGTCATGACATGGCGCGAGATGTATTTAACAGTACATCTCACTCCATGAATCGCCTGGGCCTCAGTACCCTTCCAGAACATACTGGAATGGACATCGTGGGCCACTACTTGTTCAGGCTCACGCATGTGGCCGGTCGTCTTGATGCTCTATGGGAGAAGATGGCCCAAGAGCTCCGGGTCCACGGCCGCATGAACCTGGTGGCGGCGACGGATAGGAGACTGGGTTTCTCGGTTCCGCTGCTGGAGGCGCCCCAGGAGCTCCAGGAGCCCCAACAGCCCGAGGAGGAGGAGGAATAGAATTAGTAGCTTAGTTGTTTTTCTTTTCTTGTTTTTAGTTGATGTTGTGTTTTCTTTTCATGTTTTGTAATATTGTTTTATCTCCTAATCATAATAGATATTGCATGTATGCATCTTGTGCACTCAAAAGCAATCGCGTCGCTTCACTTCACTTCACTCGTGGCCTCATACACGTCTCGTGATCACCACCACCTCCTCCTCTTCCTTTGCAATATGTACAGCCTTCTACTTGAAACCGTAATGTTGCAGGTATCTTTTCCTCTAGTGACTTTTCTTGTTATAAGTGTTGTGTTGCAATGTTCTGTTACACATTGTCGCTTAAAAGTTGATATCATAAAGTGGCATAAGTTTTCACAGGCAGTCCTTAACCAATAGACGCCTGCGAAAATTGTATTTACCAACTATTCAAAATGTTTTCACAGGTGGTCTTTACTTGAAGAAAAAATAAAGGAAAATTATATACACACACGAATAGAGGAAAAACAGAGATCTCACGTATACATAGAGATGAAGCACCACTCAGCCGGCCATGGCTTCAAGCGCAGTGTATTTCACTGTTAAAGTCTACGGCCAACTCAAAGCCAATATTTCACTGTATGAATTTTGTTAATTTTTTAAAGCATTCCAACATGTCAAAATTCAAATATTAAAAGAGAAAAAATTGTCAAATTAAAATATTAAAGCTTCATTACAATATTATAAATATATAAAATATATGTCATACATTTTTTCCAGCATTGACATCTTCTCGCATATAGGGTTTCAAATCCTTTTTAATGCTTCTTTCTATGGGCTTCACGTTTTCTGGATCGGTGAAAAGGTACATATCTTCATATTGATTGTATTCCTCTTCATTATCTCCCACGTTCTCAACCCAAAAATATTTTGCTTTCCAAAAACAACTATGTGCATATTCTATGTTCCTGGATCATGTACATAAAATACTTGTGCAACACGATCGGCGAGAACCCATGGGTCATCTTTATAACCCACTTTGTTCAAGTCTACCAGTGGCAGCCCGTAGTTGTCCACTTTCACACCATCAGGACGTTTGATCCATTGGCACTTAAACACGAGCATTTGCATTCTTTCGCCATATTCGAGTTCCCATATTTCCTCTATGAACCTGAAGTATGTGGTCTTCTGCCCTTGTGGATCATAAGCCTCTATACGAACACCACTATTTTGTGCAACACTCTTACTTTCTTTTTCCTTAGTGTAAAATGTGTAACCCACTGATGTCATATGCCTTTCATGATGTCACCAAGCAGATGGGCCAGAAGCTAACTTCTTCATTGTTGCCTCTTCTATAGAGTCTCTGTATGGTATATTTTTATCCATTAACTATTCAGTGAAACGTCTTCTGTGCTCTTTCATGATCCAGTCCTCTCTGCGGCCTTGGTTTTTTTTGCGAAGCTCAATTTTGTGTTCCTCGATGTACGACTCAGCTATTGCGAGCTGTTGTAGTACACCAAAATGTGAACAGTGTACTAATTTGTAATCCTGAAAGATAAAGTTTTCTTACCCACTTTGCCTCTCCCACATAGTCTACCGTCATGTACTAGTATAGGCACACATATCCGCTTTCCATATTTGATGTAATCCATGCAACCCTCAATCACTTCTTCATTAGTGTATTCTTCCATTAATGAACCCTCTGGGTGAGCACGGTTCCGCACATAACCCTTTAATACTCCTAAATATCTCTCCAACAGAAACATATGATGTAAATATAGTGGTCCCAATGATTTTATCTGATCAACAAGATGTATGATTAGTTGTACTTGCATATAGAAAAAGAATGGTGGGAAACTCATCTCAAGCTTGCACATAGTCTCGACAATGTACATTTTCAAATAGTCTAAGTCCTCATAGGCTATCACCTTTTGTGATACTGCATTGAAGAAGTAACACAAACGTGTGATGACAACTTTTACATGCTCAGGTTTGATGACCCATGACAGTCGTGAGAATTATAGTCGAATAAAGACAAGTCTTTCATTGAGACTAGTTTGCGGATATTGGATGAGAAACTCGAGGGCACTCCGATCCCACGCAAGCATTCGCAAATTGCCTTTTTCTCATGTAGTGTCAAGTTGTAGCTGGTTAGGGGAAGGTAATGCTTCTCGTTGGTCTTTTCTACCGAGTGAAGCTCTGGTCTCGTATCACGATTTACTAGTTACATACGTGATTTTAATCCGTCCTTTATTTTCCTCGGCATGTCCAGCAAGGTTATGATGATGCTGTTAAATACATTCTTTGTAACGTGTATCAAATCAATACTATGGCAAATTTCCAGGTTCTTCCAGTACAGAAGATACTTGAAAAAAATTGATCGTTCCTTGAAAGACATGTCAATTGTATCACCCAAATATGTAGTTTTCTTTCTCTTTGTTCCTTTACATTTTTTGCCCTTACCGAAAGCAAACTAAATATACTTGACCATTTTGAACATGAGTTTCCCACTGTAAGGTTTTGGTGCAGTATCTTTTTTGATTTTGTTATCAAATTGTTCTTTCATTTTCCTATACTCGTGTGTATCTATCAAGAACCGCCGGTGTCTCATGTACACCGTCTTTCTGGATGAAGTGAGGTACAAAAATCCAGTTCCATCCACGCACCTTACACAACATTTCTTCCCTTTCATTTGTCTCGATAATATAAACAGTCCAGGATAATCATGTACGGTAATGAATATCATTGCTCTTAGCCTGAAATACTCCCCCTTGTACTCATCCCATGTACGTACCCCTTCGTTCCACGGTTTCGCCATATCTTCTATTAGAGGTTCCAAGTACACATCAATTTTGATGTCGGATTGTTTCGGACCTTGTATAAGAATAGATAACAAAATATATTTCATTTTGTGACACAACCACGTTGGTAGGTTGTACATCGTTAAGACCATGGATCATGTGTTGTGTATGCTCCTTTTTTCAACAAACGGATTCATTCCATCTGTACCCAAGGCAAACCTTACATTTCTGATTTCCTTTGCAAACTCTATATACTGAATATCAAATTTTTTCCACTCGGTTGCATCACAAGAGTGTCAAATATGTTTTTCATTCTTCCTGCGCTGCTCGGAATGCCAACACATAAGTTCAGCCTCCCTAGGGTTTGAGAACAAACACTTCAAGCGATCAATTACTGGAAGGTACCACATCACCAAGGCAGGAATTTTTCTCTTATTCTTCCTGCCTGCATCGTCAGAAGTATCGTCATCGTCACCTTCAGGGCGAATAATATTCTTCTTATCTTCTGGGTCCTATTCATGTTGGTAACATACTAGTGATTATAGTCCTTCTTGTATCTACTGACACCAAAGATGGGGCATCTAGTTGTGAGCTCACGCTCTTTGCGATACATAATACAATGGTTCACACAAACGTGTATTTTTGTCACACCTAGTGACATAGAGCAAAGAAGTTTCTTCGCTTTATAAGTGCTTCTAGGTAGTTTATTGGGATTTGGAAGATTTTTTGTCAAAAGATTCAAAAGATCAGAGAAACTACAATCGGACCATCCGCTTGTGGCTTTCAATTTTAGTAGTTTTAGGACTGCATGCAATGTAGTAAACTCTGAATCACAACCCTTTGATTCATATTATAAGAGCTCCGTTGCCGCATTCTACAATGCCTTCCTTTTATTTAAACCTTTACTTGCTCCCATAGAAATCAATAGATGTGGTTCGATGTGATGCAACATCTCCTCACAATCAAACTCATCATCATCACCATCATCATCCTGATTGTCACTACCATAATCGATATGAGCATTATTGTCATCAAAACCTCTCTCATCATCTTTATTCACCTCATGTGTATCTAACTCACCATGTTGTCCATATTGTGTAGTTTTTTTTGAAATCCCTTTTCACCAAATGAGATTGGATTACTATAGTATCTATCCAAGCAATCTTATTCTCAAGGTCGATACATGGACACAATATGTCATCTATCTTTTACATCTTCACATGTCTCGTGGATGTTTCAATAAAGTTCGAAACATTTTGAATGTACATAGGATCAGGTCTTGGCATGTTTTACATCAATGCTCGGCGGTCCATCTTGTATGTAAAAACTATAAAAATAAAAATATGATAGTAACCATTTCTTGAGCAAGTTCATACAAACCGATATTAGAAACAAATAATATTGCTTATGTGACACTTTATTCAGTAAAATCAAGCACACCATTAGTGTCATTAATATTGCTTATCAAACACACCCTTGCCACACCAGACAAATTAAATATCCACGAAGCATTAATTAATTTAAATAACCCCCAATGCAAGTGAATGCGAAAGTTGAACACAAGGTTCATAGAGCTAGCGTACAGTGGTGGCACTTGGAGGCGAGGACGACGACGTGCGCGCGCTTGGAGGCGAGGGCCAGGACGGCGATGTTGGCTCGCAAGCGAGGGAGAGGACGGTGGCAGCAGCGACGGCCAGAATGGCGGCGACGGCGGTGGTGAGGGGCAATGTATTTTTTGGCAGGCTAACCGCGTCGATGTGAAGTCTGCCGAGTTAGGTTTTTGCGGTACCCGAGCGGTGCTTATATAGTCGTCTATTATCATAGGCGGGTTTTAAGGTGGTCCTTTAAAAACCCGCTTATGATAATTGCCTCTTCATAGATCTGATCTTCAGTTTCTTCTTCCTGTGCTTCATTTTTTATTTAGATTCCAATGTAAATACTCAAACATGTATAGATTCTGCAAATTAAGTCCAAACTTGATGATTCTTTTTTCTATATTCTTCAAGAATTAATATATACCAGATGGAACAAAAAGTTTAAAACTTATATAGGTAACATTGTTATGTTTTGGTAAATATAGAATTAATTTATATGCATGTTTTATTCAGATTTTCATATCTCCTAAAAAATTGATCTTCCACTGAAAGTTAGTTTGTATGAACATATTGTCTTATTTATACATGTATGAATTTTGTTAACTTTTTAAAGCAATCCAACATGTCAAAATTCAAATTATCCATCATTCTAATGAAATGCTCATATACATAAGAGGCATTCCTCAAATTTTGAACACACATTGATTCAAACAATTTTGTAAAATTCTGAAAAAAAATCATAGAGGTTGTTTAATGACTAAAAAGTCTCATAGAAAAATTTACTCATAAAATCATTGTATTATGCAAGATAAAAAAATGACAAAGAACCTATTTATTTGTTTTTTATGTTCTGACCAATTCCAAATGTTTTTCCAAGTGAAATTTAATGGACACCTGTAATACTAAATCAAATTACAAGAACTTGAATTTGGGCTTTTTCAAGCCCCCTCATTTTGATCAAAAAATTATTAATTAATCCTAAAATTAGTAAACTTTTTCCACAGGAGGTTCTATATTGAAAATACGTTTGTGATAATTGTATCTTCATAGGTTTGCTCTTCAGTTTCTTCTTCCTTTGCTTCATTTTTTATTTAGATTCCAATATAAATACTCAAAGATGTATAGATCCTGCAAATTAAGTCCAAACTCGATCATTCTTTTTTCTATATTCTTCAATTAATATATACCAGATAGAACAAAAAGTTTAAAACTTATATAGTTAACATTGTTATATTTTAGTAAAACTAGAATTCCTTTATGTGCACATATTATTAAGATTTTCATGTCTCCTTAAAAATTGATCTTCCAGTGAAAGTTGGTTTGCATGAACATATTGTCTTATTTATACATGTATGAATTTTGTTAATTTTTTAAAACATTCAAACATGTCAAAATTCAAATTATCCATCATTCTAATGAAATGCTCATATACATAAGAGGCATTCTTCAAATTTTGAACACACGTTGATTCAAACAATTTTGTAAAAATCTGAAAAAATCATAGAGGTTGGTATTATGACTAAAAAGTCCCATAGAAAAATTCACTCACAAAATCATTGTATTATGCAAGATATAAAAATGACAAAAAACCTATTTATTTGTTTTTTATGTTCTGACCAATTTTAAAGTTTTTTCCATGTGAAATTTAATGGGCACCTGTAATACTAAATCATATTAGAAGAACTTAGAATTTGGGCTTTTACAAGCTCCCTCATTTTCATCAAGAATATTAATTAATCCTAAACATAGTAAACTTTTTTATAGACGGTTTTAAATTAAAAAACCGCCTATGATAATTGCCTCTTCATAGGTCTGCTCTTCAGTTTCTTCTTCCTTTGATTCTTTTTTATTTAGATTTCAATGTAAATACTTAAACATGTATAGATTTTGCAAATGAAGTCCAAACTCGATGATTTTTTTCTATATTCTTCGAAAATTAATATATACGAGTGACACGACCCCACTGGTCCTGTCGAGCCAGGATCACGCTGAGGGGTGCTGCGTTGCACAGCACCGTATAACACACGTCAAAGGTGCAAAGCGGAAGCGGAAGTTTTATTACATAAACAAGTTTATGAACATGTTTACATCAAAATAAGTTTAGTCCACACTCGCGGGCGTAGACTAAGCATCAAGTGCACGTTCAGCCCTTGAACGTGTCCTTGCTAGCACACACGCACACTAACTCTGCGGCGTGCACGACTCCCACTCGACGGGGTTCCCCTCCTGGGGTTCCGTCTCCTCTTCGGGAGTCCCTTCCTCATAGAACCCTGCAAAAGCTTCAAACACAAGCAGTGAGCACGAAGGCTCAGCACGTCTGACCCGTCTCACCTAAACATGGAACTTCTACATGAGGGTAATGGGTTACATGAGGTAAAATCATTTGCAAGGACTCGCCTAATTAGTAGAACCTTACTTTCCAGTTTTAGCAGCAGGTTGTGGAGAACCTTACGCGAAGGCACATGAGAGAGCCGCAATCAAACAAGAAACGCATTTCTCTCATGTACTTTGCCCAAAGTTGAAAAGAACTTTAGTTAGCACTAAGCTACAGCATATCATTAACAATCAATGTCCAGCTTTCAATCAGCAACATTTTAACATGTAACTAGCCTGTTCTTTCTACGTCACGGTACAGTGAACAAGTGGTACTCACTGACCGCGAGGGACGGCGATTATAATCGATTTACACCTGCAGGGTTACCCGAACAACCCGTCACGTACGCCCGTACTCGATGTTGCCTACAACAACCATCACGGACGCCGTACGCGACTACCTTTCACCCGTTAGCCAAATATTGAACCGGTCCCATCGTCCCGAGCAAGAGGTCCCTGCACGCGCATCTCTGTGCCGCCAGCTGATTTACACCTCGAGCTCTCAACCTACCCTCTGAACGACGGGCAATGCCTCAATACCCAGCTACCCGAGTTACATCAGTTTCCCGGTTCCCATATTGCCGGTAGGTCTTCGGTACTGTTCTAGCTTGTTCAACAGGCCAGCACACGGCTCGGTCCTCAATCGACACAAGCGGAGCTACAGCACACAGGCCCCAAAGTCCTGCTGCCCTTACTCTCCGCTCGGTCTCATTTTCTTGCCATGTGTATCATGTGATATCTCTACCCGAGCAATGTGCCTCTAGCCTATTCTCGCGAGTAGTTCCAACTACTCGACTTGTACCGAATCCTACCCTATCCTAGCAAAGCAGTGGCTAACAAGGTTTTCAATCCTAAACCCAACCCATGGTTTTCTTGGCTGTGCAGTTGGGTTTCCAATCAAGACTCTAATGCAAAGAACAATATTCAAAGATGTGCTCAAAACAATAAACATTTGTAAAAAGGTTAATGCAAACCGGGGCTTGCCTTGCTGCTCTTGGTCGTAGGCTAGCTGTTCCTCCGGAGTAACGAAGTCTAGGACTTCGGGTTCCTCCTCGACCTTAGCGACTACATGATAAGAGCAATGTATGTATTAATTTAAATACATTTGTATAAGCTTTGAAGTTGTGAAGTCTATAACCTTTGCTAGACAGACCTAATGACTGTGAAACTTTTACTGTGGCTTGGTTACAACCTAAAGAGGGACTTGGTCAAGTTTTAGTTGCAGCAAAGCTCATTTGAGCCCTCCACAAATAATTATGTCCTTGACCTTAATTGGAATTCTTAGGGTGTTCTAGGAATTTTTATGAGACAAACTATGACTTTCTGAAAACTAGATTTTCAGAGGGTTCTAATGGAGTTGGTTTCACTTAATTTGGAAGTCTCTAACTAAAGATACGAGCTAAACAATTTCAGAGAAAATTCTGAAAATGTTTCTGAACATTTTCTATTTTCTCTGGAACAGTTTTACTAATCACACCATTAGGTGGACTAAATGAGCTCAAATGGATCTGAAAATTTTATGGTAGTTCAAGGATACTTTGGTGAACATCTCAGCAAAATTTCAGGATTTTCATCCAAAGGATTCTCCAGTTAAAATTCCTAACAGTTTAAACTTTAAGGAATTAATCCTGGAGAATTAAGGAATTTCATGAAGTGAAACTTGATTTTCTGGAAAGTACTCAGAGAGCTGAATCCAGCAAAATTTGGTTAACTCAATTTGGAGCCTTCTAGCCAAAGTTATAAGGATTTGAAGTTTAAAGGAAATCTGAAAATCGGGGAAAAATTTAAACTCGCGCGTGGGCCCAGGGGACACGCGTCGCACGCCGAAGCGACAGCACACCGCGGCCCACAAGGATTTTGCGCGCCAGCACACCCGATCCCGGCCGCAGCCGGATCCCGATTCAAAATATCGGCCGCTGACAGCTGGGGTCCACCCCTTCTTCAACCTCGCGACACCCGCGCCCCGCCGCCGAGGGACCTCGCCGGAGAGCTCGCCGCTGGCTGCTGTACAGCTCCAAACTTCTTGATTTTGGCCGCCCCTGCCTACTTTTACTTGGGGAACCTGACCCGAGGGCCAGCTGCTCATGACAACGGCCGGAGCATGGTCGGCGACGAGCCGCCATATCGGAACGACTTCGGCCATGTCGGCTGACTCTCCTAGTACCTCAGCTACTTGGGAAATCGGTCGGGGAGCATCAGTGGACCTCAGAGAAGGTCGACATGAGATCGAGGCAGCTCGGGGAAGGCCCGAAATAGGTCCTCACCGTGCGCCCGACACCCCCCGTTCGTTCCGCCATTAGTAGACCTTGAATTACGCCGGGCACAGAGGTTCTCCGGCCCAGAGTTGTGAAGGCAACTTGTGCGTTACCGTGTCTAGCTCGTGTGGGAGTGGCCTGAGGCCCTCTAATCCTTTCTAGAGCACGAATTAAACAGAATCGTACCCGAAGGTCGTTCTGCATACAGAAAGGGGAAAAGTGGAAATTCGCCGCCGGTGAGCAACCACTCGAGTTGTGGCTCGGGGATGAGCAGTACCGGTCACCTGCGCGTCCAAGGGTGCCTTGGCTCGGGCGTGACAACGCCCTGGTTGGGCTGTCCACGAGAGCCCGAGGTGCGGCGGTTTCCAGTTCCGAGTTTGATCTTTCGGCACAGCCGATATCACTCGGTTTCAATCGACTTCTAGCAATGGGGAGGATGGAGGAAGGTCTCTAGTACCTTGCTGGGACCCTGGAGTGGAAGGAGGGAGCTGCGATCGGCTTGATCAAGCGGGAGCTCGAGCGGTGGCGATGGCAGTGGAAAAACAAGTCGTGTACGTCGGCAGCTCGGGGAATGGCGACTGAAGCACGCCGGGGAGGAAATAAATAGCCCGGCGGCTGGCCTCCGGCTTGGGGCGCGCAGCAGGAGCTGGCGCCGGCTGCCCCCCTTCGGTGGCGCGCGCACACAGCAGCCGGGAACCGACTGAACTGTGTTTCAGTCGGTTTGCTTTGAGGCAGAGGCTGACATGTGGGTCCCACCCCTCTTTTAACCTCTGAAATTTACTCCTAACAGCTGTGGTAAACAGTGAACCCTATTCTACCCTTGGCAATTCAAATTATTCACCCAAGAACCATTTGAATTGATCAAAGTCCAAATGAAGTTTGGTTTGAATGAATTTCAGCACAAGTGCAGTTTGAAATTCAAATAAAGTTTGAATTTCTCCCCCTTAGCTCATGTCAAGATCAACTCCAAATGGAGTGAAAATTGGTGTGTGAGCTCACAAAAATGTGCTGAGTAAGAATATGCCTTCCACTTTTAAATTCATGGAATAAAAACAGTTTGAATTTGAATATGGTTTCAAACTGCCCTCTTCCTATCTATACCCAAAATGACCTCAAAATGTTTTGAATTTGGGTGAAACTTGGCATGGACATCCTTAGCAAAGTGTAGGAGTTTTTATATGTCCAGCCCATCTATATCACATGTGGGAAATACCACTTTTGCAATGTGTGAGTTTGTTCTCTAATGAGCATGTTGATAATTGTTACTTGCTCTTCATTTGTGTTCATCATTCTTGCTCAAATGAGGTGTGTGGTGTGGTGATGAACACTTCAAATGGTTGTTAAAACTGAGGCCCTTACATTCCTCCCCCCTTAAAAGAATCTCGTCCCGAGATTATAAGGTGAAAATGAGAGAGAGGACGGTGGAAAATTACCGGATATGCGACGTGAAAAAGTCGGGGTAATTAGTGCGAAGGAATTCTTCGCTCTCCCATGTCGCTTCGTCCATGGAGTGATTATTCCATAGAACCTTGTAGAACCACAACGTACGGTTGCGTGTGGTTCGGGCCTTTTCATCAATAATCTGCACCGGTTCCTCCCGATAGGTGAAATCCGGTTGCAGTTCTTCAATGTCTTCCAGCTGAACGGTAGTTGATAGCTTGAGACACTTCCTCAGCTGGGAAATGTGAAAGACGTTGTGCACACCGGAAAGTGCTTCTGGTAATTTCAGCCGGTATGCTACTGATCCACATCTTTCGGTAATCTGGAATGGACCGATGAATCGGGGTGCTAACTTTCCCCTCACCCCAAATCTGTTTACGCCCTTCATTGGGGACACCCGCAGATATACGTGATCCCCAACTTCGAATTGTAATGGGCGTCTTCTCCGGTCCGCATACTGTTTTTGACGGGATTGAGCGGCTTTTAGGTTCGCTTGAATCAGTCGAACCTTTTCTTCCGTGTTGTTGACAAGGTCAATCCCGAAGGTAACCCTGTAAGGGCCTCAGTTTTTGACACTCATTTGCAGTGTTCATCACCACACCACACACCTCATTTGAGGAAGAATGATGAACACAAATGAAGAGCAAGTAACAATTATCAACATGCTCATTAGAGACCAAACTTACACATTGCAAAAGGGGTATTTCCCACATGTGATATAGATGGGCTGGACATATGAAAACTCCTACACTTTGCTAAGGATGTCCATGCCAAGTTTCACCCAAATTCAAAACCTTTTTGAGGTCATCTTGGGTATAGATAGAAAAGGGGCAGTTTGAAAACATATTCAAATTCAAACTATTTTTATGCCATGAATTTGAAAGTGGAAGGCATATTCTTGCTCAGCACATTTTTGTGAGCTCACACACCAATTTTCACTCCATTTGGAGTTGATCTTGACATGAGCTAAGGGGGAGAAATTCAAACTTTATTTGAATTTCAAACTGAACTTGTGCTGAAATTCATTCAAACCAAACCTCATTTGAACTTTGATCAATTCAAATGGCTCTTGGGTGAATAATTTGAATTGCCAGGGGTAGAATAGGGTTCACTGTTTACCACAGCTGTTAGGAGTAAATTTCAGAGGTTAAAAGAGGGGTGGGACCCACATGTCAGCCTCTGCCTCAAAACAAACCGACTGAACCACAGTTCAGTCGGTTCCCGGCTGCTGCGCGCGCGCGCGCCACCGAAGGGGGCAGCCGGCGCCAGCTCCTGCTGCGCGCCCCAAGCCGGAGACCAGCCGCCGGACTATTTAACCCCCCCCCCCCCCCGGCGTGCTCCGATCATTCATCCCCCGAGCTGCCGGCATACTCGGCCATTTTTTTCCACTGCCATCACCGCCGCTCGAGCTCCCGATCGATCAGGCCGATCGCAGCTCCCTCCTTCCACTCCAGGGTCCCAGCAAGGTACTAGAGACCTTCCTCCATCCTCCCCATTGCTAGAAGTCGATTGAAACCGAGTGATATCGGCTGTGCCGAAAGATCAAACTCGGAACTGGAAACCGCCGCACCTCGGGCTCTCGTGGACAGCCCAACCTGGGCGTTGTCACGCCCGAGCCAAGGCACCCTTGGACGCGCAGGTGACCGGTACTGCTCATCCCCGAGCCACAACTCGAGTGGTTGCTCACCGGCGGCGAATTTCCACTTTTCCCCTTTCTGTGTGCAGAACGACCTTCGGGTACGATTCTGTTTAATTCGTGCTCTAGAAAGGATTAGAGGGCCTCAGGCCACTCCCACACGAGCTAGACACGGTAACGCACAAGTTGCCTTCACAACTCTGGGCCGGAGAACCTCTGTGCCCGGCGTAATTCAAGGTCTACTAATGGCGGAACGAACGGGGGGTGTCGGGCGCACGGTGAGGACCTATTTCGGGCCTTCCCCGAGCTGCCTCGATCTCATGTCGACCTTCTCTGAGGTCCACTGATGCTCCCCGACCGATTTCCCAAGTAGCTGAGGTACTAGGAGAGTCAGCCGACATGGCCGAAGTCGTTCCGATATGGCGGCTCGTCGCCGACCATGCTCCGGCCGTTGTCATGAGCAGCTGGCCCTCGGGTCAGGTTCCCCAAGTAAAAGTAGGCAGGGGCGGCCAGAATCAAGAAGTTTGGAGCTGTACAGCAGCCAGCGGCGAGCTCTCCGGCGAGGTCCCTCGGCGGCGGGGCGCGGGTGTCGCGAGGTTGAAGAAGGGGTGGACCCCAGCTGTCAGCGGCCGATATTTTGAATCGGGATCCGGCTGCGGCCGGGATCGGGTGTGCTGGCGCGCAAAATCCTTGTGGGCCGCGGTGTGCTGTCGCTTCGGCGTGCGACGCGTGTCCCCTGGGCCCACGCGCGAGTTTAAACTTTTCCCCGATTTTCTGATTTCCTTCAAACGTCAAATCCTTATAACTTTGGCTAGAAAGCTCCAAATTGAGTGAACCAAATTTTTCTGGATTCAGCTCTCTGAGTACTTTCCAGAAAATCAAGTTTCACTTCATGAAATTCCATAATTCTCCAGAATTAATTCCTTAAAGTTTAAACTGTTAGGAATTTTAACTGGAGAATCCTTTGGAGGAAAATCCTGAAATTTTGCTGAGATGTTCACCAAAGTATCCTGGAACTACTGTAAAAATTTCAGATCCATTTGAGCTCATTTAGTCCACCTAATGGTGTGATTAGTAAAACTGTTCCAGAGAAAATAGAAAATGTTCAGAAACATTTTCAGAATTTTCTCTGAAATTGTTTAGCTCATATCTTTAGTTAGAGACTTCCAAATTAAGTGAGACCAACTCCATTAGAACCCTCTGAAAATCTAGTTTTCAGAAAATCATAGTTTGTCTCATGAAAATTCCTAGAACACCCTGAGAATTCCAATTAAGGTCAAGGACATAATTATTTGTGGAGGGCTCAAATGAGCTTTGCTGCAACTAAAACTTGACCAAGTCTCTATTTAGGTTGTAACCAAGCCATAGTAAAAGTTTCACAGTCATTAGGTCTGTCTGGCAAGGGTTATAGACTTCACAACTTCAAAGTTAATACAAATGCATTTAAATTAATACATACATTGCTCTTATCATGTAGTCGCTAAGGTCGAGGAGGAACCCGAAGTCCTAGACTTCGTTACTCCGGAGGAACAGCTAGCCTACGACCAAGAGCAGCAAGGCAAGCCCCGGTTTGCATTAACCATTTTATAAATTTTTATTGTTTTGAGCACATCGTTGAATATTGTTCTTTGCATTAGAGTCTTGATTGGAAACCCAACTGCACAGCCAAGAAAACCATGGGTTGGGTTTAGGATTGCAAACCTCGTTAGCCACTGCATGGCTAGGATAGAGTAGGATTCGGTACAAGTCGAGTAGTTGGAACTACTCGCGAGAATAGGCTAGAGGCACATTGCTCGGGTAGAGATAGCACATGATACACATGGCAAGAAAATGAGACCGAGCGGAGAGTAAGGGCAGCAGGACTTGGGGCCTGTGTGCTGTAGCTCCGCTTGTGTCGATTGAGGACCGAGCCGTGTGCGGGCCTGTTGAACAAGCTAGAACAGTACCGAAGACCTACCGGCTATATAGGAACCGGGAAACTGATGTAACTCGGGTAGCTGGGTATTGAGGCATTGCCCGTCGTTCAGAGGGTAGGTTGAGAGCTCGAGGTGTAAATCAGCTGGCGGCACAGAGATGCGCGTGCAGGGACCTCTTGCTCGGGACGATGGGACCGGTTCAATATTTGGCTAACGGGTGAAAGGTAGTCGCGTACGGCGTCCGTGATGGTTGTTGTAGGCAACATCGAGTACGGGCGTACGTGACGGGTTGTTCGGGTAACCCTGCAGGTGTAAATCGATTATAATCGCCGTCCCTCGCGGTCAGTGAGTACCACTTGTTCACTGTACCGTGACGTAGAATGAACAGGCTAGTTACATGTTAAAATCGTGCTGATTGAAAGATGAACATTGATTGTTAATGATATGCTGTAGCTTAGTGCTAACTAAAGTTCTTTTCAACTTTGGGCAAAGTACATGAGAGAAATGCGTTTCTTGTTTGATTGCGGCTCTCTCATGTGCCTTCGCGTAAGGTTCTCCACAACCTGCTGCTAAAACTTGAAAGTAAGGTTCTACTAATTAGGCGAGTCCTTGCAAATGATTTTACCTCATGTAACCCATTACCCTCATGTAGAAGTTCCATGTTTAGGTGAGACGGGTCAGACTTGCTGAGCCTTCGTGCTCACTGCTTGTGTTTGAAGCTTTTGCAGGGTTCTATGAGGAAGGGACTCCCGAAGAGGAGACGGAACCCCAGGAGGGGAACCCCGTTGAGTGGGAGTCGTGCACGCCGCAGAGTTAGTATGCGTGTGTGCTAGCAAGGACACGTTCAAGGGCTGAACGTGTACTTGGTGCTTAGTCTACGCCCGCGAGTGTGGACTAAACTTATTGTGATGTAAACATGTTCATATAACTGTTTATGTAATAAAACTTCCGCTTCCGCTTTGCACCTTTGACGTGTGTTATACGGTGTTGTGCAATGCAACACCCCTCGGCGTGATCCTGGCTCGACAGGACCAATGGGGTCGTGTCAGCGTGGTATCAGAGCTCGCTTGAGGTTTAACACAGTACAAAGGTCTTCTTTTTCAAAAATCCAGTGAGGAACGAGTTAGTAGCCCGTATAAGGATGTTATTAGTATATAGAAAGTGGCTTATTAACCTATTTGTTATGTCGGAAAATCGTGCATCTCGGGACGTTCATGTCTTGGGGGGTGCACGTGAGCGCTGTCCACCAGTGCGCACAAGCTGAAGGGTGGAGCCCCACGGGTGGCAGGTAACCCGACCCGCTTTAGTATCCTCTACGACTCTTCATGTCGTTTGGGGTATTCGAGCAACGTCTGTCCCTGGCGTGCGTGGTGCAACATGGGAGACCCCGTCACGTGGTCTGAAACGTGAACACGTAACTCAAGGCGTGTTTGGCTTGAGGACATCCGGGCGAGTGATGACGGCCGGGTGTACCAACTGTATGGATTCCGGGCTCGGGGTGCAGCCGAGCCTGATGATTGTTTGAGTTTCTGCAGGTAGCCTTACCACGAAACGGTAGACGTGTAGCATCCGTGTGCGAGTGACGAGTAGTGCCACTGAACTAACGACGCCGGCTAAGTCCGGTATAGGTTTTTCCTTTGTGAGGACGTAGTACCGACATAATCTGGTGACGCCTCGACGTCACATCCAATTAAATGGACAACTTCATTTAAAAACTTGAAGGTTTTGATCCAAAGTAGTAAAACTTGATGTAACTCCTTCCCTTGAACAGGATATTCAAAGCTAACAAGTTTTCAACTTATAGGATGTTAAGGACAGAGCACTCTGTTTTCAGCTGAATCAAGGCTGAAGTTAATCAGAGGCTAGAGGTCGAGTTCTTTCGAGGATGGGGTCGTATGATACATTTCTGGAAAGCTTTGGAAGAGCTTTACAATTTCTCTGTTGTGATACAGAGGTGTTTCATCCCTTAACCACTCGAAAAATGCAGTAGAGTTGAAACTGTCCAGAAAACAGGACAGAGCAAGGACTCTCTGTAAACTCTCTGTAAATCAAGTATAACTTCCTGCATAAAAATCCAAAAATAGAAAATAAGGTAGTTCTGGAAAGCTTATGAGATGGGTTACAACTTTGTTACAGAAAGTTTTGTCAGATTAGGAACAGAAGTAACTGAGATTGTTGGATCAAATCAGTACCTAAGGCAGGGAGGTGCTGTCCAATTGTTCCCAGAAATTCTGTTAACTTTGACATCTTATAACTTCTGAACCAGGACAGATCTTAGGCCAACCAAATACTTTATGGAAAGCTATTGAAGTTAACTTTAACTTTGATGTTAAGCTCCAGGACTGGTTTTGCTTTTAGCCTGGCCTAAATCAGGTTGATATGGAAACTGGTCAGGGCTGTCATGGGAACAGCAGATCAGTAGTCAAATTTATTAAAAATTTGAACTATGTTTCCAAGTTTTATGGGTTCAATGACATGTTTTATGTTATAACTCAGAAGTTTACTGTTAAAATAAATATTTGACATTTCTCAAATATAATTTTACAGATGGCAGCAGATAAACGGTTGGAGAACGGGTGGGTAGTTTCCCACTGTTCTGACCGTAGCGGCTACCCGGAAGCATTGTGGCAAATGCTCCAATATTTCGGGTACAACCAGATGCCGCAATACTTCGCCAAGGAGGAAGGCGAAGAGGGGAGCAAGACGTGGATGATCCATGTCGAGGTTCCCGCAGGACCTACGCCACCCGGTTGGGTGCCATTCACCGTCACGGTGAGAGGAAGACAACCGGAAGGGATGTGGCAAGTGGCAGCCCGTGACACGATGTCACGTTTCTGCCAACTACACGTGCAGGCTATGGAGGGAACTCCATACGCACTCGTTCCGGTGGAGGGGCGAGCTCAGCATGTGTGGGAAGAAAGGTACCTGGAGGCAACAAACCCGACTTGCCCAAGGTACAACCCCGCGGAGGCAAATCTCAGTCTCCAAATGAGGGCGGGAAACGCTGTGATGGACAGCCAAGCTGTTCATACGGAGCATCTCGCCACAAGGCTCAAGGAGAGCACCAGCCGTGGAGATCATTTTGAGAGTGCTCACAGTGCACTCCGCAATGTGCTCCTTCCGACGATCAAGCGACTGAATGAACAACACAATCAGTTGCGTCGTCTGAAGAAGGCAAAGAAGAAGAGCCGTGTTGATATCGCGGCGTTGCAAGAGCTGGTGCAGACCGTAACCCAGCAGAATGAGGACCTTGCTCAAGAACGGGACGATGCTATCGAGGAAGGACAAGGCTGGGAAGAGGACTACAACCAGGCTATGGACGAGGTGCATGCATTGCAGGACCTCGCGCCCCCGGTGTTAGGCATACCGGTGGTCTTGGGTCTTCCAGCAATGGGAGAACCCGGAATGGGAGAAGAGGTGGTAGATCCAGAGCCACCAGCAGAGGTACCGCAGGAGGACGACCCACAGGAGGTCGAGTTCTACTCCGAGTAGGGGTTGACGGTTGCCAAGTAGGGCAGCTAGGGTAGCGTAACCCAACTTTTGTAATCGGTGACATGTCGTGTAGACAGTAGCGTATGTATAGGTAGTGACGACATGAGCACGACTTCTCGGAGATCCGACAATAATGTATCTTGTATAAAGTTTATGCTTTATCAATATATGTGAATGTTGTGCAAGTTAATCATGCGTCGCTTCAATACTTACTGCTGTTTATGGAATTTTGAGTAAGACATGTGCTAATTGCTGCTGTGCTGAATTTCAGAATGACGCGTACTCGTGCCAACCCTGATGTTGGAGGTACTAGTCAAGGGGGAGAGACCTCCCAACCGCCTCCCGAGGACTCCTCGGGACAGCAGCAGCAACAGCAACAGCAAACACCGCCACCGCCACTGCCGACGGTTACATTGGCCGACATTGTCGCGGCAATGGCGGGTTCACATCAGCAGCACACAGAGCTGCTGCAAACGTTAATTGCGAATACGTCTCGCCCAGAGAGACGTCAAGATCGTGAGGAGCGGCAACAGAGCTCCTACTCTGACTTCCTGGCGACTCATCCCCCTGTATTCTCAAGGGCGGATGAACCACTTGACGCGGACAACTGGCTCCGCGCCATAGAGATGAAATTCGGGCTGCTCCAAATCAGCGAGCAGCGCAAGACTCAGTTCGCGGTCCAAGAGCTCCAAGGATCCGCGAGCGCGTGGTTGGCCAACTTCTGTGCTTCACAGCCCACCGACCGAGCGATGACCTGGGCGGAGTTCCGGACGGCCTTCCGGGCCTATCATATACCGCCCGGTTTGATGAAGAGGAAGACGCAGGAGTTCCTACACCTGCAACAAGGGAGCCGGAACGCGCTGGAATATTCCAGGGCGTTCAACGATCTCGCGCTCTACGCGTCGTATCACGCAGATACGGACGAGAAGCGGCGGGACCACTTTTACCAGGGGCTTAACCCGCTCCTGAAGGACAAATTGGCGATGTTCAATCGCGGCAGCCTCAACGACATCATTGATGCTGCGATTGTTCAGGAAGACTCCGGCAAGGAGTTGGCGGCGGCAGAGCGAAAGCGAAGCGCGCCGCAGAGCAGCGGAGAAGGCGGTGGTCCTTCTCAGAAGTTTCGGATGGTGAATCGCCCACCATCAGGCCCACGCTGGCAACCACCACAGCGGTCGATGCCGTTCCGCGGTCGGCCTTATTCTTCACCGGCATTCCGGCCGACACTGCCAGCACCACCGCAACAACAACAGCAGCAGCGGGCGATGCCGCGTGCGTTTGCACCTTTGCAACGCATGCCGGGCTTCCGTCCCCCGAGTACTCCACCAGCAGCGGCCACATGTTACAAGTGTGGTCGTCCGGGACACTTCGCGAGCAGTTGCCCGGAGAGGCAAGGCGGCGGAGTGGCACCACAGTTTCCGGGGAGGAATCAACCCCGGAACCCTACTAATGCGCGGCGGGCAAATCCTAGGCCCGGTACTGTCCACCAACTTGCCATTGAGGACGTGCCGGAGGGCGAGCCAATCCTTGCGGGTATGTTCCAACTCCACCAGCATCCCGCTATAATACTATTTGATTCAGGCGCCACGCATAATTTTATTAGCCAAGCTTTCATTGCTAAACACAGCTTGCCAATACTACCCACCGATAGTCCATATTTAATTTGTTCACCGGGTGGGAAGATTTCAGCAAGCGTAATGGTCTCCAAAGCACCATTATGCTTAGCGGGTAGAGTGTACCCCACGTCTCTCATTATCTTAGAGGGACAGAAGGTCGATGTCATCCTAGGAATGTCGTGGTTAACCCGCCACGGCGCTGTTTTAGACACCGTCCTTCGAGTCGTGCACTTAAACTCAGAGGTGCACGGTTCTCACTCATTATTTCTGGACAGTCCAGAGATAAAACTTCCAAGTGTCTATCAAGCCACAACCATCAGATTGGAAGACATTCCAGTGGTCCGAGAGTTCCCGGATGTATTCCCGGACGATTTGCCGGGAATGCCACCCGATAGAGAGGTGGAGTTCAAGATTGAGCTCGCACCGGGGACCATGCCAATATCCCGAAGGCCGTACAAGATGGCGCCCAAGGAGTTGGCTGAACTGAAGACTCAGCTCACGGACCTTCTGGAGAAGGGTTTTATTAGGCCGAGCTCCTCGCCATGGGGCTGTTCGGCATTATTTGTCAAAAAGAAGGATGAAACGTTGCGGCTTTGCGTGGACTACCGTCCATTAAATGCCGTAACCATCAAGAACAAGTACCCGTTGCCACGGATCGACATGTTGTTTGATCAGTTGGTCGAAGCAAAGATCTTTTCCAAGATGGATTTAAGATCCGGGTACCATCAGATTAAGATAAGGGCGGAGGACATTCCGAAGACAGCTTTCTCAACAAGGTACGGACTTTATGAGTACCTGGTCATGTCCTTTGGCCTCACCAATGCTCCAGCTCACTTCATGTACTTAATGAACTCGGTGTTCATGCCGGAGCTGGACAAGTTTGTCGTGGTCTTCATCGACGACATCCTGGTATATTCCAAGTCGGAGGATGATCACAAGAAACATCTGCGTATAGTCTTGCAACGGCTGCGGGATCACAAGTTATACGCAAAGTTCAGCAAATGCGAGTTTTGGATATCGCAAGTGCCTTTCCTCGGGCATATCATCTCAGCAGAGGGTATCGCTGTGGACCCGAGCAAGATCACGCAAGTGCTGAATTGGAAATCCCCGAGAACTGTTCATGAGGTACGGAGTTTCCTCGGGCTCGCGGGATATTATCGGAGGTTCATTCCGAACTTCTCGAAAATTGCCAAGCCAATGACAGAGCTGCTGAAGAAAGCTACCAAATATGTTTGGAGTCCAGCATGTGAAGCAGCATTCAAGGCTTTAGTCAAGCACCTGACATCAGCACCGGTTTTGGCGCAGCCAGACACAACAAAACCGTTCGATGTGTACTGCGATGCATCCGGCATTGGGCTCGGATGTGTGCTGATGCAAGACCGAAGAGTGGTCGCGTATGGATCACGGCAGCTTAGGAACCATGAGCAAAATTATCCAACTCACGACTTGGAGCTCGCTGCCGTGGTACTTGCACTGAAAATGTGGAGGCACTACCTACTCGGTAACCTCGTACATTTATATACCGACCACAAAAGCCTCAAGTACATATTCACTCAGAAGGAGCTGAACATGAGGCAACGAAGATGGTTAGAACTGATAAAGGATTATGAGATAGAGATCCATTATCATTCGGGCAAGGCAAACGTGGTGGCAGATGCGCTGAGCCGCAAGTCACACGTCAATAATCTGACCATCACACCGTTGGAAGAGAGCGAACCACCACTACATGTGATTCCACACGGAGCTCTCTACAACCTAGCTTTGATCCCCACCATCCGTGAAGAGATAGCGGCAGCCCAGAAGAATGACAAGGGCATGTCACATTTGCGGAGACGTGTAGACAGTGGGGAGTTGAAATGTTTCCGGAAGGACGGAGACGGCGTCCTATGGTTCAAGGACCGGATTGTCGTACCCCGAAACCCGGAGTTACGGAAGAAAATCTTTGATGAAGCTCACTTATCAAAGTTTTCTATTCACCCCGGCAGCAACAAAATGTATCAAGAACTCAGAAGAAAGTTTTGGTGGACACGGATGAAGCGTGAGACTGCAAAATACGTGTCCGAGTGTGATACATGTCGAAGGGTGAAGGCAGACCACATGTGGAAACCGGGACTGCTGCAACCACTGGGCATTCCTGCCTGGAAGTGGGAGGACGTGAGCATGGATTTCGTCGTCGGTTTACCCACCACCTTACAGAAACATGATTCTGTGTGGGTAATCGTCGATCGGCTCACCAAAGTTGCCCATTTCATCCCGGTCAACACCAACTACAACGCCAAGAAGTACGCTGAACTGTACATCTCACGGATCCTATGCTTGTACGGTGTACCCCGTACTATCATTTCGGATCGGGGCACTTTATTTGTGTCCCGTTTTTGGGAGCAGCTACACGCTGCCTTGGGGACGAAGCTGATCCGTAGTTCAGCCTACCACCCGCAGACGGATGGGCAAACTGAGCGGGTAAATCAAATCCTAGAAGACATGCTACGAGCTTGCGCTATCGATCACGGCAAGAATTGGGATGATCACTTGCCGTTAGCCGAGTTCTCGTACAACAATGGGTACCAAGCCAGCATCAGGATGGCGCCCTACGAGGCGCTATACGGAAGAAAATGCCGCACACCATTGAACTGGTGTGAGTCTGGCGAAAGGGTTACCTTCGGGATTGACCTTGTCAACAACGCGGAAGAAAAGGTTCGACTAATTCAAGCGAACCTAAAAGCCGCTCAATCCCGTCAGAAACAGTATGCGGATCGGAGAAGGCGCCCATTACAATTCGAAGTTGGAGATCACGTATATCTACGGGTGTCTCCAATGAAGGGTGTAAATAGATTTGGGGTGAGGGGAAAGTTAGCACCCCGATTCATCGGTCCATTCCAGATTACCAAAAGATGTGGATCGGTGGCATACCGGCTGAAATTACCAAAAGCACTTTCCGGTGTGCACGACGTCTTTCACATTTCCCAGCTGAGGAAGTGTCTCAAGCTATCAACTACCGTTCAGCTGGAAGACATTGAAGAACTGCAACCGGATCTCACCTATCGGGAGGAACCGGTGCAGATTATTGATGAGAAGGCCCGAACCACACGCAACCGTATGTTGTGGTTCTACAAGGTTCTGTGGAGGAATCACTCCATGGACGAAGCGACATGGGAGAGCGAAGAATTCCTTCGCACTAACTACCCCGACTTTCTCACGTCGCATATCCGGTAATTTTCCACCGTCCTCTCTCTCATTTTCACCTTATAATCTCGGGACGAGATTCTTTTAAGGGGGGAGGAATGTAAGGGCCTCAGTTTTTGACACTCATTTGCAGTGTTCATCACCACACCACACACCTCATTTGAGGAAGAATGATGAACACAAATGAAGAGCAAGTAACAATTATCAACATGCTCATTAGAGACCAAACTTACACATTGCAAAAGGGGTATTTCCCACATGTGATATAGATGGGCTGGACATATGAAAACTCCTACACTTTGCTAAGGATGTCCATGCCAAGTTTCACCGAAATTCAAAACCTTTTTGAGGTCATCTTGGGTATAGATAGAAAAGGGGCAGTTTGAAAACATATTCAAATTCAAACTATTTTTATGCCATGAATTTGAAAGTGGAAGGCATATTCTTGCTCAGCACATTTTTGTGAGCTCACACACCAATTTTCACTCCATTTGGAGTTGATCTTGACATGAGCTAAGGGGGAGAAATTCAAACTTTATTTGAATTTCAAACTGAACTTGTGCTGAAATTCATTCAAACCAAACCTCATTTGAACTTTGATCAATTCAAATGGCTCTTGGGTGAATAATTTGAATTGCCAAGGGTAGAATAGGGTTCACTGTTTACCACAGCTGTTAGGAGTAAATTTCAGAGGTTAAAAGAGGGGTGGGACCCACATGTCAGCCTCTGCCTCAAAACAAACCGACTGAACCACAGTTCAGTCGGTTCCCGGCTGCTGCGCGCGCGCGCCACCGAAGGGGGCAGCCGGCGCCAGCTCCTGCTGCGCGCCCCAAGCCGGAGACCAGCCGCCGGACTATTTAATCCCCCCCCCGGCGTGCTCCGATCATTCATCCCCTGAGCTGCCGGCATACTCGGCCATTTTTTTCCACTGCCATCACCGCCGCTCGAGCTCCCGATCGATCAGGCCGATCGCAGCTCCCTCCTTCCACTCCAGGGTCCCAGCAAGGTACTAGAGACCTTCCTCCATCCTCCCCATTGCTAGAAGTCGATTGAAACCGAGTGATATCGGCTGTGCCGAAAGATCAAACTCGGAACTGGAAACCGCCGCTCCTCGGGCTCTCGTGGACAGCCCAACCTGGGCGTTGTCACGCCCGAGCCAAGGCACCCTTGGACGCGCAGGTGACCGGTACTGCTCATCCCCGAGCCACAACTCGAGTGGTTGCTCACCGGCGGCGAATTTCCACTTTTCCCCTTTCTGTGTGCAGAACGACCTTCGGGTACGATTCTGTTTAATTTGTGCTCTAGAAAGGATTAGAGGGCCTCAGGCCACTCCCACACGAGCTAGACACGGTAACGCACAAGTTGCCTTCACAACTCTGGGCCGGAGAACCTCTGTGCCCGGCGTAATTCAAGGTCTACTAATGGCGGAACGAACGGGGGGTGTCGGGCGCACGGTGAGGACCTATTTCGGGCCTTCCCCGAGCTGCCTCGATCTCATGTCGACCTTCTCTGAGGTCCACTGATGCTCCCCGACCGATTTCCCAAGTAGCTGAGGTACTAGGAGAGTCAGCCGACATGGCCGAAGTCGTTCCGATATGGCAGCTCGTCGCCGACCATGCTCCGGCCGTTGTCATGAGCAGCTGGCCCTCGGGTCAGGTTCCCCAAGTAAAAGTAGGCAGGGGCGGCCAGAATCAAGAAGTTTGGAGCTGTACAGCAGCCAGCGGCGAGCTCTCCGGCGAGGTCCCTCGGCGGCGGGGCGCGGGTGTCGCGAGGTTGAAGAAGGGGTGGACCCCAGCTGTCAGCGGCCGATATTTTGAATCGGGATCCGGCTTCGGCCGGGATCGGGTGTGCTGGCACGCAAAATCCTTGTGGGCCGTGGTGTGCTGTCGCTTCGGCGTGCGACGCGTGTCCCCTGGGCCCACGCGCGAGTTTAAACTTTTCCCCGATTTTCAGATTTCCTTCAAACTTCAAATCCTTATAACTTTGGCTAGAAAGCTCCAAATTGAGTGAACCAAATTTTGCTGGATTCAGCTCTCTGAGTACTTTCCAGAAAATCAAGTTTCACTTCATGAAATTCCTTAATTCTCCAGAATTAATTCCTTAAAGTTTAAACTGTTAGGAATTTTAACTGGAGAATCCTTTGGAGGAAAATCCTGAAATTTTGCTGAGATGTTCACCAAAATATCCTTGAACTACCGTAAAAATTTCAGATCCATTTGAGCTCATTTAGTCCACCTAATGGTGTGATTAGTAAAACTGTTCCAGAGAAAATAGAAAATGTTCAGAAACATTTTCAGAATTTTCTCTGAAATTGTTTAGCTCATATATTTAGTTAGATACTTCCAAATTAAGTGAGACCAACTCCATTAGAACCCTCTGAAAATCTAGTTTTCAGAAAATCATAGTTTGTCTCATGAAAATTCCTAGAACACCCTGAGAATTCCAATTAAGGTCAAGGACATAATTATTTGTGGAGGGCTCAAATGAGCTTTGCTGCAACTAAAACTTGACCAAGTCTCTATTTAGGTTGTAACCAAGCCATAGTAAAAGTTTCACAGTCATTAGGTCTGTCTGGCAAGGGTTATAGACTTCACAACTTCAAAGTTAATACAAATGCATTTAAATTAATACATACATTGCTCTTATCATGTAGTCGCTAAGGTCGAGGAGGAACCCGAAGTCCTAGACTTCGTTACTCCGGAGGAACAGCTAGCCTACGACCAAGAGCAGCAAGGCAAGCCCCGGTTTGCATTAACCATTTTATAAATTTTTATTGTTTTGAGCACATCGTTGAATATTGTTCTTTGCATTAGAGTCTTGATTGGAAACCCAACTGCACAGCCAAGAAAACCATGGGTTGGGTTTAGGATTGCAAACCTCGTTAGCCACTGCATGGCTAGGATAGAGTAGGATTCGGTACAAGTCGAGTAGTTGGAACTACTCGCGAGAATAGGCTAGAGGCACATTGCTCGGGTAGAGATAGCACATGATACACATGGCAAGAAAATGAGACCGAGCGGAGAGTAAGGGCAGCAGGACTTGGGGCCTGTGTGCTGTAGCTCCGCTTGTGTCGATTGAGGACCGAGCCGTGTGCGGGCCTGTTGAACAAGCTAGAACAGTACCGAAGACCTACCGGCTATATGGGAACCGGGAAACTGATGTAACTCGGGTAGCTGGGTATTGAGGCATTTCCCGTCGTTCAGAGGGTAGGTTGAGAGCTCGAGGTGTAAATCAGCTGGCGGCACAGAGATGCGCGTGCAGGGACCTCTTGCTCGGGACGATGGGACCGGTTCAATATTTGGCTAACGGGTGAAAGGTAGTCGCGTACGGCGTCCGTGATGGTTGTTGTAGGCAACATCGAGTACGGGCGTACGTGACGGGTTGTTCGGGTAACCCTGCAGGTGTAAATCGATTATAATCGCCGTCCCTCGCGGTCAGTGAGTACCACTTGTTCACTGTACCGTGACGTAGAATGAACAGGCTAGTTACATGTTAAAATCGTGCTGATTGAAAGATGAACATTGATTGTTAATGATATGCTGTAGCTTAGTGCTAACTAAAGTTCTTTTCAACTTTGGGCAAAGTACATGAGAGAAATGCGTTTCTTGTTTGATTGCGGCTCTCTCATGTGCCTTCGCGTAAGGTTCTCCACAACCTGCTGCTAAAACTTGATAGTAAGGTTCTACTAATTAGGCGAGTCCTTGCAAATGATTTTACCTCATGTAACCCATTACCCTCATGTAGAAGTTCCATGTTTAGGTGAGACGGGTCAGACTTGCTGAGCCTTCGTGCTCACTGCTTGTGTTTGAAGCTTTTGCAGGGTTCTATGAGGAAGGGACTCCCGAAGAGGAGACGGAACCCCAGGAGGGGAACCCCGTCGAGTGGGAGTCGTGCACGCCGCAGAGTTAGTGTGCGTGTGTGCTAGCAAGGACACGTTCAAGGGCTGAACGTGTACTTGGTGCTTAGTCTACGCCCGCGAGTGTGGACTAAACTTATTGTGATGTAAACATGTTCATATAACTGTTTATGTAATAAAACTTCCGCTTCCGCTTTGCACCTTTGACGTGTGTTATACGGTGTTGTGCAACGCAACACCCCTCGGCGTGATCCTGGCTCGACAGGACCAATGGGGTCGTGTCAAACCCTCTCGCCAGACTCACACCAGTTCAGTGGTGTGCGGCATTTCCTGCCGTATAGCGCCTCGTAGGGCGCCATCTTGATGCTGGCTTGGTACCCATTGTTGTACGAGAACTCGGCTAACGGCAAGTGATCATCCCAATTCTTGCCGTGGTCGATAGCGCAAGCTCGTAGCATGTCTTCTAGGATTTGATTTACCCGCTCAGTTTGCCCATCTGTCTGTGGGTGGTAGGCTGAACTACGGATCAGCTTCGTCCCCAAGGCAGTGTGTAGCTGCTCCCAAAAACGGGACACAAATAAAGTGCCCCGGTCCAATATGATGGTACGGGGTACGCCGTATAAGCATAGGATCCGTGAGATGTACAGTTCAGCGTACTTCTTGGCGTTGTAGTTGGTGTTGACCGGGATGAAATGGGCAACTTTGGTGAGCCGATCGACGATCACCCACACAGAATCATGTTTCTGTAAGGTGGTGGGTAAACCGACGACGAAATCCATGCTCACGTCTTCCCACTTCCAGGCAGGAATGCCCAGCGGTTGCAGCAGTCCCGGCTTCCGCATATGATCTGCCTTCACCCTTCGACATGTATCACACTCGGACACGTATTTTGCAGTCTCACGCTTCATCCGTGTCCACCAAAACTTTCTTCTGAGTTCTTGATACATTTTGTTGCTGCCGGGGTGAATAGAAAACTTTGATAAGTGAGCCTCATCAAAGATTTTCTTCCGTAACTCCGGGTTTTGGGGTACGACGATTCGGTCCTTGAACCATAGGACGCCGTCTCCGTCCTTCCGGAAACATTTCAACTCCCCACTGTCTACACGTCTCCGTAAATGTGACATGCCCTTGTCATTCTTCTGGGCTGCCGCTATCTCTTCACGGATGGTGGGGATCAAAGCTAAGTTGTAGAGAGCTCCGTGTGGAATCACATGTAGTGGTGGTTCGCTCTCTTCCAACGGTGTGATTGTCAGATTATTAACGTGTGACTTGCGGCTCAGCGCATCTGCCACGACGTTTGCCTTGCCCGGATGATAATGGATCTCTATTTCGTAATCCTTTATCAGTTCTAACCATCTTCGTTGCCTCATGTTCAACTCCTTCTGAGTGAATATGTACTTGAGGCTTTTGTGGTCGGTATATAAATGTACGAGGTTACCGAGTAGGTAGTGCCTCCACATCTTCAGTGCAAGTACCACGGCAGCGAGCTCCAAATCGTGAGTTGGATAATTTTGCTCATGGTCCCTAAGCTGCCGTGATCCATACGCGACCACTCTTCGGTCTTGCATCAGCACACATCCGAGCCCAATGCCGGATGCATCGCAGTACACATCGAACGGTTTTGTTGTGTCTGGCTGCGCCAAAACCGGTGCTGATGTCAGGTGCTTGACTAAAGCCTTGAATGCTGCTTCACATGCTAGACTCCAAACATATTTGGTAGCCTTCTTCAGCAGCTCTGTCATTGGCTTGGCAATCTCCGAGAAGTTTGGAATGAACCCCACTGGTCCTGTCGAGCCAGGATCACGCTGAGGGGTGCTGCGTTGCACAGCACCGTATAACACACGTCAAAGGTGCAAAGCGGAAGCGGAAGTTTTATTACATAAACAAGTTTATGAACATGTTTACATCAAAATAAGTTCAGTCCACACTCGCGGGCGTAGACTAAGCATCAAGTGCACGTTCAGCCCTTGAACGTGTCCTTGCTAGCACACACGCACACTAACTCTGCGGCGTGCACGACTCCCACTCGACGGGGTTCCCCTCCTGGGGTTCCGTCTCCTCTTCGGGAGTCCCTTCCTCATAGAACCCTGCAAAAGCTTCAAACACAAGCAGTGAGCACGAAGGCTCAGCAAGTCTGACCCGTCTCACCTAAACATGGAACTTCTACATGTGGGTAATGGGTTGCATGAGGTAAAAATCATTTGCAAGGACTCGCCTAATTAGTAGAACCTTACTTTCAAGTTTTAGCAGCAGGTTGTGGAGAACCTTACGCTAAGGCACATGAGAGAGCCGCAATCAAACAAGAAACGCATTTCTCTCATGTACTTTGCCCAAAGTTGAAAAGAACTTTAGTTAGCTCTAGACTACAGCATATCATTAACAATCAATGTCCATCTTCCAATCAGCAGCATTTTAACATGTGTCTAGCCTGTTCTTTCTACGTCACGGTACAGTAAACAAGTGGTACTCACTGACCGCGAGGGACGGCGATTATAATCGATTTACACCTGCATGGTTACCCGAACAACCCGTCACGTACGCCCGTACTCGATGTTGCCTACAACAACCATCACGGACGCCGTACGCAACTACCTTTCACCCGTCAGCCAAATATTGAACCGGTCCCATCGTCCCGAGCAAGAGGTCTCTGCACGCGCATCTCCATGCCGCCAGCCGATTTACACCTCAAGCTCTCAACCTACCCTCTGAACGACGGGCAATGCCTCAATACCCAGCTACCCGATTTACATCAGTTTCCCGGTTCCCATATAGCCGGTAGGTCTTCGGTACTGTTCTAGCTTGTTCAACAGGCCCACACACGGCTCGGTCCTCAATCGACACAAGCGGAGCTACAGCACACAGGCCCCAAAGTCCTGCTGCCCTTACTCTCCGCTCGGTCTCATTTTCTTGCCATGTGTATCATGTGCTATCTCTACCCGAGCAATGTGCCTCTAGCCTATTCTCGTGAGTAGTTCCAACTACTCGACTTGTACCGAATCCTACTCTATCCTAGCAATGCAGTGGCTAACGGGGTTTGCACTCCTAAACCCCAACCCATGGTTTTCTTGGCTATGCAGTGGGGTTTCCAAACAAGACTCTAATGCACAGAATAAAGGAAACAAGTATGTGCTCAAAACAATAAAAATTTGAAAAAATGGTTAATGCAAACCGGAGCTTGCCTTGCTGCTCTTGGTCGTAGGCTAGCTGTTCCTCCGGAGTAACGAAGTCTAGGACTTCGGGTTCCTCCTCGGCCTTAGCGACTACATGATAAGAGCAATGTATGTATTAATTTAAATGCATTTGTATTATCTTTGAAGTTGTGAAGTCTATAACCTTTGCTAGACAGACCTAATGACTGTGAAACTTTTACTGTGGCTTGGTTACAACCTAAACAGAGACTTGGTCAAGTTTTAGTTGCAGCAAAGCTCATTTGAGCCCTCAACAATTAATTATGTCCTTGACATTAATTGGAACTCTTAGGGTGTTCTAGGAATTTTCTTGAGACAAACTATGACTTTCTGAAAACTAGATTTTCAGAGGGTTCTAATGGAGTTGGTCTCACTTAATTTGGAAGTCCCTAACTAAAGATATGAGCTAAACAATTTCAGAGAAAAATCTGAAAATGTTTCTGAACATTTTCTATTTTCTCTGGAACAGTTTCACTAATCACACCATTAGGTGGATTAAATGAGCTCAAATGGATCTGAAATTTTTATGGTAGTTCAGGGATATTTTGATGAATATCCCAGCAAAATTTCAGGATTTTCATCCACAGGATTCTCCAGTTAAAATTCCTAACAGTTTAAACTTTGAGGAATTAATTCTGGAAAATTAAGGGTTTTCATGAAGTGAAACTTGATTTGCTGGAAATTACTCGGAGAGATGAATCCAGCAAAATTTGGTTCACTCAATTTGGAGCTTTCTAGCCAAAGTTATAAGAATTTAAAGTTTGAACTGAAACTGAAATTCGGGAAAAAGTTTAAACTCTGGCTTGTGGGCCTCGCACACAGTGCGTCGTCTCCCTCCTCGCGCCAACTGCGCGGCGGCGGCGATCTCCGGCGACCCTCGCCGGAACTGAGTTCCCGGCCACCCCCCAGCCCGAAACTTGCCGCCTGCCCCTTTACTGACCCCCTGGACTCGATGGTGGGGTCGCCGGCCACCGGCGATGACCGGAAACCCGTGTGCACCGATGACAGCACCTGCTAGGGTTCCGGTGAGGTCGGTCCCGCTCTCCCGTGCACCAAATTGACCGGAAATCGGTCGGAGAGCATCAGTAGAGCATGGGAAACACGAACCAGGGCTGGGTGGAAGCTAGAAATACCGGCAACTAGGCTCTCGACGGTGAGCCGAGGTGTTCAGCCATGGCGGCAGGGAAAACAGCCATATTATGGCCAATTCTCGATGGTTTTCTCTAATTCCAGTTCGAGCGTGGGCGCTATCGTGCGTAGAAGCTACTAGCTAACGAGCTCGTCCAACCCTCGTGCATAGAGCACGAATTTCACCCGAAGGTGAGCTCGGTCCTTATGAACTGATCAAGAGTAAATTTGGAAATTCTCGGCCGAGGGTTGATCAATCGCCAAACGGCTTTCGGCTACTCCATCTACATACAATCACGCACCTTTCTTGTGTAGAGAAGAGGACGTGACAACGGCTGTGCTGTGCTGTCCACGAGAGCCCGATCGGCGGCGATGTTCGGCTCGCCGGAGAAATGGCTCGTACAGCTCGAGGACGCTTGCTCACTGGACAACACGGGGTCTAGGAGGTTGCTCACGACCTCTTGGTGCCGTTTTGCTGTGGAGGAGGCGGTGCTCGCGAGTGATCGGGCTTGATCAAACGTGAGCTCGGGCGGCGGCGATGGCAGTGGAAGAACAGGTCGTGCACGTCGGCAGCTCGGGGAATGGGCGACTGAAGCACGCCGGGGAGGGGATAAGTAGCCCGGCGACTGGTCTCCGGCTTGGGGCGCGCAGCAGGAGCTGGCGCCGGCTGCCCCCTCGGTGGCGCGCGCACACTGCACCCGGGAACCGATGGAGCTGCGTTTCAGTCGGTTTGTGTTGAAGTAGAGACTGACATGTGGGTCCCACCCCCCATTTTAACCTCTGAAATTTACTCCTAATCACTGTTGTAAACAGTGAACCCCATACTACCCTTGGCAATTCAAATTATTCACCCATGAGCCATTTGAATTGATCCAAGTTCAAATGAGGTTTGGTTTGAATGAATTTCAGCACAAGTTCAGTTTGAAATTCAAATAAAGTTTGAATTTCTCCCCCTTAGCTCATGTCAAGATCAACTCCAAATGGAGTGAAAATTGGTGTGTGAGCTCACAAAAATGTGCTGAGTAAGAATATGCCTTCCATTTTTAAATTCATGGGATAAAAACAGTTTGAATTCGAATAAGGTTTCAAACTGCCCTCTTCCTAACTATACCCAAACTGACCTCAAAAGGTTTTGAATTTGGGTGAAACTTGGCATGGACATCCTTAGCAAAGTGTAGGAGTTTTTCATATGTCCAGCCCATCTATATCACATGTGGGAAATACCACTTTTGCAATGTGGAAGTTTGTTCTCTAATGAGCATGTTGATAATTGTTACTTGCTCTTCATTTGTGTTCATCATTCTTCCTCAAATGAGGTGTGTGGTGTGGTGATGAACACTGCAAATGTGTGTCAAAAACTGAGGCCCTTACAGTCCATTGAACCGTATCATAGACATAACTAGTGTCAGTCTAGGTGGGCTTCCCTAATAACCACTGGATTCAGTTACAAAGTACCGAAATGCATGTGGTTTTCTTGTTAGAGAGATCGTGCCGATCACAACTGAGAATTGGAGAAAATTCTCTGAGGTGGATAAGAATGAGTTGTGGGAGAAGTTAAAGAAACAATTCAAGTTCCAAAAAGGCATGGAAGAAGTTGTCAAGAAAGCAGCATTGGTCTCATGCGGAAAGAAATTTCATGGTTGGAAGAGTGAAATGAATGTTTATGTTAAGTACAATAAGGTCTCTAGCCCGAAGAAGATGGGAAAAATCACACAAGCTCAATGTTAATAATTTATTCGTCAAAAGACCACGGCTAAGGCTAAAGCCCTAAGTGAATCAAGGTCAGAGCTTGCCAAAAAGAACAAATACCACTATCGCTTGGGGTCTGCCGGATATGCCCCCAAAGTTGAGAAATAGAATAAAATATTAAAGGAAACTGTCAGTAAGGGCAATCCTGATCTGCTACAAGGCTGCGATGAGAGAACTAAGCGGTGGGTCATAGCTCGGTCAGGTTTGACCAGCGAGGGCAAACTTGAAAAGTCCGACTCTGTGAACCAAGTAGAGAAAAAAATGAAAGAAATAATTGAAAAGCAATAGAAGGGTCTCTTCAAGACGAATAGGGAGAATGACCAACTTACCACTAACCTAGGCAACCCTGTTCGAGCAATCTCTTCTCAGATGTCCTAGAGGGAAGGTTTCCCGAACGATAAAGAGTTATATAGAATACGTGACAAGTTCAAGATGACAATAGAAGATACGACTGATCAAAAGGTCAAGGCATCTATGAAAGCAACAATAGATGAACTTATAAAATTGGGACAATTAACGCCACAGAATAGAGTGATGGTTCCTGTGGCAAAGGAGCATTTGATATCTCCGACTTCCTACCCTAGCAGTGTAGGTTTTGTGCCAGGATCAGGGTCAAGCCATAAGTTTGTAGGATCAAAGAGCACGTGAAAATCTACCAGAGGGGATGAATGGTAGATTTAAACTTTTTAGCGGAAGCAATAAAAAACCCCCTCAGCAGAAAATCGATCTGTTAAATAAACCGTGTATGCAACTGATCTAAACATGTTAAACCATGACAAAAATAGTATATATTATAGAGAATCAAGTCACGAAGACACGAAACAAGAATCACAGAAATCCGTCAAAAATAACTCAAGTTATGATCGAAAGATCAAACGAGGGTCAATCTGTTCTACTCGAGGAAAAACCAGATCTGCAACACTCTTAAGAAACTCGTGTAGATCGGAAACTACAAATACAATGACTGTTAGCTTTTCTTGGATGATATATAATCAAGTTGTGAAGACAACCCAAAAAAATCACGTCAATTGGATCTGTAAAACTAGAGTTATGATCAAAACACCGAAGCACTGTCATGCTGTCCAGAAACTCGATGAGAAAAACTTGACAAAAACAAGTCGGACGAACAAGGCACAAAAGCTCCTATAAATTACGAATTTTATTGATCAAAACATAAGAGGAACAGCCCAAAGTCGTGCACACCACGAGCCTTGGCCTCCCTTGCTTATACAACCATCCCTAAGGCCAACCCAATTCAAACTAGGACTCCTACTCCTAATTGGATTTAAACTTAACTTTCTAAAACTGCTCAAGACTCTTCTATTCGCAGATAGAAGCAATCTTAAGACTTCCAAACATCTTAGGAATGTACCAACATTACTAAAACAACTCTACTTCATGCCTAACACAAAATCCTATTATAACCAACTTGAAACTTTTCATAAATAAACCATAACCGCCTCAGCCGCAGCCTGAGCGCAAAATCCAGCCGGTTGAACCTTTCCAACAATATCTCCAATTCCATATATATTCACCACGCCTTGGAACAATGTAGACACTTCCATGCACTCCTTGCACACATGAAAACAATCCTTCCAACAACGTCCATGATACCTTCATATGCATTGTTCTTGATCCAAACATGCTGTGCGACCTCCCGATCAACTCAACCACAATTCCTCCCGAACTTGGTTGTTGAATCTCATCTTCTCCCTAAGACTAGTTCAATGGATCCCGTCACCAGCCATATCTTGAACTCAAGCAACACCTGCACATGAATAAACAACCAATACTTTTGAGCACAAGTCCGCGACTTGACTCACGTTAGTTCCGAAAACCACAACACCTTACGTGAACACCTCACATAAGCATGTTGCAAACCATAGCAAAATATTAACCACCGTAAACAGCCATAACACTTCAAAAACTTAGTAAAAGAATAGTAAGCAAGCTTTCCATAGATGTAAAGCAAGTTCAAAACATTTGCATGGTAAAAACAGAACCATTGCGATTTAGCTCCGGACCTTGCCAAAGCTAACCGGAACTTGAGCTGGAGCTTACCAAAGCTAGCAGAACCTAGCACCGGAACTTACCAAAGCTAGTCGGACCTACCGCCGGAGCTAACCGAACACATGTTGGACCTAGCCATAGCAAGTCGGACCTTATGTCGGATCTTGTCGGAGCTTGGACCTAGAGTCAGACCTTGACAAAAAGAGTGTTTTGGCAGAATTCAAAACTTTTATCATCATAGCTAATGTATTCAGCACACATAGGTCTCAAAATCTCCTGTGGTGGACCGGAATCCGCTACCAGGATCGCAGAGGGTGGTGCCGCGCGATGCGACACCCGACAGCACACATCATCAGGATACATTGTATTACATAGAAAACAAACTGAAACTGTATAAACTAGTACAATACTCAGTTACAAACTAGTGTCTTTATTACACAGCAGAAGTCTAATTTATACAACTCACGCCCGCCTATCTAGCAAAAGTCGGCTGCCCAGCCCTAGGGCAATCCACACTAGCTGCACTCCTCAGCTCAGCGCGGCGTGTACGGCTCCCACTCAGCCGTGGTCCCCGACGGAGGGTAACCCTCGCCGGTGGACTCGTAAACCGAGTCTGTGGGTGGCTCCTCACCTGAAAAACACTTAAGCAGCAACCGTGAGCACGATGGCTCAACAAGACTTAACCGACTCACCTAGGCATGAAACTCTACATGTAGGGTACAATGAACATGAGATGGCAAATTTTCAGCAAACGGATACGCCTATAGTTTATCCTTAGTTCCTCTTTTAGCCACAAGTTAACAGTTCATGAATCTGAAATTTAGTAAGCAATATTTGGTGGCACACATGTAACAATACAATTATATCATACAGCAGAACTGAATCATAACATTCCATAAATTAACTACGTTACGACACAGTGAACAAGCGGTACTCGTCACCACGAGGGATGGCGAATCGACTCGATATACACCTGCAGGGATACCCAAAGAGCACGTCACATACGCCCACCCGTGGAGCTGCACAGCACGCTCACTCGATGTCGTACGGGACAACCTTACACCCAACAGACCAAACGTCGAACTCGGTCGCACCGAAACGAGCAGGAGGTTCCCTACACGGAGCATCTCTCTATGCCCGTTAGCAGATTTCCACCTTGCTGCCCTCAGCCTACACCTATAAATTGGTGCGTTATGCCTCGACGCCCGGAGGTACAGGTTACATCAGTTTATCGGGGCCCATATATCCGATATGCCTTCGGTACATTCAATACTTGTTCAGCAGGGCCGCACACGGATCGGTCCTCAATCGACACGGACAGGGCTGCGCACACAAGACTTCCTCTTGCTGCGCCCTAGCCCCTGCCTAGTCTCATTTTCATTACTAAAGTGATCTCACATCACTCGAACAAATCCCGTGTGTCCCACGCCTAAACTCGCGAGTAGATTCCAACTACTCGACTTGTACCAAAGTCCTATGAATCATTAAGCATTGCCTGTCTACTCGAGGTCTTAGACACTACCCTCACTCTTATAGGCAAATTCTGGTTATGCAAGTGGGGTTCCATCCATCCTACACCTAATGCACATTCATACTTCACACTAGACATGTAAATAAAACAAAACTTTATAAAAAGGTTAATGCAAACCGGGGCTTGCCTTGTTGCTGCTGGTCAGTGGTTAGGTCTTCGTCCAGAAGAAGGAAGTCGAGCACTTCGGAGTCTCCTCGCCTTCAGCGACTACACGTTAACCATATGCTATATGTCAATTTAAATGCAATGTGTAAACTTGAATAAGTAATTACTATAACTCTAGCTAACCCTCCCCTTTGGTTCTGAAATTTTTATGGTGGCTTGGTAGGGTCTTAACCAGAGTCTTGACCAAGTTTAATTTGAAACAAAGTTCATTTGAGCTATGTACAAATAAAAGCCTATTTGGTCAATATTAGAGTCTCTAAGTAATTCCAGGGTTTTTCATGGCTCCAACCATTACTTTCTGGAAACTAGAACTTAATATGGTTCTAATGGAATTGGTTTCATGTCATTTGAAGAATCCTAGAGGAAGTTGTGCCCTAAACAAGATTTGAGAAAATCTGAAAAATGTTTCTGTACATTTTTCTATTTTCTCAGGGCAGTTCAATTAATCACCCCATTAGGGGGACTAAATGAACTTGGATGAGTCTGAAAATTTTACTGTAACTCAAGGATTTTCCCATGAACCTCTCAGCCAAATTTCAGAATTTTCCATAAAACAATTCTCCAGATAAAATTCCTAACAGTTTGAAATTTAGGGATTTAATTCTGGAAAGGTACTAACTTTCATGAGCTGAAATTTGTTTTGCTAGAAAGTACTCAAAATTCTAAGTTCAACAAAATTTGGTTCACTGAATTTGGAGTTTCCTAACCAAAGTTATGAATTTCTAAAGTTTGGGCTGATCCCTGAATTATTTTCCTACAGAAAATCCTTTCCCGCGCTTAATCCGAGACTGACAGCAGGGCCCGCCCGGTTTAATTTAAACTAACCGCGCTCGCGCGCGCTTAACTCAGCGGCTGACACGTGAGGTCCGCGCCTTCGTCTACCTCCCGACGCCACGCGCCCGAGCCGCCGGAGCTCCGGCGAGGTCGGCGTTCCCGGCAACCTGGCTCGCCGGCGACGGTGAGACTTGCCGCCCCCACCTAATTTTGGACGCTGAACACACTGGACACCATGCCGCCGCCGGCTAACCGCCGTAGCTTGCCGGCGACGAGCTCTATGCCTCTGTGCTACCTCGGCAACGCGTTCCCGCTCTCCTGACCACCTCCTTCGCGCGCTAATCGCGTCACCACGCTCAGGGAGACCTCGGAAAGCTCGGCACGACCTCGGTTGGGCCCTAAACGGCCGGAAACCTAGACCTCACCGGTGACCCTCCCTTCCGCTGGACTGTTACCGGTGAAACTAGGGTTTGGAACGGTTACTCCTGCGGTTTTCTGCTCGGAGAGACGCGCACGAGTGTCTAGAACGTGTGTGAGCTACAGCTCGACCGGCGGTTGCTCCGGTGCAACGAATTTTGCCGGCGACCGATTGCTAACCCTATGGTGCACCGTAGAGGAAAACTCGGAATTCTCTCTCTACACCGCATGAAACGGTGAACGGTTTCCTCCCACAGCTTCCTCACACGCGGGCGCACCTTTTCTTATCTGGTGGTGGCGCGTGATACCGCCGAGATCGGCCGGTCGCCTGTGATCAGAGAACGGCGGTAACAGCTCGTGAGCGGAACCAGTTCTTCTCGCACGGAGGGAGCTGGGTTTACTCGGAAGCGAAGGAAATGGATGGGGGAGCTCGTGTGCTGGACTTTGTAGCCGCGTTTTTCACTGTGAGGTGGCGGTAAACGCTAGCGCTGTCGGCTCCCCGAGCGCCCGACGGTCGCCGTGGCCTCGGTTGAGTCGGTTCAGTGAAACCGGGAAACTGACCAGTGGGCCCTCCTCCCCCAATTATTTTCCCATTTTTTCACCTCTGTTTTTGTGGAAAATATCCACAGCTACTCACAATTGAATGTGAGACTTAGCCCCCAAGTATTGGTTTGAATTTGAGTTCTCAAATTTGAAATTTGTTTGGCTGAATTTGCTTCACATTTGAACTGAAATTTAAATTCAGTTTTGAATTCTGCAAATTTAGCTCCCGACAAGATGAAGTCCAATGGGGATGAAAATTGGTGGACTAACACAGAAAAATGTGCTGAGTTTGAATATGAAGCTAACTTTTGAATTTAAGTGATGAAAGTGGCTGTAATTTGAATTTACATTCAAATTGGCCTCTTTTTCAAATGCCACTAAAAGTGCCTCAAAAAGTGCTGGATTTGCATGAAACTTGGCTTGAACCTTCCCAAGACTTTTTAAGTGCTAGGGGTGAGCTCAACCTCTCATGTTCATGTGTATAAATCCTACTTTATGAAAGTTAGGGCTTTCCCTCCTGATCACCCTTTTGATGGAGGTTACTTGCTCTTCACAAATTTTCACAAAATATCCACAACAAAAACTGTGGTGTTGTGAGGTGATGAAAAGTTTTTGTAAGTCCCTTTTCCTGGGCTTTTACATCCCTCCCCCCTTAAAAGAATCTCGTCCCAAGATTACAAAAGAAGATACAGCGATGTAAGAGGAACTCACCCGTGTTGAGATGCCATGAACTCCGGGTAATTCGAGCGAAGGAATTCCTCGCTCTCCCACGTCGCTTCTTTGGCGGTGTGGTTGCTCTAGAGGACCTTGTAGAACCACAACGTTCAGCTACGCGTGGTCCAAGCTTTCTCATCAATTATTGCCACCGGATATTCATCATATGTCAAATCCGGTTGCAACTCGCCGATGCCTTCGGTAGGAACAGCAGCTGTATGCTTCAGACATTTTCACAGTTACGAAACATGGAAAACATCGTGAACACCAGCAATAGATGCCGGTACCTCCAGCCTATACGTCGCTGGTCCACACTTCTCGGTGATAGCATAGGGTCCAATGAAACGGGGAGCGAGTTTCCCCTTCACACCGAACCGGTGCACGCCTTTCATCGGAGACACACGGAGGTACACGTGTTCCCCGACGTCAAAGTGCAGCGGTCTACGCCTCTTATCAGCGTAGCTTTTCTGCCGGGATTGAGCGGCCTTCAAGTTGTCTTGGATCATCCGAACACGCTCTTCAGCGTCGTTCACCACATCAACCCCGAATGTGACCCTTTCACCGGACTCGCACCAGTTTAATAGGGTGCGGCACTTGCGACCGTAGAGAGATTTGTAGGGTGTCATCTTGATACTCGCTTGATAGCCGTTATTGTACAAGAATTCCACCAACGGTAGGTGATCATCCCAGTTCCTACCGTGGTGGATGGCACATGCTCTCAACAAGTCTTCTAGTACTTGGTTCACCCTCTCTGTTTGCCCATCCGTCTGAGGGTGATAGGCGGAGCTTCTAATCAGCTTAGTACCCAGAGCAGCGTGCAACTGCTCCCAAAAGCGAGATACAAATAATGCACCTCGGTCTGAGACTATGGTCTTGGGTACTCCATATAAACATAGAATCTCACTATGTACAGCTCCGCATATTTGCCAGCATTGTAACGTGTATGCACTGGGATGAAGTGAGCCGTCTTGGTTAACCGATCAACGATTACCCAAATGGAATCATGCTTGTTGGAAGTCAAGGGTAATCCCACAATTAAATCCATGCTCACATCTTCCCATTTCCATGCCGGGATTTTCAGGGGTTGCAGCAGCCCTGATTTCTTCATATGATCAGCTTTCACTCGTCTACACGTATCACACTGGGATACGTACTTCGCCACTTCCCGCTTCATCCGTGTCCACCAAAATTTCTTTTTCAAGTCTTGGTACATTTTGTTGCTGCCCGGATGAATGGAGTATTTAGACAAGTGAGCTTCATCAAGGATCTTTTTCCTCAGCTCCATATCCCGGGGTACGACTATGCAGTCATTGAACCATAGCGTCCCCCATCATATTTCCGGAAACATTTGATCTCCTCATTGCCTATCCCTCTCCGGAGATGTGCCATGCCCTTATAAACTTTCTGACCTGCACTGATGTCCTCCCTAATAGTAGGAATGAGGGCAAGGTTGTAGAGCGACCCATGAGGAACCAAGTATAAACTCGGCTCTTCCTCCTCCACTGGGGTAATGGTGAGGTTATGGACATGTGACTTCCGACTCAGCGCGTCAGTAACCACATTTGCTTGCCGGGGTGGTAATGGATCTCAATCTCATAGTCTTTGATTATTTCTAACCACCTCCTTTGCCTCATGTTCAGCTCCTTTTGGGTGAAAATGTACTTCAAGCTCTTGTGGTCGGTGTAGAGATGCACCAAATTCCCCAGGAGATAGTGCCTCCACATTTTTAACGCCAAAACCACAGCAGCAAGCTCAAGATCATGAGTTGGATAATGCTGCTCATGGTTCCGAAGTTGGCGTGAGCCATATGTGACCACACGTCCTTCCTGCATCAACACACAGCCGAGCCCAATACCGGACGCGTCACAATACACGTCGAAGTGCTTGGTTGTATCCAGTTGAGCTAAGACCGGGGCTATTGTGAGATGCTTCACTAATGCTTGGAACGCTCCTTCACATGCCGTGTTCCAAACATATTTTGTTCCCTTCTTCAGCAATTCTGTCATCGGCTTAGCAAGCTTGGAGAAACTCAGAATGAATCTCCGATAGTATCCCGCTAAGCCGAGGAAGCTTCTGACTTCATGGACTGAAGTGGGAGCTTTCCATTTCAGCACTTGCTCTATTTTGCTTGGGTCAACCGCAATACCTTCCGCTGAGATGATATGTCCCAGAAATGGCACTTGGCTGATCCAAAACTCACATTTGCTGAACTTGGCATAGAGTTTGTGGTCTCGCAATCGTTGAAGAACGATCCTCAAGTGTTCGGCGCGTTATGCTTCTCTCTTGGAGTAAACCAAGATATCATCAATGAACACCACCACGAACTTGTCCAGCTCCGGCATGAAGACCGAGTTCATGAGATACATGAAATGGGCTGGAGCATTAGTGAGACCAAAAGACATGACGAGATATTCGTATAAGCCGTATCTCATCGAGAAGGCCGTCTTCAGGATATCCTCCGCTCGGATCTTTATCTGATGATACCCAGAGCGAACGTCCATCTTGGAGAACACACTTGCACCCACAGGTTGATCAAACAAAATATCAATGCGGGGCAGTGGATACATATTCTTGATGGTGACGGCGTTGAGCGGCCGGTAGTCCACACACAGCCTCAAGGTTTCATCCTTCTTCTTCACGAACAGCGCCGAGCATCCCCAAGGCGAGGAACTCGGCCTAATGAAACCATTGCTCAACAGATCATTGAGCTGCTCTTTCAGTTCAGCCAGCTCGTTCGGAGCCATTTTGTGTGGTCTCCGGGAGATAGGAGTAGTCCTGGGTGCAACCTCGATCTTGAACTCGACATCCCGCCCAGGTGGCATGCCTGGAAGATCATCCGGAAACACGTCGGGGTATTCCCGGACTACGGGGATGTCCTCTAACTTGAGAGCTTCAGTATTATTAATTTCTGAAACATCCCAGACTGGATTATCTAATATGAGGGACTGCGGACGGTGTAGTGGGGAGTTGAGGTGGACCGTCCGTGATAAAGTTTCCAGGACAGCGCCATGGTAGCTTAACCATGACATTCCTAAGATTGCATCAATATTCTGCCTCTCAAGAATAATCATAGTGGTGGGATATATCTTCCCACCTAAGCACAGTGGTGCTTTCGGAACCATCATAGTTGCTGAAATCTTTCCTCCCGGTGAGCAGATCATATAAGAACACTCGGTTGGAAAGGCTTCCAGTTGATGCTTAACCACATATGATGCACTTATAAAGTTGTGGGTTGCACCAGAATCAAATAATATGATGATGGCTTGATCGTTAAGAGTGAACGTACCCTTCAGCACGTTGTCTCCCTCTGGGGCGTCCTCATTGTTCAGGTTGCGAACGCCCCCAGTCCGCTGACAACCCTTCTTGACTGGAAGTCGTCCTCGAGCACCGCCCTGGAACTGGGCTTGCCCGCTGCTCTGCTGCCCTTGGGGACAGTCCTTCGTGAAATGGCCCGCTTGGCCACACGTGAAACAAGTGTAGTGGGGCGGTCCTCCGCTGATCGGCGGATGGAAACCCGGGGCGCGTTGTGGCGGTGGAAACACCCGGGGTGTCGTCTGCTGCTGCTGCTGCGGTCGCGGTGGTGGCATCGGCGGTTGGAATGGGGGTGCCTGAAAAGAATGACCCCCAAACTGTTGAGGGCGCGCCGGTGGATGCCACTGCTGTCCAGATGGTGTCCAATACACCAAGCGGTACTTCTGGGGAGCGCCACCCCCACTGCTGGGTGGAGTGCTGCGCTTCCGCTGCTCAGCTGCCAACTCCCGCTGAGCGTTCTCTTGCATAATCGCGGCATTGACGAGGTCGTTGAAGGTGCCGCGATTCCATTGAACGAGATGTGTCTTCATCTCGGGGTGTAACCCTCGATAGAAGTGCTCCCGCTTCTTCTCCTCGGTGGAGATGTAGTCTGACGCATATTGCACCAGATGGTTGAAGGCACGGGAGTAGTCATGGGCACTCCTCCCGCCCTGCTTCAGTTCCAAGAATTCTTGGAACTTCCTCTTCATTATCCCGGGAGGGATATGATAGGCGCGGAACGCCTCCCGGAACTCTTCCCACTCCACGGCACGGCCAGCCGGACGTGAGGCGACATAATTCGCCCACCACGCCCCAGCGTCACCGTGAAGTTGCTGCGCCGCGAACAGAGTCTTTTGCCGCTCCGTACATTGGAGCAGCCCGAACTTGGACTCGATTGTCCGCAGCCAGTAATCGGCCTCCAGTGGTTCTGCGGCTTCTGTGAACACCGGAGGGTGCGTACTCATGAAATACGAGTACGTCACATCACGGGGCTCACGAGGCCCCCTCTCTTGACGCCCCCCTGCCTGGGATGTATTCTGCACGATCGTGCGGAGCAGGTCGGTCTGCTCCTCACGACCACCCACCAGTGCCGCTATCACATCCACTAGGGTAAGCGGAGGCGGCGGTGGTGGTTGCTGCTGCGGGGTGCTGTCGTAGGCAGGTGGCTGGGAGTCATTGCCTCCCTGCTGGCTAGAGCCACCAACCTCGTGCATGGTACGAGTGCGAAACATCTGCAACCATACGACAATAAACATCAGTCCCACAACATATTGCATGCAGTCCAATAAAATAGGCGTAAAACATAAGGACATTAAAACATGCGATACATCTCGTATGCGGATAATGTAATAACTTTGCACAAGCTACACCATTACCAGATCAAATACAAGCTAGTTAAATCCAACTTGATGAACCTCCTCTTTGGAAGCTCACCACAACTAGGTTTGGTCACTACGAGACGTTACTATTGCTTTGTCATCACGTATACCACCCTTTTATCTTCAATACGACACAAACATGGCCTCTAGCAAAAGAAACTTGAGTAAGGCATATACTCAAATCTTTCACTAGTTGAATATAACCATTCATGAGTATGTTCTACCCCATTGGAAGTACTTAAACCCCCTAGGGTACAACAACCGCTCAAATGAGTTCAACTGTCATCCCTCTGTCAGAATGACCAGTTTCTATGTATCCCAGATTTTGATCTGGTTCTGGGCATTTTCATAACGCAAGTTGAATACCAAAGTTAAAGTAAACTTCAGCATCTTTCCAACGAGTATTTATATGACTTCATATCAGCTCTGGTTAAAAGGTTATGGTAATTCAAAGTTAACAGAATTTCTGGAAGAATTTCAACAGCACCTCCTTTGGGAAGTTCTGCTTTCAACTCATATTTCCACTGAATTCCGTGCTGCAAATACAGAAACTTTGAATTACAAAGATGCAACACCTTTCCTAACCTTTCCAAAGATGTGTCATATGATAATTTTAGATTTTTCTACAGGAAGTTATGCTTGAAAAACAGAACAGTCCAGAGAATGTTTCAAATCTGTCCTAGTTCTGGACAGTTTACAATCCTCTGGGATTTAATCCATCTTAAGTATGATTCAGCCCTGGAAGTCTACAACGAAGTTGTAGAGTGCTTAAACAGCTTTCCAGAACTATCTCCCACACCTCCCTTGGCTAAATAATTTGTGAGTTATGCCCTGTCAAAGTTCAGCAAACTTGCTGCCCAAAACAGAGCACTCTGTTTTTCAATCCTTTGGAACTACACTGATCAACTATTGAATTTTTCTACCCAATCAGGGTCCTAAATGTTGAAACTTAGTGATTTTAATTTCTTGTTATCATTATCTTTCATGCACATGCCTATGATATGTCGGTACTACATTCCTCACAAAAAGAAAATCCTAACCGGATTATACCAGCATATACGTCTCAAGTGTGGCACTAAACGGGCTCTCGCACACGTATACTACGCGGGATACATACGTGGTTAGTACCTGCAGAAGACCACACAATAATGGTGCACTCAATGGTTGTTTCCATTTCAGGCAGGACCATATTTAAAAGTAAATACAAACGCCCGTATCATTGTCATACGGCCGTCCTTGAGTTAAGTCACGTCTCAAGGTACGTGATCGTGTTTCAACACCACACGACGGGGAACCCAAGTATATCATGAACGGGTCGTCACGGTTGGGAATGTTATCAACCCAACGGATACCACCTACTGCCCTGCAGGGCACGCCGATGGCAAGCGCTGCGTATGTCCTCCTGGGCTATTTCGAGACGAACACACTCTCGCGTTACTGACCACGCGATGGGGTCTCCACTTACTTGTCTAATGCACGCTAGGGATCAGCGTTTCATATGAACTCAGGAACATGAAGAGTCCAAGAGTTTCATATTAACGTCTCACACCAAGCTGTGAGACCTATCCCTGAACCACATTCCTCGTCAGGGGAGCTAACCGAAATTGAACCGCTTTCGGTGGTGTTCCTTACCATTCTTACCAGAGCATAGGTGCGTCGTTACATAATGAAAATTCAGAATTAAAACACATATGTTAGTCTTGCCACTTTAAGTAACTATGCTAATATAGTCCTTACTTGGGCAACTACTGAATCCTCACCGTAACCTAAGTTTTCCCGTAATACAGTCCTTAAGTACTGTGCTATCCCCAATGCAGCTCTGATACCAGGCTGTGGCGGACCGGAATCCGCTCATCCAGGATCGCAGAGGGTGGTGCCGCGCGATGCGACACCCGACAGCACACATCATCAGGATACATTGTATTACATAGAAAACAAATTGAAACTGTACAAACTAGTACAATACTCAGTTATAAACTAGTGTCTTTATTACACAGCGGAAGTCTAATTTATACAACTCACACCCACCTATCTAGCAAAAGTCGGTTGCGCAGCCCTAGGGCAACCCACACTAGCTGCACTCCTCAGCTCAGCGCGGCGTGTACGGCTCCCACTCAGCCATGGTCCCCGACGGAGGGTAACCCTCGCCGGTGGACTCGTAACCCGAGTCCGTGGGTGGCTCCTCACCTGAAAAACACTTAAGCAGCAACCGTGAGCACGATGGCTCAACAAGACTTAACCGACTCAACTAGGTATGAAACTCTACATGTAGGGTACAATGAACATGGGATGGTAAAATTTCAGCAAACGGACACACCTATAGTTTATCCTTAGTTCCTCTTTTAGCCACAAGTTAACAGTTCATGAATCTGAAATTTAGTAAGCAATATTTGGTGGCACACATGTAACAATACAATTATATCATACAGCAGAATTGAATCATAACATTCCATAAATTAACTACGTTATGATGCAGTGAACAAGCGGTACTCGTCACCGCGAGGGACGGCGAATTGACTCGATATACACCTACAGGGATACCCAAAGAGCACGTCACGTAAGCCCACCCGTGGAGCTGCACAGCACGCTCACTCGATGTCGTACGGGACAACCTTTCACCCAACAGCCCAAACGTCGAACCGGTCGCACCAAAACGAGCAGGTGGTTCCCTACACGGAGCATCTCTCTATGCCCGTTAGCAGATCTCCACCTTGCTACCCTCAGCCTACACCTATAAATCGGTGCGTTATGCCTCGATGCCCGGAGGTACAGGTTACATCGGTTTATCGGGACCCAGATATCCAATATGCCTTCGGTACGTTCAATACTTGTTCAGCAGGGCCGCACACGGATCGGTCCTCAATCGACACGGACAAGGCCGCGCACACAAGACTTCCTCTTGCTGCACCCTAGCCCCTGCCTAGTCTCATTTTCATTACTAAAGTGATCTCACATCACTCGAACCAATCCCGTGTGCCCCACGCCTAAACTCGCGAGTAGATTCCAACTACTCGACTTGTACCGAAGTCCTATAAATCATTAAGCATAGCCTGTCTACTTGAGGTCTTAGACACTACCCTCACTCTTATAGGCAAATTCTGGTTATGCAAGTGGGGTTCCATCCATCCTACACCTAATGCACATTCATACTTCACACTAGACATGTAAACAAAACAAAACTTTATAAAAAGGTTAATGCGAACCGGGGCTTGCCTTGTTTCTGCTGGTCAGTAGTTAGGTCTTCGTCCGGAAGAAGGAAGTCAAGCACTTTCGGGGTCTCCTTGCCTTCAGCGACTACACGTTAACCATATGCTATATGTCAATTTAAATGCAATGTGTAAACTTGAATAAGTAATTACTATAACTCTAGCTAACCCTCCCCTTTGGTTCTGAAATTTTTATGGTGGCTTAATAGGGTCCTAACCAGAGTCTTGACCAAGTTTCATTTGAAACAAAGCTCATTTGAGCTTTGTACAAATAAAAGTCTATTTGGTCAATATTAGAGTCTCTAAGTAATTCCAGGGTTTTTCATGGCTCCAACCATTACTTTCTGGAAACTAGAACTTAATATGGTTCTAATGGAATTGGTTTCATGTCATTTGAAGAATCCTAGAGGAAGTTGTGCCCTAAACAAGATTTGAGAAAATCTGAAAAATGTTTCTGTACATTTTTCTATTTTCTCAAGGCAGTTCACTTAATCACCCCATTAGGGGGACTAAATAAACTTGGATGAGTGTGAAAATTTTACTGTGACTCAAGGATTTTCCCATGAACCTCTCAGCCAAATTTCAGAATTTTCCATAAAGTAATTCTCCAGATAAAATTCCTAACAGTTTGAAATTTAGGGATTTAACTCCGCCTATGTTGTAATGACATAGCCGGTCCCAAGCCCGGGTAAAGGAGGAGGGGGTTGTGATAGGCTTGGCGAGCCAACAACTACACTTAGCCATTCTCATGGAAATGAAACCCAATAGAAATTCGTTGGGGGCGTAACCCTCTTAGCGACGCGCCATATCGGAACCCGGGTATGGTGTTAAGTGGGCAAGGGCCGGGTCGCCACCGCCTTAGTGGTGCGCCATATCGGAACCCGGATATGGTGTTAAATGAGCAAGGGCCGGATCGCCACCACCTTAGTGGCGCGCTACATCATCACCCGGATGTAGTGATAAGTGAGCAAGGGTCTTTGCATCTTACTCGACGGGTGCAAAGCATAAGGAAGCTAGCCGAGGAACATAGATTTCGGGTGGGTAGTTGGAATGTAGGATCCTTGACGGGGAAGCTACGTGAGTTAGTAGATGTTGCCATTAGGAGACGAGTAAATATCCTTTGTGTACAAGAGACTATGGGCGGGTCAAAAGGCGAGAGAAGTCGAGAATACCGGTTTCAAGCTTTGGTATTCTGGTTCAGCTGGGACTAGGAATGGCGTAGGTGTTCTAATAGATAAGAGTCCTAAGGATGGAGTAGTGGATGTTCGAAGACGAGGGGATAGAATCATCTTAATCAAGATAGTAATTGGGGACATTGTCTTGAACGTCATTAGTGCTTATGCCCCACAAGTTAGGCTCAACATGAGTGCTAAGAGGCAATTTTGGGAGGACTTGGAGGATATGGTTAGTAGTGTACCGATAACCGAGAAACTCCTCATAGGGGGAGATCTCAATGGTCATGTGGGTGCAACTAACCTAGGATTTGAGGGAGTACATGGAGGTTTTGGATGCGGCGATAGAAATCAAGAGGGTAAGGACAGCCTAGACTTTGTCGTAGCGTATGATCTGTTGATAGCTAACACCCTCTTTAGGAAGAGGCAATCTCACCTAGTGACCTTTAGTAGTGCCCAACACTCTAGCCAGATTAACTTTGTCCTCACTAGGAGAAAGGATAGACGGGAGTGTCTAGATTGTAAGGTGATCTCGGGGGAGTGTGTTGTGACACAACATAATCTTGTGGTAGCTGACTTTCGCATCCATACATGTTCTTTGCGGGACAAAGGTGTCAAAATCACAAGAACAAAGTGGTGGAAGTTGAAGGGAGAATCACAAGAATCCTTTAAAAATAGGGTGATCACAGAAGGACCCTGGGCAGAAAATGGAGATGCAGATAGTATGTGGATGAAGATGGCAACTTGCATTAGGAAGGTAGCTAGTGAGGTGTTCGGTGTGACAAAGGGAAAGAAACTTATAGATAAAGACACTTGGTGGTGGAATGAGGATGTACAAAAGGCCATTAAGGAGAAGAAGGAGTGTTACAAGAGTTGGCATAATGATAGAAGCGCAAGCAACATGCTTAAGTACAAAGAGGCTAAGAAGAATGCAAAGCGGGTTGTGAGTAAGGCAAGAGGACAGGCCTATGATAAGTTATATGAGAGACTAGAGACAAAAGAAGGTGAAAAGGACATATACAAGGTAGCAAAAATCCGCGAGAGAAAGATGAGGGATCTCAATCAAGTTAAATGCATCAAAGATGAGACTGACCGCATTCTAGTGAAGGATGAAGAGATTAAGAATAGATGGCGTGATTACTTTAATGGGCTATTCAATGATGGAAATGGGAGCACTATGGTTGAGTTGGATGACTCCTTTGATGACTCCAACAGACGGTTCGTGCGGAGGATACAAGAGTTTGAGGTTAAGGAGGCCTTAAAAAGGATGAAAGGAGGAAAGGCCCTCGGCCCTGACGATGTCCCTATTGAGGTATGGAGATGTCTTGGGGACATGGCAATAGTATGGCTCACAAATCTATTCAACCACATTTTTCGGTCAAACAAGATGCCTGAAGAATGGAGGAAAAGTATATTAGTACATATCTTCAAAAATAAAGGAGATATTCAAAGTTGTACTAATTATCGAGGTATTAAGCTTATGAGTCATACTATGAAGCTTTGGGAGAGAGTGATTGAACACCACCTGAGGAAAGTGACCAATGTCACTAAAAACCAGTTTGGTTTTATGCCTGGGAGGTCTACAATGGAGGCGATTTTCTTGCTTCGTCAGCTTATGGAGAGATATAGGGAGCAGAAGAAGGACTTGCATATGGTGTTCATCGACTTGGAGAAGGCGTATGACAAGATACCAAGGTCAGTCATGTGGTGGGCACTAGAGAAACATAAAGTGCCAACAAAGTACATTACCCTTATCAAGGATATGTACAATAATGTTAGGACAAGTGTGCGCGTAAGTGATAGTGAGACTGATGCATTTCCTATCACGGTAGGACTACATCAAGGATCAGCTTTGAGCCCATACATCTTTTCTTTGGTGATGGATGAGGTGTCGAAGGATATACAAGGGGATATCCCTTGGTGCATGCTCTTTGCTGATGATGTAGTGCTGGTAGATGAAACTAGAGATGGTGTTGATAAGAAATTAGAGTTATGGAGACAAACCCTAGAGTCCAAGGGGTTTAGACTTAGTAGGACCAAAACCGAGTATATGAGGTGTGACTTTAGTGGTGTTGGTCGTGAAGAGGGAAATGTTAGTCTACAAGGACAAATAGTACCTAGAAGGGACTCTTTCCGATACTTAGGATCAATGTTACAAAGCAATGGCGATATTGATGAGGATGTTTGCCACAGGATCAAGGTAGGGTGGATGAAATGGCGACAAGCCTCTGGAATCCTATGTGATAGGAAAGTCCCAAAAGCTAAAAGGAAAGTTCTATAGGACGGTGATCAGACCCGCGATGCTCTATGGGGCGGAATGTTGGCCAACTAAACGGCAACATGTCCAACAAATGAGTGTCGCAGAGATGCGCATGCTACGGTGGATGTGCGGGCACACGAGAAGAGACTGAATAAGGAATGAGGCGATTCGTGATAAGGTAGGGGTGGCGCCGATTGAAGAGAAGTTAGTCCAACATCGACTTAGGTGGTTTGGACATATCCAACGGAGACCTCCAGAAGCACCGGTTAACAATGGGATTTTAAGAGGTAGAGAAAATATTAGGAGGGGTAGAGGACGACCAAGATTGACCTGGGAGGAGGCGGTGAAACGAGATTTGAGAGATTGGAATGTATCTAGAGACTTAGCTCATGATAGGACCGCATGGAAAGTAGCAATTCATGTGCCAGAATCGTAGTCTTGTTTTTCTCTTTTTTTTCTTTTTTTTTCTTTTCTCTTTTTCTTTGTCTTTTTTATTTTTTTATTTTTTATTTTTATTTTTTCTTTTTCTTTTTTCTTTTTTTTTTCTTTTTCTTTTTTCTTTTTTTTTTCTTTTTCTTTTTCTTTTTTTTTCTTTTTTCCTTGTTCTTATATCTCTTCCTCTCTTTTACTTCATTGATATTGGGTTTCATGTCTAGCCGACCCCAACAGGCTTGGGATAAAGGCTTGGTTGTTGTTGTTAAAATTTAGGGATTTAATTCTGGAAAACTTATAACTTTCATGAGCTGAAATTTGTATTGCTGGAAAGTACTCAAAATTCTGAGTTCAACAAAATTTGGTTCACTAAATTTGGAGTTTCCTAGCCAAAGTTATGAATTCTCGGAAAAGTCGGATTGCTAACCCTACGGTGCACCGTGGGGGAAAACTCGGAATTCTCTCTCTACCCCGCATGAAACGGTGAACGGTTTCCTCCCACAGCTTCCTGACACGTGGGTGCACCTTTTCTTCTCTGGTGGTGGTGCGTGATACCGCCGGGATCGGCCGGTCGCCGGTGATCAGAGAGCGGCAGTAACAGCTCGTGAGCGGAACCAGTTCTTCTCGCGCGGGGGGACCTGGGTTTACTCGGAAACAAAGGAAATGGATGGGGGAGCTCGTGTGCTGGACTTTGTAGCCGCGTTTTTCACCATGAGGTGGCGGTAAACGCTCGCTCTGTCGGCTCCCCAAGTGCCCGACGGTCGCCGTGGCCTCGGTTGAGTCGGTTCAGTGAAACCGGGACACTGACCAGTGGGCCCTCCTCCCCCAATTATTTTCCCAGTTTTTCACCTCTGTTTTTGTGGAAAATATCCCCAGCTACTCACAATTGAATGTGAGACTTAGCCCCCAAGTATTGGTTTGAATTTGATATATCAAATTTGAAATTTTTTGGCTAAATTTGCTTCACATTTGAACTGAAATTCAAATTCAGTTTTGAATTCTAGCAAATTTAGCTCCCGACAAGATGAAGTCCAATGGGGATGAAAATTAGTGGACTAACTCAGAAAAATGTGCTGAGTTTGAATATGAAGCTAACTTTTGAATTTAAGTGATGAAAGTTGCTGCAATTTGAATTTACATTCAAATTGGCCTCTTTTTCAAATGCCACTAAAAGTGCCTCAAAAAGTGTTGGATTTGCATGAAACTTGGCTTGAACATTCCCAAGACTTTTTAAGTGCTAGGGGTGAGCTCAACCTCTCATGTTCATGTGTATAAATCCTACTTTGTGAAAGTTAGGGCTTTCCCTCCTAATCACCCTTTTGATGGAGGTTACTTGCTCTTCACAAATTTTCACAAAATATCCACAACAAAAACTGTGGTGTTGTGAGGTGATGAAAAGTTTTTGTAAGTCCCTTTTCTTGGGCTTTTACATCTCCCCCTTGATGAATGCATTGGCAACACCACTTAAAATCCGAACATTGGCTTATTCACATAAAAAGTTTTGAAAACAATCAAATGAGAAGGAAATTTCAAAACAAAAATTTTCTCCCCCTATACATATTTCTCCCCCTTTGTAAATCAGAAATAAAATGAGAAGAAAACCAAATATTCTCCCCCTGAGAAGAATCGTGCCAAAACACTTGTGAATCGTGCAATGTGTGATCAATTTCTCCCCCTTTAACAATGTATTCAGCAAGGTTCAAAAGAGAAATTTTAATTGTTATGAGCATATTTTTATACGTATAAAATAAAGCTCATCCAAGCCATACTATCAAGTAACTTACACTATCACATCAATGAGATACATAAAGTAGTGTAAGCCATGCTAGAGATCAAGTGTAATTTTCAATTTAAGCAAGTCATGGTCTCACAAACTTAACTATGTCAGAACCTGAAAGCATGACACTTGTTGCTGCATTTTAATTATTTTTCAAAGCACAAATTCAGATCATATGATATTTGCAAGAGATTATATGGCGCATCAGCCTTATTCTAACCAACCAAGCCAAGCCTATGTCATTTGACAATCATAAGCTTAAGGACATGGTTTTAGTCATAGACAACTTCTTCCAAGTTCATATCTAAGTGCAATGATAAGCCATCTCAAAAGAAGAAGTGTGATGCATGCATATTCTCTTGATCTTTTTCTCAATTTTTCATTTGAACATAAAAGATCAACATGTGAATAGTTGATTGATTATATTTTCATTATTAAAAGCAGTTGTGACCATGCAACAAGTTTAAAACAGCAAGAAAGTTTGATCATGACCAGATTTAGTGTAAATAATTATTCCAATTACTAGTCATGGCAAAGACTACAAAATATATAACATGAGTAATGTAGTAAGAACTTTCAGCATATAAAAAGAATCACAAAGTCATATATGTATGAAATACTATGCTCATATTATTTTAAATCCAGATTCACACATAGACTTCCCAAGTTTCAAAACTCCACCTCAATTTAAGCCATGAGGATGCATAACCCCTATTTCACTACGAATGAAATAAAAACGAGTGAAATCCAAAGGTTTTGTAAAAATGTGGGCTAATTGTTGTTAGGTATCTACATGGTGAAGCACAATGTTTCCTTTTTCAACATTATCAAGAAAAAGTGATACCTAATATCAATGTGCTTTGTTTTCGAATGTTGCACGGGGTTTTTAGCAATGCAAATGGCACTAGTGTTATCACAAAATAGTGGAACACTATCTAGATCAACCCCATAGTCCTTAAGTGTTTGAACAATCCAAAGAATTTGTGAGCAAGCGCTAGCAGCAGCTACATATTCAGATTCGGCTGTGGATTGTGCAACTGAATTTTGTTTTCTAGAGAACCAAGCAACAAGTGAATTAACAAGAAAATGACAAGCACCCGAAGTACTTTTCCTATCAATTCTACAACCCCCAAAATCAGCATCCGAAAAAGCTTTCAAAGTAACGGTTGAAAAAGAAGGATGAAAAATCCCAAATCCTTGAGTTCCATGTAAGTACCTGAGAATTCTTTTGACGGCTTGACGATGTGAAGCATGTGGGGAAGCTTGAAATCGTGCACAAAGACATACACTGAATTGTATGTCCGGTCTTGATGCCATGAGGTACAAAAGTGATCCAATCATGCTTCTATATTCTTTTTGATCCACGGGTTCACCATCTTCATCAAGTTCAAGTGGCGTTGCTATACCGATTGGTGTCCGAAGAGACTCGCTTTTGTCCATGTTGAAGCGCTTAAGAAGGTCTCTTGTATACATTGTTTGATGCACAAAACTACCCACCTTGTTTTGCTTGATTTGCAGCCCCAAAAAGTATGTGAGTTCTCCCATCATACTCATCTCAAATTCTGAACTCATCATAGCTGAAAACTTAGACACAAGATCATGAGAAGCACAACTAAAGATAATATCATCCACATCCAGTTGAACGAATAATGAGTCATTGCCATGCTTAAGCACAAAAAGAGTTTTATCAACCTTGCCCATGGTAAACCCCTTTTCAAGTAAGAATGTTTTTAACCTATCATACCATGCTCTAGGGGCTTGTTTAAGACCGTACAAGACTTTGGACAGTTTGTAAACATGATTAGGAAAATCTGGATTTTCAAAACTCGGTGGTTGCTTGACATAAACCTTCTCATCTATGTAGCCATTAAGAAAAGCACTTTTAACATCCATTTGATATAACTTGAAACCTTTAGATGCAGCAAATGCTAACAAAATTCTTATGGCTTCTAATCTAGCAACAAGAGCAAAAGTTTCATCAAAATCTAGTCCTTCAACGTGTGTGAAACCTTGAGCAACCAACCTAGCCTTATTCCTAACCACAACCCCATCCTCACTTTGTTTATTTTTAAACACCCATTTAGTTCCGATTAGAGTGTGACCTTGAGGTGGAGGTACAAGTTTCTAAACATTATTTCTTTCAAAAATTTCTAACTCTTCTTGCATGGCAATAATCCAATATTCATTAGTGAGTGCGTGTGATATATCTTTGGGTTCAAAACAAGCAACAAATGCAGAATGAGCGTGAGAGTTTGGATAACAAAACCTGGACCGTGTGACTAATTCGTGCAAGCTTCCAATTATTTGTTGTGGAGGATGAGGGGAGTAGACAATTCACAAGCTCCTTCTTCTTCATGTTCATCACAAATTGAATAACTTGTGACTTGAGGACGATTTGGACCAGCAATGGTGGTCGTCGGTGCTGGTTGTGAATCAAAATCAGGAGCTGGAACAATGTCATTAGCTCCTGAATTTTCAGGCAGCAGCATCACTTCTTCATTTTCATTGATGAAAATACTCTCCCCCAGCGGATATGGGTCTGGTCCTGCAATATTAGAGCTAGTACCTGGGCAAGCTTCAACAAAAGAAACCTCACAAGTCTCCACAATTTTGTTAGTGTCATGTAAAAGCACAGGTGGCCTCAAGTATGAGATGGGTAACCAAGAAACATGCCATCAACGGATCTAGGTTCAAATTTATCAAGATTACCATGTTTCTTAACAAAGCATTTGCAAGCAAAGATCCGAAAGTGTGTGACACTAGGCCTATGTCCAAACCAAAGTTCATATGGTGTTTTACCTAGCTTAGCACGCAATAAAACACAATTTGAGACATAACAAGCAGTTGCAATTGCATCAGCCAAAAATTTTCTAGGAATTTGATATTCATCAAGCATAGTCCTAGCCATCTCAACTAAGGTTCTGTTCTTTCTCTTTACAACACCGTTTTGTTGAGGTACATATGGTGAAGAAAATTGATGATCTATTCCATTTTCAGCACAAAAGTGATCAAACGATTGATTTTAAAATTTGGTTCCGTTATCACTTCTAATTGCTTTTAAAGATCGTGGGTGATCAATTGATAATCTAAGAAATAAGGTTCTAAAGTGACTAAAATTTTCATTCTTAGATGCCATAAAATAAACCCAAGAGTATCTAGAATAGTCATCAACAATCACAAGAACATATCATTTAGCTCCGAAGGATTGAACACGTGAAGGTCCTACAGTGTCAAGGTTCAAAAGTTGACCCGGTTCAGTTGTCATGGTCATTGTGGGAGAAGCATGTGAACCTGCAACCATCTTAGCATGTCTACGAGAAGAGCACACAATTTCTTTGTCCCCTTTAAGCTTAGGCAACCCACGTATGCGATCAAGAGCACTAACACGTGTGAGATGATCGAAGCCTACGTGACCAAGTCTACGATGCCAAAAATATAAGTCTTTTGAATCAGTAGCAACTAGACATCTATGCTTAGAGGATGACATATCAAAATCAGCTTTAAAAACTCTTCCAAATCGAGATAAATTAAAAATGAGCTCACTATTTGAATCTACAACCTTGCAAAAAATTTTAGTGAAAATAATCTCCAGATTTTCATCTAGCAATTGTGAAAAAGAAAGCAAGTTGTATTTCAAATTTTTAACAAGTGCCACATCTTTTAAAGTGTAGTGATTATTTACTCTAACCAAACCCTTAGCAATTATAGGAGTTGAAGAATTATCGGCAAAAGTAATATTTTCTACATGTGACACAAAAGAGAGGGAGGAGAACCATTCTTTGTTACCGGTCATGTGGCGTGAGCATCCTGAATCCACAATCCAAATATTCTCCTTCCTCAAGCATGTAACTTACATAGAAGTACAATACGTCAATGACTCAATACTGGGGTTAGTCAAAATGCATTTAGTAATCCAGTACTGAGTCACACGACGTCCAGAAGAAGTAACACGCAAAGGCTGAGATAATACGTCAGGTTTATGAGCCAAAGTTTGAGGATTTTGTACCCAACTACTGACCTACGAGGTGTTACATGAGTAGCACTAAAAACATTAGGTCCGGAAGCAAACTTTGCATGTTTTTGACTCATTACAGCAGGTTGCATATTCCTAACATTTGGTGCAGCACACGCAACAGGTTTTGCAGAGTTGTTATGTGATCTAGCAATCATTCTTTCCTTTTTCTGTTGCTTAGCTAGTCTATAACAAAAATCTATGACATGACCATCTCTACCACAGTAGGTACAATGAAATTTAACTTTATGTTCATGTCTAGATGAGCAGACAACATGTCTATCTGAAACTGAATGAGACAACACTCCTGCAGATTTAAAAACCACTTCTTTTTGTTTAGGAACTGTTTTAATCAAACCACTTCCTAATGACTTTACAATTTTAGGTGAATGTGCTTTAGCATGAGCATGGGAATCAAAACCTAAACCAGTTTTATCATTGCAAGATTTAGAAGAATTCAACAGCAAGTTCAGATTCTTATTCCCATTATAAAACTGCTCTAGTGTCCTATTCATGTCATCAAGTTTCTTAGACAAGTCTAGACAGTTTTGACATGAAGTTTTTCCATTTAGTTTGCAATTGGAACAATACTAATTCATGAGAACGTAAAGCATTGTTCAATATAGAAATTTCATTCATAGCATCTTGTAGTTTCTTATTAAGATCATCACAAGTAGAACAATGCAAATCAATTGTAGAACAACAAGCATATTTCAAGTTTTTATCATTAAGTGCAGCAAGCTCTCTGTTCTTTTCAATCTCTAACTCAAGTTTATCAAGTGTAGAGGTATGTGCACTTCTTAGAAAGGCCAATTGTTCATATATTAAATCACATGAGGAACAAGAATCATCACTAGGAATCAAAGATTTCAAAAGATTAATTTCAGATTCTAGTGACTCAATTTTAACAGCATTGTCCCTAAGATTTTTGTCCTTTTTCTTAACTATAACAATAGCACGAGAAATAGAATCACACATTTCTTCGCAAGTAGGACATACCTCTTCATTGTCGCTGTTGTGTTCTGCCTCCTCCATACTTGAACTTGACTTGCCCGCTATGAAGCATAAGTTTGCCAAATCATCTTCATCTTTATCACTTCCAATATCCACATCACTCGAGCCAAGTTCTTGAAGTGCGGAGATAAAACTATTTACCAATTGGCGTCCTTAAAACCCTTCTTCTTTTTCTTATCGTTTGCAGAGGAGTGCTTCATCCTAGTTTGCTTTTCATCATGGGAAGTATGACCTGAAAGGTTAGGGCAATCCGTATGAAAATGTCCTGTCTTACCACATTCGAAACATCGTTGAGGTCCGGCACTTCTTCTCCTTCTAGTTCTCACATTTTGCAATGCTTTTGAGAACCGAGTAGAGATAAGTGCAAGTTCTTCCTCTGAAAACTCTTCAACCTGTTCAAGGGTTAGAGAGGACAACAAAGAAAGTGTACCACAAGATGAAGTTTGACTAGAGCTAGGCATGTCACGTTGTGAAACAAATGCAAGAGACTTCTTGGGGTTCTTACGTGATATTATGTCAATTTCATGAGTTTTTAACTTAAATATAGCACATCTAATGTAAGTGTACTCATGACAGTAGATTCACGAATAGATGTAACTTTCATCTCCCAAATTGACATGTCTAATACACTTAGTAATTGCCTAGTATTTTCAGCATCTGAAAAATTAACGTTGACACTATGCAAGTTGCTGCGAATTTTATTGAAGCTTGCAAAGAGGTCATCGATTGACTCACCGGGTTGTATCTCGAAGCGCATGTATTCTTTCTTGAATATATCTTGTCTTACCTCATTGATCGTGTTGGATCCTTTGTGGTAGTCACAAAGTGCTTTCCACACATCGTATGCAGATCGGAGGTGTGCAACACGGTCGATGTCACTTTGAGTTAATCCTTGTATGATCAAGTTCCGTGCTTGTTGCTGTTGTCGACATCTGTCATGTTCGTAGACGTGACTTGATCGTTTGGCGGCACGTCATAAGGCTTGTACACCTTTTCCCATATTGCAAAGCCTTGCGCCTGGATGAAAGCCTCCATACGTGCCTTCCAAACCTGAAAATCAATGAACCTGAACACACAAGGTTTTGTGGAGTATTTTTCTCCATGATGATTATTCAAAACACGTATAAATCATAAAGATTAGGGCACCGTGGCTCTGATACCAATTGTAGGATCGAAGAGCACGTGAAAAGCTACCAGAGGGGGGTGAATGGTAGATTTAAACTTTTTAGCGGAAGCAATAAAAAAAACCTCGGCAGAAAATCGATCTGTTAAAGAAACCATGTATGCAACTGATCTAAACGTGTCCAACCATGACAAAAGTGGTATATATTATATAGAATCAAGTCACGAAGACACGACAACAAGAATCACGGAAATCCGTCAAAAATAACTCAAGTTATGATCGAAAGATCAAACGAGGGTCAATCTGTTATACTCGAGTAAAAACCAGATCTGCAACACTGCAAAGAAACTCGTGTAGATCAGAAACTACAAATCCAATGACCGTGAAATTTTCACAGATTATAGATAATCAAGTTATTAAGACAAACCAAAAATAATCACGTCAATTGGATCTGTAAAACTCGAGTTATGATCAAAACACCGAAGCACTATTGTGCTGTCCAGAAATTCGATGAGAAAAACTTGACAAAAACAAGTCGGATGAACAAGGCACAAAAGCTCCTCTAAATTACGAATTTTATTGATTAGAACATAAGAGGAACAGACAAAAGTCGTGCACACAATGAGCCTTGTCCTCCCTTGCTTATATAACCAGCCCTAAGACCAACCCAATTGAAACTAGGACTCCTACTCCTACTTGGATTCAAACTCTAACTTTCCAAAACTGCTCAAGACTCTTCTATTCACAGATAGAAGCAATCTTAAGACTTCCAAACACCTTAGGAACGTCCCAAACATTTCTAAAACAACTCTACTTTATGCCTAATATGAAATCCTATTATAACCAACTCGAAACTTTCCATAAACAAACCATAACCGCCTCAGCCGCAGCCTGAGCGCAAAATCCAGCCGGTTGAACCGTTTCAATCATATCTCCACTTCCATATATCTTCACCATGCATTGGAACAATGTAGACACGTCCATGCACTCCTTGCACACGTGCAAATGCCTTCCAATGACGTCCATGATACCTTTATATGCATTGTTCTTGATCCAAACATGCTGCGTGACCTCCCGATCAACTCAACCACAATTCCTCCCAAACTTGGTTGTTGAACCTCATCTTCTCCCTAAGACTAGTTCAATAGATCCCGTCACCAGCCATATCTTGAACTCAAGCAACACCTGCACATAAATAAACAACCAATACTTTCAAGCACAAGTCTGCGACTTGACTCACGTTAGTTCCGAAAACCACAACACCTTACGTGAACACCTCACATAAGCATGTTGCAAACCATAGCAAAATGTTAACCCCCATAAACAGCCATAACACTTAAAAAACTTAGTAAAAGAATACTAAGCAAGCTTTCCATAGATGTAAAGCAAGTTCAAAACTTGTGCATGGTAAAAATAGAACCATTGCGATTTAGCTCCGAACCTTGCCAAAGCTAACCGGACCTTGAGCCGGAGCTTACCAAAGCTAGCAGAACCTAGCACCGGAACTTACCAAAGCTAGTCGGACCTACCGCCGGAGCTCACCAAACATATGTCAGACCTAGCCATGGCAAGTCGAACCTTACGTCAGATCTTGTCGGAGCTCGGACCTAGAGTCGGACCTTGACAAAAAGAGTGTTTTGGCAGAATTCAAAACTTTTATCGTCATATCCAATGTATTCAACACACATAGGTCTCACAAAGTTCCCTGTAGATGATATTGTTAAGGACACATCTTGTCGTCTTCTTGTCCCAATCGGCAGAGCAGGGAACAAAACAAAACAGGTTGCCACTGCTGTGGCAAAGCCGAAACATGTCTTCAACGCCAATTCACTCCCGTTGTATTATGCTGTGGTGCAAGTTCTTAAGATCATTGATAATGATTATGAAGATTATGAAATAGACCACATCACACCTGAGGGGATCACGACTCTGAGGCAGGCCGTCAACCAGTTAATCCTTTGGCACCGACACGATATCGTGTTGAATGATGAGCCAATGTCTAGCCCTGTCGCATCTCGAAAGGCTTCAGCCCCGTCTTCTTCGCTGAAAGTCCAGGAAGATCCACTCCCGCTATGTCCCAGAAAGGATGATAGTAACCTTGCTAGTAAAGATAACCAAGAGCAACCAGTTGAACAACAGCTTGAAGCAGTACAAGAGCAAGCTGCTGGTAGTAAAGAGCAATCAGTTGAACAATAGGTTCAACAACATGCCAATGTCTAACTTCCGCCGACTACTCCTCGGTCAGTGCCTGTGAAAGTTAGCTCACACGAAAATAAGGAATCTTCTAAAGAAGTATCAAAATATTTGAAAAAAAAGAAAAATATTACAAAATCTAATGCATCTCAAGCCTCACATGAGCTAGCATTAGAAAATATTGAGGAGTGGGAAAAGACGGTGTGAAATATACTCGGGAGACGGCTTTAGTTAAACCATAAGTTCCGCTATACAAGATTTAGGACATTCCTCTTGAATATGAGAATGGGAAGCCGTTCACGACATCGGCACAGCTTAGCAAACAACATTTCTCGCTCAGAAGAATGCACAAGTGGTACATCACTTCCAGCACAAAATATGAACTTTGTTACGTCACATTTCATGTGCCAAAAGAAGCATTCTGGGGCATTAGAGAAGATAAACAAACCTTCTCTTTGAAGATCTGCAGAGCCTTCTCTATTGAGGCATGCTCGAAATCAACCTGCTACTCGTCTGGTGCTTGTAAGTGCCTCTAATATTTCGTATTTGCTTTTCTTACTACACGCATATACATGTCATGAGATTATAACAATTCTGGACTTCTTCAATAGGATGCAATACATAGATAATGAAAAGCGGAATTCCAACACAGGTATCCTTGACCTTACCGTGATTGCAAAATCGAATTTCAACTTTCAGGTGCAACGGGACTCAAAACAGTACAAGCACCTAACAAAAAAGAATTTGAAAAATCAATCGCAAACCAATAGAAGGATAAAAAGACAAATGTTGCAGTCTACATAGGACATGCCATGTTTAACTTTGCAGAGATGGCAAGGACCACGTAAAGGCTCCATACCACTTCGAATAAGTTTGACACACTACATGGAAATAGCAACTATTGCTAATTTTTAACTTAACATGTGTGTTTGTACGTGTGCAGTATACATTACATAATGATCTTCATCAAGCCAACATAGGGTTTGGCAACGGTCTTGGACTCAGCAGATTACTCACAAGATACTTACAAAGATTTGCTTGCCATTTTGAGAACGTACGGTTATTCGATACTTTTAATATACACACATATATATAGGTTGGCAACTCTTATATGACATTCCGTGTATGACAGCGCTTGGCGATTTTACGCGAAACTTCTTGGCGGTCAGAGACCTCCTAATAAAGATGCATTGCAGATATCAACATATTATCCTTGTCCCATGCAGCCTTCTGGGAGCGTCTTAAGCGGGTATTATGTATGCGAGCATCTTCGGACCGCCTGCGAATATAGAGTGAATCGTGAGGATGTAAGTTATCCTTAATGTCAATATTGTATTTTCTTACTTTTGAGTTTCATTTTTATTGTAACTAGCGTATTTTAATACTATTATGTTATCATTGTCACCAATACATTCTAAACCTTGTTATGTGTTTTATTGCAGCACACGAATGTGGGCGAAGAATGACCGGTTTCTAGAGATATGTCTGGTGGAGGAGCCAATAAGATTGCGAGTGAACTGTGTCTCTTCATGCGTCACGAAATTTTCCACCGAAAAGGGCAGTTCTTCGATGACGCAGGTGTAATAGCTGATGTGCCAGAACTTTGCCAGTATGAGCATCGAAAGAGTTTTTAGTGAAAATCTTGTAAACAATGAATTGAGATGTATTGTACTGTACATATGTATATGAGATGACTTTTTGGTGATATGATGTCGATGATGCTTGTCAGAATATATTGTTTTTATTGTGTGAATGTGCATATTAAATTGACCTAGAAATTAGAAATAACAGCATGTAGTACCTAACAAACCGCCTGTGATAATATAATTTCATAGATGGCTTATCGTAGGTAAAGAACCGCCTGTGATAATATTGTTTCATAGGCGGCTAGTCGTAGGTAAAGAATAATAGAGTCACACAGGTGGATAATCTTACATTACAAACCGCCTGTGATAAACACTCTTCACAGGCGGACAGTCGAAGATAAAGAACCGCCTGCCATAATGGAGTTAGCACAGGCGGATACTCTTACGTTACAAACCGCCTGTGGTAAAGATTCTTCACAGGCGGCTAGTCGTAGGTATAGAACCGCCTACGATAATGGAGTTATCATAGGCGGATACTCTTACGTTACAAACCATCTGTGATAAAGAGTCTTCACAGGAAGATTCATGAAGGTTAAGACCGCCTGTGATAACTTTTTTCACAGGCGGTTTAAGTTTCCACCTGTGAAAATTGCTGATTATCATAGGCTCTTTATTTCAGGTGGTTTTTTGGAAACCGCGTGTAATATGTTTAGAGCCGCCTGAGATGAATCTTGTTGTAGTAGTGCTAGATATATTCCAATCTCTCAAGTCTCATTTTACCGCCTCCTTCCAAGTCAACCTTGATCATCCTCTACCCCTCCTAATACTTTCTCTACCTCTTAAAATCCAATTGTTAACTGGTGCTTCTGGAGGTTTACGCTGGATATGTCCAAACCACCTTAGTCGATGTTGGACTAACTTCCTTTCAATCGGTGCCACCCTTACCCTATCACGAATTGCCTCATTCCGAATTCAGTATCTTCTTGCGTGCCCGCACATCCAACACAGCATGTGCATCTCCGTAACACTCATTTATTGGACATGTTACCTTTTAGTTGGCCAACATTCCACCCCATATAGCATCGTGTGTCTAATCACCGTCCTATAGAACTTCCATTTTAGGTTTTGTGGGACCTTCCTATTACATAGGATTCCATAGGCTTGTCTCCATTTCATCCACCCTACCTTGATCCTGTGGCAAACATTGTAAGAGTCCCAAAAACTTGTAAATGGAAAACTTTAGTGATGAATAAAGTAGAGTTTAAATCCAAGAAATGGGACTTGCAAAAACTTTTCTAAACATGTGAAGATGGTCATGAGCAAGCACATGAATTCAAGTCCCCTTTGAATTTGAATGATCATTTAAATGCAAAGGTGGTCATTTTTAAATGAAGGATGCAAATTGCGGTTGTAAACCTCCCCTTTGCAGCCACCAAATTAAAAGTTTGAATCCATATTTGAATTCCTCAGGTCCAAATTATGAGGAAGGCAAATTTTGAGGAAATTTGGAGGTGCTTTCATATGTATATCAAAGATACTTGTGAATTTCATTGAAATTTGAATTCAATTTTGAAACTGAGGTAAAACTTGTCAATTTGCCAAATGGTTTACAAATTTGAGCTCCACATGATTGAAGTTTGCACTGTGCCAAATTTGAGCTCCACATGTCATTGGGAGGGAAGACTTACACACGAAGTCACCTTTTCTCTGCTCTAGGTTCCCACTTGTAACACCCCAAAATTCTGTTAAGAGGGGAATTTAAAAAAATTTGGACGTATTGCATGTGGTGCAGAAATTCAAATCCAAATTGGAATTTAAATTCAAACCAAAACAGAAAAGAAATGGAAAAATAGAAAAAAAAAAAGAAAAACCCCACCGGCCAGTGGGCCGAAACCCACCAGCCGGCCCACTCTCCCCGCGCCAGCCCCGAACCCGCGCCCCTCTCTTCCTCTCACTGACACGCGGGACCCGCATGTCATCCCCCACCTCCGCGCGCTCGGCCGACCCCGGGACTCTCCTCTCTCCCGAATCCAAACAACCTCTGAAAAACCGCGCCAACAGCCCGATCTCTGTCCCCGGACGCTGCTATTTAACCAAGTCGATCCTCCGCCGCCTCCCCTCGTGAAACTCCCGCACAGAAACTCGCCGAATTCCCCAGCGCACTCCAATTTTCTCTCCGGTGAGAACCGAAGCTCCGATCACCGTTTTCTCTCGATCCTTGCTCAGGTTTTCTGATCTAACGCGCCGATCATGTTCCACCGCCTCCGGGGAGTCACGCAGGTGCAGAAAACTCGGTGTTTTGCACCCTAGACGCAGCTCCGGCAAGCACCGCCGCTATTTCATCTTGGACCTCGCCGCCGACCGCCTTCCAGGACCTCCGAGCTCAAGAAAAACCCCGAGGTGAGATCCCCGACCTCCCCTCTACCGTTCTGTGCCATGAAATCCAAGTTTTAGGAGGTATAGATGAAAATCCGAAGATCTCCGGCGAGATCGCCGTCTCCCGCCGCCGCGCGCCGCCGGGCAGCGCCGCCCGCGCACGGCCAGGGTGACGTGGCCCCCTGAGGCCCGTCCATTTTAAATCGTGCGGTTCCTATTAGATCTAACCCGTACCGCTTCGCGTTATAATCTCAGCCGTCTATTTTAAATCGGAAGGTCCACATCAGCCCCGCGTTATAAAGGCCAGGATTATTACGAACTACTCCCTGGGGATCTCGGAAAACACGAGCTAGCCCCGGAAACTTCTGATCTAGCCCCTGGAACTTTAGAAATTCGTGTAAATTCATTTAATAACCAGTTTTAGCCCCTGGACTTAATAAAAATTAGCAAACCCCTCTGTTATGTGTAGTTAGACCCCTGGAAATTTGTAAAATAATAAATTAGACCCTGTAGTAGGGAGGATTTACCTTTTTGACCCTATATGATATTAAATTCAGAAGTTTGAATATGTGACTAGGATTTAAATTTAAAAGGTAAGGCAAACATATGTACAAGTTCAAATTTGAACTCTCCTAGCACTTGGAAAACTCTAGAATGAACTAAAAATAGATTTTTGGTTGAAATGAATCTGTCTAATTGTTGTTCATATTTATTAGTTCTAGAAATACCTTTTTAGGCTAGGAAGTAATTCTGAAAACTGATAAAATAAATTTGAATTAGCTCACATCAGAGGAGAAGTTTAAAAATATATTTTTAATATTTTAGGTCAGAACCTATTCTGTTTAGAAGATATGTCCTACTATTTAATATTAAAACTCACTTTTAGACATAGAAGATAAATCTGAAAAAATATAGGAAAATAGGTATGCATAAATAGAATATGATAAATGAAGTCTCCAAATTTAAAAACTTCAGCTTAGGATTTGGTAGAAGATCTGAAAACCTATTTGGAATAGGAAAATACCTCTTATACAAACTTTGTGCCTAAGAAGTGTAATAATTGAATATAAAGAATTTGTTCAAATTGGAACTTCATATATAGTGTGCAAATAGAAATCTGAACATAGAAGTTAGAAATAATATACATATGTTTAAAGGTGAATGTAGGCCAAAAATCAACACATGTAGAGTAACCACAACACTTAGAAATGTGAATGACTTTCATAGGTATGTATGTGTGGTTTGTATGAAGTGAAAGTGTGAACTATGTCTTATGGATTGTTGTTTTCTTTTGCTATGTGTGTTGGCATGAGTAGAACCTGCCCCAGAGCAAGTTCTCCCCTTCCATGACCAAGACTTTCCATTCCCAGAGCAGCAGGAAGAAGGCAAGTGTCCTTGACCACTTTGATCCTATGCTAGGATTTGTAGATAGAATTATTTGCATTGTCAACTTAAATATGAAACCCATGCTAGGAAGTTTCCATAGAATTGCATTACCTTGTTTCCTTGTAGCTTGGGTTGGGATTTATTTTATCATATCATTTATTCGTATGCTTATGCTTAGCCATGCTTAGAATGGGATAATTGGGATATGGGATCATCAATTTATTTACCTTACTCTTGAATGAGATATTATGAGTTATGTAGAGGTAGGGATCGAGGCAAGTTGGATGATTTGGTTGGTGCTGGGTGCACGAGACTCGGGTTTGTGTTTAGTACTTGCCTGGATCCTAAGGACCGGTTCATGGAGCATGTAACCTGGCTTTACCGTGCCAACCACATGCTGAGATGGGGCAGCTTGGCCAAATAATTAGGTGTATCCCCGGCGTAGTATGGGTGTGTTAGATGGTGCGGGGAGTAGGTATCAGCTGGACTACCATATGAACCGCAAGGCTCAAGAGGGGGCCACTGCAGCGGGGTTGGAGCCTCTTGTATGCTGTTAGGGGTGAAACCTCAGTGGGCCCATGCTCGTCGGGAATCCCTTTGTAAAGGCTTCGTAGTGATCTCCTGGCTACACATCTGGGAAGTGTGAATGTGGTTCGTAGCCACTGGCATAATGGAGGTTCTTTTAGTCCACCCGGCAACGGGGGATGAAATCACTACATGTGGGTACAGTGGTGCAAACTCTGCAGAGTCAAAACTGTCATGACAGCCGTGCTCACGGTCAAGAGCGGCTTGGACTTATTCATGATTAGAGGATGATGACTTTGGAAGTTGTGGATGTTAAGTGGGGAGCTTAACATTGGAAATAATGTTATGGTTATTTGATTATGATGATGGGTTGGGAGTTTGGGACCATTTCACCTATGTAGTAATGTAGGTGCTTAATAAGCTAAGGCAATAGGTACTAATTGCGTAGTGCTTTAACCATGAGTTCAACCTCTCCTTGCTCTAGCCATGCATGACATAACTTTCCCACACTTGCTGAGTACCAACGGTACTCAATCTTGCATATTTGTTGGTTTAAATTGCTGTTCAGGTCAAGGGGATGATGTGATGTTCAATGACCAAGACTTCGGACCCGAAAAAGGATTTTTAGGTTCACGGAGTCCCCCGGGCAATGCCTGTGACGGAGCCCACAAGATTTATATTCCGCTGCTGTTTTATTTACATGTTATGAACTTATTATCGTCCATCGAGACGTATGCTTTGTAAGACATATTATATTCGACACCTGGCTTGTAATAAATGATGCTTCACTATTTGTCATCACATGTATGAGAAAATGATCCTGGCATACATGTGATATTCACTCGGTTGTTCTTCGGAGAAACCGGGTGTGACACCACTCGAGCGGGCCGACTGCTGAACGGAGCGCGCGCCACCGAGTCCCCAATGCCACCTCCTGCTTTTCCTCTCGATTTTCCCCGGTTCTTATCCTCCACGCCGAAGCAACAACAAAGTTACTCACTCTCAGCTCATGCTCGTGGCTTCTGTTCTGCTCCCACGCGTGAAAGCAGCCGCCGGCGCCGCCTCTGTTCCCTTCGATTGCACACCAGCGTTGCTCCCCCTTTGCTCGAGCTGTCAACACAAAAAGGGAGCGGCAACGTGTGTACAAGGTCTTCCCCAGCTCAGCTCCGATGTTCGGGGCTTCTGTTGGCCATAATTTGAAGATTAACGCCAAGGCCGAGGTGCAAACGGCGGAATCCAAAGTCGGGCTCTCATGGACAGCTCACACGGGGCAGTTTCACGACCGAGTGAGCGCACCCCAAGACGCGCCAACTCACCGCGCTACTCCTCCCCAAGTTTCAGCTCGAGCCGTGCAACGTAGCTCGGGAATTTTGAGTTTTCCTCTCGGACGGGGAAAACCTAACTGCGGGTAAGATTTTGGAAATCGACGCTCAATTATTGATTATAGTTGTTCATGTTGCACACACAGAAGCTAGAATGGCTAGGGCACATTTTTCCTTCACAGACTTAGCTTAAAACCGAGTAGAGGCAGCGAATTTCGAGCTTTCCGATCGGAGACCATGGCGCGAACGCTCGGGCACACGGTGAACACCAACTTGCCGCCGTTTCCGAGCCATGTTGAGGCCATGTTGAGGTAGCCCATCCCCCACTGGTGCTTTAGAGCGGTTTGGTTGAGCGTTTGGCGGGCTAGAAGTGTCGGGCGACGATGCCGAGCTTCACCGAATGCCGCCGCACGCCACCGACCGTTTTCCGAGCACCGGCAGCCCAAGAAAAACCTCACACCGTGTTCCTTGCCCGATTTTAGGCATGGGCGGCGAGTTTGAGCACGGAATATGGCCGGATGACCGAGTTCCGATGTACTCCGGCGAGCTCCAGCGGCGGGGTCGCGCGGGAGTCCGGAGGTTGAAGACGATGGCGCCAGGCCCGCTGTCAGTGGGAAGGAAACCGGTTGGGATCGTCTGTGGATTCAGATCCTTTGTGACAGCACAGGAAATGAAACTGTGGCCCCGTGTGGCTTGACTCCAGCGAGCGACACGTGTGCCCTGGACCCACACGCAGGATTTAAACATTTACCGGTTTATTTGAATCCCCAAATTCAATTCAAAATTTAGAACCTCATAACTTTTGCTAGGAAGATCCAAGTTTAGTGATTCAAATTGGGTTGGATTCATATTGAAAAACTCTATCCAAATATGCAACCCAATTTGTACGGAAGTCATTATTTAATTCTGGAAAATTCTTTAAAGCTTTTCAGCAAAAGAGTTTTTGAGGGAGTTTGGTTCATCCAAAAATCCTCAAATTTTGCCAGAATATTCTTTAGGATATTAGTGAACTCCTTTAAAAGTTTCAGATCATTTGGAGTTGATTTATTTAAGATAAGTCTGATTCCAAGTTTCTGTGTTCAATTGAATACAGAAACATTTTCAGAGAATTTCCAAAAACTTGGAAATTCAGTTCTTGGCAGTTCTTAGCTCCAAAAATCCTAGGACAATTCATGCACTCTACCTGAGCTATGTTTGAAATTTTGGTTCACTGGAAATTGCATGAAAGTGCAAATTTATTTAGAATTAATTCCTTTTGCCTAAATGCTTAGGGAATTGTTCTGAGTGAACTACTCATTGAAAAATTCTAAATTTTGGTCCAGATGACTTTCTTGTGACAAGGAACTCACTTGAAAATTTTCAGCTCCATTGGAGCCCTGGATCAGTACTGTTCTGTTTAACCTTTTAGATGAGCAACACACAAGTGATGAAATGCACTTATTATTTGATCATGTTGCTTAACCCAAACCCAAACCACTAGCCCCAGTGTCATTTTAAATTCCTAAACAGATTTCCAGTTTTAAACTTGTCTTTAGAACTTGCTATCAAAAGCTTTACAATTAAACATATATGCATATTCATAACGTGTAGTGATTAAACGTGGAAAAGTGGAGGAGAAGTGAAGCTTGGATCAAGGAGAAAGAAGGGCAGTGATTAAGCTTCAAGTCATCAACAACTAACTTCATAATTATCTGACTTTAGTCACCTACAAAACCAAGGCAAGCTCCAGTTTGCATTTAAGCTGTTTTATAAATTTTTTACTTTGTTCACCATTATGGGTTAAAGTTGTATGTGCATTAGGTCAAATAGGTTTTATACTCCACTTCCATAACCAAAATGGACCCTGGAGTTAAGGATAGAATAGAGTTTCCCCACTGTAGAATAACGATGTGCTAAATAGCTTAGGACATCCTGTAGAAGTCGAGTAGTTGGAACCTACTCACGAGCTATAGTTCAGAATCACATGGTATAGTGGAAAGAGGCAAACTAAAGTTTATATTTCCAAAGATGAGACCGGGCAGGAGGGTTAGGCAGTGACAAGACGAGGTCTTGGTCGAGTAGCTCTACCTGTGTCGGTTAAGGACCGAAGTGTCACACCCGGTTTCTCCGAAGAACAACCGAGTGAATATCACATGTATGCCAGGATCATTTTCTCATACATGTGATGACAAATAGTGAAGCATCATTTATTACAAGCCAGGTGTCAAATATAAATATGTCTTACAACGCATACGTCTCGATGGACGATAATAAGTTCATAACATGTAAATAAAATAGCAGCGGAATATTATTCTTGTGGGCTCCGTCACAGGAGTTGCCCGGGGGACTCCATGAACCTAGAATCCTTCTTCGGGTCCGAAGTCTTGGTCATTGAACACCACATCATTCTCTTGACCTGAGCAGCAATATAAACCAACAAATATGCAAGTTTGAGTACCGTTGGTACTCAGCAAGTGGGGGAAGGATTATGCCATGCATGGCTAGAGCAAGGAGAGGTTGAACTCATGGTTAAAGCACTACGCAATTAATACCTATCACCTTAGCTTATTAAGCACCTACATTACTACATAGGTGAAATGGTCCCAATCTCCCAACCCATCATCAAATAACCATAACATCATTTCCAATGTTAAGCTCCCCGCTTAACATCCACAACTTCCAAAGTCATCATCCTCTAATCATGAATAAGTCCAAGCCGCTCTTGACCGTGAGCACGGCTGTCATGATAGTTTTGACTCTGCAGAGTTTGCACCACTGTACCCACATGTAGTGATTTCATCCCCCGTTGCTGGGTGGACTAAAAGAACCTCCATTATGCCAGTGGCTACGAACCACATTCACACTTCCCAGATGTGTAGCCAGGAGATCACTACGAAGCCTTTACAAAGGGATTCCCGACGAGTGTGGGCCCACTGAGGTTTCATCCCTAACAGCATACAAGAGGCTCCAACCCCGCTGCAGTGGCCCCCTCTTGAGCCTTGCGGTTCATATGGTAGTCCAGCTGACACCCACTCCCCGCACCATCCAACACACCCATACTACACCGGGGATACACCTAATTAATTGGCCAAGCTGCCCCATCTCAGCATGTGGTTGGCACGGTAAAGCCAGGTTACATGCTCCATGAACCGGTCCTTAGGATCCAGGCAAGTACTAAACACAAACCCAAATCTCGTGCACCCAGCACCAACAAAATCATCCAACTTGCCTTGATCCCTACCTCTACATAACTCATAATATCTCATTCAAGAATAAGGTAAATAATTTGATGATCTCATATTCCCATTATCCCATTCTAAGCATGGCTAACATAAGCATATAAATAAATGACATGATAAAATAAATCCCAACCCAAGCATACAAGGAAACAAGGTAATGCAATTCTAGGGAAACTTCCTAGCATGGGTTTCATATTTCAATTGACAATGCAAATAATTCTATCTACACATCCTACCATAGGATCAAAGTGGTCAAGGACACTTGCCTTCTTCCTGCTGCTCTGGGAATGGAAAGTCTTGATCTTGGAAGGGAAGAACTTGCTCTAGGGCAGTTTCTATTCTTTCCAACACACATAGCAAAAGAAAACAACAATCCATAAGACATAGTTCACACTTTTACTTCATACAAACCACACATTCACATCTATGAAAGTCATTCACGTTTCTAAGTGTTGTGGTTACTCTATGTGTGTTGATTTTTGGCTTACATGCACTTTTAAACATGTGCATATGATTTCTAACTTTTGTATTCAGATTTATGTATGCACACTATATATGAATTCCCAATTTAAACAAATTCTTTAATACCCTCTTTAGCTACCAAGTGTGCATGCAAGGTAATTTCCCATTCCAAATGGGTTTTCAGACCTTCTACCAATCCTAACCTGAATTCTTTGGATTTGGAAACTTCATTTGTCATTTTCTAGTTATTCACACCTAGCTTGCTATATTTTCAGATTTATTTCCTATGCCTAAATGTGAACTTTATTATGAAAATATTAAGACACCTCATCTAAACAGAACAGGTTCTGATCTAAAATATTAAATAATATATTTTTGAACTTCTCCTCTGATGTGAACTAATTTAAATTTGTTTTATCAATTTTCAGAATTATTTCCTAGCCTAAAAATGTGTTTCTAGATCTAATAAACATGAACACACCCAAACAGATTCCATTTCAGCCTAAAATTTATTTTTAGTTCATTCTAAAGCTTTCCAAATGTTAGTAGAGTTTAAACTTGAATTTACAATGTGTTTGCCTCACCCTTTTAAATTTAAATCTTAATTACATATTCAAATTCCTAAATTTAATATTATATAAGGTTAAAAAGACAAACTCACCCCATTACAGGGTCTATTATATTATTTCATAAATTTCTAGGGGTCTAGTTACACATAACAGAGGGGTTTTCCTAATTTTTATTAAGTCGAGGGGCTAAAACTGATTTTTAAATGAATTTACATGAATTTCTGAAGTTCTAGGGGCTAGATCTGAAGTTTCCAAGGCTAGCTCGTATTTTCCGAGATCCCTAGGGGGTAGCGCGTAAGAATCCCGGCCTTTATAACGTGGGGCTGACGTGGACCGTCCGATTTAAAACAGACGGCTGAGATTATAACGTCGAACCGGTACGCGGGGATTTCAATTCTACCGTGCGATTTAGAATAGACGGCGCACAAGCGGCCACGTCGCTCTGACCGAGCGCGGGCGGCGCTGCCCGGCGGCACGCGGCGGTGGGAGGCGGCGATCTCGCCGGAAAACTTCGGATCTTCGTCTATTCTTCCTAAAACTGGGATTTCATGGCATAGATCGGTAGAGGGGAGGTCGGGGATCTCACCTCGAGGTTTTTCTTGAGCTCGGAGGTCCTGGAAGGCGGTCGGCGACGAGGTCCGAGGTGAATTCACGGCGATGCTCATCGGCGCTGTGTCTGAAGCGCAAACCACCGAGTTTTCTGCACCTGCGTGATTCCCCGGAGGCGGTGGAACACGATCGGCGCGTTAGATCAGAGAACCCGAGAAAAGATCGAGAGAAAACGGTGATCGGAGCTTCGGTTCTCACTGGGAGGAAAAACAGCTGATCGCAGGTGAAAAACGGGACGATGCCGGTGTTTATATAGACGGGGGAGGGCGGCGTTCGGTTGGGATCGAGCTGGAGTCGTCCAGAACCGAAATTCGGCTGGGATACGCGGTTATCCGGGGTGGTTTCGATTCGGGGGAGAGAGGAGTCCCGGGTCGGCCGAGCGCGCGCGCGAGGAGGAAGACGACGGCGGGCCCCACATGTCAGTGAGAGGAAAATTGGGCGCGCGGCTGTGGGCTGGCGCGGGGGCGAGGTGGGCCGGCTGGTGGGTTTCGGCCCACTCGCCGGGGGGTTTGTTTTTTTGTTTTTCTTTTTATTTTTCTTTTCTGTTTGAATTGAATTTGAATTCCAATTTGAATTTGAATTTCTGCACCACATGCAATACGTCCCAAAAAATTTAAATTCCCCTCTTAACAGGTTTTGGGGTGTTACAGCTCTACCCCCCTAAAAAAATTCTCGTCCTCGAGATTGGTGGTTCTAAGAAAACAATTCCGGAAAATGTGCCTTAAGCTCGTCTTCTCGCTCCCATGTGGCTTCCTCTTCCGAGTGATGCTTCCACTGCACCTTGCACATCTGGATTCTTTTATTTCTTGTGAGGCGTTCCATTGTCTCTAAAACCTTGACCGGTTGCTCGGCATAAGACAGATCCTCGGCTACGTCAACCTCATTCATGGGTATCATCTCTTCAGGTGTCCTTAGACATTTCTTGAGCTGTGACACATGGAATACATCGTGCACATCCGATAGGCGAGCCGGCAGTTCTAGTTGATATGCCACTTCGCCTTTACTCTCCAGAACTTGAAAGGGTCCGATATATCGGGGTGATAACTTCCCTTTCACCTTGAACCGACGAAGTCCTCGGATAGGGGACACCTTGAGGTAGACATAGTCCCCCACGTTGAAAACGAGCTCTCTTCTTCGTACATCGTCATAGCTCTTTTGTCGTGTCTGTGCTATCCTCAGGTTGTTGCGAATTTTCCTCACTTTCGCCTCGGCTTCTTGTAGTACCTCGGGTCCAAACACTTTACTTTCCCCCGTTGGGTTCCAAAATAGTGGAGTTCTGCACTTCCTCCCATACAAAGCCTCAAATGGTGACATCTTCATGCTAGCCTGATAGCTGTTGTTATAGGAGAACTCCGCATACGGTAAGTTCTTATCCCAACTCTGATTGTTTTTGAGTGCACACGCTCTCAGCATGTCCTCAAGGATCTGATTGGTTCTTTCCGTCTGCCCGTCAGTTTGGGGATGATAGGCAGAACTAAAATTCAGATGGGTTCCCATGGTTTCATGCAACTTCTGCCAGAACCTTGAGGTGAACTGTGTCCCTCGGTCTGACACTATCTTCTTGGGCACTCCATGGTAACACACGATCCTTGACATGTACGACTCCGCCAATTTGGATCCGTTGTAGCTTTCTTTCACGGGGATGAAATGAGCTACCTTGGTTAGCCTATCGATGATGACCCATATCGAATCATATCCTGATTGGGTCCTAGGCAATCCCACTATGAAATCCATACCGATTTCTTCCCATTTCCATTCAGACACTTTGAGTGGTTGCAATAATCCTGCAGGTCGTTGATGTTCGGCTTTCACCAACTGACATGTGTCACATAGGGCAACATGTTCCACGACATCTCGCTTCATGCCATACCACCAATACCTGCTCTTGAGGTCCTGGTACATCTTCATACTCCCAGGATGAATGGAATAGTCAGAATCGTGAGCCTCCTTCAAAATCAATTCACGGATCTCCTTTACTTCAGGCACACAGATTCTTTTCCCGTGCCACACCGTACCTTGTTCATCCTCTCTGAAACCAGGGGCTTTATTTTCCTTGATGAGTTGTCTGATTTCTTGTATCTTCTCGTCATTCTTTTGAGCATCGCGTATGTCTTGCTCTAGTGTGGAGTCCACTTCCATGACGATGGCTTCACCACTATTCACCAGGCATAGATTGAGTCTTATAACACCGTCCTTCAATTCCGTAGGCATGTCTTTCAAGCTCAACCTATTGACCTGCACTTTCCAGCTTAGAGCATACGCCACGACATTCGCTTTCCCAGGATGATAGTTGATTCCCACATCAAAGTCGTTGATTAGCTCTAACCATCTTCTTTGTCTGAAGTTGAGATCTGGCTGTGTGAAAATGTACTTTAAGCTCTTATGATCCGTATATATCTCTGTCCTCTTCCCCATCAAGTAGTGCCGCCAAATCTTCAACGCGTGTACCACTGCGGCTAGTTCTAGGTCATGGGTAGGATAGTTCTTCTCGTGTTTCCGGAGCTGCCGGGACGCATAAGCCACGACATGCCCCTCTTGCATGAGAACACATCCCAACCCGTTTCCAGAGGCATCGCAGTACACCGAAAAGTTCTTCTGCATATCTAGCATAACTAGCACTGGGGTTGTTGTCAATCTTTTCTTTAGCTCCTCGAAACTCGTCTCGCACTGCGGTGTCCATGTGAATGTGATTCCCTTCTCCAACAGTATGGTGAGGGGTCTCGAGATCTTGGAGAATCCCTCAATAAACCGTCGATAGTATCCAGCCAATCCCAAGAAACTTCGAACTTCCCCGACATTCTCAGGGGTCTTCCACTTCTGTACATCCTCAATCTTGGCGGGATCTACGGAGATTCCTCCCTCCGAGATTATATGTCCTAAGAAGGGAACTCTCTTCAGCCAAAACTCACACTTGCTCAACTTGGCATATAGTTGGTGTTCTCTCAGCTTCTGCAACACCAACCTTAGATGTTTCTCATTTACTTCTTCATCTTTGGAGAAGACGAGAATGTCATCTAGGAAAACCACCACAAATTTATCTAGATATTCCATGAATACCTTGTTCATGAGGTACATGAAGTATGTTGGGGCATTAGTTAGCCCGAAAGGCATGACGGTGTATTCATACAGTCTGTAACGAGATACGAAAGCTGTCTTGGGAATATCAGTTTGCCTTATCTTAAGTTGGTGGTATCCCGACCTGAGATCAATTTTCAAGAACACACAAGCTCCCGTCAACTGATCAAACAAGTCTTCAATGCGGGGTAATGGGTACATGTTCTTGATGGTTACCTCATTCAAGGCATGGTAGTCTACGCGTAACCTTTGGGTTCCGTCCTTCTTGGGCACAAATATCACTGGAGCTCCCCATGGTGAGGAACTAGGATGAATGTACCCCTTCTCTGTCAATTCTCTTAAATGATCCTTGAGTTCTCCCAGTTGCTTGGAGTCCATCCGATAAGGTCTCTTGTATATCGGAGCTGTTCCAGGCACTAGCTCAATCGCGAATTCCACTTCACGATCGGGAGGCATACCTGGCAACTCCTCCGGAAAGGCGTCTGGGTATTCCCTGATAATCCTGATCTCCACCACTTTCACCTCAACTTGATTTAATTTAATGTCCCTCCTAGGCTCTTGTATTGTTGTGAACTTTACTCTTGTGCCACTAGGGTGAGTTAGTTCCACTGTTCTGGTCGAACAATGGATGATTCCCTTATGTTTGGTCAACCAATCCATGCCCAAAATAATATCTATCCCTTGTGAATCTATCACTATGAGATTGGCAGTAAATACTACCCCATTAATGTCTAGATTCACCTTGGGACACACTTGTCTTGTCCTTATTTCTCCACCTGGAGAGTTTACCGCTAGCATATGGTTCATTTGTGTTGTTGCTAGATCATGCTTCTTAACAAACCCTTGGGCAATGAACGAGTGGGTAGCACCAGAATCGAACAACAGGGTTGCAATGTGTAAATTGGCAGGGAACTTACCAACTATCACGTCGGGTGCCTCTTGCGCTTCTTCCATGGTCACGTGGTTCACCCGTCCTCGCATCACATTCTGCTGTTGCGGCTGCACGGGCTTCTTCTTTGGGCACTTATGGGCGTAGTGCCCCACTTCACCACAGTTAAAGCATTGCACTCCAACCTTAGGTGCCTGGCCTTTGTTGTCTTGGGGTTGATTTGGGGGTCCTTGTACTGCTGGTCGGGGTTGATATGTGGGTTGAGGCTGCTTTACAAACTGACGTTGTGGCTGTGCTGATGCTGACGGAGGCCTGAAGTTCGGATTGTACCCTCTCGGTGCGGAGTAGGGTACCACAGCACGACTCGTCTGCCCTGCGGGTTGCTGCATCAGAGGTGGGTGGGTGTTGCTGCCCGAGGCTTGGTGTGACCATCCAGCCTTCCTCTTGTTTTCATTTTCCAAGGCCTTCAGCTTCCTTTCTACAACAAATGCTCTGTCCACCATCTTTTGGAAGCTTTCATACTCGTTGGAGGACATTGCACACTGCATTTCTGCTGTGAGTCCTTCCACGAAGCAATCCTGTTTCTGCTCATCAGTCTCTATGTCCCGTGGGGCATAACGGGATAGTTGAGTGAATTTAGTGAGGTATCCCCTCACAGTCATGTTTCCTTGCTGCAATCCCAAGAACTCCTTCCTCTTGTTTTTGAGTTCACCCCTTGGTATGTAATGGTTGCGGAAGCTACGCTTGAACTCTTCCCAAGTGATGTTCTCAGGGTCATGATGGGCGGCCACGTAAGCGGTCCACCAATCAGCAGCAGGTCCATGCAATTGGTGAGAGGCAAACATCACCCTCTCATACTCTTGGCATTGTATAATCCTCATCTTGCTCTCAATGGTTTTTAGCCAATCATCTGCCTCCAGAGGTTCAGCAGCACTTGCAAACTTTGGAGGTTGAGTCCCTAGAAACTCGCTCAACCTTGGTTGGCTGGTGCAGCTTGTGGAGGTGGAGCTTGGTGCAAGTTGGCCACCACTTGAGTCAGGTTCTGGATGAGCTGATTTTGATTCTCAAGCATTTGGTGGATGGGATCAACTCCTTCACGGCGACCACCCCTGTCTTGGCCTCCAGAAAGATGAGGGTTGCCGGCCTCATCGTTGTTGTTGGCGGGGTTGGCACCACGACCCTTTCCTCTTCCGTCCATCTATCATGATCAACCAAATGTCAATTTAAAGCATTACGTATTATCTTACCAATTTTACTTGTTTACACTTTGTAATGTTGAGGCCTTGTTGTATTTATATTTTTCTGAGGGTTCATGTCTCACGCAAAAACAAAAGCACTATTAATTTCATAGGGGTTCACACATCAAAGCAAAGCAACCTGAAGACGAGGTTGTGGACAATTGCTCATGGCCTCCACAACTCACGTCACACACCACACATTAACACACCATTACCTATGGTATTGACTCGCCTACTCGATAACCTGCTGAACTATGGGGAAGGACTCTACACGAATCGTATCACTGAGCTGGCTTCTCGGGATCTTCCTCATTATTGCGGCTGCCTTCTGACTCCGCTTTGGGTGGGGAGGCTGCTGGTGGAGAAGTGCGACGACGCCTGATCGCCCGGCGATCTGGGGAGTCAGGAGTCCATGTGTCATTCACGGTGACACACAGTTCATTCCCATCTCCTCTTTCTCTCGCCCTCAAGCTGGCTCGAAGCAACGCCTCGGTCTCCTTCAGGGTGTCACAAACATCCTGAAGCTCCTGCTGACACTCCTGCAGTCGAGTGCTGAGCATAGCAGCATCCTCCAAGCACAGGTCCATGTGCTCATGGGAAGTCCCTCGCTGCACCGGCGGGTACTTGTACTCCGTCGTACCACTCTCACGCTGGAGAACATACATGTACTCAGTCCTGTCCAGGTGGTGATGGTAGATGTGACTCTGGCAGGTGATCGCCTCCCAGGTGACATCCTTCTCCGCATCGATCTGTGTCGCTCGACAAGCTGGAGAGCGGTGGATCTTAAGCAGCTGATTTTCATAGATAATCCTCATTTCCGAACTCCATTCTTCCCGCTTCTCCCGGATGGTCCGGGTGGAGCTATAGTGTATGATTAGCTTGCCCGTATTGCCGGCGGCTTGGAGCATGCGTCGAAGACGGCGCAACAAACCTCCTACTGCCAATCCGTAGGAGAGGTACGTCACCGGACGGTTCTCCTCTCTCAGGGCAAGGGCAACTACTGGAACTCTCCCTCCGGTGGACTTGCGGGCGGTGCAGATCATGCGAACCATCTAAAACATAAAGCATTTAAAATTAAGTTAGATGAAATTTTAAACAAAAATCCAAATTTTGAATAAAAGTTGGGGTAAGATGAAGAAAGTGACCCTATTAAATAACACTTTTCAACCCACACCTTGTAAAATAGTTTTTAAGCAAATAGGGTCCTTAGATACATCCATTTCTACCTAGGTCCATGTTCCTACGGGCAACCTTGGCTCTGATACCACTTCTGTCACACCCGGTTTCTCCGAAGAACAACCGAGTGAATATCACATGTATGCCAGGATCATTTTCTCATACATGTGATGACAAATAGTGAAGCATCATTTATTACAAGCCAGGTGTCAAATATAAATATGTCTTACAACGCATACGTCTCGATGGACGATAATAAGTTCATAACATGTAAATAAAATAGCAGCGGAATATTATTCTTGTGGGCTCCGTCACAGGAGTTGTCCGGGGGACTCCATGAACCTAGAATCCTTCTTCGAGTCCGAAGTCTTGGTCATTGAACACCACATCATTCTCTTGACCTGAGCAGCAATATAAACCAACAAATATGCAAGTTTGAGTACCGTTGGTACTCAGCAAGTGGGGGAAGGATTATGCCATGCATGGCTAGAGCAAGGAGAGGTTGAACTCATGGTTAAAGCACTACACAATTAATACCTATCACCTTAGCTTATTAAGCACCTACATTACTACATAGGTGAAATGGTCCCAATCTCCCAACCCATCATCAAATAACCATAACATCATTTCCAATGTTAAGCTCCCTGCTTAACATCCACAACTTCCAAAGTCATCATCCTCTAATCATGAATAAGTCCAAGCCGCTCTTGACCGTGAGCACAGCTGTCATGACAGTTTTGACTCTGCAGAGTTTGCACCACTGTACCCACATGTAGTGATTTCATCCCCCGTTGCCGGGTGGACTAAAAGAACCTCCATTAAGCCAGTGGCTACGAACCACATTCACACTTCCCAGGTGTGTAGCCAGGAGATCACTATGAAGCCTTTACAAAGGGATTCCCGACGAGTGTGGGCCCACTGAGGTTTCACCCCTAACAGCATACAAGAGGCTCCAACCCCGCTGCAATGGCCCCCTCTTGAGCCTTGTGGTTCATATGGTAGTCCAGCTGACACCCACTCCCCGCACCATCCAACACACCCATACTACGCCGGGGATACACCTAATTAATTGGCCAAGCTGCCCCATCTCAGCATGTGGTTGGCACGGTAAAGCCAGGTTACATGCTCCATGAACCGGTCCTTAGGATCCAGGCAAGTACTAAACACAAACTCAAATCTCGTGCACCCAGCACCAACCAAATCATCCAACTTGCCTTGATCCCTACCTCTACATAACTCATAATATCTCATTCAAGAATAAGGTAAATAATTTGATGATCTCATATTCCCATTATCCCATTCTAAGCATGGCTAACATAAGCATATAAATAAATGACATGATAAAATAAATCCCAACCCAAGCATACAAGGAAACAAGGTAATGCAATTCTAGGGAAACTTCCTAGCATGGGTTTCATATTTCAATTGACAATGCAAATAATTCTATCTACACATCCTACCATAGGATCAAAGTGGTCAAGGACACTTGCCTTCTTCCTGCTGCTCTGGGAATGGAAAGTCTTGATCTTGGAAGGGAAGAACTTGCTCTGGGGCAGGTTCTATTCATTCCAACACACATAGCAAAAGAAAACAACAATCCATAAGACATAGTTCACACTTTCACTTCATACAAACCACACATTCACATCTATGAAAGTCATTCACATTTCTAGGTGTTGTGGTTACTCTATGTGTGTTGATTTTTGGCTTACATGCACTTTTAAACATGTGCATATGATTTCTAACTTTTGTATTCAGATTTATGTTTGCACACTATATATGAATTCCCAATTTAAACAAATTCTTTAATACCCTCTTTAGCTACCAAGTGTGCATGCAAGGTAATTTCCTATTCCAAATGGGTTTTCAGACCTTCTACCAATCCTAACCTGAATTCTTTGGATTTGCAAATTCATTTATCATTTTCTAGTTATTCATACCTAGCTTGCTATATTTTCAGATTTATTTCCTATGCCTAAATGTGAACTTTATTATGAAAATAGTAAGACACCTCATCTAAACAGAATAGGTTCTGATCTAAAATATTAAATAATATATTTTTGAACTTCTCCTCTGATGTGAACTAATTTAAATTTATTTTATCAATTTTCAGAATTATTTCCTAGCCTAAAAATGTGTTTCTAGATCTAATAAACATGAACACACCCAAACAGATTTCATTTCAGCCTAAAATTTATTTTTAGTTCATTCTAAAGCTTTCCAAATGTTAGTAGAGTTTAAACTTGAATTTACAATGTGTTTGCCTCACCCTTTTAAATTTAAATCTTAATTACATATTCAAATTCCTAAATTTAATATTATATAAGGTTAAAAAGGCAAACTCACCCCATTACAGGGTCTATTATATTATTTCATAAATTTCTAGGGGTCCAGTTACACATAACAGAGGGGTTTTCCTAATTTTTATTAAGTCCAGGGGCTAAAACTGATTTTTAAATGAATTTACATGAATTTTTGAAGTTCCAGGGGCTAGATCTGAAGTTTCCGGGGCTAGCTCGTATTTTCCGAGATCCCCAGGGGGTAGCGAGTAAGAATCCCGGCCTTTATAACGCGGGGCTGACGTGGACCGTCCGATTTAAAACAGACGGCTGAGATTATAACGTTGAACCGGTACGCCGGGATTTCAATTCTACCGTGCGATTTAAAATAGACGGCGCACAAGCGGCCACGTCGCTCTGACCGAGCGCGGGCGGCGCTGCCCGGCGGCGCGCGGCGGCGGGAGGCGGTGATCTCGCCGGAAAACTTCGGATCTTCGTCTATTCTTCCTAAAACTGGGATTTCATGGCATAGATCGGTAGAGGGGAGGTCGGGGATCTCACCTCGGGGTTTTTCTTGAGCTCGGAGGTCCTGGAAGGCGGTCGGCGACGAGGTCCGAGGTAAATTCACGGCGATGCTCGTCGGCGATGTGTCTGAAGCGCAAACCACCGAGTTTTCTGCACCTGCATGATTCCCCGGAGGCGGTGGAACACGATCGGCGCGTTAGATCAGAGAACCCGAGCAAAGATCGAGAGAAAACGGTGATCGGAGCTTCGGTTCTCACCGGGAGGAAAAACAGCCGATCGCGGGTGAAAAACGGGATGATGCCGGTGTTTATATAGACGGGGAGGGTGGCGTTCGGTTGGGATCGATCTGGAGTCATCCAGAATCGAAATTCGGCTGGGATACGCAGTTATCTGGGGTGGTTTCGATTCGGGGGAGAGAGGAGTCCCGGGTCGGCCGAGCGCGCGCGTGAGGAGGAAGACGACGGCGGGCCCCACATGTTAGTGAGAGGAAAACGGGGCGCGCGGCTGCGGGCTGGCGCGGGGGCGAGGTGGGCCGGCTGGTGGGTTTCGGCCCACTGGCTGGGGGGGTTTGTTTTTTTCTTTTTATTTTTCTTTTTCTTTTCTGTTTGAATTGAATTTGAATTCCAATTTGAATTTGAATTTCTGCACCACATGCAATACGTCCAAAAATTTTTAAATTCCCCTCTTAACAGGTTTTGGGGTATTACACGAAGCGTGTGCAGCCCCGCTGAGCAAGTATTGAGTTGTGTACGGGATGCTTACTGCTATATGGGACCCAGGAAACCGATGTACCAGGTTAACCGGATTGTAGAGGCATACCACATCGTATCGTTAGACCTATGAGCGTGACCAGTTCTACAGTCAGGTGTCCTGCGAAAGGTTGCCACATGTGACGTAATGAAGGACGCCAGATTTGGGTCTTCAGAGGCGGGCATATGTGTCGAGTTATCCAGGCAGTGTTTGATTCGAATCACTGTCCCTCACGGTTATGAGTACCACTTGCTCACTGTGTTATGACGTAGTAAGCAAGTTGTGTGAGAACAGTTTGCAAAGTTTTAATTGCTGCTATGATTATTGGAATTGCATGAAAACCTTGTTTGAAGTAGAGATAGAGCAAACTAAAGTTAAATTTTCACCTTGGGACAAGTAACATTGGAATGAAGCATTTATTGTTTGATTGTGGAGTTCCAATGTTGCTGGGCGCAAGGTCACTACTGTGATGGATAAAATCTGAAAGTTAAGGATGAACTCATAGACGAGTCTTTTTGCAACTTACATGTTAAGGTCTTAAGTTACTTTCATGTAGAGTTGCATGTCTTAGGAGAGACGGTTAAGTCTTGCTGAGCCTTTGTGCTCACTCTTGCTATATGAGTGTTTTGAAGGTTAACATCGACGCTATAAAGAAGGTTGTCCGGTGAGACTCGGAAACTTCCGAGTCGGGTAACACATGGAGAACCTAGCCGTTGCCATGTCTTCGTGTTGCTAGCAAGAGGAGTCCGCGGGCTGGACCTCCTATTGAGTGCTCAATAGTTATTCGACGTGAGTTGTTTGTAGTCTTCCGCTGTAGTTATTTGATGTAAATTATTTACAAAGAACATTTGTAAGCTTCCGCTTTTGATTTATGTAATACAGATTTCCTTATATGTGTGCTGTCGGGTGCCGCATAACACGGCACCACCCAATGTGATTCCCGGGCGAGCGGCACGGCCCGTGATACGGGCCGGGGTCCCTCACAAATATACTCGTCAATATTGTCATTTCTTTGTAACATTGATACTAAGTATCGAAAAGAGTCCTTCCTAGGTACTATTTGTCCTTGTAGACTAACATTTCTCTCTTCACAACCAACACCACTAAAGTCACACCTCATATACTCGGTCTTGGTCCTACTAAGTCTAAACCCCTTGGACTCTAAGGTTTGTCTCCATAGCTCTAGTTTCTTATCAACACCATCTCTAGTTTCATCTACCAGCACTACATCATCATCAAAGAGCATGCACCAAGGGATATCCCCTTGTAAATCCTTCGACACCTCATCCATCACTAAGGAAAAGACGTATAGGCTCAAAGCTGATCCTTGGTGTAGTCCTATCGTGATGGGAAATGTATTGGTCTCATATCACTTACACACACTTGTCACAACATTATTGTACATATCCTTGATAAGGGTAATGTACTTTGTTGGCACTTTATGTTTTTCTAGTGTCCACCACATGAACGGCCTTGGTATCTTGTCGTACGCCTTCTCCAAGTCAATAAAACACCATATGTAGGTACTTCTTCTGCTCCCTATATTTTCCCATAAGCCTACGAAGCAACAAAATCGCCTCCATAGTATTGGGAATGAAAAATGGTTCTGTGTTTCAGAGGAAGGAATCCAGCTTGAGAAGACTAAGTTTTCCTCATGCCCGAGAGACAAACAAGCCAAGACAAAAGAAATCAAGGTCGGAGCAAGACTTGAAAGCTCTCAAGAGGGTTCAAACCATTTGAATTCTTATGTTTTTGTCATGTCAAAAGTTCTAGAAGAGTCTGCAAAATATTGTATGTACCTTAGAGATAAGATAGAGATTAGAGAGTTCTAGTTTAAACTTAGAGAAGGTAGCCGTCAAGTTTTGTATCGAGGCTATATAAAGGTGGCCTTCTGTTGAGAAAAGCAACAATACAATGCAATTCCGATCAACAACTTTCATTTTTACTTGTTTTCTACTTGTTCTTCGTATTTCTTAGGCTAGACCGTAGTTCTTTGGTGTTTTGCCTAGTAAAACATCCGGTTTCTCTCCACGTAAGACTTATCACATTCCTACCTTAGGAACCCTGAGTTCACCAAAGTTTCGGTGGCTAACGCCGAGATCCATCACAAAACAGGCGACTCCACAATCTGTTCACTAACAGAATTGGCGACTCCGCTAGGGAGCGACTTCAAGTGCATCAACCAGTGCATCTACTCGACGATCGGCGCGTTCTTGTACCGATCAATCCGTGAAGATCATGGCTGATGCATCTAGGAGGAAGGACGATGGCAAAGCCATCGATGTGAACAACAATATCGACGTCTAGCTCGAAGATCTCTCGCCGGAAGACCATGAACACATCCAAGAGGAGCTGGAGCAAGAGATCCATGAAGAAAAGATGGCACGTCCACAATCCAAGCTGGCGTGTTTCCAGAAGGCCGACACGCACGAGGCAACATTACGCAAGGTAAGCACATCGATATCACTCGAAGAACTTGTTCAACTCGTAGATGTATTGGTAACTACCAAGTACAATGCAGACTTAGAGCAGATGGCGCCTTCGGTACTGATAGGCTCAAGGACTCTTTTGACATGTTTAAAGCCGAAGTAGAACACACTATAGATCAAAACCTTCAGCAGTAGATCTGATCTACCATACAAAAAGTGCAAGATGAGATCGGGGGTAAACGTGTAGACATCAACACGAGTAGTGCAACAACAAACTTAGCAAGCACCTCGTCACCTTGCATTCCGCCATCTTACATCCAAGCTAGGTAGCCAATTGCGAACACATCAACCGTATTACCAAACCATCGCGTATAGACCTGCCATGCCACCCATAGGTAGTGGTGTGCCGCTCGGGCCAGTGCCCGACACATGTTTTCCTCCACCACCGCCACAAGTTGCACCTTGCAACTTGCTAGAGCCTCCCATAGCACCAAACAATGCTCCACGCGACAAGCTTAGAGATCAAGTATCCAGGACACTTAGAGAGTTTGGGGTAACAACTAGAGCAAGCATTAGAAACTACTAAAAGCCTTACTCTGACCACTATGACAATGTCCCGTATCCTAGGGGCTTTAGGGTGCCTGATTTCTCTAAGTTTAGTGGGTAGGATTAAAATGCACACAAGAACACGTTGGCCTATTTTTGATCCAGTGCGGTGACATAGGAATAATAGATGTACACCCGATTAGATTGTTCCCCTTGTCCCTAACCGGCACGGCCTTTAGTTGGTTCACCTCGTTAGCTCCCAATTCTTTCCTCGCCTGGCCGTGCTTGGAACAGAAGTTTCACGAGTACTTCTATAATGGTGAGACCGAACTTAGATTGTTTCATCTAACCATGGTCAGGCAAAAACATAATGAACTCTTGACTGAATACATCAAAAGGTTTAGAGAAACCCGGAACAAATGTCTTAGCCTAACCATAGGGGAAAAGGATTTGACCGATCTAGCGTTTGCAGGACTCCTACCATACCTCAGGGAAAAGATGGAGGGTGTCGAGTTTGGAGGCGTCAACCAAGTCTTGCAGCGAGTTGTGGCACATGAGAACCGAGCCAGAGAAGCTAAGCACACGACCAGTTCAAGGAATTCAACCATAGGGACCGAGAGAAGCAACGTGTCAACAACCTCAGGGAAGACTCAGCCAACGACGATGAGATGGATGTTTGTGTGGCCGAGTGGGTAGAAAACCACAAAAATAAGCCCTCGCTTGCACATTCTTGAAGCCCAGCCTCAGAAAGAAGGAGGAGGTCAAGTTCACCTTCAATGTAATGAAGTGTGACAAGCTTTTCGACGTGCTATTGCAAAACCGAGTGATCAAGCTCAAGAACAGCCATGTTATCCCACCACCCAAGCAGCTAGCTAATAAACGCTATTGTAAGTGGCACGACTCATACTCTCATTCTACTAAGAATTGCAACTTCTTTCGTCGACAGGTACAATCGGCTTTCAATGACGGTCGGTTGACACTCGGTGATAGCCACCGGTATGCAGCTTGACACAGACCCCTTCCTTGTCAACATGGTGAACCTCGAAGGGAAGAAGATCCTTGTGAGGACCGAACAGGCATCCACAACCAAAGGGAAGAGCGTGATCGTGTCCGATGATCTACGAAAGAAGATGAAAATTCTCGAAACCCCGAAGTCGGCATATGGAAGCTCAATGAACCAAGGAAGACCACCCAATTTATGCCGACTTCAGAGTATTTGATCACCAAGTACCTCAGGAGGAAGCCAGGAAAGAGTGTCTTACATAGGTTGAAAGATTGCAAGGGCAGCGAGTTCATGATCAACTCCAACAGAAGCCTTGGAAGCACCCTCGGCAGAACCGGGTTTGGAAGTCACTGGAACCTCGAGAAACCAATAATTTTCCAAGGAAAACAGCCTTCCCAGGGGGCTCGTGGGGCACGTGTTCGGAGTCATCGGTATCACGAGAAATCGATGGTTTTCCAAGGAAATACGCCCTCCCGAGAGGCTCGGGAGCCCGGGTGTGGGAGCAGCAACCGAGTATGCAAGGAAGTCGCACCAACACATGGAAACCGGGGCAAAAACCATTAGAAAGCGTTGGTTCTTCCACCCCATCTCAGAGACCTACCGGGAAGACCCAAACCGAGGAGAACACAAAAACGGGACACCAAGTGCTGATGATTGGGTCTATACCTTGTGTGATCCAAGGTGGATTGGCCCCTAGCAACCCAGGGAGTGAAGGCCAGTTCACAAAACAAGGCTTGGGTAAACGGCGCGAGGTGGGCAGCTCCAACACAAAGGAGGGTGCTGGTCTAAGCAAAACCGAGAGAACCAAGGCTGATCCAGGACCTCCTATCAAACATTCTTGATTGGTGTCTCCTGAGGGAAGTGTCATCGTCGGACCAGGCATCACACCAACACCCAAACATGAGGTACAGAGACCGGTTGAACGTGCACGGCCACAACAACTTAAGGCGTCAACCGGCCAGCTCAAAACAGCTCCAACATGACTCAGCAGATGAGATGTGAAGCTAGAGGGGGTGAAACACGACATGATCAAGGAAATAGCTCCAAGAACGAAGCCAGAACCCCAATGGTGTCCCACAGGGCTCAACAAGACCCAGAAGAGGCGTGTACACAGGCTGAGAGCCCTGAAACTAGCTGATAAGAGGAAGGAGGAGCAAAGAGATCATTGGTTCAACCAAGCACGACCAATGACCACTAATAAGACCTGGAAGGAAAAGAGGATTGCCCGGAAGGAAGCTAGAAACGATAAAACAGAAAAGACATTGCGGCCAAGGATTAAAACCAGGTTGAAGTGAACATGGTGTTCCATCTACCGGCTGAGTTTTGCATCCCGGAGGTTGAGGTTGCCGAGCTTGATCTAGGAGCCAAGAATGTGGTCTTTGAGAAGCCAGAACAGCTCGGCCAACATATGAAACCCCTGTACATCTGAGGACATACCGATCGAACACCATTTGGGCGCATGTTAGTTGATGGAGGAGCTGGGGTAAACATCATACCCATGAGCATGGTTGAGAGACTTGGCTATCGGGAGGATGATCTTATCAAGACCAACACGACGAAAAGTGGGTTTTCTGGAGACCCCATAGAGGCTATAGGAGTGTTGTCCGTGGAGCTCACCATAGGAAGCAAGACGAGACCCACGGCCTTCTTCATCGTCAACATGTGAAGCGGATACAATCTACTCCTTGGACGAGATTGGATCCATTCCAATGGGTGTGTGCCATCTACACTTCATTATTGTCTCGTTCAATGGTTGGTGACAAAGTAGAAGTGATCAAAGCTAACAACTCATCTTGTGTGGCGATGACCGAGTCATTTGACCTCCAACACGATGATATTAGGTGTCTCACAGGTCGGAACCTCACCGGCTATGACTTTGTAAGTGTTGGAAGAGATGGGTTTGTACCCTTGTGTGTAAAGCTGACTGATATCACTCGGCTTAGCAATGTAACTTCAGTATGTTGGATAAACAAAGCCATTTAGCTTGCCTACAGGAGAAAACCAAGCAATATAATTTAGGAAAGATTGATATGAGTGAACTAGTCAAAGACTTTGATGATTTGGGAAAGTTTGGGCAATGGTTTTCTTCTGTGGACGAGTTAGAGGAGGTGAACCTTGGGGATGGATTGACACATCGACCAACTTTCATTAACATGAACCTCGAGCTTGCCCAGAAGGAAGAGATGAGTAAACTACTCAAAGGGTACATGGATTGCTTTGCATGTGAGTACACCGAGATGCCAGGGCTTAGCCGAGACCTCGTGGAACACAAGTTGCTGATCAAGCTAGGTTTTAGACCTCACCAGCAACATTTTAGATGATTTAACCCAGCTATACATGATAAGATCAAGGAAGAAGTAAACCGCCTACTCAAAGCCAACTTCATTCGTCCTTGTAGATATGCCGAGTGGGTCTCAAACATAGTCCCGGTGGAGAAAAAACACAGTGAAGCTAAGGATTTGCATAGACTTTCAAGATCTTAAACAGGCTACACCCAAGGATGAGTACACCCATGCCCATTGCCGACGTGTTGATCAACACTACTTCAGGGCACAAGATGATCAACTTCTTGGACGGCAATGCGGGGTACAACCAGATCTTCATGGCCAAGGAAGAAACATTGAAGACGGTCTTCTGTTGCCCAGGGTAAATGGGACTCTTTAAGTGGATTGTGATGAGCTTTAGGTTGAAGAACGACGGTGCAACATACCAGATGGCCATGAATCTGATCTTCCACGATCTGTTGGGAGATATCCTTGAAGTGTACATCGACAATCTTGTGGTAAAGTGTAAGGGCCCAAGTTTTTCACTTGCTAAAAGTGTTCATCAACCCACACACCTCAGCTAAATTGTGGTAAACTTATGAACACATTTGAAGAGCAAGTAACTACCATCACTAGATAAATAGAAAATAAACTCACAAAATGCAAAAGTGGTATTTCCCACATGCGTCATATAAGGGCTGAGCACATTATCTACTCCCAAACTTTGCTAGGAATGCTCATGCCAAGTTTCACCCAAATCCAAAACCTTTTGGGGGGTACTTTTGGATACAATCCTTAAAAGGCTAGTTTGAACTTAGATTCAAATTAAAATTCCTTTCATCACATGAATTAAAAAGAGGGATTCATATTCACCCTCAGTACATTTTTATGAGCTAATCCACCAATTTTCATCCCATTTGGAGTTGATCTTAACATGAGCTATTTTGAGCAAATTCAAATCAAATTTGAATTTCAGCTTCACAATTTCTGTACATTCATTCAAACCAAATCACACTTTCAATTATTCAAATTCAGAGGGACAAAAATGTGGTTTGATCAAATTATCAAGGACAAGGTGGTCACATTATTTAAGAGCAGTAGGGAATTCAATTTGTGAGGACAATTTAGAGACTGTGGAGCTCACTGTCAGTGAAACAGCCGAGAGAACCGACTCCACGGCATTTGCTCGGTTTCTTGCGCGCTCACGCCGAACGCCACAGAGAGCAAACATCGGCCAGCAGTTGCCTGCCTCCTTGGGCAACCGAGCTGTTTCCTGGTCTCCTCAGTGTAAGGGTCTCAGTTTTTGACACATATTTGAAGTGCATCACCACACCACACACCTCATTTGAAGCAAGTTGATGAACACAAATGAAGAGCAAGTAACCACCATCAACATGCTCATTAGAGAGCAAACTCACATATTGCAAAAGGGGTATTTCCCACATGTGATATAGAGGGGCTGGGCATATGAAAACTCCTACACATTGCTAAGGATGTCCATGCCAAGTTTCACCCAAATTTAAAACCTTTCTGAGGTCATTTTGGGTATAGCTAGAAAGAGGACAGTTTGAAACCATATTCAAATTCAAACTGTTTTTATCCTATGAATTCAAAAGTGGGAGGCATATTCTTACTCAGCACATTTTTGTGAGCTCATACACCAATTTTCACTCCATTTGGAGTTGATCTTGACATGAGCTAAGTGGGGCAAATTCAAACTTTATTTGAATTTCAAACTGAACATGTGCTGAAATTCATTCAAACCAAACCCAATTTGAATCCTACTCAATTCAAATGGATCATGGGTGAATAATTTGAATCACCATGGGTATTTTGGGGCTCGCTGTTTACAACAGTGATTAGGAGTGAATTTCAGAGGTTAAAACCCCGGGTTGGACCCACATGTCAGCCACTGCGGCAAAAGAAACCGACTGAGAGCTCAGCTCGGGTACTCGCGCACGCTGCAGCGACCGCCACGGCGAAGAAACGGCGAGGACAGCAGCTGCTTGCCGCCCTCGGCCGGTGAACCGCCTCGCAGGGCCCTTATCTGCGCGCCCGAGCAGTCGCAGGGGGTCCTCACCGCTGCCTCGTCGCAGTTCCACCCAAAAAGCCGACGCTCCTCGCCGCCCGAGTGAACTTTCGGTTCCTCATCGCCCGGCCGATCCAGTGACCCTCCCGGCAATCTGAGACCAGCACCGGGTGCGCCAAGCAATCTTCAACACCTTCACATCGGTTCCAGACCCTGTGCAGTCTTCCCTGAGCTCCACCACGGCGATCCTTTCTCTGCCGGTTCAGCTCGAGCCGCCGCTGTGGGAACCGTCCTTCCGGCCACCACAGCCCACTGTTCACGGAGCTGTGAACAGCAAAGAGGTTCGCCTTCAACCCCTCTTTCATTTCTGCAAGCTCCGGCGGCGTGACAAACACTGCTTAGGCCGGAATTTCATGTTTTCGCGACGGTGTGCAAAAGTGAGGTCTGTACCGATCCGAGAAATTCGTAAGCCACACTGCATCACTCATCCTCTCATGGAGAGGATCACTTCTAGTAGCCCGTGCGGGTCCATAGGCGCAGGAACCACGAAGAATCATGGAGGGAAACTGCTGTTCTTCGAGTTTTAGTAAAAATCCTGATTTCCGGCCTAGGTCGCACGGTGACAGCCCAACACAGCCCTTCCCGAGCTCCGTAGAGCTCACGTCGACCTTTCCTATGGTCCACTGATGCTCGACGACCCTTAGCTTGATCGGGTGAGGTGCTAGGGAGGATGGGCAATGCGGCCGAAGTTCTCCCGAGGCTGCGGCTCGTCGCTGACCATGTGGCGGCCATTTTCATGGCGAGCTGACCCAAGAATCCTGTTCCACGAGTGGAAATAGGCAGAGGCGGCCAAAATCGTGAAGTTTGGAGCTTTACAGAAGCCGGCGGCGAGCTCTCCGGCGAGATACCCCGGCGGCAGAGCGCGGGCGTCGGGAGGAAGACGAAGCCGGCTGGCCCACGCGTCAGCGGCTCAAAATTCAAACCAGGATCGGGTGTGGCCGGGATATGTTGTGCTGGCGTGCAGGAACCCCGCAGGCCACGGTGTGCCGATGCCTCAGTGGCCGACGCGTGTCCCCAGGGCCCACCCGCGAGTTTAAACTTTTTCCCCGATTTTCAGATTTCCTTCAAACTTCAAATTCTCATAACTTTGGCTAGAAAGCTCCAAATCGAGTGAACCAAATTTTGTTGGACTCAGCTCTCTCAGTACTTCCCGGCAAATCAAGTTTCACTTCATGAAAATCCTTATTTCTCCAGATTTAATTCCTCAAAGTTTAAACTGTTTGGAATTTTAACTGGAGAGTCCTTTGGAGAAAAATCCTGAAATTTTTCTGGAGGGTTCACCAAAATATCCCTGAACTACCATAAAAATTTCAGATCCATTTGAGCTCATTTGATCCACCTAATGGTGTGATTAGTGGAACTGTTCCAAAGAAAATAGAAAATGTTCAGAAACATTTTCAGAATTTTCTCTGGAATTGTTTAGCTCATATCTTTAGCTAGGAACCTTCAAATTAAGTGAGACCAACTCCATTAGAACCCTCTTAAAATATAATTTTCAGAAAGTCATAGTTTGTTTCATGAAAATCCTTAGAACACCCTAAAAGCCTTCAATTAAGGTCAAGTACATAATTAATTGTGGAGGGCTCAAATGAGCTTTGCTGCAACTAAAACTTGATCAAGTCTCTGTTTAGGTTGTAACCAAGCCACAGTAAAAGTTTCATAGTCAGTGAATCTGTCTAGTGGGACTTATAAGCTTCACAAGTTCAAACTTAATACAAATGCATTTAAATTGATACATGTACTTCTTTTATCATGTAGTCGCTAAGGTCGAGGAGGAACCCGAAGTCCTAGACTTCGTTACTCCGTAGGAGCAGCTAGCCTATGACCAAGAGCAGCAAGGCAAGCTCCGGTTTGCATTAACCTTTTTACAAATTTTTATTGTTTTGAGCACATACTTGAATACTATTATTCCTTGCATTAGAGTCTTGTTTGGAAACCCAACTGCATAGCCAAGAAAACCATGGGTTGGGATTAAGATTGAAAACCCCGTTAGCTACTGTAATGCTAAGATAGAGTAGGATTCGGTACAAGTCGAGTAGTTGGAACTACTCGCGAGCATAGGCTAGAGGCACTCGACTCGGGTAGGGATAGCACATGATACACATGGCAAGACTTTGGGGCCTGTGTGCTATAGCTCCGCTTGTGTCGATTGAGGACCGAGCCGTGTGCGGGCCTGTTGAACAAGCTAGAACAGTACCGAAGACCTACCGGATATATGGGAACCGGGAAACCGATGTAACTCGGGTAGCTGGGTATTGAGGCATTGCCCGTCGTTCAGAGGGTAGGTTGAGAGCTCGAGGTGTAAATCGGCTGGTGGCACTGAGATGCGCGTGCATAGACCTCTTGCTCGGGACGATGGGACCGGTTCAATATTTGGCTGACAGGTGAAAGGTGGTTGCGTACGGTGTCAGTGATGGTTGTTGTAGGCAACATCGAGTACGGGCGTACGTGACGGGTTATTCGGGTAACCCTGCAAGTGTAAATCGATTATAATCGCCGTCCCTCGCGGTCAGTGAGTACCACTTGTTCACTGTACCGTGACATAGAAAGAACAGGCTAGTTACATGTTAAAATGTTGCTGATTGAAAGATGGACTTTGAGTGTTAATGGTTTGTTGTAGTTTAGAGCGAACTAAAGTTCCTTTCAACTTTGGGCAAAGTACATGAGAGAAATGCATTTCTTGTATGATTGTGGCTCTCTCATGTGACTTAGCGTAAGGTTCTCCACAACCTGCTGCTAAAACTTGAAAGTAAGGTTCTACTAATTAGGCGAGTTCTTTCAAATGATTTTTACCTCATGTAACCCATCACCCCTCATGTAGAAGTTCCATGTTTAGGTGAGACGGGTCAGTCTTGCTGAGCCTTCGTGCTCACTGCTTGTGTTTGAAGCTTTTGCAGGGTTCTATGAGGAAGGGACCCCCGAAGAGGAGACAGAACCCCAGGAGGGGAACCCCGTCGAGTGGGAGTCGTGCACGCCACAGAGTTAGTGTGCGTGTGTGCTAGCAAGGACACGTTCAAGGGCTGAATGTGAACTTGATGCGTAGTCTACGCCCGTGAGTGTGGACTGGACCTATTTTGATGTAAAAATGTTCATAAACCACTTTATGTAATATAAACTTTGCTTCCGCTTTGTACCTTTGACGTGTGTTATCCGGTGCTGTGCAACACAGCACCCCTCAGCGTGATCCTGGCTCGACAAGACCGTGCGGTCGTGTCAGCGTTGGTATCAGAGCTCGCTTGAGGTTTAACGCACTAGAAAGGTCATCTTTTTCAAAAATCCTGTGAGGAACGAGTTAGTAGCCCGTATAAGGATGTTATTAGTGTATACAAAGTGGCATACTAACCTATTTGACTATGTCGGAAAATCGTGCATCTTGGGACATTTATGTCTTGGGGGGTGCACGTAAGCGCTGTCCACCAGTGCGCACAAGCTGAAGGGTGGAGCCCCACGGGTGGCAGGTAACCCGACCCGCTTTAGTATCCTCTACGACTCTTCATGTAGTTTGGGGTATTCAAGCAACGTCTGTCCCTGGCGTGTGTGGTGCAATTTGGGAGACCCCGTCACGTGGTCTGAAACGTGAACACATAACTCAAGGCGTGTTTGGCTTGAGAACATCCGGGCGAGTGATGATGGTCGGGTGTACGAACTGTATGGATACCGGGCTCGGTGTGCAGCCGAGTCTGACGATTGTTTGAGTTTCTGCAGGTAGTCTGACCACGAAATGGTAGACGTGTAGTATCCGTGTGCGAGTGACGTTTAGTGCCACTGAACTAACGAAGCTGGCTAAGTCCGGTATAGGTTTTTTTTTCTTGGTGAGGACGTAGTACCGACATAATCTGGTGACGCGTCGACGTCACACCCCACTAAATGAACAACTTCATTGTAAAACTTGAAAGTTTTTGATCCAGAGCACTAAAACCTTGATGTAACTCCTTCCCTTAGTCAGTATATTCAAAGTTAACAAGTTTTTTAACTTATAGGTTGTTAAGGACAGAGCACTCTGTTTTCTGCTGAATTAAGGCTGAAGTTAATCAGAGGTTAGAGGTTGAGTTCTTTCGAGGTTGGGGTCATATTCTGGAAAGCTTTGGAAGAGATTTACAACTTCTCTGTTGAGGTACAGAGGTGTTTCATCCCTTAACCAATCGAAAAATGCAGTGGAGTTGAAACTGTCCAGAAAACAGGACAGAGCAAAGACTCACTGTAAACTCTCTGTAAATTGGGTATAACTTTCTGCATAAAATCCAAAAATAGAAAATGAGGTAGTCCTGGAAAGCCTGTGAGATGGGTTACAACTTTGTAACAGAAAGTTTTGTCGGATTAGGAACAGATTTCACTGGAATTCTTGGATCAAATCAGTACCTAAAGCAGGGAGGTGCTGTCCAAATTTCTCCAGAAATTCTGTTAACTTTGACATCTCATAACTTTTGAACCAGGACAGATGTTTGGCCAAGCAAATGCTTTCTGTAAAGATATTGAAGTTAGATTTAACTTTGATGTTGAGCTCCAATTGCCTTTAACATGGCCTAAATTAGGTTGAGATGGAAACTGATCAGGGCTGTCATGTTGAACAGCAGATCAGCAGTCAAATTTGCTTAAAATTTGAACTATGTTTCCAAGTTTTATGGGTTCAATGACATGTCTTATGTTATAACTCAATGGTTTACTGTTTAAATAAATATTTGACATTTCTCAAATATATTTTTACAGATGACAGCAGATAAGCAGTTGGAGAACGGGTGGGTGGTGTCCCACTGTTCTCACCGCAGCGGCTATTCGGAGGCATTGAGGCAGATGCTTCAATATTTCGGATACAACCAGATGCGGCAATACTTCGCCAAGGAAGAAGGCGAAGAGGGGAACAAGACGTGGACGATCCATGTCGAAGTCCCTGCAGGACCCACGCCACCCGGTTGGGTGCCCTTCACCGTTACTGTGAGAGGTAGGCAACCGGAAGGGATGTGGCAAGTGGCAGCCTGTGACACCATGTCACGTTTCTGCCAACTACACGTGCAAGCTATGGAGGGCACTCCATACGCACTCGTTCCGGTGGAGGGATGGGCTCAGCATTTGTGGGAAGAGAGGTACCTGGAGGCAACGGACCCGAGTTTCCCAAGGTACAACCCCGCGGAGGCAAATCTCAGCCTCCAGATGAGGGCGGGAAATGCCGTGATGGACAGCCAAGCTGTTCATACGGAGCATCTCGCCACGAAGCTCAAGGAGAGCACGAGCCATGGAGACCATTTCGAGAGTGCTCACAGCGCACTCCGTAATGTGCTCCTTTCAACGATCAAGCGACTGAATGAACAGCACAATCAGTTGCATCGTCTGAAGAAGGCAAAGAAGAAGAGCCGTGTCGACATCGCGGCGTTGCAAGAACTAGTACAGAATCTGACCCAGCAGAACGAGGACCTTACTCAAGAGCGAGGCGACGCTATTGAGGAAGGGCAAGGCTGGGAAGAGGACTACAATCAGGCCATGGACGAGGTGCATGCTTTGCAGGACCTCGTACCTCCGGTATTGGGCATACCGGTGGTCTTGGGTCTTCCGGCAATGGGAGAACCCGAGATGGGAGAAGAGGTGGTAGATTCAGAGCCACCAGCAGAGGTACCGGAGGAGGACGACCCGCAGGAGGTCGAGTTCTACTCCGAGTAGGGGGGTTACAGTTGCCAAGTAGGGCAGCTAGAGTAGTGTAACCCAACTTTTGTAATCGGTGACATGTCGTGTAGGAAGTAGCGTATGTATAGGTAGTGATGACATGAGCACGACTTCTCGGAGAACCAAGAATAATGTATCTTGTATAAAGTTTATGCTTTATCAATATATGTGAATGTTGTGCAAATTACTCATGTGTCACTTCAATACCTACTGTTGCATATGAAATTTTAAGTATGACATGTGCTAATCGCTGCTGTTTTGAATTTCAAAATGACGCGTACTCGTGCCAACCCGGACGTTGGGGGTACTAGCCAAGGGGGAGAGACCTCCCAACAGCCTCCCGAGGACTCCTCAGGACAGCAGCAGCAACAGCAACAGCAAACACCGCCACTGCCAACAGTTACATTGGCCGACATTGTCGCGGCAATGGCGGGTTCACATCAGCAGCACACCGAGTTGCTGCAAACTCTTATTGCCAATACGTCTCGCCCAGAGAGACGTCAAGATCATGAGGAGTGTCAACAGAGCTCCTACTACGACTTCCTGGCTACTCATCCCCCGGTATTCTCAAGGGCGGATGAACCTCTTGACACGGACAACTGGCTCCGCGCAATAGAGATGAAGTTCGGGCTGCTCCAGATAAGCGAGCAGCGCAAGACTCAGTTCGCGGTCCAGCAGCTCCAAGGATCCGCGAGCGCGTGGTGGGCCAACTTCTGTGCTTCACAGCCCACCGACCGAGTAATGACCTGGACGGAGTACCGGACGGCCTTCAGGGCCTATCACATCCCGCCAGGCTTGATGAAGAGGAAGACCCAGGAGTTCCTACACCTGCAGCAAGGGAGCCGGAACGCGCTGGAATACTCCAGGGCGTTCAACGATCTCGCGCTCTACGCGTCGTATCATGCAGATACCGACGAGAAGCGGCGGGACCACTTTTACCAGGGGATTAACCCGCTCCTGAAGGACAAGTTGGTGATGTTCAATCGCGGCAGCCTCAACGACATCATTGACACTGCGATTGTTCAAGAGGACTCCGGCAAGGAGTTGGCGGCGGCGGAGCGAAAGCGAAGCGCGCCGCAGAGCAGCGGAGAAGGAGGCGGTCCTTCTCAGAAGTTTCGGATGGTGAATCACCCACCATCAGGTTCACGCTGGCAGCCACCCCAGAGGTCGATGCCTTTCCGCAGTCGGCCATACTCTTCACCGGCATTCAGGCCGGCACTGCCAGCACCACTTCCACAACAACAACAGCAGCAGCGGACGATGCCGCGTGCGTATGCACCTCAGCAACGCATGCCGGGCTTTCATCCCCCGAGCACTACACCAGCAGCGGCCACATGTTACAAGTGTGGTCGTCCAGGACACTTTGCGAGCAGTTGCCTGGAGAGGCAAGGCGCGGAGTGGCACCGCAGTTTCCGGGGAGGAATTGTCACACCCGGTTTCTCCGAAGAACAACCGAGTGAATATCACATGTATGCCAGGATCATTTTCTCATACATGTGATGACAAATAGTGAAGCATCATTTATTACAAGCCAGGTGTCAAATATAAATAAGTCTTACATAGCATATGTCTCGATGGACGATAATAAGTTCATAACATGTAAATAGAAGCGGAATATTATTCTTGTGGGCTCCGTCACAGGCGTTGCCCGGGGGACTCCATGAACCTAGAATCCTTCTTCGGGTCCGAAATCTTGGTCATTGGACACCACCTCATCCCCTTGACCTGAGCAGCAATTTAAACCAACAAATATGCAAGTTTGAGTACCGTTGGTACTCAGCAAGTGTGGGAAAGTTATGTCATGCATGGCTAGAACAAGAAGAGGTTGAACTCATGGTCAAAGCACTACACAATTAATACCTATTACCTTAGCTTAATAAGCACCTACATTACCACACAGGTGAAATGGTCCCAATCTCCCAACCCATCATCAAAATCAAGTAAACATAGTCTCATTTCCAATGTTAAGCTCCCCGCTTAACATCCTCAACTTCCAATGTCATCATCCTCTAATCATGAATAAGTCCAAGCCGCTCTTGACCGTGAGCACGGCTGTCATGACAGTTTTGACTCTGCAGAGTTTGCACCACTGTACCCACATGTAGTGATTTCATCCCCCATTGCCGAGTGGACTAAAAGAACCTCCATTATGCCAGTGGCCACGAACCACATTCACACTTCCCAGGTGTGTAGCCAGGAGATCACTACGAAGCCTTTACAAAGGGATTCCCGACGAGCATGGGCCCACTGAGGTTTCACTCCTAACAGCATACAAGAGGGTCCAACCCCGCTGCAGTGGCCCCCTCTTGAGTCTTGCGGTTCATATGGTAGTCCAGCTGACACCTACTCCCCGCACCATCCAACACACCCATACTACGCCTGGGATACACCTAATTAATTGGCCAAGCTGCCCCATCTCAGCATGTGGTTGGCACGGTAAAGCCAGGTTACATGCTCCATGAACCGGTCCTTAGGATCCAGGCAAGCACTAAACACAAACCCGAGTCTCGTGCACCCAGCACCAACCAAAACATCCAACTTGCCTTGATCCCTACCTCTACATAACTCATAATATCTCATTCAAGAATAAGGTATGCAAGTTGATGATATCATATCCCACTTATCCCATTCTAAGCATGGCCGAGCATAAGTAATATGAATGAATGACATAATAAAGCAAAATCCCATCCCAAGCTACAAGGAAAACAAGGTAATGCAATTCTAGGGAAACTTCCTAGCATGGGTTTCATATTTCCATTGACAATGCAAATAATTCTATCTACACATCCTAGTATAGGAACAAAGTGGTCAAGGACATTTGCCTTCTTCCTGCTGCTCTGGGATTGGATAGTCCTGATCCTGAAAGGGAAGAACTTGCTCTGGGGCAGGTTCTACTCATGTCAACACACATAGCAAAAGAAAACAACAATCCATTTGACATAGTTCACACTTTCACTCCACACATACATACATATGATAATCATTCACATTTCTATGTGTTGTGTTTACTCTACATGTGTTGATTTTTGGTCTACATGCACTTTTAAACATATGTATATGATTTCTAACTTTTGAATTCAGATTTTTATTTGCACACTATATATGAATTTCCAATTTAAACAAATTCTTTATATTCAATTAATACACTCTTTAGCTACCAAGTTTGCATGGAAGGTAACTTCCTACTTCAAATGGGTTTTCAGATCTTCTACCAATCCTAAACTGAAGTCTTTGGAATTGGAGACTTCATTTATCATTTTCTAGTCATGCACACCTATTTTCCTATATTTTCCAGATTTATTTTCTATGACTAAAAGTAAATTTTAATATTAAATAGTAGGGCATATCATCTAAACAGAATAGGTTCTGATCAAAAATATTAAATAATATATTTTGGAACTTCTCCTCTGATGTGAACTAATTTAAATTTATTTTACTAATTTTCAGAATTATTTCCTAGCTAAAAATGTGTCCCTATAACTAATTAAATGTGAACAATCAATTAAACAGATTCATTTCAGCTTAAAAACTACTTTTAACTCATTCTAAAGTTTTCCAAGTGCTAGGAGAGTTTAAATTTGAATTTACAATGTGTTTGTCTCACCTTTTAAATTTTAAATCCTAATCACATATTCAAATTCCTAAATTTAATATCATATAGGGTTAAAAAGGTAAACTCACCCCACTACAGGGTCTATTATATTATTTCATAAATTTCCAGGGGTCTAACTACACATAACAGAGGGGTTTTCCTAATTTTTATTAAGTCCAGGGGCTAAAACTGATTTTTAATTGAATTTACATGAATTTCTGAAGTTCCAGGGGCTAGATCAGAAGTTTCTGGGGCTAGCTCGTATTTTCCGAGATCCCCAGGTGGTAGCCCGTAAGAATCCTAGCCTTTATAATGAGGGCCGACGTGGACCGTCCGATTTAAAACAGACGGCTCAGATTAGATCGCCGAACCGGTACGCGCGGGTTTTATTTCTACCGTGCGATTTAAAATAGACGGCGCATAAGCGGCCACGTCGCTCTGATCGTGCGCGGGCGGCGCTGCCCGGCGGCGCGCAGCGGCGGGAGGCGGCGATCTCGCCGGAAAACTTTGGATCTTCGTCTATTCTTCCTAAAATTGGGATTTCATGGCATAGATCGGTAGAGGGGAGGTCGTGGATCTCACCTCGGGGTTTTTTCTTGAGCTCGGAGGTCCTGGAAGGCGGTCGGCGACGAGGTACGAGATGGAATCGCTGCGGTGCTCGTCAGCTGTGCCTAGAGCACAAACCACCGAGTCTTCTGCACCTCCGTGATTCCCCGGAGGCGGTGGAACACGATCAGCGCGTTAGATCGGAAAATCCGAGCAGAGATCGAGAGATAACGGTGATCGGAGCTTCGGTTCTCACCGGGAGGAAAAACAGCCGATCGTGGGGAAAAATGGGGCGATGCCGGCGTTTTTATAGATGAGGGAGGGTGGCGTGTCTATTTAGATCGAGCCGGAGTCGTCCGGGACCGGGAGTCGGGCTGGGGACGCGGATTTCCGGAGTCGGTTGCGATCGGGCGCGGGCGGAGGAGTCCGGCTGTTGGCGCGAGCGGGAGGTGAGGGATGACATGCGGGTCCCGCATGTCAGTGAGAGAGAGAGGGGAGCGCGCGGCTGCGGGCTGGCGCGGGGGCGGGTGGGCCGGCTGGTGGGTTTCGGCCCACTGGCCGGGGTTTTTTTCTTTTTCTTTTTCTTTTCTGTTTTGAGTTGAATTTGAATTCCAATTTGAATTTGAATTTCTGCACCACATGCAATACGTCCAAAAATTTTTAAATTACCCTCTTAACAAGTTTTGGGGTGTTACAGCTCTACCCCTCTTAAAAGAAATCTCGTCCTCGAGATTGGTGGTTCTAGGAAAACAATTCCGGAAACTGTGCCTTAAGCTCGTCTTCTCGCTCCCATATGGATTCCTCCTCCGAGTGATGCTTCCACTGAACCTTGCACATCCGGATTCATTTGTTTCTTGTGAGGCGTTCCATTGTCTCCAAAATCTTGAATGGTTGCTTGGCATAAGAAAGATCCTCAGCTACGTCAACCTCATTCATGGGTAACATCTCTTCAGGCGTCCTCAGACATTTCTTGAGCTGTGACACATGGAATACGTCATGCACATCTGATAGGCGAGCCGGTAGTTCTAGTTGATATGCCACTTCGCCTTTCCTCTCTAGAACTTGAAAGGGTCCGATGTATCGGGGTGATAACTTCCCTTCCACTTTGAACCGACGAAGTCCTCTGATAGGGGACACCTTGAGATAGACATAGTCTCCCATGTTGAAAACGAGCTCTCTTCTCCGTACATCGGCATAGCTCTTTTGTCGTGTTTGTGCTATCCTCAAGTTGTTGCGGATTTCCCTCACTTTCGCCTCGGCATCTTGTAGTACCTCGGGCCCAAACACTTTACTTTCCCCTGTTTGGATCCAAAATAGGGGAGTTCTGCACTTCCTCCCATACAAAGCCTCAAATGGTGACATCTTCATACTAGCCTAATAGCTGTTGTTATAGGAGAACTCTGCATACGGTAAGTTCTTATCCCAACTCCGATTGTTTTTGAGTGCACACGCTCTCAGCATATCCTCAAGGATCTGATTGGTTCTTTCCGTCTGCCCGTCAGTTTGGGGATGATAGGCAGAACTAAAATTCAGATGGGTTCCCATGGTTTCATGTAGCTTCTGCCAGAACCTTGAGGTGAACTGTGTCCCTCGATCTGACACTATCTTCTTTGGCACTCCATGGTAACACACGATCCTTGACATGTACAACTCCGCCAATTTGGATCCGCTGTAGCTTTCTTTCACGGGGATGAAATGAGCTACCTTGGTTAGCCTGTCGATGATGACCCATATCGAATCATATCCTGATTGGGTCCTAGGCAATCCCACTATGAAATCCATACCGATTTCTTCCCATTTCCATTCAGGCACTTTGAGGGGTTGCAATAATCCCGCGGGTCGTTGATGTTCCGCTTTCACCAACTGACATGTGTCACATAGGCCAACATGCTCCGCGACATCTCGCTTCTTTCCATACCACCAATATCTGCTCTTGAGGTCCTGATACATCTTAGTACTTCCAGGATGAATGGAATAGTCGGAATCATGAGCCTCCTTCAAAATCAATTCACAGATCTCCTTCACTTCAGGCACACAGATTCTTTTCCCATGCCAAACCGTACCTTGTTCATCCTCTCAGAAACCAGGGGCTTTATATCCTTGATGAGTTGTCGGATTTCTTGTATCTTCTCATCATTCTTTTGACCATAGCGTATGTCTTGCTCTAATGTGGAGTCCACTTCCATGGTGATGGCTTCACCACTATTCACCAGGCATAGGTTGAGTCTTATAACCTCTTCCTTCAATTCTGTAGGCATGTCCTTCAAGCTCAACCTATTGACCTGCACCTTCCGGCTTAAAGCATCTGCCACGACGTTCGCTTTCCCAGGATGATAGTTGATGCCTGCATCAAAGTCGTTGATCAGCTCTAACCATCTCCTTTGTCTGAGGTTGAGATCTGGCTGTGTGAAAATGTACTTTAAGCTCTTATGATCCGTATATATCTCTGTCCTCTTCCCCATCAAGTAGTGCCGCCAAATCTTCAACGCGTGTACCACTGCGGCTAGTTCTAGGTCATGTGTAGGATAGTTCTTCTCGTGTTTCCGGAGCTGTCGTGACGCGTAAGCCACGACATGCCCCTCTTGCATGAGAACACATCCCAACCCGTTTCCAAAGGCATCGCAGTACACCGAAAAGTTCTTCTGCATGTCTGGCATAACTAGCACTGGGGCTGTTGTCAATCTTTTCTTTAGCTCTTGAAAACTCTTCTCGCACTGCGGTGTCCATGTGAATGTGATTCCTTTCTCCAACAGTTTGGTGAGGGGTCTCGAGATCTTGGAGAATCCCTCAATAAACCGTCGATATACCCAGCCAATCCTAAGAAGCTTCGAACTTCCCTGACATTCTCAGGGGTCTTCCAGTTCTGTACATCCTCGATCTTTGTGGGATCTACGGAGATTCCTCCCTCCGAGATTATATGTCCTAAGAAGGGAACTCTCTTCAGCCAAAACTCACACTTGCTCAACTTGGCATATAGTTGGTGTTCTCTCAGCTTTTGCAACACCAACCTTAGGTGTTTCTCATGTTCTTCTTCATCTTTGGAGAAGACGAGAATGTCATCTATGAAAACCACCACAAATTTGTCCAGATATTCCATGAATACCTTGTTCATGAGATACATGAAGTATGCCGGGGCATTGGTTAGCCCGAAAGGCATGACGGTGTATTCATACAGTCCGTACCGAGATACGAAAGCTGTCTTTGGAATATCAGTTTGCCTTATCTTAAGTTGGTGGTATCCCTACCCGAGATCAATTTTTGAGAACACACAAGCTCCCCTCAACTGATCAAACAAGTCTTCAATGTGGAGTAATGGGTACTTGTTCTTGATGGTTACTTCATTCAACGCACGGTAGTCTACGCATAACCTTTGGGTTCCATCCTTCTTGGGCACAAATATCACTGGAGCTCCCCATGAGGAACTAGGACAAACGTACCCCTTCTCTGTCAACTCTCTTAAATGTTCCTTGAGTTCTTCCAGCTGTTTAGAGTCCATCCGATAAGGTCTCTTGTATATCGGAGCTGTTCCAGGCACTAGCTCAATCGCGAATTCCACTTCATGGTCGGGGGGCATACCTGGCAACTCCTTCGGAAAAACATCTAGATATTCCCTGATGATCCTGATCTCCTCCACTTCCACCTCAACTTGATTTAATTTAATGTCCCTCCTAGGCTCTTGTATTGTTATGAACTTTACTCTTGTGCCACTAGGGTGAGTTAGTTCCACCGTTCTGGTCGAACAATGGATGATTCCTTTATGTTTGTTCAACCAATCCATGCCCAAAATAATATCTATCCCTTGTGAATCTATCACTATGAGGTTGGCAGTAAATACTACCCCATTAATGTCTAGATTCACCTTGGGACACACTTGTCTTGTCCTTATTTCTCCACCTGGAGAGTTCACTGCTAGCATATGGTTCATTTGTGTGGTTGCTAGATCATGCTTCTTAACAAACCCTTGAGCAATGAACGAGTGGGTAGCACCAGAATCAAACAACAGGGTTGCAATGTGTAAATTGGCAGGAAACTTACCAACTACCACGTCAGGTGCCTCTTGCGCTTCCTCCATGGTCACGTGGTTCACCCGTCCTCGCATCACATTCTGCTGTTGCGGCTGCACGGGCTTCTTCTTTGGGCACTTATGGGCGTAGTGCCCCACTTCACCACAATTAAAGCATTGTACCCCAACCTTAGGTGTCTGGCCTTTGTTTTCTTGGGGTTGGTTCTGTGGTCCTTGCACTGCTGGTCGAGGTTGATATGTGGGACGAGGCTGCTGTACAAACTGACGTTGTGGTTGTGCTGGTGCTGACGGAGGCCTGAAATTTGGGTTGTACCCTCTGGGTGCTGAGTAGGGTACCGCAGCACGGCTCGTCTGCCCGGCGGGTTGCTGCATCAGACGTGGGCGTGTGTTGCTACACGAGGCTTGGTGTGACCATCCCGCCTTCCTCTTGTTTTCATTTTCCAAGGCCTTCAGCTTCCTCTCCACCACGAATGCTCTGTCCACCATCTTTTGGAAGCTTTCGTACTCGTTGGAGGACATTGCACACTGCATTTCCACTGTAAGTCCTTCCACAAAGCAGTCCTGTTTCTGCTCATCAGTCTCTATGTCCCGTGGTGCATAACGGGATAGTTGGGTGAATTTAGTGAGGTATTCCCTCACCGTCATGTTTCCTTGCTGCAGCCCCAAGAACTCCTTTCTCTTGTTTTTGAGTTCACCCCTTGGTATGTAATGGTTGCGGAAGCTACGCTTGAACTTATCCCAAGTGATGTTCTCAGGGTCATGATGGGCGGCCACGTAAGCGGTCCACCAGTCAGCAGCAGGTCCATGCAATTGGTGAGAGACAAACAGCACCCTCTCATATCCTTGGCATTGTATAATCCTCATCTTGCTCTCAATGGTCTTTAGCCAATCATCTGCCTCCAGAGGTTCAGCAGCACTTGCAAACTTTGGAGGTTGAGTCCCAAGAAACTCACTCAACCTTGGTTGGCGTGGTGCAGCTTGTGGAGGTGGAGCTTGGTGCAAGTTGGCCACCACTTGAGTTAGGCTCTGGATGAGCTGGTTCTGATTTTCAAGCATTTGGTGGATGGGATCAACTCCTTCAGGGCGACCACCCCTGTCTTGTCCTCCAGAAAGATGAGGGTTGTCGGCCTCATCGTTGTTGTTGGCGGGGTTGGCACCACGACCCTTTCCTCTTCCGGCCATCTATCATGATCAACCAAATGTCAATTTAAAGCATTACGTACTAACTTCCCAATTTGCTTGTTTAAACTTTAAAATTTTGAGACCTTATTATATTTATATTTTCTGAGGGTTTCATGTCTCACGCAAAAATAAATGCACTCTTAATTCATAGGGGTTCACACATAAAAGCAAAACAACCTGAAGACGAGGTTGTGGACAAATGCCCATGGCTTCCACAACTCACGTCCCACATCAAACATTAACACACCATTAACTAAGGTATTGACTCGACTACTCGATAACCTGTTGAACTAAGGGAAAAGACTCTACACGACTCGTATCACTGAGCTGGCTCCTCGGGATCTTCCTCATTATTGCGGCTACCCTCTGACTCCGCTTTGGGTGGGGAAGCTGCTGGTGGAGAAGTGCGGCGACGCCTGCTCGCCCGGCAGTCTGGGGAGTCAGGAGTACATGGGTCATTCACAGTGACACACAATTCATTCCCATCTCCTCTTTCTCTCGCCCTCAAGCTGGCTCGAAGCAACACCTCAGTCTCCTTCAGGGTATCACGAACATCCTAAAGCTCCTGCTGGCACTCCTGCAGTCGAGTGCTGAGCATAGCAGCATCCTCCAAGCACAGGTCCATGTGCTCATGGGAAGTCCCCTGCTGCACTGGCGGGTACTTGTACTCCATGGTACCACTCTCACGCTGGAGGACATACATGTACTCAGTCCTGTCCAGGTGACGCCGATAGATGTGACTCTGGCAGGTGATTGCCTCCCAGGTGACATCCTTCTCCGCATCGACCTGTGTCGCTCGACAAGCTGGAGAGCGGTGGATCTTGAGCGGCTGATTTTTGTGGATAATCCTCATTTCTGAGCTCCATTCTTCCCGCTTCTCACGGATGGTTCGGGTGAAGCTGTAGTGTATGATTAGCTTGCCCGTATTGCCGGCGGCTTGGAGCATGCGTCGAAGACGGCGCAACAAGCCTCCTACTGCCAATCCGTAGGAGAGGTACGTCATCGGACGGTTCTCCTCTCTCAGGGCAAGGGCAACTACCGGAACTCTCCCTCCCGGTGGACTTGCGAGCGGTGCGGATCATGCGAACCATCTAAAACATAAAGCATTTATACTTAAGTTAGATAAAATTTTAAACAAAAATTCTAATTTTGAATAAAAGTTGGGGTAAGATGAAGAAAGTAACCCCATTAAATAACACTTTTCAACCCACACCTTGTAAAATAGTTTTTAAGAAAATAGGGTCCTTAAATACGTCCATTTCTACCTAGGTCCACGTTCCTACGGGCAACCTTGGCTCTGATACCACTTCTGTCACACCCGGTTTCTCCGAAGAACAACCGAGTGAATATCACATGTGTGCCAGGATCATTTTCTCATACATGTGATGGCAAATAGTGAAGCATCATTTATTACAAGTCAGGTGTCGAATATAAATAAGTTTTACATAGCATATGTCTCGATGGACGATAATAAGTTCATAACATGTAAATAGCAGCGGAATATTATTCTTGTGGGCTCCGTCACAGGCGTTGCCCGTGGGACTCCATGAACCTAGAATCCTTCTTCGGGTCCGAAATCTTGGCCATTGGACACCACCTCATCCCCTTGACCTGAACAGCAATTTAAACCAACAAATATGCAAGTTTGAGTACCGTTGGTACTCAGCAAGTGTGGGAAAGTTATGTCATGCATGGCTAGAACAAGGAGAGGTTGAACTCATGGTCAAAGCACTACGCAATTAATACCTATTACCTTAGCTTAATAAGCACCTACATTACTACACAGGTGAAATGGTCCCAATCTCCCAACCCGTCATCAAAATCAAGTAAACATAGTCTCATTTCCAATGTTAAGCTCCCCGCTTAACATCCTCAACTTCCAAAGTCATCATCCTCTAATCATGAATAAGTCCAAGCCGCTCTTGACCGTGAGCACGTCTGTCATGACAGTTTTGACTCTGCAGAGTTTGCACCACTTTACCCACATGTAGTGATTTCATCCCCCGTTGCCGGGTGGACTAAAAGAACCTCCATTATGCCAGTGGCCACAAACCATATTCACACCTCCCAGGTGTGTAGCCAGGAGATCACTACGAAGCCTTTACAAAGGGATTCCCGACGAGCGTGGGCCCACAGAGGTTTCACCCCTAACAGCATACAAGAGGCTCCAACCCCGCTGCAGTGGCCCCCTCTTGAGCCTTGCGGTTCATATGGTAGTCCAGCTAACACCTACTCCCCGCACCATCCAACACACCCATATTACGCCGGGGATACACCTAATTAATTGGCCAAGCTGCCCCATCTCAGCATGTGCTTGGCACGGTAAAGCCAGGTTACATGCTCCATGAACCGGTCCTTAGGATCCAGGCAAGCACTAAACACAAACCCGAGTCTCATGCACCCAGCACCAACCAAAACATCCAACTTGCCTTGATCCCTACCTCTACATAACTCATAATATCTCATTCAAGAATAAGGTAAGCAAGTTGACGATATCATATCCCACTTATCCCATTCTAAGCATGGCTAAGCATAAGTAATATGAATGAGTGACATAATAAAGCAAAATCCCATCCCAAGCTACAAGGAAAACAAGGTAATGCAATTCTAGGAAACTTCCTAGCATGGGTTTCATATTTCCATTGACAATGCAAATAATTCTATCTACACATCCTAGTATAGGAACAAAGTGGTCAAGGACACTTGCCTTCTTCCTGCTGCTCTGGGAATTGATAGTCCTGATCCTGGAAGGGAAGAACTTGCTCTGGGGCAGGTTCTACTCATGTCAACACACATAGCAAAAGAAAACAACAATCCATAAGACATAGTTCACACTTTCACTCCACACATACATACATATGATAATCATTCACATTTCTATGTGTTGTGTTTACTCTACATGTGTTGATTTTTGGTCTACATGCACTTTTAAACATATGTATATGATTTCTAACTTTTGTATTCAGATTTTTATTTGCACACTATATATGAATTTCCAATTTAAACAAATTCTTTATATTCAATTAATACACTCTTTAGCTACCAAGTTTGCATGGAAGATAACTTCCTACTTCAAATGGGTTTTCAGATCTTCTACCAATCCTAAACTGAAGTCTTTGGATTTTGAGACTTCATTTATCATTTTCTAGTCATGCACACCTATTTTCCTATATTTTCCAGATTTATTTTCTATGACTAAAAGTAAATTTTAATATTAAATAGTAGGGCATATGATCTAAACAGAATAGGTTCTGATCAAAAATATTAAATAATATATTTTGGAACTTCTCCTCTGATGTGAACTAATTTAAATTTATTTTACTAATTTTCAGAATTATTTCCTAGCCTAAAAATGTGTCCCTATAACTAATTAAATGTGAACAATCAATTAAACAGATTCATTTCAGCTTAAAATCTACTTTTAACTCATTCTAAAGTTTTCCAAGTGCTAGGAGAGTTTAAATTTGAATTTACAATGTGTTTGTCTCATCTTTTAAATTTTAAATCCTAATCACATATTCAAATTCCTAAATTTAATATCATATAGGGTTAAAAAGGTAAACTCACCCCACTACAGGGTCTATTATATTATTTCATAAATTTCCAGGGGTCTAACTACACATAACAGAGGGGTTTTCCTAATTTTTATTAAGTCCAGGGGCTGAAACTGATTTTTAATTGAATTTACATGAATTTCTGAAGTTTCAGGGGCTAGATCAGAAGTTTCCGGGGCTAGCTCGTATTTTCCGAGATCCCCAGGTGGTAGCGCGTAAGAATCCCGGCCTTTATAATGCGGGGCCGACGTGGACCGTCCGATTTAAAACAGACGGCTCAGATTAGATCGCCGAACCGGTACGCGCGTGTTTTATTTCTACCGTGCGATTTAAAATAGACGGTGCATAAGCGGCCACGTCGCTCTGATCGTGCGCGGGCGGCGCTGCCCAGCGGCGCGCGGCGGCGGGAGGCGGCGATCTCGCCGGAAAACTTCGGATCTTCGTCTATTCTTCCTAAAACTGGGATTTCATGGCATAGATCGGTAGAGGGGAGGTCGGGAATCTCACCTCGGGGTTTTTTTCTTGACCTCGGAGGTCCTGGAAGGCGGTCGGCGACGAGGTCCGAGATGGAATCGCTGCGGTGCTCGTCGGAGCTGTGCCTAGAGCGCAAACCACCGAGTCTTCTGCACCTGCGTGATTCCCCGGAGGCGGTGGAACACGATCGGCACGTTAGATCGGAAAATCCGAGCAGAGATCGAGAGATAACGGTGATCGGAGCTTCGGTTCTCACAGGGAGGAAAAACAGCCGATCGTGGGGAAAAATGGGGCGATGCCGGCGTTTTTATAGATGAGGGAGGGCGGCGTGTCTGTTTAGATCAAGCCGGAGTCGTCCGGGACCGGGAGTCGGGCTGGGGACGCGGATTTCCGGAGTCGGTTGCGATCGGGCGCGGGCGGAGGAGTCCGGCTGTTGGCGCGAGCGGGAGGTGAGGGATGACATGCGGGTCCCGCGTGTCAGTGAGAGAGAGAGGGGAGCACGCGGCTGCGGGCTGGCGCGGGGGCGTGTGGGCCGGCTGGTGGGTTTCGGCCCACTGGTCGGGGTTTTTTTTCTTTTTCTTTTCTGTTTTGAGTTGAATTTGAATTCCAAATTGAATTTGAATTTCTGCACCACATGCAATACGTCCAAATATTTTTAAATTTCCCTCTTAACAGGTTTTGGGGTGTTACAGGAATCAACCCTGGAACCCTACTAATGCGCGGCGGGCAAAGCCTAGGCCCGGCACCGTCCACCATCTTGCCATGGAGGACGTGCCGGAGGGTGAGCCAATCCTTGCGGGTATGTTCCAACTCCACCAGCATCCCGCTATAGTACTATTTGATTCAGGCGCCACGCATAATTTTATTAGCCAAGCTTTCATTGCTAAACACAGCTTGCAAATACTACCCACCGATAGTCCATATTTAATTTGTTCACCGGGTGGGAGGATTTCAGCAAGCGTAATGGTTTCCAAAGAACCATTATGCTTAGCGGGTAGAGTCTACCCTACGTCTCTCATAATCTTAGAGGGACAAAAGGTCGATGTCATCCTAGAGATGTCGTGGTTAACCCGCCACGGCGCTGTTTTAGACACCGTCCTTCGAGTCGTGCACTTAAACTCAGAAGTGTACGAGTCTCACTCCTTATTTCTGGACAGTCCAGAAATAAAACTTCCAAGTGTCCATCAAGCCACAACTATCAGATTGGAAGACATTCCAGTGGTCCGAGAGTTCCCTGACGTATTCCTGGATGATTTGCCGGGGATGCCGCCTGATAGAGAGGTGGAGTTCAAGATTGAACTTGCACCGGGAACCATGCCAATATCCCGAAGGTCGTACAAGATGGCGCCAAAGGAGTTGGCTGAACTGAAGACCCAGCTCACGGACCTTCTGGAGAAGGGTTTTATTAGGCCGAGCTCCTTGCCATGGGGCTGTTCGGCATTATTTGTGAAGAAGAAGGATGAGACGTTACGGCTTTGCGTGGACTATCGTCCATTAAATGCCGTAACCATCAAGAACAAGTACCCGTTGCCGGATCGACATGTTGTTTGATCAGTTGGTCGAAGCAAAGATCTTTTCCAAGATGGACTTAAGATCCGGGTACCATCAGATTAAGATAAGGGCGGAGGACATTCCAAAGACAGCTTTCTCGACGAGGTACGGACTTTATGAGTACCTGGTCATGTCCTTCGGCCTCACCAATGCTCCAGCTCACTTCATGTACTTGATGAACTAGGTATTCATGCCAGAGCTGGACAAGTTTGTCGTGGTCTTCATCGATGACATACTAGTATATTCCAAGTCAGAGGAAGATCACAAGAAACATCAGCGTATAGTCTTGCAACGGCTGCGGGATCACAAGTTATACGCGAAATTCAGCAAATGCGAGTTCTGGATATCGCAAGTGCCTTTTCTTGGGCATATCATCTCAGCGGAGGGTATCACTGTAGACCCGAGCAAGATCACTCAAGTGCTGAATTGGAAATCCCCGAGGACTGTTCACGAGGTACGGAGTTTTCTCGGACTCGCGGGATATTATCGGAGGTTCATTCCGAACTTCTCGAAGATTGCCAAGCCTATGACGGAGCTGCTGAAGAAGGCTACCAAATATGTTTGGAGTCCAGCATGTGAAGCAGCATTCAAGGCTTTAGTCAAGCACCTGACATCAGCACCGGTTTTAGCGCAGCCAGACACAACAAAGCCGTTCGATGTGTACTGCGATGCATCCGGCATTGGGCTCGGATGTGTGCTGATGCAAGACCGAAGAGTGGTCGCGTATGGATCGCGGCAGCTTAGAAACCATGAGCAGAATTATCCAACCCACGATTTGGAGCTCGCTGCCATGGTACTTGCACTGAAAATGTAGAGGCACTACCTACTCGGTAACCTCGTACATTTATATACCGACCACAAAAGCCTCAAGTACATATTCACTCAGAAGGAGCTGAACATGAGGCAGCGAAGATGGTTAGAATTGATAAAGGATTACGAAATAGAGATCCATTATCATCCGGGCAAGGCAAACGTAGTGGCAGATGCGCTGAGTCACAAGTCACACGTCAACAATCTGACCATCACACCGTTGGAAGAGAGCGAACCACCACTACATGTGATTCCACATGGAGCTCTCTACAACCTAGCTTTGATCCCCACCATCCGTGAAGAGATAGCGGCAGCTCAGAAACATGACAAGGGCATGTCGCATTTGCGGAGATGTGTAGATAGTGGGGAGCTTAAATGTTTCCGGAAGGACGGAGACGACGTCCTATGGTTCAAGGATCGGATCATCGTACCCCGTAACCCGGAATTACGGAAGAAAATCTTTGATGAGGCTCACTTGTCAAAGTTTTCTATTCACCCCGGCAGCAACAAGATGTATCAACAACTCCGAAACAAGTTTTGGTGGACACGGATGAAACGGGAGACTGCAAAATACGTGTCCGAGTGTGATACATGTCGAAGGGTGAAGGCAGACCATATGCGGAAACCGGGACTGCTGCAACCACTAGGCATTCCTGCCTGGAAGTGGGAGGACGTGAGCATGGACTTCATCGTCGGTTTACCCACCACTCTTCAAAAGCATGATTCTGTGTGGGTGATCGTCGATCGGCTCACCAAAGTTGCCCATTTCATCCTGGTCAACACAAACTACAACGCCAAGAAGTACGCTGAACTGTACATCTCCCGGATCCTATGCTTGTACGGCGTACCCCGTACCATCATATCGGATCGGGGCACTTTATTTGTGTCCCGTTTTTGGGAGCAGCTGCACGCTGCCTTGGGAACGAAGCTGATCCGTAGTTCAGCATACCACCCGCAGACAGATGGGCAAACGGAGCGGGTGAACCAGATTCTAGAAGACATGCTACGAGCTTGCGCTATCAACCACGGCAAGAATAGGGATGATCACTTGTCGTTTGCCAAGTTCTCGTACAACAATGGGTACCAAGCCAGCATCAAGATGGCGCCATACGAGGCGCTATACGGAAGAAAATGCCGCACAGCATTGAACTGGTGTGAGTCTGGCGAAAGGGTTACCTTCGGGATTGACCTTGTCAATAACGCGGAAGAGAAGGTTCGACTGATTCAAGCGAACCTAAAAGCCGCCCAATCCCGTCAGAAACAGTATGCGGACCAGAGAAGACGCCCATTACAATTCGAAGTGGGGGATCACGTATATCTACATGTGTCTCCAACAAAGGGTGTAAACAGATTTGGGGTGAGAGGAAAGTTGGCACCCCGGTTCATCGGTCCATTCTAGATTACCGAAAGATGTGGATCAGTAGCATACCGGCTAAAATTACCAGAAGCACTTTCCGGTGTGCACGACGTCTTTCACATTGCCCAGCTGAGGAAGTGTCTTAAGCTATCAACTACCGTTCAGCTGGAAGACATTGAAGAACTGCAACCGGATCTCACCTATCGGGAGGAACCGGTTCAGATTATTAACGAAAAGGCCCGAACCACACGCAACCGTATGTTGTGGTTATACAAAGTTCTATGGAGTAATCACTCCATGGACGAAGCGACATGGGAGAGCGAAGGATTTCTTCGCGCTAACTACCCCAACTTTTTCACGTCGCATATCCGGTAATTTTCCACCGTCCTCTCTCTCATTTTCACCTTATAATCTCGGGACGAAATTCTTTTAAGGGGGGAGGAATGTAAGGGCCTCAGTTTTTGACACATATTTGAAGTGCATCACCACACCACACACCTCATTTGAAGCAAGTTGATGAACACAAATGAAGAGCAAGTAACCACCATCAACATGCTCATTAGAGAGCAAACTCACATATTGCAAAAGGGGTATTTCCCACATGTGATATGGAGGGGCTGGGCATATGAAAACTCCTACACATTGCTAAGGATGTCCATGCAAAGTTTCACCCAAATTCTAAACCTTTCTGAGGTCATTTTGGGTATAGCTAGAAAGAGGACAGTTTGAAACCATATTCAAATTCAAACTGTTTTTATCCCATGAATTCAAAAGTGGGAGGCATATTCTTACTCAGCACATTTTTGTGAGCTCATACACCAATTTTCACTCCATTTGGAGTTGATCTTGACATGAGCTAAGTGGGGCAAATTCAAACTTTATTTGAATTTCAAACTGAACATGTGCTGAAATTCATTCAAACCAAACCCAATTTGAATCCTACTCAATTCAAATGGCTCATGGGTGAATAATTTGAATCACCATGGGTATTTTGGGGCTCACTGTTTACAACAGTGATTAGGAGTGAATTTCAGAGGTTAAAACCCTGGGTGGGACCCACATGTCAGCCACAGAGGCAAAAGAAACCGACTGAGAGCTCAGCTCGGGTACTCGCGCGCGCTGCAGCAACCGCCACGGTGAAGAAACGGCGAGGACGGCTGCTGCTTGCCGCCCTCGGCCAGTGAACCGCCTCGCAGGGACCTTATCTGTGCGCCCGAGCAGTCGCAGGGGGTCCTCACCGCTGCCTCGTCGCAGTTCCACCCAAAAAGCCGACGCTCCTCGCCGCCCGAGTGAACTTTTGGTTCCTCGTCGCCCGGCCGATCCAGTGACCCTCCCGGCGATCTGAGACCAGCACCGGGTGCGCCAAGCCATCTTCAACACCTTCACATCGGTTCCAGACCCTGCGCAGTCTTCCCTGAGCTCCACCGCGGCGATCCTTTCTCTGCCGGTTCAGCTCGAGCCGCCGCTGCGGGAACCATCCTTCCGGCCACCACAGCTCACCGTTCACGGAGCTGTGAACAGCAAAGAGGTTCGCCTTCAACCCCTCTTTCATTTCTGCAAGCTCCGGCGGTGTGACAAACACTGCTTAGGCCGGAATTTTATGTTTTCGCTACGGTGTGCAAAAGTGAGGTCTGTACCAATCTGAGAAATTCGTAAGCCACACTGCATCACTCATCTTCTCATGGAGAGGATCACTTCTAGTAGCCCGTGCGGGTCCATATGCGCAGGAACCACGAAGAATCGTGGAGGGAAACCGTTGTTCTTCGAGTTTTAGTAAAAATCCCGATTTCCGGCCTAGGTCGCACGGTGACAGCCCAACACAGCCCTTCCCGAGCTCCGTAGACCTCACGTCGACCTTTCCTATGGTCCACTGATGCTCGACGACCCTTAGCTTGATCGGGTGAGGTGCTAGGGAGGATGGGCAACGCGGCCGAAGTTCTCTCGAGGCTGCGGCTCGTCGCCGACCATGTGGCGGCCATTTTCATGGCGAGAGCTGACCCAAGAATCCTGTTCCCCGAGTGGAAATAGGCAGAGGCGGCCAAAATCGTGAAGTTTGGAGCTTTACAGAAGCCGGTGGCGAGGTCTCCGGCAAGATACCCCGGCGGCAGAGCGCGGGCGTCGGGAGGAAGACGAAGCCGGCTGGCCCACGCGTCAGTGGCTCAAAATTCAAACCGGGATCGGGTGTGGCCGGGATCTGTCGTGCTGGCATGCAGGAACCCCGCAGGCCACAGTGTGCCGACGCCTCAGTGGCCGACGCGTGTCCCCAGGGCCCACCCGCGAGTTTAAACTTTTTCCTCGATTTTCAGATTTCTTTCAAATTTCAAATTCTCATAACTTTGGCTAGAAAGCTCCAAATCGAGTGAACCAAATTTTGTTGGACTCAGCTCTCTCAGTACTTTCCGGCAAATCAAGTTTCACATCATGAAAATCCTTATTTCTCCAGAATTAATTCCTCAAATTTAAACTGTTTGGAATTTTAACTGGAGAGTCCTTTGGAGGAAAATCCTGAAATTTTTCTGGAATGTTCACCAAAATATCCCTGAACTACCATAAAAATTTCAGATCCATTTGAGCTCATTTGATCCACCTAATGGTGTGATTAGTGGAACTGTTCCAAAGAAAATAGAAAATGTTCAGAAACATTTTCCGAATTTTCTCTGGAATTGTTTAGCTCATATCTTTAGCTAGGAACCTTCAAATTAAGTGAGACCAACTCCATTAGAACCCTCTGAAAATATAGTTTTCAGAAAGTCATAGTTTGTTTCATGAAAATCCTTAGAACACCCTAAAAGCCTTCAATTAAGGTCAAGTACATAATTAGTTGTGGAGGGCTTAAATGAGCTTTGCTGCAACTAAAACTTGACCAAGTCTCTGTTTAGGTTGTAACCAAGCCACAGTAAAAGTTTCATAGTCAGTGAATCTGTCTAGTGGGACTTATAAGCTTCACAAGTTTAAACTTAATACAAATGCATTTAAATTGATACATGTACTTCTTTTATCATGTAGTCGCTAAGGTCGAGGAGGAACCCGAAGTCCTAGACTTCGTTACTCCGGAGGAGCAGCTAGCCTACGACCAAGAGCAGCAAGGCAAGCTCCGGTTTGCATTAACCTTTTTACAAATTTTTATTGTTTTGAGCACATACTTGAATACTATTATTCCTTGCATTAGAGTCTTGTTTGGAAACCCAACTGCATAGCCAAGAAAATCATGGGTTGGGATTAAGATTGAAAACCCCGTTAGCTACTGCAATGCTAAGATAGAGTAGGATTCGGTACAAGTCGAGTAGTTGGAACTACTCGTGAGCATAGGCTAGAGGCACTCGACTCGGGTAGGGATAGCACATGATACACATGGCAAGAAAGATGAGACCGAGCGGAGAGTAAGGGCAGCAGGACTTTGGGGTCTGTGTGCTGTAGCTCCGCTTGTGTCGATTGAGGACCGAGCCGTGTGTGGGCCTGTTGAACAAGCTAGAACAGTACCAAAGACCTACCGGATATATGGGAACCGGGAAACCGATGTAACTCGGGTAGCTGGGTATTGAGGCATTGCCCGTCGTTCAGAGGGTAGGTTGAGAGCTCGAGGTGTAAATCGGCTGGCGGCACTGAGATGCGCATGCATAGACCTCTTGCTCGGGACGATGGGACCGGTTCAATATTTGGCTGACGGGTGAAAGGTGGTTGCGTACGGTGTCAGTGATGGTTGTTGTAGGCAACATCGAGTATGGGCGTACGTGACGGGTTATTCGGGTAACCCTGCAGGTGTAAATCGATTATAATCGCCGTCCCTCGTGGTCAGTGAGTACCACTTGTTCACTGTACCGTGACGTAGAAAGAACAGGCTAGTTACATGTTAAAATGTTGCTGATTGAAAGATGGACTTTGAGTGTTAATGGTTTGTTGTAGTTTAGAGCTAACTAAAGTTCCTTTCAACTTTGGGCAAAGTACATGAGAGAAATGCATTTCTTGTTTGATTGCGGCTCTCTCATGTGCCTTAGCGTAAGGTTCTCCACAACCTGCTACTAAAACTTGAAAGTAAGGTTCTACTAATTAGGCGAGTTCTTGCAAATGATTTTTACCTCATGTAACCCATCACCCCTCATGTAGAAGTTCCATGTTTAGGTGAGACGGGTCATTCTTGCTGAGCCTTCGTGCTCACTGCTTGTGTTTGAAGCTTTTGCAGGGTTCTATGAGGAAGGGACTCCCGAAGAGGAGACAGAACCCCAGGAGGGGAACCCCGTCGAGTGGGAGTCGTGCACGCCGCAGAGTTAGTGTGCGTGTGTGCTAGCAAGGACACGTTCAAGGGCTGAACGTGAACTTGATGCGTAGTCTACGCCCGTGAGTGTGGACTGGACCTATTTTGATGTAAAAATGTTCATAAACCACTTTATGTATTATAAACTTTGCTTCCGCTTTGTACCTTTGACGTGTGTTATCCGGTGCTGTGCAACGCAGCACCCCTCAGCGTGATCCTGACTCGACAGGACCGTGGGGTCGTGACACTCAGCCTCACCGTCGGTTGAGTCCCGGACCATTTCACCGATCTTTTCAGTTCTTGCTCGTGCGCTCGACCGAGAACTGACCGCACGGCAGAAACTTTCCCTCCCTCGGCGATCACCCTGCTCCAGTGGATTTCACACTCGGTTGAGCAGCTCAGTAACAGCGCCGACCTTCACTCGACATGCTCCAGCCCTCAGCAGCTCGTGATCGGCTTCCACGAGCTACACCGAGCCATTTTCTTCTTCCCCTGTTCACCACCGACGCGCCTCCGACTAATCACCGTCGCCCGGACAGCTCCGAGCTCCTCCAGCGCAACCAACTGCACACATAGGTTAGCATCGAAGTCTAGTATCTCCTCCCGAAACCCCTAGCTCCCTCTTATCACCGGCTAGCCGAAGTTTCAAGATTTCCGGCAATCACCGTATAGAACCGAAGTCAACCAAAACGGTATATTCATCTCACATGGCTGATCAACTCCGTTAGAGTTTGTCTATAGCAACTAGGACCCTTCACAAACACCCTGGCCCAAAACCATGAAGAACCCTCCATCCGACGAGCGGTGCAACGCAAACTCACCGCCGCCGGCCAAAATGGCTCCGGGCGCCGTTGAGCTCATAGCTCCGGTCGTTTTCCGTGGAGTTTGAGTGCACCATCACCATTCTTCAGCTCCAGTGGTGCTTTACGACCACTTAGGGCATCGGGAACGGCTAGGGACATGGTGTTCACCGTCGATGCCGCGCCACCGATTGCCGCCGGCGATGCTGACCGGGTTCCCGTCATTGTCATGCCGCACCACTTTGTCCGGCCACTAGGGCTTGGTCTGAGGAGCGTGTAGCGCGAAAGATCACCAAAAATGGTCCATCATAGCCGGAGATCAAGCCTCGCCATTCCTCTGTTCAGCGCGCGCTTGGGAGCCGGCGCGAGGCTGAAGACGACTCTAGCCAGGGGGGCCCACCGGCAGTGTCTGTGCGCGGATTTTCTTTTTCCTGAAATTTTCCAAACTTTAGCAGCTCATAACTTTGGTTAGGATTGTCCAAATCGAGTGAACCAAATTTTGTTGGATTCAGCTCTCTGGTAATTTCCAGCAAAACAAGTGTCACCCCATGAAACCTTTATTTCTCCCAAATTAATTCTCTAAAATTTAAATTGTTGGGAATTTTAGCTCGAGATTCCTTTGGTAGAAGATTTTAAAATTATTCTATGATGTTCCTTGTAATATCTCTGAGTCACCATAAAAATTTCAGATCCATCTGAGCTCAATGAGTCCACCTAATGGGGTGATTAAGGAAACTGGTCTAGAAAAAAAATGTCCAGAAACATTTTTCAAAATTTCCCTGAACTTGTTTAGCTCATATCTTCTGCTAGGATTCTCCAAATTGGATGAAACCAATTCCATTAGAACCCTCTGAAACTCTAGTTTCCAAAAAGTCATGGCTTGCTCTATGTAAATCCTTAGAAAATCATAGGAGCCCTAAAGATGGACAAATATACATTTCCTGTGTAGGGCTCAAATGAGCTTTGGCTCAAATGAAATTTGGCCAAGTCCCTGTATAGGTTGTGACCAAACCACAGTAAAAATTTCAGAGTAAAAGAAGTTGTCTAGCTATACTTATAGTCTTCACCATCTCCATTCAATTCAAATGCATTTAAAATTGACACGCATCATATTTTCAATTCGTGTAGTCACTAAGATCGAAGAAGACCTGGAGGTTCTGGACTTTATTACTCCAGAAGAACATTTAGTCAGCGACCAACAGCAAGGCAAGCTTCGGTTTGCATTAACCCTTTTATAAAGTCCTATGTTTTGATCACTCACTTTATGCCTTTCCTACAAAAGTGCATTAGAGTCTTGATTGGAAAAGCAAATGCATAGCCAAGAGAACCAGGGGTTTTGGGCTTAGGTTTTAAACCTCGAGTATCCACTGCAATGCTAAAATGGTATAGGTTTTGGTACAAGACGAGTAGTTGGAACTACTCGCGAGAATAGGCTAGAGGCCCACCAGTCGGTTAGAAAGATAGACAATGAATCACATGGCAAGAAAATGAGACCGAGCAGAGATTAAGGGCAGCAGGACTTTGGGGCCTGGGTGCCATAGCTCTGCTTGTGTCAATTGAGGACCGAGCCATGTGCCGGCCTATTGAACAAGGTAGAACAGTACCGAAGACCTATCGGCTATATGGGAACCGGGGAACCGATGTAATTCAGATAGTGATATGTTGAGGCATTCCTTGTCATCCAGAGAGTAGGTTGAGAGCAGCGAGGTGTAAATCGGCTAGCGGGCACCGAGGATGCTCCGCGTAGAGACCTCCTGCTCAGGACGATAGGAACGGTTCAACACTTGGCTAACGGATGAAAGGTGGTTGTGTACGACGTCCGTGATGGTTGCGTAGGCAACATCAAGTACGGGTGTATGTGAGGGATTATTCGGGTAACCCTGCAGGTGTAAATCGATTATAATCGCTTTCCCTCGCGGTCAATGAGTACAACTTGTTCACTGTACCGTGACGTAGAAAGAACAGGCTAGTTGTCATGATAAAATGTTGTTGGTTGAAAGTATTACATTGTTTGTTAATGAAATGCTTTAGTTTAGAGCAAATCAAAGTTATTTTCAACCTTAGACAAAGCACATAAAGAGAAATGTGTTTCTTGTTTGATTGCGGATTTCTTATGTTTCTTAGCACAAGGTTTTCCACTAATTTGAGGCTAGAACTTGAAAGTAAGGATCTACTAATTCGTCAAGTCTTATGCAAAGTATTTACCTATCCTATAATGCAAATTCATTATGTAGAGTTACATGTTTAGGTGAGACGGGTCAGTCTTGCTGAGCCATCGTGCTCACTGCTTGTGTTTTAAGCGTTTGCAGGGTTCTATGAGGAAGAGGCTCCCAAGGAGGAGAACGGGCCCCAAGAGGGAAACACCGTCGAGTGGGAGCCGTGCATGCTGCCGTGTTAGTGTGCTGTGTGTGCTAGTGAGAACACGTTCACGGGCTGAACATGAATTCTTTTTCCTTAGTCTATGCCGCGAGTGTAGACTATAACGATACTTGATGTAAATTATGTTTCTAAACAGTTTATGTAATAAAATTTTGCTTCCGCTTATTACCTTTTTCTGTGCGTTATCCGCTGTTGTCCATCGCAACACCCCTCAGCGAGAACCTGGATTGTTGGGACCCTCAGGTCCTCTTATAAAGTCGGCTGGATTCCAAGGGCATATGGCCGACTTGAAGATAGCTTTTGAGAGGATGAGAATCTATGGCCTCAAGATGAATTCTCTCAAGTGTGTATTTGGCGTGTCGACTGAACGTTTCTTGGGTTTCATTGTACATTAATATGGCATAGAGATGGATCCCAAGAAGGTAGAAGCTATCAAGAGGATAGGAGAGCCAACATGCAAGAAGGATGTCTAGAGCTTACTAGGGAAGGTATACTACTTGAGGAGGTTCATTGCGAACTTGGCCAGCAAGATTGGGACCTTCATGCCTCTCTTGAAGCTCAAGCACGAGCAGGAGTTTACTTGGGGAGGGGGGCAGAACAGAAGGAGGTTTTCGAAAGAATCAAAGAATACTTGATCAAGCCACCAGTCTTGCGAGCACTAAAGATGGGACAACCTTTTAGGCTCTACAAAGCTGATCAAGACCAAGTTATTGGAGCTGTTCTAACTCAAGAAAGCCAAGATAAAGAATACTCCATAGCCTACTTGAGTAGAAGAATCTTATATGCCGAGAACAGGTATGCTTTCATTGAGAAGCTATTCTTGTCTCTTCGCACGACATTCTCCCTAGTACTTGATTTGTGACCTGTCAACATGACACTGTCAAACATATGTTGCAACAACCGATTCTAAGTGCCAGGATAGGAAAGTGCGAATACTCTCTGGTGGAATACGACCTGGTGTTCGAACCTCTCCGGAGCATGAAAGGCCAAGCCGTAGCTAAGTTCATCGTGGAGCACATGTGCAACTCGAGGAGGAAAGCATGGTTGAGGTATGTCCATGGAAACTCTTCTTTGATGTATCGTTTGTGACAAAGGTCAAAGAATTGGATATGTGTTGGTTTCACCCACAAATACAACATATGAGTTCTCTATTCGGCTAAACTTCACATGCACCAACAACCAAGCTAAATATAAGGAATTGTCGAATGGTTTAGAGCATCTTATCGATATGGGGATCAAACACATCAAAGCTTTCACTGATTCCAAGCTTATCATTCAACAAATTTGTGGTGAAAGCCAATGCTATGATGGAACTTCAAATTATTACATAGAACGATGCCTAGACATCATCAAAACCTTGGATACTTTCAGTGCCAAACACATTCCTAGGGAGGAAAACAAGAAGGCAGACAATTTGGCACAATAGGCATCGGGCTATATATGAGGTGAAGAGAGGGAAGTTCCATGTAAAGATAAGACTGACGTTGTCCAAGAATGATGAAATGAGCAAAGAATAAAGCAACTCGGCCAAAGAAGACGTGTTGGCTATCGAAGATTGGAGGCCAATGATCATAGAGTGCATCAAAAACCCAGACATGTGCAAATATAGAAAAGTTCAGCGCCAAGATTTGAAATATACATTGATCAACGGCAAGTTATACCGCCGAACCATCGAACTCCTGCTAAAGTGTTTAGACGAAGATCAAGCAAAGGAGGCCATGGGAGAAGTGCATGAAGGACTTTGTGGCACATATCAATATGCCCACAAGATGAAGAGGATGCTCAAACGAGCTAGTTTCTATTGGCCAACCATGCAAGAGGATGGTTTCAGGTACTACAAAGGGTGTGAAGCTTTTCAAAGATTCGAAGACATACAACAAGCCCTGGCTAGCATGTTGCATCCTATCGTGAAGCCATGGCCATTTAGAGGATGGGGTTTGGATTTCATTGGAGAGATACACCCTGCGTCGTCAAAGAAACAATGCTTCGTGTTGGTTTCCATAGATTACTTTACCAAGTGGACAGAATTCGTCCCACTCAAGAACAACACGTACAAAGAGGTAACAAGCTTTGTCCTTGAGCAAATTATACACAGATTTGGTATTCCACAAACTCTAACTACAGATCAAGGAGGAGCATTCATATCTTCTCAATTTAGAGAGTTTACCGATCCTTTAGGATAAAACTATTGAACTCTTCACCATACTTTGCTCAAACCAATGGACAAGCTGAGGCTAGCAACAAAATACTGACCAAGATCAGGGAGAACCCAAAACAATGGTATGAAACATTGAATGAAGCCTTATGGGCTCCTAGAGTGTCAAGACCCGGTGCCACCAAGCTAACCCCTTTTGAGCTTGTATATGGACAAGAAGCCGTGTTACCTGTGGAGATCAAGATGAAGGCTTGTCGAGTAACTCAGCAAGACAACCTTTTGGTTGTGCACTATCAAGAATTGATGATGGACAAGTTAGATGAAGTATCTGAGAGCCAAATGGAAGCCTTAAAAGAAATTAAGAAGGAAAAGCTCAGGGTGGCCAAGCATTACAACAAAAGAGTTCGAGAGAAATCATTCCAAGCTGGAGACTTAGTATGGAGAACAATTTTACCATTGGGAACTCGAGATAAGAAGTTTGGCAAACGGTCACCAAGTTGGGAGGAACCTTTTAAGATTGTAGGAATTGTTTTTGGGAATGCTTACTTTGTGGAGAGCTTGCAAGGAGAGAACTCGGGAAAAGTTATCAATGGAAAATACTTGAAAAGGTTCTACCCAAGTGTATGGCAAGAAGGTTAAAACCTAGAAAGTAAAATAGTCGATTTGTCCAACAAATCATGGCTAGGAAGATGTTTTTGGCATACTGTAACACCCCAAAACCTGCTAAAGAGGGGAATTTAAAATTTTTGGATGTATTGCATGTGGTGCAGAAATTCAAATTCAAATCAAGACAGAAAAAGAAAAGGAAAAAGAAAAAGAAAAAGAAAACCCCAACTGGCCAGTGGGCCGAAACCCGCCAGCCGGCCCATTACCTCCCTGCGCCAGCCCAAACCCGCGCCCCCTCTCTCCCTCTCACTGACACGCGGGGCCCGCGTGTCATCCCTCATCTCCCGCGCGCCCCAAACCGACCCCGGCTCTCTCGCACCCGAATCCAAACCACCTCCGGAAACCCGCGCCCCCAGCCCAATCCTCGGCCCTAGACGCTGCTATTTATCCAAACCAATCCTCTGCCGCCTCTCCTCGTGAAATTCACGCAAAGAAACTCGCCGAATTCCCCAGCGCGCTCCACTTTTCTCTCCGGTGAGAACCGAAGCCTCGATCACCGTTTTCTTTCGATCCTTGCTCGAATTTTCTGATCTAACGCGATGATCATGTTCCACCGCCTCCGGGGAGTCACGCAGGTGAAGAAAACCCGGTGTTTTGCACTCTAGACGCAGCTCCGGTGAGCACCTCCGCGTTTTCATCTCGGACCTCGCCGCCGACCACCTTCCCGGGCCTCCGAGCTCAAGAAAAACCCCGAGGTGAGATCCCCGACCTCCCCTCTACCGTTCTATACCAAGAAATCCAAGTTTTAGAGAGTATAGACGAAAACCCAAAGATCTCCGGCGAGATCGCCGCCTCCCGCCGCCGGGCAGCACCGCAGCACACGGCCAGGGCGACGTGGCCCCTTGAGGGCCATCTATTTTAAATCGCATGGTAGAAATAAAACCCACGCGTACCCGTTCGGCGATCTAATCTGAGCTATCTGTTTGAAATCGGACGGTCCACGTCGGCCCCGCATTATAAAGGTCGGGATTCTTACGCGCTACCCCCTGGGGATCTCGGAAAACACGAGCTAGCCCTAGAAACTTCTGATCTAGCACCTTGAACTTCAGAAATTCGTGTAAACTCATTTAAAAATCAGTTTTAGCCCCTGGACTTAATAAAAATTAGGAAAACCCCTCTGTTATGTGTAGTTAGACCCCTGGAAATTTATGAAATAGTAAATTAGACCCTGCAGTAGGGTGGATTTACCTTTTTGACCCTATATGATATTAAATTCAGAAAATTGAATATGTGACTAGGATTTAAATTTAAAAGGTAAGGCAAACACATGTGCAAATTCAAATTTAAACTCTCCTAGCACTTGGAAAAATTTAGAATGAGTTAAAAATAGATTTTAGGCTGAAATGAAATCTGCCTAAGTGTTGTTCATATTTATTAGTTCTTGAAACACATTTTTAGGCTAGGAAATAATTCTGAAAACTGATAAAATAAATTTAAATTAGTTCACATCAGAGGAGAAGTTCAAAAATATATTATTTAATATTTTAGATCAGAACCTATTCTGTTTAGATGATATGTCCTACTATTTAATATTAAAACTCACTTTTAGGCATAGAAAATAAATCTGAAAAATATAGGAAAATAGGTATGCATAATTAGAAAATGATAAATGAAGTCTCCAAATCACAAAACTTCAGTTTAGGATTTGGTAGAAGATCTGAAAACTTATTTGGAGTAGGAAATTACCTTCCATGCAAACTTGGTAGCTAAGAAGTGTATTAATTAAATATAAAGAATTTGTTTAAATTGGAAATTCATATATAGTGTGCAAACAGAAATCTGAATACAAAAGTTAGAAATCATATACATATGTTTAAAAGTGCATGTAGGCCAAAAATCAACACATGTAGAGTAACCACAACACTTAGAAATGTGAATGACTTTCATAGATGTGTATGTGTGGTTTATATGAAGTGAAAGTATGAACTATGTCTTATGGATTGTTGTTTTCTTTTGCAATGTGTATTGGCATGAGTAGAACCTGCCACAGAGCAAGTTCTCCCCTTCCAAGACCAAGACTTTCCATTCTCAGAGCAGCAGGAAGAAGGCAAGTGTCCTTGACCACTTTGATCCTATACTAGGATGTGTAGATAGAATTAATTGCATTGTCAATTGAAATATGAAACCCATGCTAGGAAGTTTCCCTAGAATTGCATTACCTTGTTTCCTTGTAGCTTGGGTTGGGATTTATTTTATCATGTCATTTATTTATATGCTTATGCTTAGCCATGCTTAGAATGGGATAATTGGGATATGAGATCATCAATTTATTTACCTTACTCTTGAATGAGATATTATGAGTTATGTAGAGGTAGGGATCGAGGCAAGTTTGATGATTTGGTTGGTGCTGGGTGCACGAGACTCGGGTTTGTGTTTAGTACTTGCCTGGATCCTAAGGACCGGTTCATGGAGCATGTAACTTGGCTTTACCGTGCCAACCACATGCTGAGATGGGGCAGCTTGGCCAATTAATTAGGTGTATCCCCGGTGTAGTATGGGTGTGTTGGATGGTGCGGGGAATAGGTGTCAGCTGGACTACCATAGGAACCGCAAGGCTCAAGAGGGGGCCACTGCAGCTGGGTTGGAGCCTCTTGTATGCTGTTAGGGGTGAAACCTCAGTGGGCCCACGCTCGTCAGGAATCCCTTTGTAAAGGCCTCGTAGTGATCTCCTGGCTACACACCTGGGAAGTGTGAATGTGGTTCGCGGCCACTGGCATAATAGAGGTTCTTTTAGTCCACCCGGCAACGGGGGATGAAATCACTACATGTGGGTACAGTGGTGCAAAATCCGCAGAGTCAAAACTGTCATGACAGCCGTGCTCACGGTCAAGAGCGGCTTGGACTTATTCATGATTAGAGGATGATGGATTGGGAAATTTTGGATGTTAAGCGGGAAGCTTAACATTGGAGATGAGACTATGTTTACTTGATTTTGATGATGGGCTGGGCGATTGGGACCATTTCACCTGTGTAGTAATGTAGGTGCTTAATAAGCTAAGGTGATAGGTATTAATTGTGTAGTGCTTTAACCATGAGTTCAACCTCTCCTTGCTCTAGCTATGCATGACATTACTTTCCCACACTTGCTAAGTACCAACGGTACTCAAACTTGCTTTTCTGTTGGTTTTAAATTGCTGCTCAGGTCAAGGGGATGATGTGGTGTTCAATGACCAAGACTTTGGACCCGAAGAAGGTTTCTAGGTTCACGGAGTCCCCCCGGGCAATGCCTGTGAAGGAGCCCACAAGATTTATATTCCGCTGCTGTTTTATTTACATATTATGAACTTATTATCATCCATCGAGACGTATGCTATGTAAGACTTATTTATATCCGAACACCTGGCTTGTAGTATGATGATGCTTCACTATTTGTCATCACATGTATGAGAAAATGATCCTGGCATACATGTGATATTCACTCGGTTGTTCTTCGGAGAAACCGGGTGTGACACATACTCCATTTGCCCAAAAACAGCGGGCATGCGCTGAGAATGATAAATGGTTGTCTGTTTCACAGGGAGGAATTCAGCTCGGGAAGACTAAGTTTTCCTCATGGCCGAGAGACAAACAAGCCAAGACACAAGAAACCAAGGTCGGTTGTTCTTCGGAGAAACCGGGTGTGACAGAAGTGGTATCAGAGCCAAGGTTGCCCGTAGGAACATGGACCTAGGTATAAATGGACGGATTTAAGGACCCTATTTTCTTAAAAACTATTTTACAAAGGTGTGGGTTGAAGGTGTTATTTAATGGGGTCACTTTATTCATCTTACCCCAACTTTTATTCAAAATACAATTTTCGTTTAACTCTTATCTAACTTAATTTTAAATGCTTTATGTTTTAGATGGTTCGCGTGATCCGCACTGCCCGCAAGTCCACCGGAGGGAGAGTTCCTGTAGTTGCCCTTGCCCTGAGAGAGGAGAACCGTCCGGTGACATACCACTCCTACGGATTGGCAGTAGGAGGCTTGTTGCGCCGTCTTCGGCGTATGCTCCACGCCGCCGACAATACGGGCAAGCTAATCATACACTACAGCTCCACCCGGACCATCCATGAGAAGCGGGAAGAATGGAGTTCAGAAATGAGAATTATCCATGAAAATCAGCTGCTCAAGATCCACCGCTCTCCAGCTTGTCGGGCGACGCGGGACGATGCTGAGAAGGATGTCACCTGGGAGGCCATCACCTGCCAGAGTTACATCAACCGTCGCCACCTGGACAGGACTGAGTACATGTATGTCCTCCAGCGTAAGAGTGGCACCGCGGAGTACAAGTACCCGCCAGTGCAGCAGGGGACTTCCCATGAGCACATGGACCTGTGCTTGGAGGATGCTGCTATGCTCAGCACTCGACTGCAGGAGTGTCAGCAGGAGCTTCAGGATGTTCGTGACACCCTAAAGGAGACTGAGGCGTTGCTTCAAGCCAGCTTGAGGGCGAGAGAAAGAGGAGATGGGAATGAACTGTGTGTCACCGTGAATGACACATGTACTCCTGACTCCCCAGACCGCCGGGCGAGCAGGCGTCGCCGCACTTCTCCACCAGCAGCTTCCCCACCCAAAGTGGAATCAGAGGGCAGCCGCAATAATGAGGAAGACCCCGAGGAGCCAGCTCAGTGATACGAGTCGTTTAGAGTCCTTTCCCTTATTTCAGCAGGATATCGAGTAGTCGAGTCAATACCTTAGTTATTTGTGTGTTAATGTTTGGCGTGTGATGTGAGTTGTGGAAGCCATGGGCATTTATCCACAACCTCGTCTTTAGGTTGCTTTGCTTTGATGTGTGAACCCCTATGAATTAAGAGTGCATTTATTTTCGCGTGAGACGTGACTCCCAAAAATCTATGTGAAACCCTCAGAAAATGTTTAATATATTAAGACCTCAAAAGTTTAAGTTTAAACAAGCAATTTGGGAAGTAATACGTAATGCTTTAAGTTAACATTTGGTTGATCATGATAGATGGCTGGAAGAGGAAAGGGTCGTGGTGCCAACCCCACCAACAACAACGATGAGGCCGGCAACCCTCATCTTTCTGGAGGACAAGACAGGGGTGGTCGCCGTGAAGGAGCTGATCCTATCCACCAAATGCTTGAAAATCAGAATCAGCTCATCCAGAGCCTAACTCAAGTAGTGGCCAACTTGCACCAAGCCCCACCCCCACAAGCTGCACCACGCCAACCAAGGTTGAGTGAGTTTCTGGGGACTCAACCTCCAAAGTTTGCAAGTGCTGCTAAACCTCTAGAGGCAGATGACTGGCTAAAGACTATTGAGAGCAAGATGAGGATCATACAATACCAAGGGTATGAGAGGGTGCTGTTTGCCTCTCACCAATTGCATGGACCTGCTGCTGATTGGTGGACCGCTTACGTGGCAGCCCATCATGCACCGAGAACATCACTTGGGAAGAGTTCAAGCGCAGTTTCCGCAACCATTACATACCAAGGGGTGAACTCAAAAACAAGAGGAAGGAGTTCTTGGGACTGCAGCAAGGAAACATGACTGTGAGGGAATACCTCACTAAGTTCACCCAACTATCCCGTTATGCACCACGGGACATCGAAATTGATGAGCAAAAATAGGACTATTTTGTGGAAGGACTTACAGCAGAAATGCAGTGTGCAATGTCCTCCAACGAGTATGAAAGCTTCCAAAAGATGGTAGACAGAGCATTCGTCGTGGAGAGGAAGCTGAAGGCCTTGGAGAATGAAAACAAGAGGAAGGCGGGGTGGTCACACCAAGCCTCAGGTAGCAACACACGCCCGCGTCTGATGCAGCAACCCACTGGGCAGACGAGCCGTGTTGTGGTACCCTACTCAGCACCTAGAGGGTACAACCCGAATTTCAGGCCTCCGTCAGCACCAGCACAGCCGCAGCGTCAGTTTGTACAACAGCCTCACCCCACGTATCAACCTCGACCAGCAGTACAAGGACCACCGAACCAACCCCAAGACAACAAAGGCAAGGCACCTAAAGTTGCGGTACAATGCTTCAACTGTGGTGAAGTGGGGCACTACGCCCATAAGTGCCGAAAGAAGAAGCCCATGCAGCCACAACAGCAGAATGTGATGCGAGGACGGGTGAACCACGTGACCATGGAGGAAGCGCAAGAGGCACCTGACATGGTAATTGGTAAGTTTCCTGTCAATTTACACATTGCAACCTTGTTGTTCGATTTTGGTGCTACCCACTCGTTCATTGCTCAAGGGTTTGTTAAGAAGCATGATCTAGCAACAACACAAATGAACCATATGCTAGCAGTAAACTCTCCAGGGGGAGAAATAAGGACAAGACAAGTGTGTCCCAAGGTGAATCTAGACATTAATGGGGTAGTATTTACTGCAAACCTCATAGTGATAGACTCACAAGAGATAGACATTATTTTGGGTATGGATTGGTTGACCAAACATAAGGGAATCATCCATTGTTCGACAAGAACGGTGGAACTAACTCACCCTAGTGGCACAAGAGTCAAGTTCATAACTGTACAAAACCCTAGGAGGGACCTTAAACTCAATCAAGTTGAGGTGGAAGTGGAAGAGATCAGAATTATCAGGGAATATCCAGACGTATTTCCGGAGGAGTTGCCAGGTATGCCTCCCGATCGTGAAGTGGAATTCGCGATTGAGCTAGTGCCTGGAACAGCTCCAATATACAAGAGGCCTTATCGGATGGACTCCAAACAGCTGGAAGAACTCAAGGAGCATATAAGGGAATTGACGGAGAAGGGGTATATTCGTCCTAGTTCCTCACCATGGGGAGCTCCAGTGATATTTGTGCCCAAGAAGGACGGAACCCAAAGGTTATGCGTAGACTATCGTGCTTTGAATGAAGTAACCATCAAGAACAAGTACCCAAAGACAGCTTTCGTATCTCGGTACGGGCTGTATGAATACACCGTCATGCCTTTCAGGCTAACTAATGCCCCGACATACTTCATGTATCTCATGAACAAGGTATTCACGAAATATCTGGACAAATTTGTGCTGGTTTTCATTGATGACTTTTTCTTCTTCTCCAAAGATGAAGAAGAACATGAGGGACATTTAAGGTTGGTGTTGCAAAAGCTGAGAGAACACCAACTATATGCCAAGTTGAGCAAGTGTGAGTTTTGGTTGAAGAGAGTTCCCTTCTTAGGACATATAATCTCGGAGGGAGGAATCTCCGTAGATCCCGCCAAGATCGAGGATGTGCAGAAGTGGAAGACCCCTGAAAATGTCGGGGAAGTTCGAAGCTTCTTAGGATTGGCTGGGTATTATCGACGGTTTATCGAGGGTTTCTCCAAGATTTCGAGACCCCTCACCAAATTGTTAGAGAAGGGAATCACATTCACATGGTCACCGCAGTGCGAGACGAGCTTTCAAGAACTGAAGAAAAGATTGACAACAGCCCCAGTGCTAGTTATGCCAGATATGCAGAAGAACTTTTCGGTGTACTGCGATGCCTCTGGAAACGGGTTGGGATGTGTTCTCATGCAAGAGGGGCATGTCATGGCTTATGCGTCCCGGCAGCTCCGGAAACACGAGAAGAACTATCCTACGCATGACCTAGAGCTAGCCGCAGTGGTACACGCGTTGAAGATTTGGCGACATTACTTGATGGGGAAGAGGATAGAGATATATACGGATCATAAGAGCTTAAAGTATATTTTCACACAGCCAGATCTCAACCTCAGACAAAGGAGATGGTTAGAGCTAATCAACGACTTTGATTTGGGCATCAACTATCATCAAGGGAAAGCGAACATCGTAGCAGATGCTTTAAGTCGGAAGGTGCAGGTCAATAAGTTGAGCTTAAAGGACATGCCTACAGAATTGAAGGAAGAGGTTGTAAAACTCAATCTATGTCTGGTAAATAGTGGTGAGGCCATCGCCATAGAAGTGGACTCCACATTAGAGCAAGACATACGCAATGGTCATGTAAAGGTCCCAAAAGTATGAATACAAAGAAACTTGAGTTTGCACTAAGATTTGTGTCATGTGTATGAAAAAGGGGCTTAGTTGAAACTTTTTCCACATATGATAACATAGGTGAGATTCTTCTAAACAATCTTAGGGTTACTGCATGGATGGACCTCATGTGGATTAAAACCACAGAAATGAAGAGCTCAAGTGCAATGGAAGGGTTTAAAAATCAGAGATGAACTAAATGTAAATTCAAACTTCAAGTGAGGGGATGACACAATGGAAATTCAAAACTGTTGTGTCCAAACTATTGTTTGCAGAAGCTAACACAAGAATCAAGTTGCATATTTGGATTCCTTAGGTCCAAATTAGTGGGGAAGCAAAGTTTCATTAATTTTTGAAAAGGTTTGCTGCCCATTTTTCCAAATGGAGTCAAATGTGCAAAGAATTCAAATAAACATTTGAATTTGGATGGAATTTGTCCAACTATGCAAATGCAGCTCAGATTCCAACTTTCAAACATTTGGAGTTGAATATTTGTCAAACATTGGAGATCTTTTGAGGAGAAGGGGTACTGAATAGTGGGGCCCACATGTCATAGGAAGGAGCAGACTTAATCCCTAAGTATTTTCTCTGTTGCCTCACTCCACTGAAGTTTACTCCCGGGGCGACACCGAGCTGCTGCTCCACGCCCAAAGCTACACCTCCTGCTCCAATTCACGTCGGTCTGATCCTTACCCCGGGAGCCAACCGCAGCACGTCGCCCTCCTCAGTTGATCGCGCATCCACTGTTGTCTCTCACGTACGGAACAGAAACCGAGCTCGCCTTCCGCTCCGTGAAACCATCAGGAGCCCGTGCCACAGCACCTCTCCGGCAGGCTCAAGAGGCCACAGAGGTGCGCCAGGAGGTACTGATCATCATCCCGTCGTCCCCCTGCTCTCCCCCGACGCCGGCTCGCCGGAATTTGGTTTTTGGCACCGGCGCACGTATAGGACAGACCGTGTTTAATTCTTGAAATTCTCCCAAACCGATTGATCATCCCTCCTACAACTCCAACCACAGCAACTAGATGTCCCAGCGTCCTCCCACACTGAAGCACGAAGCAAACCGACCCTCCTATGCCCCGGGCGACGAGAAATCGTCGCCGGCGGCCAAAACTGCCACGGTCCACGGTGACGACTAGGTTGCAGCCATGTTTTGCACGATTTGATCTCCGTTCCATGTTCCTAGACCCATAGGGATGCTGTAGGACATCGTAGCTCGCCGGGAGATGCCTTGGACACGCGGGAACGCGTCCATGTCGAGCTCCCGAGCCGCCCCGCCGGTGCCGACCCACCTACAGCCGTTTTCACGCGGGGAAAACTTGCCCGGCAGCTGCGCCACGTTCCCAGGAGCATGTAGGGCGAAACCGGAGCTCATTTGGTGGATAAATGAGAGAGAACTACCCATGCCAAGTTTTCTGCCGGTGTGCACCCGCGGGCTCTGGCGGGAGGTTGAAGAAGCACCTGACCCGTGGGCCCCACGTGTGACTGTGCTGTTTAAAAATCAAACAGAGAGTTATTCAAACTTGTAAAATGCATAACTTGGTGTAGGAAGCTCCAAAAATAGTGAGATAAATTTTGTTGGATTCCTATAAGAGATTACTATCCAAGGGTACAGCCCAATAATTATGAAAATCCCTGGTTTTGGCTCATTAATTCATAAAAGGAAAATCTTGTGGGAATTTTTCCAGGAGTTCTGTGAATTTGAAAATCCCCAAATTTTGGAAGGGGATTCCTCCAAAAATACCTGAACTCCAGTAAAATTTTCAGAAGCATTGGACCTCATTTGTTTGGCCAAATGTGGTGTTAATTCCTTATGTCTCTGAAAATTGGGAAAATAAACAGAGTCAATTTCAGAATTTTTCCCCAAACATTAGAACCTCATAACTCTTGCTAGGAAGCCCCAAATATAGTGATTCAAATTGGGTTGGATTCCTATTGAATAGCTCTGTCTAAATCTACAACCCAATTTGTATGAAACTCATTATTTAATTCTGGAAAATTCTTTAAAGCTTTCCAGCAAAAGAATTTTAGAGGGAGTTTGGCTAATCCAAAAGTCCTCAAATTTTGCCAGAGTAGTATTTAGGGTGTTAGTGAACCCCTGTAAAAGTTTCAGCTGAATTGGAGTTGATTTGATCAGGGCAATTCAGATTTGAAGATGCTGTGTTCAATTGAATGCAGAAACCTTTTTCAGAGAATTTTCCAAGACTTGGAAAAATCAGTTCTGGGCAAATATTAGCTCCAAAAATGCTAGGAAAATTCATGCAAACTCTATGATCTATACTTGAAATTGTAGTTCACTAAGTTTGGCATGAACATGGGTGTGATCTCAGAATTAATTCTTCTTTGCTTAATTGCTTAGAAAATTGTTCTGAACAAACCACTCAATGAAAAGTGCTAATTTTTGGTCCATAGGACTTTATTGTGACAGGAACTCACATGAAAATTCTCAGCTTCATTGGAGCTCTGGATCACCCCTGTTTTGTTTAACCTCTTAAGGTGATCAATATAGAAGAGGGGGAAAACACTTAGCACTAATCATGTGCTTAGATCCAAACCCAAACCACTAGCACCAGTGTCATTTTAAATTCTTGAACAGAGTTCCAGTTTTAAAACTTGTTGTTAGAACTTGTAGCAAAGTTTTACCATTAAACATATATGCTTTTTCATCATGTGTAGTATCTACCTGGAGGAGTTGAAGTCATCGGAGTAGAGATCAAGGAAGGAGGAAAGCAGTTAATCAAGCACCAAGTGGTCTTCACTAACTGAACTTCATATATATAAGTCACCTACAAAACAAAGGCAAGCCCCGGTTTGCATCAAATTTACAAGTTTTTATTTGTATTCACTTCATACGTCTAGCATTTTATTTATTGCATTACGTCTAGATGGTATGAAACTCCAAATGCATGACCCAGAAAACCCTGGAGTTTAATGTAGGATATGTTATCAATTAGTTATAACTGCTGATCTCAACAAAAGTGGATTAAAAGAGGCATAACTCGAGTGGAAAGATTCCTACTCGTGAAATGGGGTTAAGGGGGATCAATCGGAAGAGCTGGGAATTGATCCTTATAGTTAGGAATGAAGATCGGGCAGCGGATGGAAGGGTCAAGGACGTGGTCCTGTGAACCTAGTCTATGTCTGAGTCGATTAAGGCCCGTTCTCGTGTGCGGCCCGTTGGACAAGTTTGAGTTGTGTACCAGATGCATACTGGCTATATGGGACCCAGGAAACCGATGTGACATGTTAACCTGGGTGTCGAGGCATACCTCACCGTCTGATGCCGATGCTGAAAGGATAGAGAAGTCGGCTCTACGAGGGTTTGCCGTAGAGAGACTTAATCCCAGTCGGTGGGATCGGTTCGACATTTGGGTGTCGTGTGAAAGGTGGCCACGTACGACGTCAGTGACGGTTGCTGTGTGCAACGTCGAGTACGAGTGTATGTGTCGTGTCAGCCGGGTGTTTTTGATTGCAATCACCGTCGCTCGCGGAATGGACCGAGCATACTTGTTCTCTGCATCGTGACGTAGTAATAAACCGGGAAACATTTAACATGCTTCGTGGGTAATCCTCATAATGGAGATGAGGAACGATCAACAGTTCACTAAATTTAATTTCCACCTTGGGCTAGTAGCGTCAAGGCAAAGCGTTTCTTGTTTGATTGTGGAGTCTCGACATTAATGGCGTAAGGTTTGTATGAGTCTAGAAGAGCTCACTAAAGTTACTTTCACCTCGAGCAAGTGACATCGAGATGAAGCGTTTCTTGTTTGATTGTGGAGTCTCGATGTAGGTTGCGCGAGGGCTATAAAAGTTGCCTAAAACTTGAAGGACTCTCCTTTAGCTCAAATTCATCGTTTGTGCAAACTTCTGTAATCAGCCCTCTATTTCTATCATGTAGAGTTTCTTGGCTAGTTTGACGGGTCAGTCTTGCTTAGCTTCGTGCTCACAGATACTGCACAAGTTGTTTTGCAGGTAATAACTGTACGCTGAGATGTATGGGTGCCCGATGAGACTCGGAACTCCCCGAGTGGTGAACTCATGGTAACCCCTGCCGCTGCTATTATGACAGTGTTGCTAGCGAGAAGGGTCCGCGGGCTGGACACCTTCTCTGTTGCTTAGCATAGGTATGAGACGTGAGTTGTAATAGTCTTCCGCTGTAGTTTATTTTGAGAAGTATATGTAAAATCAACACTTTGTAAGCTTCCGCTTGTTTTATGTAATATGATGCTTTATTATGTGTGCTGTTGGGTGCCGCATCGCACGGCACCACCCAATGCAATTCCCGGGCGAGGTTTCCCATACCCGTGAGTGATCGGGACGGCGGGGTCCTCACAGCGTGGTATCAGAGCCGCATTGGTAATAGCACACGGAATAAGGATCGTATTATGATAAAAACTTAGGGTACGGTGAGGAAACGGTATTAGGCCCACATAAGTACTATAGTAGTATAGTTACTTAAAGTGGCAGCGCTAACATACTTGTTATAATTCTGAAATTTTTATTACGTAACGACGCACCTACGCTCAGGTAAACATGGTAAGGAACGCCACCGAAAGCGGTTCAATTTCGGTTAGCTCCCCTGACGAGGAAAGTGGTTCAGGGCTAGATCTCACAGCTTGGTGTGAGTTGTCAATATGAAACTCTTGGACTCTTCATGTTCCTGAGTTTATATGAAACGCTGATCCCTAGCGTGCATTAGGCAAGTAAGTGGAGACCCCATCGCGTGGTCAGTAACGCGAGAGTGTGTTCGTCTGGAAATAGCCTAGGAGGACATACGCAGCGCTTGCCATCGGCGTGCCCTGCAGGGCAGTAGGTGGTATCTGTTGGGTTGATAACATTCCCAACCGTGACGACCCATTCATGACATACTCGGGTTCCCCGTCATGTGGTGTTGAAACATGATCACGTACCTTGAGACGTGACTTAACTCAAGGACGGCCGTATGACAATGATACGGGTGTTTGTATTACTTTTTAATATGGAAGTGCCTGAAATGAAACAACCTTTGAGTGCACCACTATTGAGTGTTCTTCTGCAGGTACTAACCACGTACGTATCCCGTGTAGTACACGTGTGCGAGAGACCGTCTTAGTGCTACTGATCATACCGATATGCCGGGATAATCCGGTTTAGGATTTTCATTTGGAGAGGCAACGTAGTACCGACATGGTTCTTACGGTGCATCGACGCCGTACTAAACTTACTAACCTCTTCCCTATGAAGAAATGATTCATGAGCTAACTTTCAACTAAAAATGGAAGTTTGAAACAAATATTAGTTAGTGAGCTCCTATTTTGAACTAAGATGCAAATGAGAGAGTATCTAGGTTTCAAAGATTTCAAAAACAGAGTGCTCTGTTTCTGGCAGGAATTCTCGCTGGACTTTAACAGAGCATAACTCTGAGTAGCTTGATCCAATTAAGGTGTATGATACAGTTATGGAAAGATTTTCAAGTGCTCTACAACTTTCTTGTAGACCTCCAGAGCAAAATCACACGTTAAGTTGGTGAAAAGTCCATATGAAGGCAAACTGTTCAGAACCAGGACAGCGAAAAAAAAAACCTCTCTGGACCCTTCTGTTTTTAAGCCCTAACCTGTTGTAGAAAAATCCTTAAGGAGCCTGTGACACACCTTTGGAAAGGCTATGAGATATGCAACATTGTTGTAGTTCAAAGGTTGTTCAGATTCTTGTTGTATTTTCATATACAACTGTGATAAAGTCAGCCACATACAAAGGAGATGCTGACAAATTTTATCCAGAAAGTCTGTCAACTTTACGAAATCATAGCTTTTGATCCAGAAGTGATATGGAGGCATTTGGATACTCGTTGAAAGATATTGAAGTTAACTTTAACTTTGGTATTCAACATGAGTTATGAAAATGCTTTTAACTGGATCGAAATCTGGTTTGTTTAAGGACCGGTCAATCTGCTTTTAAATCCTTGCTGTTAGCTACATCAGTTTGCGCTTAAATCATTTTGCTTACATGTTAAGATTTCATTATCAGTGTTGCACTACTTTGTTTATGGAATAAATCAAGTGATAGTGTTGAACTGATAATGAACTCGTGAAATTGCAGAATGGTGCGAACTCGTTCCATGTGTGAGCTGGGTGGTTCCAGTGGTGGTCGTGGTGATAACTCTCCACAGCGGGAGCCGCGAGCTCCGCAACCGCAGCCGCCACCAGGACCTTCACCCACAGTCACAATGGCGGACATTCTGGCTGCCATGACGAGTGCAAACGATGAGCGAACCGACTTGCTCCGCACCCTGGTGATGAATACATCCCGTCAAGGAGGATGTCAAGACGAAGACTTGTGCCAACCTCAACTGAATTCCTATGTTGAGTTCTTGGCAACTCAACTACCGGTTTTCATTGAAGCTGAGGATCCTCTGGTGGCGGATAGCTGGATCCGTACCGTTGAGTCTAAGTTCGGGTTGCTTCAATGCACCGAACAGCAGAAGGTTTTATACGCAGCGCAACAACTTCACGGGTCCGCCAGTGCATGGTGGGCAAATCAACTCACCTCCTTACCCGCTGGACATGACTGTACATGGGCAGAATTCCGGAAGACATTTCTCGCGTATCATGTTCCGTCCGGAATAATTCAGCGGAAACTCGAGGAGTTTCTGGCCTTGAAACAAGGAGGAGGGGTGCATACGAGCATTCGCGAGTGTTCAACAAGCTGGCGCAGTATGCACCTCAACATGTAAACACCGAAGCACAAAAGTGTGAATGGTTCTTCCGCAGCCTCAATCCCAAGGTAAAGGAGAGACTCGTTTTAGCTTATCGAAATAACTTCAACGAATTGATGAGTGCTGCCATCATGGTTGAAGATGCTCAGCGGGAAGTTCAGGCTGAGAAAAGAAAGAACCATGTGCCACCGGAGGGTAGCAGTAGTGCTCCTCAGAAATACCGGGTGGTAGACAGTACCTTGAACTGTCAGCTGATGCAGCCGGCTCGACGACCCCAGCAATATTCCGATTGTTCGTCCCGATACTCTGAATTCGGACAGCTGCAACAACGGTATATGCAGCCACGTTATTCTGCTCCTCAAGTGTTCTTGGCGCAGCAGAATACCACTAATGTCCATGCACAGAGCAACCAGGAACCGGCTGAGAAACCGTGCTTCACGTGCGGGTACTTGGGTCACATCAGCAGGAAGTGTCCAGAAAGGATACACCATAGAGAAACTACACCGGGGCGGGGTATAAATCAACCCCGTGCTCAGCTTCAAGGAACTGCACCAAAATCTGGGTGCATTTATCATACAGCTCTAGAGGATGTGCCAGATGGGGCACCTGTACTAGCGGGAATGTTCACTCTCAATGGACTGCCCGTGATAATTTTATTTGACTCTGGAGCTACACACAATTTCATCAGCAGGTTGTTTGTGTGTAAAGATGAGCTCTCCACCTCTATACCGAAGGATCACTACCTTATCCGCTCACCGGGTGGAAATATAGCTGCTAATGAAGTAGTGATCAAAGCACCCTTGTGCTTAGGTGGAAATGTATACCCCACAACCCTCATTGTATTAGAGGGGCAGAAGATCGATGTGATTCTAGGAATGGCGTGGATGAACTACCATGAGGCTGTTCTTGACATCGGTCCACGGATTGTTAGTTTGGACTCTCCGATCTACGGTCTCCAAACGCTCATACTTGAAGCCGTGGATTCTAAAAATCCAGTGGTGTACCACAGTGTGACCACGAAACTGGAGGATATTCCAGTGGTCCGTGAGTACCCAGATGTGTTTCCCGACGATCTTCCAGGGATGCCGCCTGAGAGGGATGTGGTATTCAAGATCGAGTTAGCACCGGGAACCACACCAATATCTCGGAGGCCGTACAAAATGTCTCCGAAGGAATTAGCGGAACTGAAAGAACAGCTAAAGGACTTAATGGACAAAGGGTTCATCCGACCAAGCTCATCGCCATGGGGCTGTTCAGCCCTCTTTGTGAAGAAAAAGGATGAGTCACTTCGATTATGTGTGGATTATCGGTCGCTGAATGCAGTGACGATCAAAAATAAATATCCACTGCCGCAGATTGATATATTGTTTGATCAGTTGGTGGGTGCCAAGTTATTCTCCAAGATGGACTTACGGTCTGGTTATCATCAGATAAAAATCAGAGCGGAGGATATACCGAAGACGACTTTCTGGACTAGATACGGGCTCTATGAGTATCTAGTCATGTCTTTCGGGCTAACAAATGCACCCGCACACTTCATGTATCTCATGAATTCTGTATTCATGCCAGAGTTGGATCAGTTCGTCGTTATTTTCATCAACGACATTCTCGTATACTCCAAATCGGAGGAGGAGCACACCTAACATCTCCATATTGTGCTCCAACGGTTACGGGAACATAAGCTGTATGCCAAATTCAGCAAGTGTGAATTTTGGATCAGCAAGGTACCATTTTTAGGCCACATTATTTCGGCGGAGGGTGTGGCCGTGGATCCAACCAAAATTGAGCAAGTCTTGAAGTGGGAGTCTCCAACATCGGTTCATCAAATTCGCAGTTTTCTAGGACTAGCGGGTTATTATCGGAGATTTATTCCCAGCTTCTCAAAGATGGCTAAACAAATGACAGAGTTGCTGAAGAAGAGCAGCAAGTATGTGTGGACGGAGGCCTGTGAAGAGGCATTTCAAACTTTGAAGAAACATCTCACAACGGCACCGGTGTTAGCCCAACCGGATACAACAAAGCCATTCGATGTTTATTGTGATGCCTCAGGCAGTGGACTTGGCTGCGTCTTAATGCAAGATAGACGCGTGATCGTGTATGGGTCTCGTCAACTCCGCAACCACGAGCAGCACTACCCCACTCATGACCTAGAGCTCGCTGCGGTGGTGCTTGCGTTGAAGATGTGGAGGCACTACTTACTTGGAAATTTAGTGCACCTCTACACCGACCATAAGAGCCTCAAATATATATTCACTCAGAAGGATATCAACATGAGGCTTCGGAGATGGTTGGAATTAATCAAAGATTATGATCTCGAGATCCATTACCATCCGGGCAAAGCTAACGTGGTGGCTGATGCACTCAGTCGTAAATCCCACGTGAATAACCTGTCAGTTGTTCCAGATGAGGATGAAGAACCAAGCTTGCGGGTGATTCGGTATGGGGCATTGTATAATCTTGCTCTTGTGCCCACCATTAGAGAAGAGATTGTACAAGCCCAGAAGAGAGATAAAGGAATGCGGAAAATCCAGGCAAGAATCAACGAGGATAAAATGAAATGTTTCCGGGAAGATGAACAAGGTGTGTTATGGTTTAACAACCGTATCGTGGTGCCCCGGAACCTTAAGCTAAGGAAGAAAATCCTCGATGAAGCTCATATGTCCAAGTACTCGATACATCCAGGGAGCAATAAGATGTCTCAAGACCTGAAAACAAAATTTTGGTGAACTCGGATGAAGCGAGAAATTGCCAAATATGTATCCGAGTGTGATACATGTCGGCGAGTCAAAGCTGACCACATAAAGAAAGCATGAATGCTACAACCATTAAGTATTCCGGCATGGAAGTGGGAGGACATCAGCATGGACTTTATTGTTAGACTACCTCTCACGTCCAGAAAGCATGACTCCATTTGGGTGATTGTTGATCGCTTAACAAAATCAGCCCACTTCATCCCAGTGAGTACAAGATTTTCAACTAAGCAATATGCGAAGTTGTATCTTTCAAGGATTGTGTGCTTACATGGAGTCCCCAAGACCATCATATTGGACTGAGGTTCAATATTTGTTGCTCGTTTCTGGGAGCAACTACATGAATCTCTGGGAATAAAATTAATCAGAAGCTCAGCATACCACCCCCAGACGGACGGTCAAACGGAGAGGGTGAACCAGATTTTGGAAGATATGCTGAGGGCATGTGCCATAGATCATGGAAAGAACTGGGATAACCATTTGCCATTAGCAGAGTTCTCTTACAACAATGGTTACCAATCCAGTATTAAAATGGCACCATACGAAGCACTTTATGGCAGGAAGTGCCGCACACCACTCAATTGGTGTGAATCGGGCGAGAGGGTGATTTTCGGCATTGATCTTGTAAAAGATGCCGAAGAGCGGGTCCAGCTGATTCAAGAAAACCTTAGGGCTGCTCAATCTCGCCAGAAGAGCTATGTGGACCAGCGACGCCGACCCTTGTGTTTTGAAGTCGGAGATCACGTCTATCTCCGGGTATCCCCGATGAAGGGAATTCATCGATTTGGGGTCAAGGGAAAGCTAGCGCCTCGCTTTGTGGGTCCGTTCGTTATCACAGAACGTTGTGGGCCTGTAGCCTACCGTTTGGATGCCGCCATCCTTATCGGGCATCCACGACGTCTTCCATGTCTCGCAATTGAGAAAGTGTTTGAAGAGGCCAACGGAGATCCTTTCGGAAGACATGGAGATATTGCAACCAGATCTCACCTACGCCGATAAGCCCATCAAGATTATCGACGAGAAGAGCCGGATCACTCGAAATCAGACTTTGAAATTTTACAAAGTCCTGTGGAGTAATCACACACCGGAAGAAGCGACTTGGGAGAGTGAAGATTACATCCACAAGAACTATCCGGAACTTTTGTCGTAATTGTTGTAATTACCTTCCGCCTCATCTTTCTTTTGTAATCTCGGGACGAGATTCCCTTTTAAGGGGGGGGGAATGTAAAGGTCTCAAAAGTATGAATACAAAGAAACTTGAGTTTGCACTAAGATTTGTGTCATGTGTATGAAAAAGGGGCTTAGTTGAAACTTTTTCCACATATGATAACATAGGTGAGATTCTTCTAAACAATCTTAGGGTTACTGCATGGATGGACCTCATGTGGATTAAAACCACAGAAATGAAGAGCTCAAGTGCAATGGAAGGGTTTAAAAATCAGAGATGAACTAAATGTAAATTCAAACTTCAAGTGAGGGGATGACACAATGGAAATTCAAAACTGTTGTGTCCAAACTATTGTTTGCAGAAGCTAACACAAGAATCAAGTTGCATATTTGGATTCCTTAGGTCCAAATTAGTGGGGAGGCAAAGTTTCATTAATTTTTGAAAAGGTTTGCTGCCCATTTTTCCAAATGGAGTCAAATGTGCAAAGAATTCAAATAAACATTTGAATTTGGATGGAATTTGTCCAACTATGCAAATGCAGCTCAGATTCCAACTTTCAAACATTTGGAGTTGAATATTTGTCAAACCTTGGAGATCTTTTGAGGAGAAGGGGTACTGAATAGTGGGGCCCACATGTCAAAGGAAGGAGCAGACTTAATCCCTAAGTATTTTCTCTGTTGCCTCACTCCACTGAAGTTTACTCCCGGGGCGACACCGAGCTGCTGCTCCACGCCCAAAGCTACACCTCCTGCTCCAATTCACGTCGGTCTGATCCTTACCCCGGGAGCCAACCGCAGCACGTCGCCCTCCTCAGTTGATCGCGCATCCACTGTTGTTTCTCACGTACGGAACAGAAACCGAGCTCGCCTTCCGCTCCGTGAAACCATCAGGAGCCCGTGCCACAGCACCTCTCCGGCAGGCTCAAGAGGCCACAGAGGTGTGCCAGGAGGTACTGATCATCATTCCTTCGTCCCGCTGCTCTCCCCCGACGCCGGCTCGCCGGAATTCGGTTTTTGGCACCGGCGCACGTATAGAATAGACCGTGTTTAATTCTTGAAATTCTCCCAAACCGATTGATCATCCCTCCTACAACTCCAACCACAGCAACTAGATGTCCCAGCGTCCTCCCACACCGAAGCACGAAGCAAACCGACCCTCCTATGCCCCGGGCGACGAGAAATCGTCGCCGACGGCCAAAACTGCCACGGTCCACGGTGACGACTAGGTTGCAGCCATGTTTTGCACGATTTGATCTCCGTTCCATGTTCCTAGACCCATAGGGATGCTGTAGGACATCGTAGCTCGCCGGGAGATGCCTTGGACACGCGGGAACGCGTCCATGTCGAGCTCCCGAGCCGCCCCGCCGGTGCCGACCCACCTACAACCGTTCTCACGCGGGGAAAACTTGCCCGGCAGCTGCGCCACGTTCCCAGAAGCATGTAGGGCGAAACCGGAGCTCAATTGATGGAGAAATGAGAGAGAACGACCCATGCCAAGTTTTCTGCCGGTGTGCACCCGCGGGCTCTGGCGGGAGGTTGAAGAAGCACCTGACCCGTGGGCCCCACGTGTGACTGTGCTGTTTAAAAATCAAACAGAGAGTTATTCAAACTTGTAGAATGCATAACTTGGTGTAGGAAGCTCCAAAAATAGTGAGATAAATTTTGTTGGATTCCTCTAAGAGAGTACTATCCAGGGGTACAGCCCAATAATTATGAAAATCCCTGGTTTTGGCTCATTAATTCATAAAACGAAAATATTGTTGGAATTTTTCCAGGAGTTCTGTGAATTTGAAAATCCCCAAATTTGGGAAGGGGATTCCTCCAAAAATACCTGAACTCCAGTAAAATTTTCAGAAGCATTGGACCTCATTTGCTTGGCCAAATGTGGTGTTAATTCCTTATGTCTCTGAAAATTGGGAAAATAAACAGAGTCAATTTCAGAATTTTTCCCCAAACTTTAGAACCTCATAACTCTTGCTAGGAAGCCCCAAATTTAGTGATTCAAATTGGGTTGTATTCCTATTGAATAGCTCTGTCTAAATCTACAACCCAATTTGTATGAAACTCATTATTTAATTCTGGAAAATTCTTTAAATCTTTCCAGCAAAAGAATTTTAGAGGGAGTTTGGCTAATCCAAAAGTCCTCAAATTTTGCCAGAGTAGTCTTTAGTGTGTTAGTGAACCCCTGTAAAAGTTTCAGCTGAATTGGAGTTGATTTGATCAGGGCAATTCAGATTTGAAGATGCTGTGTTCAATTGAATGCAGAAACCTTTTTCAGAGAATTTTCCAAGACTTGGAAAAATCAGTTCTAGGCAAATATTAGCTCCAAAAATGCTAGGAAAATTCATGCAAACTCTATGATCTATACTTGAAATTGTAGTTCACTAAGTTTGGCATGAACATGGGTGTGATCTCAGAATTAATTCTTCTTTGCTTAATTGCTTAGAAAATTGTTCTGAACAAACCACTCAATGAAAAGTGCTAATTTTTGGTCCATAGGACTTTATTGGGACAAGGAACTCACATGAAAATTCTCAGCTTCATTGGAGCTCTGGATCACCCCTGTTCTGTTTAACCTCTTAAGGTGATCAATATAGAAGAGGGGGAAACCACTTAGCACTAATCAAGTGCTTAGATCCAAACCCAAACCACTAGCACCAGTGTCATTTTAAATTCTTGAACAGAGTTCCAGTTTTGAAACTTGTTGTTAGAACTTGTAGCAAAGTTTTACCATTAAACATATATGCTTATTCATCACGTGTAGTATCTACGTGGAGGAGTTGAAGTCATCGGAGTAGAGATCAAGGAAGGAGGAAAGCAGTTAATCAAGCACCAAGTGGTTTTCACTAACTGAACTTCATATATATATAAGTCACCTGCAAAACAAAGGCAAGCCCCGGTTTGCATCAAATTTACAAGTTTTTATTTGTATTCACTTCATACGTCTAGCATTTATTTATTGCATTACGTCTAGATGGTATGAAACTCCAAATGCATGACCCAGAAAACCCTGGAGTTTAATGTAGAATATGTTATCAATTAACTATAACTGTTGATCTCAACAAAAGTGGATTAAAAGAGGCATAACTCGAGTGGGCAGATTCCTACTCGTGAAACGGGGTTAAGGGGGATCAATCGGAAGAGTTGGAAATTGATCCTCATAGTTAGGAATGGAGACCGGCAACGGATGGAAGGGTCAAGGACGTGGTCCTGTGAACCTAGTCTATGTCTGAGTCGATTAAGGCCCGTTCTCGTGTGCGGCCCGTTGGACAAGTTTGAGTTGTGTACCGGATGCATACTGGCTATATGGGACCCAGGAAACCGATGTAACATGTTAACCTGGGTGTCGAGGCATACCTCACCGTCTGATGCCGATGCTGAAAGGATAGAGAAGTCGGCTCTACGAGGGTTTGCCGCAGAGATACTTAATCCCAGTCGGTGGGACCGGTTCGACATTTGGGTGTCGTGTGAAAGGTGGCCACGTACGATGTCAATGACGGTTGTTGTGTGCAACGTCGAGTACGGGCGTACGTGTCGTGTCAACCGGGTGTTTTTGATTGCAATCACCGTCGCTCGCGGAATGGACCGAGCATACTTGTTCTCTACGTCGTGACGTAGTAATAAACCGGGAAACATTTAACATGCTTCGTGGGTAATCCTCATAATGGAGATGAGGAACGATCAACACTTCACTAAATTTAATTTCCACCTTGGGCTAGTAGCGTCGAGGCAAAACGTTTCTTGTTTGATTGTGGAGTCTCGACGTTAATGGCGTAAGGTTTGCATGAGTCTAGAAGAGCTCACTAAAGTTACTTTCACCTCGAGCAAGTGACATCGAGATGAAGCGTTTCTTGTTTGGTTGTGGAGTCTCGATGTAGGTTGTGCGAGGGCTATAAAAGTTGCCTAAAACTTGAAGTAAGGACTCTCCTTTAGCTCAAATTCATCGTTTGTGCAAACCTCTGTAATCAGCTCTCTATTTCTATCATGTAGTGTTTCTTGGCTAGGTTGACGGGTCAGTCTTGCTGAACTTCGTGCTCACAGATACTGCACAAGTTGTTTTGCAGGTAATAACTGTACGCTGAGATGTATGGGTGTCCGATGAGACTCGGAACTCCCCGAGTGGTGAACTCATGGTAACCCCTGCCGCTGCTATTATGATAGTGTTGCTAGCGAGAAGGGTCAGCGGGCTGGACACCTTCTCTGTTGCTTAGCATAGGTATGAGACGTGAGTTGTAATAGTCTTCCGCTGTAGTTTATTTTGAGAAGTATTTGTAAAATCAACACTTTGTAAGCTTCCGCTTGTTTTATGTAATATGATGCTTTATTATGTGTGCTGTTGGGTGCCGCATCGCACGGCACCACCCAATGCGATTCCCGGGCGAGGTTTCCCGTCCCCGTGAGTGATCGGGACGGCGGGGTCCTCACAGGTCAGAAGAATGATGAGAAGATACAAGAAATCAGAGAACTCATCAAGGATAATAAAGCCCCTGGGTTCAGAGAGGATGAACAAGGTACGGTGTGTCACGGGAAAAGAATTTGTGTGCCTGAGGTGAAGGAGATCCGTGAATTGATTTTGAAGGAAGCTCATGATTCCGACTATTCCATTCATCCTGGGGGTACGAAGATGTATCATGAACTCAAGAGCAGGTATTGGTGGTATGGCATGAAGCGAGATGTCGCGGAACATGTTGCCCTATGTGACACATGTCAGTTGGTGAAAGCAGAACATCAACGACCCGCGGGATTATTGCAACCACTCAAAGTGCCTGAATGGAAATGGGAAGAAAATAGGTATGGATTTCTTAGTGGGACTGCCTAGGACCCAATCGGGATATGACTCGATATGGGTCATCATTGACAGGCTAACCAAGGTAGCTCATTTCATCCCCGTGAAAGAAAGCTACATCGGATCCAAATTGGTGGAATTGTACATGTCAAGGATCGTGTGTTTCCATAGAGTGCCAAAGAAGATAGTGTCGGACCGAGGGACACAGTTCACCTCAAGGTTCTGGCAGAAGTTACATGAAACCATGGGAACTCATCTAAATTTTAGTTCTGCCTATCACCCCCAGACTGACGGGCAGACAGAAAGAACCAATCAGATCCTTGAGGATATGCTGAGAGCGTGTGCACTCAAGAACAATAGGAGTTGGGATAAGAACTTACCATATGTGTAGTTCTCCTATAACAACAGCTATCAGGCTAGTATGAAGATGTCACCATTTGAGGCTTTGTATGGGAGGAAGTGCAAAACTCCACTATTTTGGAACCAAACAGGGGAAAGTAAAGTGTTTGGGCCCGAGGTACTACAAGAAGCCGAGGCGAAAGTGAGGGAAATCCGCAACAACTTGAGGATAGCACAGACCCGATAAAAGAGCTATGTCGATGTACGGAGAAGAGAGCTCGTTTTCAACGTGGGGGACTATGTCTATCTCATGGTGTCCCCTATCCGAGGACTTCATCGGTTCAAGGTGAAAGGGAAATTATCACCTCGATACATCGGACCCTTTCAGATTCTGGAGAGGAAGGGCGAAGTGGCATATCAACTAGAACTATCGGCTCGCCTATCGGATGTGCATGATGTATTCCATGTGTCACAGCTCAAGAAATGTCTGAGGACGCCTGAAGAGATGTTACCCATGAATGAGGTTGACGTAGGAGAGGATCTGTCTTATGCCGAGCAACCGGTCAAGGTTTTGGAGACAATAGAACGTCTCACAAGAAATAAAAGAATCCGGATGTGCAAGGTGTAGTGGAAGCATCACTCGGAAGAGGAAGCCACATGGGAGCGAGAAGACGAGCTTAAGGCACAGTTTCCGAAATTGTTTTCCAAGAACCACCAATCTCGAGGACGAGATTTCTTTTAAGGGGGTAGAGCTGTAACACCCCAAAACCTGCTAAAGAGGGGAATTTAAAAATTTTGGACGTATTACATGTGGTGCAGAAATTTAAATTCAAACTGGAATTCAAATTCAAATCAAAACAGAAAAAGAAAAGGAAAAAGAAAAAGAAAAAGAAAACCCCAACCGGCTAGTGGGCCGAAACCCGCCAGCCGGCCCATTACCTCCCCGCGCCAGCCCAAACCCGCGCCCCCTCTCTCCCTCTCACTAACACGCGGGCCCGCGTCATCCCTCACCTCCCGCGCGCCCCAACCGACCCCGGCTCTCTCGCACCCGAATCCAAACCACCTCCGGAAACCCGCGTCCCTAGCCCGATCCTTGGCCCCGGACGCTGCTATTTATCCAAACCAATCCTCCGCCGCCTCTCCTCGTGAAATTCACGCAAAGAAACTCGCCGAATTCCCCTGCGCGCTCCACTTTTCTCTCCGGTGAGAACCGAAGCTTCGATCAACGTTTTCTTTCGATCCTTGCTCGGATTTTCTGATCTAACGCGCTGATCATGTTCCACCGCCTCCGGGAGTCACGCAGGTGAAGAAAACCCGGTGTTTTGCACTCTAGACGCAGCTCCGGCGTGTACCGCCGCGTTTTCATCTCGGACCTCACCGCCGACCACCTTCCATGGCCTCCGAGCTCAAGAAAAACCCCGAGGTGAGATCCCCGACCTCCCCTCTACCGTTCTATGCCAAGAAATCCAAGTTTTAGGAAGTATAGATGAAAACCCGAAGATCTCCGGCGAGATCGCCGCCGGGCAGCGCCGCCCGCACATGGCCAGGGCGACGTGGCCCCTTGAGGGCCGTCTATTTTAAATCGCACGGTAGAAATAAAACCCACGTGTACCGGTTCGGCGATCTAATCTGAGCCGTCTGTTTGAAATCGGACGGTCCACATCAGTCCCGCATTATAAAGGTCGGGATTCTTACGCGCTACCTCCTGGGGATCTCGGAAAACACGAGCTAGCCCTAGAAACTTCTGATCTAGCCCCTGCAACTTCAGAAATTCGTGTAAATTCATTTAAAAACCAGTTTTAGCCCCTGGACTTAATAAAAATTAGGAAAACCCCTCTGTTATGTGTAGTTAGACCCCTGAAAATTTATGAAATAGTAAATTAGACCCTGCAGTAGGGTGGATTTACCTTTTTGACCCTATATGATATTAAATTCAGAAAATTGAATATGTGACTAGGATTTAAATTTAAAAGGTAAGGCAAACACATGTGCAAATTCAAATTTAAACTCTCCTAGCACTTGGAAAAATTTAGAATGAGTTAAAAATAGATTTTAGGCTAAAATGAAATCTGCCTAAGTGTTGTTCATATTTATTAGTTCTTGAAACACATTTTTAGGCTAGGAAATAATTCTGAAAACTGATAAAATAAATTTAAATTAGTTCACATCGGAGGAGAAGTTCAAACATATATTATTTAATATTTTAGATCAGAACCTATTCTGTTTAGATGATATGTCCTACTATTTAATATTAAAACTCACTTTTAGTCATAGAAAATAAATCTGAAAAATATAGGAAAATAGGTATGCATAATTAGAAATGATAAATGAAGTCTCCAAATCCAAAAACTTCAGTTTAGGATTTGGTAGAAGATCTGAAAACTTATTTGGAGTAGGAAATTACCTTCCATGCAAACTTGGTAGCTAAGAAGTGTATTAATTAAATATAAAGAATTTGTTTAAATTGGAAATTCATATATAGTGTGCAAACAGAAATCTGAATACAAAAGTTAGAAATCATATACATATGTTTAAAAGTGCATGTAGGCCAAAAATCAACACATGTAGAGTAACCACAACACTTAGAAATGTGAATGATTTTCATAGGTATGAATGTGTGGTTTGTATGAAGTGAAGGTGTGAACTATGTCTTATGGACTGTTGTTTTCTTTTGCTATGTGTATTGGCATGAGTAGAACCTGCCCTAGAGCAAGTTCTCCCCTTTCAAGACCAAGACTTTCCATTCTCAGAGCAGCAGGAAGAAGACAAGTGTCCTTGACCACTTTGATCCTATACTAGGATGTGTAGATAGAATTAATTGCATTGTCAATTGAAATATGAAACCCATGCTAGGAAGTTTCCCTAGAATTGCATTACCTTGCTTCCTTGTAGCTTGGGTTGGGATTTATTTTATCATGTCATTTATTTATATGCTTATGCTTAGCCATGCTTAGAATGGGATAATTGGGATATGAGATCATAAATTTATTTACCTTACTCTTGAATGAGATATTATGAGTTATGTAGAGGTAGGGATCGAGGCAAGTTGGATGATTTGGTTGGTGTTGGGTGCACGAGACTCGGGTTTGTGTTTAGTACTTGCCTGGATCCTAAGGACCGGTTCATGGAGCATGTAACCTGGCTTTACCGTGCCAACCACATGCTGAGATGGGGCAGCTTGGCCAATTAATTAGGTGTATCCCCGGCGTAGTATGGGTGTGTTGGATGGTGCGGGGAATAGGTGCCAGCTGGACTACCATAGGAACCACAAGGCTCAAGAGGGGGCCACTGCAGCGGGGTTGGAGCCTCTTGTATGCTGTTAGGGGTGAAACCTCAGTGGGCCCACGCTCGTCGGGAATCCCTTTGTAAAGGCCTCGTAGTGATCTCCTGGCTACACACCTGAGAAGTGTGAATGTGGTTTGCAGCCACTGGCATAATGGAGGTTCTTTTAGTCCACCCGGCAACGGGGGATGAAATCACTACATGTGGGTACAGTGGTGCAAACTCTGCAGAGTCAAAACTGTCATGACAGTCGTGCTCACGGTCAAGAGCGGCTTGGACTTATTCATGATTAGAGGATGATGGATTGGGAAATTTTGGATGTTAAGCGGGAAGATTAACATTGGAGATGAGACTATGTTTACTTGATTTTGATGATGGGCTGGGCGATTGGGACCATTTCACCTGTGTAGTAATGTAGGTGCTTAATAAGCTAAGGTGATAGGTATTAATTGCGTAGTGCTTTAACCATGAGTTCAACCTCTCCTTGCTCTAGCCATGCATGACATTACTTTCCCACACTTGCTGAGTATCAACGGTACTCAAACTTGCTTTTCTGTTGGTTTTAAATTGCTGCTCAGGTCAAGGGGATGATGTGATGTTCAATGACCAAGACTTTGTACCCGAAGAAGGTTTCTAGGTTCACGGAGTCCCCCCCGGGCAACGCTTGTGAAGGAGCCCACAAGATTTATATTCCGCTGTTGTTTTATTTACATATTATGAACTTATTATCGTCCATCGAGGCGTATGCTATGTAAGACTTATTTATATTCGAACACCTGGCTTGTAATATGATGATGCTTCACTATTTATCATCACATGTATGAGAAAATGATCTTGGCATACATGTGATATTCACTCGGTTGTTCTTCGGAGAAACCGGGTGTGACACATACTCCATTTGCCCAAAAACAGCGGGCATGCGCTGAGAATGAAAAATGGTTGTGTGTTTCACAGGGAGGAATTCAGCTCGGGAAGACTAAGTTTTCCTCATGGCCGAGAGACAAACAAGCCAAGACACAAGAAACCAAGGCCGGAGCAAGATTTGAAAGCTCTAAAGAGGGTTCAAACCATGTGAATTCTTATGTTTTTGTCGTGTCAAAAGTTCTAGAAGAGTTTGCACGATATTGTCCGTGCCTTAGAGATAAGATAGAGATTAGAGAGTCCTAGTCTAAACATAGAGAAGATAGAGCCATCGATTTTTGTACCGAGGCTATATAAAGGTAGCCTTCTGTCGAGAATAGCAGCAATACAATCCAATTTCGATCAACAACTTTTGTTTTTACTTGTTTTCTACATGATCTTCGTAGTTCTTAGTCTAGACTGTAGTTCTTTTGTGTTTTGTCAAGTAAAACATTCGGTTCCTCTCCACGTAAGTGAGACTTATCACGTTCCTACCTTAGGAACCTTGAGTTCATTCAAGTTTTAGTGACTAATGTCGAGATCCATCACAAAACAAGTGACTCCACGATCTGTTCACCAACACATAGTAGACCTCCCAGGCATAAAACCAAACTGGTTTTTAGTGACATTGGTGACTCTCCTCAAGCGGTGTTCAATCACTCTCCCAGATCTTCATAGTATGACTCATAAGCTTAATCTCTCGATAATTAGTACAACTTTGACTATCTTTTTTATTCTTGAAGATGGGTACTAATATACTTTTCCTCCACTCTTCAGACATCTTGTTTGACTGAAAAATATGGTTGAATAGCTTTGTAAGTCATACTATTGCCACATCCCCAAGTTATCTTCACAAATCATTAGGGATACCATTAATGTCGAGGGCCTTACCTCCTTTCATCCTTTTTGAGGCCTTCTTAACCTCAAACTCTAGTATCCTCCGCACGAACCGCCTGTTCGAGTCATCAAAGGAGTCATCCAGCTTGAGCATAATGCTCTCATTCCCATCATTGAATACCTCATCAAAGTAATCTTGCCATCTATTCTTAATCTCTTCATCCTTCACAAGAATGCATTTAACTTGATTGAGATCACTCATCTTTCTCTCACAAATTTTTGCCATCTTGTATATGTCGTTTTCACCTTTTGTCTCTAGTCTCTCATATAACTTATCATAGGCATGTCCACTTGCTTTACTCACAGTACGCCTTGCATATTTCTTGGCTTCTTTGTACTTGAGCATGTTGCTTGCGCTTCTATCATGATGGCAACTCTTGTAACACTTCTTCTTCTCCTTAATGGCCTTTTGTACATCCTCATTCCACCACCAAGTGTCTTTATCTACAAGTTTTTTCCTTTTGTCACACCAAACACCTCACTAGCTACCTTCCTAATGCAAGTTGCCATCTTCACCCATATACTATCTGCATCTCCATCTCCCCCAAGAGTCCCTCCGTGATCACCCTCTTTTAAAGGATTGTTGTTATTCTCCTTTCAACTTCCACCACTTTGTTATTGTAATTTTGACACCTTTTTCTGCAAAACACGTGCGTGGAAGTGAAAGTCAACTACCACAAGGTTATGTTGTGTCACAACACACTCCCTGAGGATCATCTTGCAATCTAAACTCGCCCGTCTATCCCTTCTCCTAGTGAGGACAAAGTCAATCTGGCTAGAGTGTTGGGAACTACTAAAGATCACTAGGTGAGATTGCCTCTTCCTAAAGAGGATGTTAGCTACTAACAGATTATAGGCTATGACAAAGTCTAGAATGTACTTACCCTACTGATTTCTATCGCCGCATCCAAAGTCTTCATGTACCCCCTCAAATCCTACATTAGTGGCACCCACATGACCATTGAGATCTCCTCCTATGAGGATTTCTTGGTTATCGGTATACTACAAACCATATCCTCGAAGTCCTCCCAAAAATGCCTCTTAACACTCATGTTGAGCCCAACTTGTAGGGCATAAGCACTAATGACGTTCAAGACAATGTCCTCAATGACTATCTTGACTAAGATGATCCTATTCCCTCATCTTCGAACATCCACTACTCCATCCTTGAGACTCTTATCTATTAGAACGCCTACGCCATTCCTAGTCTGAGCGATGCAGAATACCAAAGCTTGAAATCGGTATTCTCGACTCTCTCACCTTTTGACCCGTCCATCTAGTCCCTTGTACACAAAAGATATTTACTCGTCTCCTAATCGCAACATTTACTAACTCACATAGCCTCCCCGTCAAGGATCCTACATTCCAACTAGCCACCAGAAATCTATTTTCCTTGGCTAGCTTCCTTGCCCTTTGCACCCTCGAGTAAGATGCAAAGACCCTTGCTCACTTATCACTACATTCGGACGATGATGTAGCGCACCACTAAAGTGGTGGCGATACGGCCCTTACCCATTTAATACTATATCTGGGTTCCGATATGGCGCGCCACTAAGACGGTGGCGACCCAACCCTTGTCCACTTAACACCATACCTGGGTTCCGATATGGCACGTCGCTAAGAGGGTTACGCCCCCAACGAATTTTTATTGGGTTTCATTTCCATGAGAATGGCTAAGTGTAGTTGTTGCCTCGCCAAGCCTATCACAACCCCTCCTCCATTATCTGGGCTTGAGACCAGCTATGTCATCACAACATAGGCAGAGTTATATATATATATATATATATATATATATATATATATATAATTTTAAGAAATAATATGCACTAGGAGTTCTAATAGTTTAAACTGGCTATGTGTTATATGTAACTGAATAAAAATAAACACTTGGATACTTTGTTATCTACGTGGTATGTGTAACCGAATAAAAATGCACTAAATATGTTAGATGCAAAATTATTTTCCTTTTCTAAACCCCATTTACAATAACATGAAGTAAAATTAAGCGGACTAAACCGGACTGAAGCATAAAAAACGGATCGAAGCGTTCTGACCACTTAACACGGATGCTCAGGATCGAGATCTCTAGCTCTAATACCATATTAAGCTACTATGCACCAATCAGTTGCACAGAAAAGCTTAAACTGATAGAAAAAGGGTGAAGAATTCACTTATAATTCAACACTCTCTCTCACATGCAACCTACCTTGGGTCGCAAACGTAGAATAGAAGTCAACTGCAATTTATTTTAATAAATCGAGACGGTCACCAAGACGGTGAACGGGTTGCACCACTTCAAGATCAATGTATACTCCCTCTCCAGGGGATGGGGGTCCGCCTTGGAGTCTTTCTCCATCAAGGGCTTCAAGTGGGTAAATACTTCTTTCCCGACAGGAAGAGCGCCGAGGACGGCGCAGGCTTTGTCTCCCTCTTCATCGGCTCACCAATGAGGGAACAAATGTGTGCGCGCTCTTCGAGCTCACGCTTGTCTACCAGAGCGGCAAGGGACAAGGACAAGGTGCATGCCCACTTTGGGAGGTCACTCGAGGGCGGCCCATACACCCTCAAATACTAGGGAAGCATGTGGGGCTACAAGCGTTTCTTCAAACGACCAACTCTTGAGACATTAGATTATCTTAAATATGATTGCTTGTTAGTGAATAGCATTTTGGCGTTGTTCAATCACATACTGAAGGACCAAAGATATACACAATCCTAGTGCCTCCATCCAACATTGCTCAACATATTGGTCCGATGCTTACAAGTGTAAAGAGAACTGACACTAAATTTGAAGTTGATGGTGAGGTGTCCCTTGCTTACAAGGTGGTTCTTACGGCGCGGTCTCAAGTTGTCAACGCACAACTTTTTGGTCACATGAAGTATAAAAACATGACCTGCATAAAGATCGAAGATATGGAGACTCTCATACTATATTAAGCTACTATGCACTGATCAACTGCAACCAAAACCTTAAGTTTTTAGGGACAATTGATCGGCGCATAGTATCTTAACATCCATCACATCCAAAGAGGCGAAGAATATATTAGATTGAGTGAAGCACAATCTTCATTCTACATTTACTTAACTCGACAATTGATGATCAAGTGGTTGTCAACTAGGAGCAAGCTTTTGTGGTACTTCACATTCTTTGGTCTAATCAGTTTATTCAAAGCGAGGATAAAAGTGCTTGAGGTCACCAACCTTAAAGCTTGTGCTCCTTAGCCATCCACTTCTGTTCTCATGAGATGGCGGTAGCCACTGCTATTCAATTTCATGAGCTCCTTCAACAACCTCCATATAGGACTTCGTGACAAAAAGTGAATTGCATAAAACACTACATTTTAGAACCATATTGTCACTTTGCACTAGGGTTAAATTTAGCACTTCTATCACATTATACCAGCTTTCATCCTAAAATTTTTCACTTTGCCCCACCTTTTAGCATTGAACATGCTAAGTGTTTCTGGGTCCACATGAATACGTACCAAAATAACCAAAAGTACCAATTAGGCACTAAAAACATATGTATTGTGCACACTTGCATTTTGATCCAATAAGCTACAACTCACCTCATGGATACATTCATAGAAAGATAGTGCATCTGCAAGAACTACAAAACGGATGGGTAAAGATAATTTTAATTGGAGGCAAGTATGTGTTAGTGCATTTGAAAAAGTATAGAGAAAAGTGAGTGTAGGAGCTCCGTATAGCGCCTAGGCTATCTAGGTGGCTCCTAGACGTTTTTATGCATTTTGCAAAAAGTTGAGGCAAATATATATATATACATATATATAATTTTAAAAAATAATATGCACTAGCAGTTCTAATAGTCTAAAGTGGCTATGTGTTATGTGTAACCGAATAAAAATAAACATTTGGATACTTTGTTTGTCTACGTGCTATGTGTAACCGAATAAAAATGCACTAAACATGTAACATGCCACTCATTTTCCTTGTCTAAACTCCATTTACAAAAACATGAAGTAAAATTAATCGGACAAAAGTGGACTGAAGCGTAAAAAAATAGATCAAAGCGGTCGGACCACTTAACACGGACACTCAGGCAAAAGCGGAGAGGATGGGTGATGCCCCATCTAGGGCACTTTTTTAAACACTGATGTTTACTCATCTCTTCCGTGTGTCTAAGCTTGCTACAGAAAAATAGAAAAGGTGGTGCAAAATAGTAATTCAGGTAAACACGTGATGCTGCAATAATTGTTAAAACTTGATCTAATGTGGCCTGGTGTCCTATGCAATTCACTACATAAACCCTCCCTACAGGAGGCATGTGACAGATGGAAAGCAAACGGTTTGAATTGATGAGGCCACTTGTGTAGCCGGAGTGGAACCGAAATCACGCAATAAATGTATTTTATGGGCCGCAAGAAGTGAAAGGCAAATAACTGGGCCGGCCCATTGGTATCACTGTCTCTCTTTCGCGTAGTCGCGAACATGTCCGTTCGTTCCCAATCGAACGCCAGTCCAAACCCTAACAGAAAATTCCCGCACGCAACCCCACGGAGTTGCCAAATACTATCTTTATCGTCGAGCACCTGGCATTTCCATTCGGCTCCCTCTTCGTCGCTTCAGCTTAAACCCAAACCCTCCGCGGCCGCCGAACCTTCCAGAACCTTCAGCGGCGCCATGGACGATGCCGCCGCCCCCGAAGGCGGCTCCAAGAGCAGGAAGGTGTACTCGAGGGCCGAGATCGATGCGCTCAAGGGCTCCCCGACAGAGGAGGCGCAGGTGCGGCTGTGGGCCGAGGTTTACGCCGCTCTTGCCGCCTCCGGTTTCGCCGGCGAGTACGACGGCCTCCTAGCCATCGAGGATTCTAGGAACAGGAGGAGGAACAAGGGGAAGAAGACCGCGGGCGGTGGTGGCGGGAGGAAGGGGCCCGAGGAGACGGAGACGGCGGCGCCCCGGTTCTTGGGTATGTCTCTTCCTCTTCTACTCGTTTCCGTTGGTGAAAATATATATTTTTTCGATTAAGTAATGTAGCTCTTAGATTTCTTATGAGTTCGAGTTTTCATGTTGTCGTGTGTTCTTTCGTGCAGATGTAGGTAATGAGGCGCGGAGAAATGGGAATTTGAGGGTCCACGATGGGCATCGATTGGAGGCTGTACATGAACCTGCTAGGATGTATGGAGAGATTCTCGAGCCTTTCGAGGAGGGTAAAAGTGTGGAGTACGAAGATGATAGTGAGGACGAGTATCAGGGCATTCTAAAGCCTGCCTTTGCCATTGATGGAGAGCCTGATTTCGAGTCCGGTGAGCCGCTTGACGGTTTTGAGTATCTTCGACGTGTCAGGTATTCTTTGCTTACAGTCCTCATACGCATCTGGTGCTTCATTATTAAGATGTCAAATACTAATGCTTGTATTTCCATGCATGATATTTAGCCTGACTACTGAGTGCTAGTAGAAGCTTCTAATTGCCTGATGCACACCCATGTAATTTGATCGCTTGATGTGTTTCATGTGTTTTTCTAGGCATTATGTTGTCCTGCTTAGTTGGTTGCAAGTTGAACTAAAGAACGTTGATGATCTTAGTGAAAGATCAATATTACCCGTCCATAAATTTAGTCCATATGGTTTTAACATATGGCAATTATAGTTTAGTGATATTGAATTAGTAGGGTTCTATGTTTTTAAGGCGGTGAGACAAGGCTGAAGTTTCAACCCCTTCTAGATGCCTAGGCGCTTAAAGCGTGCGGCGAGGTGACGCCATATCACACATCCTACATTTTTCCCTAGGCGCTTAAGGCTGCTAGGCATGTAGACACTTAGTTACCTTGTTGCTCCCAAGGAATACTTCCTCTCCTTCCTGATTGCTCCTGTCCCATGTAACATGCATTACCCTTGCAATGATAACCTGTAACATGCATTACCCTCGCAATGGTAAACATGTAACATGCAATACCTTGTGCAAAATCTGACCTATTATCTTTTCTCCCAAGCAAGCTACACAAACATTAACGGTTAGACATAGACACTCAACACTATTCATCTTTCAGCACACAATAAGCTTAAATATAATTCATTACATCACAGAAGCACGCAAATTTAAGATCCTAGTAACACGAATGTGAATAGTCCATAGCAAAATACAGTCCATATTCAAGACTAGACCATAAAAGATGTAGAGTAAGTTGTTCTAGAGCGCAACATATGTAGTAAAAGAATAAGTCTGAACTCTCCTCACACAGCAGCCCACTTCCAACACTCTATCCATCATCTAATTCATCAGGGATGCAAGCAGCCCCCATGTCTTGTCCATCATCCTTGGAACCATCGCTTGTTGGATGTTCCTGTGGTGCGGCTTAGCGGGAGGCTTGAGCTAGGGAGTCATGTCGCACTAGGACTTCTAGTTTAAGAATAAGAGTCCTAGAGATAAATTAGATATGTTGCAATTTATATTAGGACCGGAGAGTCCTAGTAGAGATAAATTGTATGCAAACCGAGCTACACATAGCTGGGAAAATCATTAAAATAAGCATTCCCTCCTAGAAATATTCATCTTCCCTTGTGCAGCAGCAACCCCTATAAGCACACACGCATCTGTACAATGTACAATAGATTGCATCTGTACAATGACAGTTCTAGCAAAGCAAGGGGGACAATCAAAATTTCAACAATCGCGGTATTAGAGCCGGGAAGTGAGACAGGGCGCATTCGGCAAGTGCGGGCGAGGTGGTCCAATGCGTGGGTGAAGAAGCTTGCATGAATCTGAGCAGAAAGAGGCTTGCAAGGATCTGGTGCGTGGGCATGTGCCATATTGCGTCGAGGAGGCATATTCCGCAAATGACGCAGATTAGGCGGAGCTTGCAGCGGCCAATAGAGAGGACGCTTATCGCACGGCTCCGGTTGGAGCTCAGAACGTGGCAGCCGCAGATCAGGTGCAACCACTACGGACGACACAGATCCTGGGCGGCGTGGCTATAAATCGAGGACATCTCGAGGCCAATTTGGGCATATTGAGCTCAATTCCAGGTGGGATCCTGGCGGCTCGAAGGCGTAGGAGGTGGACCGGGTGTGATTTTCACCGATCAAGGTGGGGTGGACCGAGACGATCAGGGACTGTGACTCAGCTACCAGACGATGCTTGCGAGTAACACTGTAGGAAGGTGGATCTGATGCGGAATGGCGGCGCGACAAGTTGTGAACTCGATTGAGCTCCTGGCAAGGAGGCAGCTTGTGGCATGTGGGAGGACGTCAGATTGACGACTAATGAAAGGAGCCTCGCCATCGGGTCGTCGCCTAGTCAGTAACATGTAATGATTGAAGCTACGTGCAACCGGTAAATTGTGCTCGGAGTCCCTGCCCTTTGCTAAATGTAAAGAAAGATGTACCTAGAGCTTTTTGTCTGTTGCTTTGTTCACACGTGGCTAAGGATTCCTCCACCACGCGCGACGTCCCAATAGCGCATGCATGGGCGACGACATTAGTAGCTCCACACAAGGTGCTCGTGTGGTTCGTGAGGTGATCAATAGTACTAGATACCTTGTTCTCACCAATACCAACTACGCGAGAGAGAGATCATGATGATGATCAAGCTCAAGGTGCAAGCGTAGAGGAAGGCCATCGAGGAGGACGACCTGGACGATCAGGATGACATGATGTAATTCGTTAAGAAGAAATCAGCGAAGGAAGCTTGGGAGGCTATCAAGCTCATGTGGGTTGGTGCAGACTTCGTGAGGAAGATGACGACGCATCCAAGGTTTCAAAAGGCGCTAGACGCTAGGCGGGCGGTGACCCTCCGCCTAGAGCCTAGGCGGTGCCTAGGCGTTATATAATATAGCAATAATTTGTTTTAGAAATACAGAATATATGCATATTTGTAATATTGTGGGCTGGTTTATTCGGCTCACTTCCATTCCCCCTCCCTCTCTCCCACAGACAGCACAGTCCAGTATTTAATCTTTATTTCTCTCATACACAGCCCAGTTCAATCTTTACTCCTTATTTGGCTTGTTGGCACACCTGACATTGTTTGACGAAATCCTCTACATCCTGTTTGAGCCATCTCCAGGAAAATAGCCTCTTAATAGCTGGTATGAAGCCTGTACGCCAGAATGTCCCCCTAAAGCGCTGTCATGGAAGGCAGCTATCAGTTTGGTTTTGAGTGCTGTGTTGGCTCCTATCCAGATTTGCTCTCCTTTTCTAATAAGACCATGACTTAGGGAAAACCCCTGCTCATCTGGGCTTTTCACTGCTAACTTAGCATCTGTTGAGCCTCAGCATCAGTGACATAAGAGTTTAATACTTCCAGCACCCATAATGGCTGAACTTCAGTTACGGCAGACATAGTCAACAACTGACCCACCTGTGACAAAGCATATGCAGCAATATTTTCTTTGCCCTTGCGATAGAGTATTCTGAAATTCAGCCCCATAAGCTTTGACATAGCTCTCTTTTGTAAATCAGATTGTAGCTGTTGATCATTCAGGAAGGAAAGACTTTTGTGGTCGGTCTTGATGAGAAATTCATTTCTTTGCAAATAGGGCCTCCATCTATCAACAGTCATAATCAGGGCAAGAAACTCCTTGTCGTATATAGGAGCTGCTTGTGCTTTGCTGTCAAAGCCTTCCTCAGAAATGCCACTGGTCGTCCATTCTGCATTAAGACTGCTCCTAGGCCAATGCCACTTGCATTGGTTTCAATTACAAACATGCCATCAAAGTTTGGCAGGGCTAATACCGGAGTAGAGGTCATAGCATGTTTCAGAGCATGAAAAGCTTCCTCTGCCTGACCATCCCACCCAAATTGCTTCATCTTTAACAATGTTGTTAAGGGCTTTGCTATACTTCCATACCCTCGAACAAACTTCCTGTAATACCCCGTGAGCCCCAAGAAAGCTATGAGTTCAGTTATTGGCCACTTTGTCATAGCTTTAATCTTCATTGGTCAGTAGAGACACCTTTTGCTGATATGATATGCCCCAAATAACGCAATTTAGTCCTGGCAAAGCTACACTCGGACGTTTTCATGTAGAATTGATGTTTGGATAATACCAGCCGCAGATGTGTGATATGAAGTTCCAAAGAGGGGCTATATACCAGTATATCCAAAAGACATCACTTTAAACTGGTAGTGACCACTATGAGTCTTTAAAGCTGTTTTGTACTCCTCCCCTGCTCTCATTCTAATTTGATGGTAGCCTACCCTCATGTCCCAACTAGAAAAATATTTAGTGCCAAATAATTCATCAAGTATCTCATCTACCAATGGCATTGGAAACCTATTCTTAATGGTAAGATGATTTAACTTTTTATAATCTATACAAAAGCGCCATGTACCATCTTTTTTTTGAACAAGTAAGATGGAGAGGCAAGGACTTACACTCTCTTCGATGAGGCCAACTTCCAGCAACAGTTGAACTTGCTTTTCAATTTCATCCTTATGAGAAGGGGAATACCTATAAGGCTTGGAGTTGATTGGAATTGCCCCCGGAAGCAGGGATATAACATATCAAATTTTCTTGAAGGAGGTAGAGTTCTTGGCTCATCAAAGAGGTCAGAAAATTCTTGTAGTAACGCAGCTATGGATGAATCAGATGATGAAGGCTGTTGTGTGGTTGCCATTGTGTCTAGAGGTTCCACAATGGCTAGGGACCAAACCTCATTACCTGACAGCCATTTCTCCAACTGTGATGCATGCAGCTGTGGCAAAAAATTGTGTTACTTGCTGCATTCCTTTCAGCTGAATGAGTTGTCCCTTGTGGGTGAACTCCAGGGTTTTTCCTTTCCAATCACAGATCATCGGGCTATATCTTTTCAGCCAGTCGTAAGTCGTAACCAAGGATGGCATCATACCCTCCTATCGGCAGCACCCTCATTGCTGTGTTAAAGGTGCGTCCCCCACACCACCATTCCACATTGGGTACCATACTGTCAGTTATCAGCTGCTCCCCATGAGCTATGTTGACCTTGACTGGTTTGCATTTCTGAACCTGTAATCTCACTTTCTCCACCAGACTAGAGTTAATAAATGTAGTTGAGCTACCCGAATCAACTAAGAGCAGCAATTTTTGATCCTGTAGCAAGGACTCAAGTTTGAGACACTCGGGTCCTTCTGTTCCCGAAATAGCATGGACAGACAGATTACAGGTTTCATCCGGAAGGTTATCCTCCTGGTCTAACTGCTGCAATACCTCGTCAGTGAGCACCATATTCAGATCTTCCGTGGACAAAGTGTTGAGCTGCAGTGGAACCCTCTTTGAACACCGGTTCAAGTGGCCCGGTTTGAATTTTTCTCCACATACAAAGCAAAGCCCGTGTACCTTGCGGTATTCCCTTAACTGCCTCCCTTGGAAAGCTCTATGGATTCATGGGTTGCCTCAGTTCAGTCTTGGCTACGCTCATCTGCCTCGGGCTGTTGTATTGCTTAAGAGGTCTTGCCTTACTCTTTTCCACCATATCCCGCTGCAGCGTGACCAACAAGGCTGCCCGGTTCATCGACGACGACACTTGCGCCATCACAGCACCTTGCAACTCATACTTCAGTCCTTTCACAAATTGTGTTACAAAAAAGACTTCATCCACAACAACAACAACAACCAAGCCTTTATCCCAAGCATGTTGGGGTCCGCTAGACATGAAACCCAATAATTACATATATATATATATTTTTCAATGAAGTAAAAGAGAGGAATAGATATAAGAGTAACAAGAAAAAAGAAAAGAAAAAAGACTAAGATTCTGACACATGAATTGCTACTTTCCATGCGGTCATATCATGAGCTAACAAAAAAGACTTCATCCAAATCCGGATTATGCAGGGCAATCGAGTATCTGAACTCCTCGAAGGCAGAGATGTATTCTTCCAAGTCGTGTAGCAACTGTAACAAATCATACATGGCCTGCTGATATTCATACAACTTGAATTTATCTTTGACTGCTCTTGCAAATTGAGGCCAAGTACCCAACCCTTCCATCAACTTGAACACCTGCAACCACTTTGAATCATTGCCCTCCATGTGGATCAAAGCAGTCGGCACCCACAGTGATTCATGAACATTGAAAAGCGAGAAGTAATCCATGCACTTATCTAGCCTGATGGTAGGATTCTCACCGGTAAACTTCAGGAAATTCAGCTTCAGTAGTGAGCGATCTCCAATCCCCTCCGCCAGTCTCGGAAATCCTTGATCAGTCCCTTCTCTGCCTGCTCGACGGTGCGACACTTCCGGCGCTTCACCAGAGCGACCTCCTCCCCAATCCTCCTTCCTACGATCAACCCCGCCGTATCGATTCCGCCGGGCATCGCATCCATCCCGATCTCCTCGGCCATTACTGGAACCCTACTCCTTTGAGAATTTCTCCATCTCCTCTGCCGTCCTCTCCAACGTCAGATCGGCCACCCGCTTCCCCGTCTCGGCGACTTGCTTGAACAACATGTACCGCTCACGGCCTGCTTGCTCCACCACCCTCGTCGCGATCGCCTGTTGCCCGAGCACCTTCTTCTACACCTTATCCACCTCGTCCAGCCTCTGGGATATCATCTCCAGCCGCTCGAACACCCGTCCCCAACGCTCGTTGTCCGATTTCACTACGCTCTCCATCACGGCCAAGATGAACCGCGACTGCGCCGAGGGCTTCACCGGCGCCATCTTGACTGGCGGTGACCCAAACCAACCGAGGAGCACGGGAGCGAGTGGATCGGTGTAGCCGCGTCCCCACCCCCTTCCCCTCCGCCAGGATTTTATGGCCTGAGGTCACCGTGACCCTGCTTCTTCCGCCGCCGCCATGAAGAACCTAGCTCTGGTACCACCTGTGACGCCCCCAGGCCGGCGCGTTGCCACGTCGGCGTGAGGCGGCCACAGTTCGCCGGCGAGATCGGCGAGGAAGGCAGCGAACCGAGAGAGAGAGAAAACCGAATGGGGAACTGTTTTTTTCTATTTCTTTTTTGTGTATCCATCAATGTTTGATCGGCCACCTCTTAATAGTTTCCGCCCTCCAGGTGGTCCCTCTCCCCTCACCTTAATCTCCAGTAACACTGTATTGACTCTAGTTACATTTTAACCACACATTACCCACACACTCCACACCATGTCTACTCCTACTCCTGTCCAGTGCTCGGCGCCACAAAACTGAGCTCTCTAGTTGTTTGAATGCGAGCAGAACGAGGGTTAATCATAAGTTAGAATTATGGAGACAAATTTTGGAATCTAAGGGTTCTAGAGTTAGTAGGTCAAAACAACCTTTCCAAGGCGTCGCCTAGGCGTCCAGTCGGTGCGGGGGCGACGCTTGGACCGGTCGCCTCGCCTGGAGCAGGCATGGCGCCCGCCCAGGACGTCCAGCCGACGCCTGGGCGCCTAGGCGTCGTTACAGGCGGATGCCCAGGGCGCCTGGTTCCCTAAGGGCTAAGGCCCGGCCCACAACTCCCTTGAACAGTTGTTTGCATTCTGTCCTCCGCTCCTCCTGTAGTCCCGCCGCCGCTCCCCGACCCAGAGGCCGCCCCAACCCCCGAATGCCGCCCCCCGGCCGCTGCCCTGACCCCTGGACGCCGCCTCCCCGGCCATCGGCCCCCGTCCCCCGGCTGCCGCCTCGGATGCCTGCGGCCTGCAGTCCTTCCCCGACCCCCGACCTCGACTCCCTCGCCCCGATAGGCTGAAGCTGAACTGTTTAATTGATAGTTGGTGTGTTGTCGTGATGTATATGCTTAGTCTGAATCGATTTTTGACCTCTATTTAGGAATGGATCAATCGGTTGGGAGCCAACACGATGATGTGCAGCAGCAACAAACTGAGGGTCCATCAAATGAATATGATCCATCTAAGGATCCAAAGAGGAAGGCAAAGTCCAAAGATTCGGGATGGAAATATGGGTTTGGCCGGATTTAACAAACAAAGATTTGGTGCAATGTTGTCTTTGTGGGAAGCAAGTGCACTCGGGCATAAAGAGGTTAAAGCAACATCTAGCCGCTGGTTTTGGGATGTTGAGAAGTGTCCAAAAACCACCACGGCAATAATGAGAGAGATGCAATAATATATCAAGAAGAGTGCAAAGTCCGTGAAAATTATTTTAGACGATGATGATGAGGATGAGGAAAAAAGGGATGACGTTGGGGTTCAAAAGGGTACTCGAGATGCATCATCTCGAGCTTCCTCTTGTCACTCTTCAGTTCCTAGCTCCGGGACAACGGCTAAGAGAAAGCAAGCTGCTCTTTGCTTCAAACCTGTGGCTAAAGATAAAGAGGTGAAGTCTGTTTCATCCATGATAAAGAAGACACTCAAAACAACAATCTCAAACTTCTATAGAGCGATGCATGAGGACAAAGGAAGAATGGGAGACCACACATGAGCATGTCTCACATTTTTCTATGAGTGTGGCATACCCTTTAATGCGGTAAATGCTAGTAGCTTTGAAATTATGTTGGAGTCTGTGGGATAGTTTGGTCATGGATACAAGCCTCCTTCTATACATCAATTAAGGGTGCCACTACTTGCTAATATTGAGGCTCGTGTCATGAAGTTTCAAGTTGAATGGAAAAAATATGGTTGCACCATAATGTGTGATGGATAGAGACCACACATGAGCATGTCTCACATTTTTTCTATGAGTGTGGCATACCCTTTAATGGGTAAATGCTAGGAGTTTTGAAATTATGTTGGAGTCCGTGGGACAATTTGGTCATGGATACAAGACTTCTATACACTAATTAAGGATGTCACTACTTGCTAAGGTAAAAGCTAAGATTGAGGCTCGTGTCATGAAGTTTCAAGTTGAATGGAAAAAATATGGTTGCACCACAATGTGTGATGGATAGACTGACATGAGGAGACACTTGATTAATTTTCTTGTTAACTGTCCAGAAGGTACATGCTTAATGGAATCTATAGATGCCTCTTCTCAAATTGCCGATGCAAAAATGCTAGCAGTTTTGCTAGAGCGGAAGATTGTGGAGGTGGGCGTGGATAATATGGTTCAAATAGTAACCGATAATGGTTCAAACTTCAAGTCAGCATGTAAAATCATTATGGAGAAATATCCTACTATCTTCTGGACCCCTTATGCTGCACATTGCTTGAATTTGATGCTGCAAGACATTGGTAACAACATAGCATCATTCAAGAAGGCTATCAATCAAGCCAAATTTGTCACAAACTTCATATACAGACACGGGAGGATTCTAGATGCTATGAGACAAAAGACGGGAGGAAGAGATTTGGTGAGACCCGCAACCACTAGGTTTGCCACTTCTTTCCTCACTTTGCAATGTTTGTATAAGTTTAAGGATGCTTTGAGACAACTAGTTGTGAGCGAAGATTGGAGTAGATGCAAATTGTCTTCGACGGAGGCAGGAAAAAAGATTTGTGATTGTTTGCTCTCTTTACACTTCTGGAATCCTTTGCTAGTTGCATTAAGGATTGCTGATGGGGATGAGATCCCAGCCATGCCAGAGATTGCTGCAGCTATGGATCTTGCTAGAAACAAGATAAGTACCACTCTTGCAGGCAAACCTGCTTTGCTTAAGAGAATAATGGATATTGTTGAGAAGAGATCCATCAAATGGAGCGAAAATTATATGGGGCTGCATTGTTTCTTAATCCAAACAAGTTCTTTGACATAAGACATAATGATGTTGAGTATGCTTCTAGACTCTGAATTCAATTCAATGATGTGCTTGAGAAGATGGTGTCTGATAATGATGATTTGCTTGCAAAGATAAGTGACCCCTCACCCCCCCCCCCCCCCCGTTGTGCGCGCGCCCAGGTCAGGGCTGGTCAACCCTATGTGGTGTGGCTGCACCAAGTCTAGGCGGCAGCCTTAGTTTAGGAAGAGTTTATTTTTCTCCTATTGTAATAGATCAGGACTCTTGTAAGGGGGCTAATAAACAAGCCAAAACACTCCAAATTTGAGAGTGAATAATACATAAATTTCCTCCCAGGTTTCTGCCCTAGCCGCCTCTCTTCCCCCGTGGGCTAGGGTCTGCTGCCGCCGCCCTGATCTCCCTGCCTGCGCCCTGTTTTCTCTCCTGTTTCTTGCTGGGCAAGCAATTCTGCTCCAGGATCTGATCTGCTACATCCATCTGCTCTGGTGGTTCCTGTTCTTTACGCAAGCAAAAGCAGCGTCAAGGAGGGGCGTTGAGCTGCTGCTGGACGTCACCAGCAAGGAGAACAAATCTGGTCAAAGTGTGATAAGCGCCGGAATTGCAACATTCGTGGCATCAGAGCCGGTTTCAATCCTAGGTTGAATTCTGCAAGATGTCATCTACACCTACAAGCAGCGGCAGCGCCATTAGCCATGCGACACCCTCACCGGCAGCTCGTGAGGTGAACACCAGGACGGGGTTCCCCGTGCTCACCAAGACCAACTACGCGGAGTGGGCTGTCATGATGAAGATCAAGCTCAAGACACGACTGCTTTGGAAGGCCGTGGAGGAGGGCAACGTGAGCGAGCATGAAGATACGATGGCGCTTGACATCTTGGTCAGCGCTGTCCCGCCGGAGATGATCACGACGATCGAAGAAAAGAGGACGGCGAAGGAGGCATGGGACACGATCGCCATCATGCGGGTTGAGGCCGATCGCGTGAAGAAGACGACAACATAGTAACTCCGGAAGGAGTTTGAAGACGCTGTCTTCCAGGATGGCGAAAGCGTGGAGGACTTCTCCCTCTGTTTGAGCGACATGCTATCACGGCTTGCGTCGCTAGGGGAGGTGATAGGAGAAGAGAGGGCCGTGGAGAAGCTCCTGCGAAGCGTTCCAGAACGCTTCCAACAGATCGTGGTGACGATCAAGACACTGTTGGACATGTCGACCCTCACCTTGTCGGAGGTGACGGGGCGTCTCAGGGCGGCTGAGAACGCCTTCGACCCGACGCAGCGGAAGGGAGGCACAACGGCCAGCTGTACCTCACTCGGGAGGAGTGGGAGGCACAGCGGAAGGAGTAGCGGTCTACCCAGTCCGCAGGTTCTTCTAAGAGGGGCGGCCGAAAGGGCCCGTCTAAGAAGAACAAAGGCAAGAAGGGAGGTTCCGGGAAGGATATTTCGCGGGACCAGTGCAGGAAGTGCGGGAAGAAGGGCCACTGGGCCAGGGAGTGTCGGTCAAAGCCTAAGGAGGAGCCGTAGCAGCAGGCTTTCGTGGCGAAGGCGGAGGAGGAGGGCGCCTTGTTTATGACAAGGGTGACCTCTGTACAGGAGGAGCCTGTGCAGGAACGTCCTACGCGGCCACTGGAGATAGTGGGGGACGTGTCTTCGCTCACCGCAGCAATGACGACGACTTTGACGACACTCGTTGGTACCTCGACACGGGTGCGACCAACCACATGACGGGTTCGCGCGCCGTCTTCTCCGAGCTCGACGAAAACGTCGTCGGAACCATCAAGTTCGGCGATAACTTCGTTGTGCGTATCCAGGGTAAGGGTACGGTCCTATTCGCCGCCAAGACGGGTGAGCACAGGAGGCTCACTGACGTCTACCTCATCGCGTGCCTCACCACCAACCTCATCAGCGTCAGCTAGCTGGATGAGGATGTCTACAACATCACGATGCAAGGAGGAGTGATGCACATACGGGACGAGCAACATCGTCTCCTCACAAGAGTTTAGCGCGACAACAAGCTGTACTCCATCTGGCTCAACATCACACGTCCGGTTTGCCTAACTGCGAGGCGTGATGATGTTGCGTGGTGTTGGCACGAATGCTACGGACATGTCAGCTTCCAGGCGCTTCGGAAGTTGGCACGAGAGGAGATGGTGCTCGGGCTTCCGCAAATTGATCACGTCGATCAATTGTGCGAAGCTTGCTTGGTCGGGAAGCAGAGGCGCTCTAGCTTCCCCAAGCAAGCTCGGCGGCGCGCGGAGGGCGCGCTCGACCTTGTCCACAGCGACATCTACAGGCCTATCACGCCGACGACTCCAGGCGGCAAGAAGATGTTCTTGTTGCTAGTGGATGACATGAGCCACTATATGTGGCTCTATCTTCTAGCAACCAAGGACCAGGCGCCCGACTTATTTCAGCAATTCTAGGCGACGACTGAATTAGAGTCCGGGAGGAGGCTCAAGCTACTTCGTACTGATCGCGGAGGGGAGTTCACCTCACAGGAGTTCGGCGAGTACTGCGCTCAGCACGGAGTACAACGTCAGCTCACAGCCTCGTATACGCCGCAGCAAAACGGGGTTGTGGAGCTATGCAACCAGACGGTGGTCGGCATGGCGAGGAGTATGTTGAAGGCGAAGGGTATGCCTAGGATTTTTTGGGGTGAGGCAGTTATCACGACTGTCTATATCTTAAATCGATCCCCCACCCGCGGCCTCGACGAGAAGACGCCATATGAAGCTTGGCATGGAGAGCGACCAGTCGTCAATTATTTCTAAACTTTTGGGTGTGTGGGGCATCTCAAGAACACGCGCCCCTACCTGAAAAAGTTGGAAGACTGCAGTACTCCGATGATTTTTCTTGGCTATGCTGCAGGGACGAAGGGCTATCGGATGTATAATCCGGCTGATGGGCGCACACACATATCATGTGACGTGATATTCGACAAGGGGGCCAAGTGGGACCGGAGAGAAGGAGCAGGAGAAGAGTACTACACCGCCTTCCACGTCGACTCCTTAGGTCCAGCACCTGCTGGACCTGCTGTTCCAGCACCCGGAGAGGTGCTGCAGGGTCCGGAGGGGCCGGACAGCAGCCCAACAGTGCCCAGGAGGGGCACAGAAGAGTCTGTCCAGACCCTAGGAGTTCTTGCGCCAGTCTCCAGACCTGCTAGAGAGGGTCCAACACCTACAACGTCGCCCCAAAGGTCCCTGCAGGGACTGTCCAGCGCAAATCAGGGCTGGGACAGTCCTGCACGGGGTCAGCAACAGCGGGGGGTTTCGGACTTGAAGATTCCAGCACCTTCGTCACGCCCCGGAATCCTCCATGACCCATCTGCTTCGCCACACCGCTGTCGGACCTCGACAGCAACGTCGTCGACGCCTACTACGACGACGGCGCGAAACTACGGTTCCGCACGATGCACAACGTGCTTGGAACCCTCACCCCTCCTGGTCGGGCTGAGCGCCCACCAAGCTTGGAGGAGGGGGAGCTCATGTTCACCTCCGCGGAGGAGCCCACGTCCTTCGCCGATGCTGAGGAACACCCGTGCTGGAGATGGGCCATGCTCGAGGAGATGGAGTCCATAGAAGAAAACAAGACTTGGCAACTTGTTGATCTTCCTGCAGGACACAAGCCCATTGGCCTCAAATGGGTGTTCAAGGTGAAGAAGGACGAGCATGGGGAGGTGGTGAAGCACAAGGTTCGATTGGTGGCAAAAGGCTATGTCCAACGGCAAGGAATATATTTTGACGAGGTGTTTGCTCTTGTAGCTCGTCTCGAATCTGTTCGCTTGCTCCTTGCAGTTGCTGCGCACAAGGGGTGGAAGGTACACCACATGGACGTGTAGAGCGCCTTCCTGAATGGCGACTTGATGGAGGAGGAGTACGTCTCCGAACCCGCTGGCTTCATCATCGATGGAGCCGAACACAAGGTGTATCGGCTCAAGAAGGCTTTATATGGACTTCGTGAGGTGCCCAGGGCCTAGAATGCCAAGCTCAACGATAGCTTGCTATCGCTTGGTTTCCAGAAGAGTACGAGCGAGCACGGGATCTATTTCCGTGGAGCTGAAGATGAGAAGCTCATTGTTGGCGTGTACGTCGACGATCTTGTGATCACAGGAGTAGGCAACCTCAAGAAGTTTAAGGGGGAGATGATGATGAAGAGGTTCAAGATGAGTGACTTGGGTCTCTTATCATATTATCTTGGCCTAGAGGTGCGGCAGGCTGCTGCAGGGATAAGCGTTGGGCAGGCGGCCTATGGTTCCAAACTTGTCACTAAAGCTGGTCTGGAAGGATGCAACCCCTGTGCATTCCCCATGGAGCAAGGCCTCAAGCTTTATAAGACAAGTGATAGTCCGTTGGTGCATGCAACGGACTATATGTGCTTGGTTGGAGGGCTGCGATACTTGGTGAACACACGTCCCGATCTCGCCTACTCGGTCGGGTATGTGAGTCGGTTTCTGGAGGAGCCCAAGGAGTACTATTGTGTCGGGTACGAGAGTGTATGGACAACAGTACTATTGTGTTTGAGCAAATCTCCACCTAAGACCAGATGACAGACATCTGGACCAAGGCCCTTGGAAGACAAAAGTTCGTGGAGATGAGAAGAAGGATCAGGATCCTGGACGTGGGCTAGCGTCAGGATCAGGAGGAGAATGTGGGATGACCCTGCCGCTAGGCCTGAGCGGCCAGGACAGGGGGACGAACCCTTGATTCCCCCCTGTTGTGTGCGCGCCTAGGTCAGGGCTGGTCAGCCCTATGTGGTGCGGCTGCACCAAGTCTAGGTGGCAGCCCTAGTTTAGGAAGAGTTTAGATTTTTCTCCTATTGTAATAGATCGGGACTCTTGTAAGGGGGGCTATATAAACAAGGCAAAACACCTCAAATTTGAGAGAGAATACAACAACAACAACAACAAGCCTTTATCCCAAGCATGTTGGGGTTGGCTAGACATGAAACCCAATATCAATGAAGTAAAAGAGATGAATAGATATAAAAACAAGAAAAAAGAAAAAGAAAAAAAGAAAAGAAAAAGAAAAAAGAAAAAGAAAAAGAAAAAAAAAAGAAAAAGAAAAAAAGAAAAAAGAGAAAAAGGAAAAAAGTAAAAGAAACAAGACTAAGGTTCTGGCACATGAATTGCTACTTTCCATGCGGTTTCTGCCATGGAAATGAAATTTGATAGTGACAACAACAACCAAGCCTTTATCCCAAGCATGTTGGGGTCGGCTAGACATGAAACCCAATATCAATGAAGTAAAAGAGAGGAAGAGATATAAGAACAAGAAAAAAAGAAAAATAAAAAAATAGGAAAAGGAAAAAAGGAAAAAAAGGGGGAAAGAAAAAAAAGAAAAAAAAAGACAAAAAAAGAGAAAAAAGAAAAAAAAGAAAAAAGAGAAAAAGAAAAAAAACAAGACTACGGTTCTGGCACATGAATTGCTACTTTCCATGTGGTCCTGTCATGAGCTAAGTCTCTGGATACATTCCAATCTCTCAAATCTCGTTTTACCGCCTCCTCCCAGGTCAACTTTGGTCGTCCTCTACCCCTCCTAATATTTTCTCTATCTTTTAAAATCTCACTGTTAACCGGTGCTTCTAGAGGCCTCCGCTGTATATGTCCAAACCACCTAAGTCGAAGTTGGACTAACTTCTCTTCAATCGGCGCCACCCCTAACTTATCACGAATCGCCTCATTCCTTATTCGGTCTCTTCTCGTGTGCCCGCACATCCACCGTAGCATGCACATCTCTACGACACTCATTTGTTGGACATGTTGCCGTTTAGTTGGCCAACATTCCGCCTCGTAAAGCATCGCGGGTCTGATCACCGTCCTATAGAACTTCCCTTTTAGCTTTTGTGGGACCTTCCTATCACATAGGATTCCAGAGGCTTGTCGCCATTTCATCCACCCTACCTTGATCCTGTGGTAAACATCCTCATCAATATCGCCATTGCTTTGTAACATTGATCCTAAGTATCGGAAAGAGTCCCTTCTAGGTACTACTTGTCATTGTAGACTAACATTTCCCTCTTCACGAGCAACACCACTAAAGTCACACCTCATATACTCGGTTTTGGTCCTACTAAGTCCAAACCCCTTGGACTCTAAGGTTTGTCTCCATAACTTTAATTTCTTATCAACACCATCCCTAGTTTCATCTACCAGCACTACATCATCGACAAAGAGCATGCACCAAGGGATATCCCCTTGTATATCCTTCGACACCTCATCTATCACCAAGGAAAAGATGTATCGGCTCAAAGCTGATCCTTGATGTAGTCCTACCGTGATAGGAAATGCATCAGTCTCACTATCAATTACGCGCACACTTATCCTAACATTATTGTACATATCCTCGATAAGGGTAATGTACTTTGTTGGAACTTTATGTTTCTCTAGTGCCCACCACATGACTGACCTTGGTATCTTGTCGTACGCCTTCTCCAAGTCAATGAACACCATATGCAAGTCCTTCTTCTGCTCCTTATATCTCTCCATAAGGTGACGAAGCAAGAAAATCGCCTCCATTGTAGACCTCCCAGGCATAAAACCAAACTGGTTTTTAGTGACATTGGTCACTTTCCTCAGTCGGTGTTCAATCACTCTCTCCCAAATTTGAGAGTGAATAATGCAAAAATTTCCTCCCAGGTTTCTGCCCTAGCCGCCTCTCTTCCCCCTTGGAGCCGCCGCCCCTCTTTCTCTCCCCAAGTTGCCGCCTCCCTCAAGAACCCTAGCCGCCACCAGGGGCTAGGGTCTGCTGCCGCCGCCCAGGCTTGCTGTTCCAGTCGCCACTCTGAGGTTCCTGCCTGCGCCCTGTTTTCTCCCATGTTTCTTGCTGGGCAAGCAATTTTGCTCCAGTATCTGATCTGCTACATCCATCTGCTCTGGTGGTTCCCGTTCTTCACGCAAGCAAAAGCAGCGTCAAGGAGGGGTGCTGAGCTGCTGCTGGACGTCACCAGTAAAGAGAACAGATTTGGTCAAAGTGTGATTAGCACCGGAATTGCAACAGACTATGAGAAAATGAGGAATTTTGGAAAGCAACTTGCATGAAACTATAAAAAACAAAGAATCCTTGTAAGTATTTGTTCTATATTCTTATCATATTTCATAGAGTTTAATATGATATATGCCCTCTAAGGCTCTAACATGGATTTGATTACAGTGGATTGGTGGGATGCTTTTGGTGGCCTTAATAGGGAGCTGCAAAATCTTGCAAGGCGTATTTTAGGCCTTTGTTGCTCGACATCCGGTTGTGAACGTAATTCGAGCGTCTTTAAATTTGTAAGCAACTAAACTATAGTGCCTTTTATACTACACACATGAACTTTACTAATTTGTTTTATTGTTTGTAATGCTTAGTTCCATACGGAGAGGCGAAACCGGTTGGAGCATCAAAGATTGAGTGATTTGGTACAACATGAAAATCATGGATAGATTTAGGAAGAGGCGTGAGGAAGGGAAAAGTTACAACCCTTTGATCTTAGAGGATTTTCAATGGGATAATGAATGGGTTGAAATGAACAATGATGAAGTTCATGTCGGAGAAGATTTTCTATGGTCTCATGTTGATGAAGCCATTGGTGCATCACGTTCACTTGAAGGACGTCATTTGCCAATAGCAACCATAACATATAAACGTCGGCGCTTTGTAGCTTCTACCTCAAGGTCCTCTATTAATGAGGAAGAAGACCAAAGTTTGGGAGAGGAGGAAGATATTGATCAAGATAATGTGTTTGTGTCCGATGATTTAGAGATTGAGGATGATTTTGGTCAACCACCACCACTTCTAATGATAGTTCCCAAGATGAAGAAAATGAAGGCGCCCCAAATGATATTGAGCTTGATATTGACTAGATGTCTCATTAGAAGTTTCCAAAACTATCTATGGTTATTTATTTTTATCTATGTTAAACTTATCATGGTTGAACTTGTTGGCTTGTTGCCTTGTTGAACTTGTTACTAGAATGGGACTGCATTTATCTTGCATTTATCTAGAATTTATGAAAGTCTAGAACTTGAAATCTTTGCTGAAAATGTACTTGCAGTTCTGCACTTAGCCAATTGCGACTGGGCGCCTGGTGGATGCCTAGGCGGGCGCCTAGGCGTCCAGACACCATTTCAAAACACTGGGTCAAAAACATAGTATGTGAAGTGTGGTTTTAGTGGTATTGCTTATGTCGGAGTGTGAGCTGCGACACTCCTCCTGGCCTGCTCGGAAGCAGCCCGCAAGGTTCTTTTTCTCCGGAGGGGGCTTGGCACCCTACGTGACCTGGGCTCAAGGGAGCGGATGAACACAGAGATTTACGTGGTTTGGGCCGCCGGAGAGTAATACCCTACGTCCACGGGTGTGCTTGTTCTATTGCTTGAGCGTGAGTGCTTGTATGTTCAAGGATGCGGAATCGGGAACCCCCTGCAAGGTGGTCACCCCGGTCCTTTTATAGTTCAAGGCCGGGGTGGTTACAATGAGGCCTGGGGCCTGACATGTGGCCCTAGAGCTAACTGAACCGTATACATGATCTAGGACTTCGTCCTTAGAGTAGAGTAGACGGCGAGAGAGTTAAGTCCCGCCGTCCGGCGCGCTGAGCGCCTCTGACCGTGTGTCAGGTGATGATGAAGGCGCCATCTTGTCGCCGCGTCTCCTCGCCCTGCTTGGGCGGCTTTGTGCTGTTGGGCGGCATTGTACTGCTATCACGCCCCGCCGTCCTGTCCTGCCACCGTAATGGCGAACAGGCAAGGGACAGAGGCGTGTGTAGTGCGCCATGCTTCTGGGGAAGGCTTGAGCCTTGAATGCGAAGCCTCACAGTGCACTTCCTTCTTGACTTCGTTGATCCACGACCCACGAAGGATCGTGGGGAACGTGGCGGCTCGAGAGCTCTTATCGACGGGCTTGGTGTCTGGGACACGTGGCAGCTCTGGACCTTACCTCAGTGGGGAGGCTCGGGCCGGAGCCCAGGGCACGTGTCTGCACCGGAGCTGTCCTCAGCGGGGAGACGGCTCGAAGCTTGGGGACGCGTGGCAGCTCCGGAACTCACCTCAGCGAGGAGGCTTGGACCGCAATCCGCGGCACGTTTCAGCACCGGAGCTGTCCTCAGCGGGGAGGCGGCTCCGAGCTTGGGGACACGTGGCGGCTCCGGACCTCACCTCAGCGGGGAGGCTTAGGCCGGAGCCCAGAACACGTGCCAGCCCCGGTGCTGTCCACTTCGGAGAGGTGACTCGGAGCCAGGGGACATGTGGAAGTTCCGGACCTCACCTCAACGGGGAGGCTCAGACCGGAGCCCAAGGCACGTGTCAGCTCCGGAGCTTGAGCGCACATGGTAGCCCTAGGGCTGACCATGGGCCAAGGGCACGTGGCTCACTCTAGGGTCCGCCTCAACAGGGAGGCAGGACCCAGGCTGTCTTTTGCCCACTTCGCGGGGTACCCGGTCTGCAGGATACCGACAACTTATAAGAAGGATATGCCACTTGATGGTCAGATGGTACCAAAAAAGACACTTTTCACTACTTGGAATTGAAGCTACATAAAGATGGAGATATCAATAAAGTTGTTAGTTATAGAATTAATGTCGGATGGTTGAAGTGGTGTTGAGATTTCTGGTGTCCTATGTGATAGTAGGGTGCAACAAAAGCTAAAAAGCAGATTCTATAGGACTGTGATTGGACCTACACTTGACATTTTATATGGAGCAAAGTGTTGGTACTCTAAAAGGCAACATATCCAATAGATGAGCATAGTAGAAGTGTGTATGTTACGATGGATTTGTGATCACACAGGAAGCAATCATGTTTAGAAAGATGACATACGGAAGAGATTAGGGGTGGCACAAATTGAGAAGCTCATGCAACATCGTTTGAGATAGTTTGGACATACCCAACGGAGGCCTCAAGAGGCACCAATACGTAATGGGATAATAAGATGGCCTGATAACGTGACGAGAGTCAAAGGAAGACTAACCTTGATATGGGAGGAGTCCGTGAAATCAGAACTGAAGGTTTGAAATACAATTAAGGAGTTAGTCATAGATAGGAGGATGTGAAGATTAGCAATCCACATGTCAAAAACTTGATCTTTGGTTTTCCCGCCTTTTTTCTACCCTTTTTGGTTTGTCTTTCTATTCCTCTCCCTTTTTTTCCTTTGCCTTTCTGTCTTTCTTTATTATTACCTTTTCATTTGGATCTTGTGGGTTTCGTCTCTAACCTACCCTAACTTCTTTTGGACTAAGACTTTGTTGTTTTTACCCAACACAACTAATGGCTAAAAATGGAAGGGCAGCATATGAGTAATTATACTTGATGAATATGATGTCCCAAAATCTGCCGATGTGAACTAGAAAGAAATATTCATACACTTTGTAAATCTTTATCTGAAGGAAACAGTTTGTAGCAAAATAGAAGGATAGGATAATTGAATTATGACTGCAGGCATCTGCAGCAACAAAACTAAGATGTCTTGGATGCATATAGCCACATAATTAAAATGGTTGTTTTAAGATTGAGTGTTCAAACTTGATAACCTTGGGCTTCATATTTATCGGTGTTTAGTCTTTTTTGTTGTTCGCCTTAGCCCTTCTTTTGCTTCTTGCTAATATTGACAAACTATAGTAGGCTATCACCGCTTCATCATCACTACAGCAGTTGTTTGGGTTGCAAATATGATTGTCACTTGACCAGTATCAAGCACTGTAATCTGCTAGTTGAAAATTTTGCTTGAGATCATAGCTGTGTGGAACAAACAAGATGTTAAAGACTTAAAAGTACTTAATTTTTTTATACACTGGTCAAGGGACAGTGAGTTATATCATTTATATTATTTTTTAAATTAGATGCCACATACAGATTACACTTTTTGTTAGATTATATTTAGTTAATTTGTTGAGAATTGGAGTGTTTTATGTGTCATAGGGCATGGAGAAGGGGTGAGATAGAAAGGGGGTCTTTGTTGGTGGACCTAGGCCTCCTGCCACACGCCCATGCACGAGGCAGCAGTAGCCTGCACCTGCTGGTAGTTGCATGCTGTCTGTTATAATTTTTTTGCCTCTGTTTTCTTGCTTTATTTGGCCCTAGCAGTCTCATTGTTTGTAGTCTAGTATTTTAGTATGTGTGAGTACCTTCTGGTGATTGAGGAGCATTGTCCTATATTTATTATACACCCAATGGACTAGATGATAATGTATTTTTAGTATTACGTATTAGTGGCTCTGAGACCTTGCACCCAAAAGTTGGGCTGGTATCTTCTTAAGTTTCAGGAACAGGTCCTAGTGCATATGACTGATTAGGGGTGTGTTTGGTTCAGCTGTGGATTTCTAAAAATCTGATTCTAGCTGTGAGCTGCGAGGAAGCTGAAATCTGTTTGGCTGTAAATAACTGTCAACTGTGGATTCTGTAATAAATGTGTGTTATAAAAAAATAATGTTTTGGATCGTGTAATCAGTGGTATGGTGGGTAATTTCTGGGAAAATTTGGAAGAGGAATTTGGGAAATATAGGGTCGTGGCAGATTTTCATTTGCACTAAGAAAATCTGTAGATTCTGGAGAATCTGATTCTCATCGGAACCCTTTTGGTTCAGATTTCTGATTTTTGGTAGAGAATTTGGCTGGTGCAGCTGAACCAAAGTGACCCTAGATTAGATGGCTTATCATCAATTTATGTCGTACTTGTTAGAAGATATAGCTCTTGTGATCATCTTATTATCATGTCCATCATGTATATCCATATCACAAAGCATTTTAAAACCTCTTCGCTCCTCCAAACTTATATTAAAAAATATGTGTAATTTTTTTTCAATTCGCAGTCTTATCCTTGTTTTCCTGAAGAGCAAAATAATTAAAAATTCCATGTTGAATATGTTATTAGTTTCATTTTTGACAATTGTATGGGATAGGTATCCCTAGAAGAAATGTGGCTGCATTATCCTTTTCTTTCTGCCTACTTTTAGACATAACATCAACTATTACTTTAACCATGACCCATCATAATCGCTTTGCAGGTGGGAAGCTAATCAATTTCCTAAAGTGAAGGTGGCCAAATTAGATCCGAATGCAGATAGAATGGAGCAAACATCTTATATGCCCAAAATTCCTGAAATGCCGAAGTTCTCTCCTGATTTGCATGCATCGAAAGAGTGGGAACACACATTTATCACTAACTTTTCTGAGACGAGACATGTAAGTTTGTGTAACTTGATTATGTTCCAAATTTAGAAATGTTAACATGCTTAAGCATAAAAAAGGGCGTATCTGAAAGCTCTTACATAATGTGGGGGTCTGTCAACCTTCCCGTTGCTTAATTTGGAAGGAGGCTGGTTCGAAACCAGTACTTTGAGGACAACTGGAGAGAATCTATCACTGTGCCAAACTCTTACTTCATAGCACATTAAGTCTTTTCTATTTTTCATAACTATATTCATAAAGACAACATATGATGTTTTTAAGATGCTTCTTAGCTCGTTGACATAAAATTGCGGAGGCTCACTCATAGTTCAGTTCAGATGCCAATGGGAAATTCTTCCTGGTCTTTGACTTGTTATGATTTGTTCTTTATTGTCACAAGCATTGCTTCTTATTGAATATGGAACCAAGATGCATCCTTTGTTCTGAATGGGAAAAAATATGTAAAAAAAATCTTTACCTAGAAATTGACCATGACATTTGTTGACTTTGCCATTGGTAGCGGGGGAGTATTTGTCCAGTTTTAGTCTTTGTTGGACTTCCGACGAGGAAGATCGCTAGAATAGCCCTTGGCGCGCTAGCAAATCAGGCATAGGACGCCGGTGCACGAGTGTGATGGTCGGCTTACAATATAGTCACCGTGCGCGGGATGTGCGCAGGCACCAGAATTAGAGTCCTAGAGTTTTTCCAAAAGATGTATTAGTGGACGGTTATAGATGCCAGCCGAGATTAATGAGAATTAAGCAGTTTTTGAGTCACAAACCATTGGACGGTGTTCTGGAACCGAGCGCTGATGTGGAGGGCTCGAGTCGCGCGGTTCCTTAGAAAACGCTGCTCAAGGACCAGCCTGGCTCGTCGAGCGGTGCCACCACCGCGCTGCCTGACGATGTCTTGTAGCTCCTCCACAGGGAGCCAAGGATCCAGGATAGGACCAGACTGTCCATGCTGATCCAGGAGACATCCACTGAAGAACCGTACTGGAGGACGTGGTTGTCGAGGCAGAAACGCCTCAACGTGAGGAGCTCCAGGTCACGCCACCAGGCATATGAGGTGCACTCGGAGCTGAGAACAACCGACACGAGTTCGGAAGTTCTGAATCCTGACGTGCAACCCGCTCACGAACAAAGTGGAGGTCAATCTCCACATGTTTCGTGCGCTGATGCTGGACCGGGTTGGTGGAGAGGTACACAGCGCTGACGTTGTTGCAGTAGATGAGGGTGCTCCTGGTGACGGGAGTATGGAGCTCCTGAAGCAGCTGCTGGAGCCAGGAGGCCTCAGCTACGCCGTTAGCCACGACGCGATATTTCGCCTCAGCACTCGAACGCGACACCACGGGTTGTCGCTTCGAGGACCGGGAGATGAGGTTACCGCCCGCCCAGGAAGACGGCGTACCCAGAAGTAGAACGTCGTGTGTCCGGGCAGCCTGCCCAGTCAGCATCGGTGTACACGACCAGCTCAGAGGTCGTGTCACGTCGAAGGAGGCCGTAGTCGAGAGTACCTCGTAGGTACCGAAGAATCCGCTTCATAGCGGTGAGGTGCGGCTCCCTCGGGTCATACATGTGGAGGCACACCTGCTGAACTGCATACGAGATATCCGGCCTGGTGAAGGTGAGGTACTGAAGAGCACCTGCAAGACTCCTGTAAGTAGTGGGGTCAGAGACGGGTGTCCCGTCGGTAGCGGAGAGCTTCGCCTGACTATCCACTGGAGTGGAGCACGGCTTGCACTCGGCCATGCCCGCTCGCTGGAGGATATCCAGGCAGTACTGTCGGTGGTGAAGAAATAAGCCGCCTGGTCGGTCCTTGACCGCAATGCCCAGGAAGTGGTGGAGACGATCCAGGTCCTTCATTGTGAACTCCTGCTGTAGAGCAGAAATGATGCGCCGAAGTAGAGCCGGACTAGACGCTGTTAGTACAATGTCATCGACATACAGTAGGAGGTAAGCAGTGTCACTGTCACGTCGAGAGACAAACAGCGAAGTGTCCGATTTAGCTTCGACGAACCCCTGTGAGACCAAGAAGGAGGCGAACCGGCTATACCAGGCTCGCGGTGCCTGCTTCAGTCCGTACAGAGATTTGTTCAGCTTACAGACCATGTCTGGGTGAGCTGAATCAACAAACCCTGCCGGCTGACTGCAGTACACCGTCTCGGTCAGTGTACCGTGGATGAAGGCATTCTTGACGTCCAACTGGTGGACAGGCCAAGAACGCGAGAGAGCCAGCGACAGAACGGTACGAACCGTCATCGGCTTTACCACCGGGCTGAAGGTCTCGTCGTAGTCGACTCCAGGGCGCTGAGTGAAACCCCGGAGTACCCACCGTGCCTTGTACCTCTCTAAGGTACCGTCCGCCTTCTTCTTGTGCGTGAACACCCACTTGCCTGTGACAACATTGCCACGACCACGACGGGGAACCAGGTCCCAGGTCCGGTTGCCAAGCATAGCCTCATACTCTTCCTCCATAGCGTGGCGCCAGTGAGGGTCGGTGAGAGCGCTACGCACGAAAGTAGGTATGGGTGAGAGCGAAGAACAATCGGTCGGTGGAGAAGTCGTCGACGAGAAGGCAGCTCCGGCGAAGCGCTCAACTGGCCGAAGACTCCCGGACGCACGTCGAGTCACCATCGGATGGACGTGACCAGGATCCCTGTGGAGAAGAGAAGGGTTGTACACCGGACGCTCGGGTACAACGACCTTCTCTCGTCTCGGGGCCATGCGAGGTGTACCTGGAGTCGCCCCCCACCCCCCCTGTGCTCGTCGCTGGTAGGCAAGTACGGGGTCGGCGAAGCGAGAAGTCGTCGTCGGTGCTGCTCCTGGTGCGTCTGGTGACGTCGGGCTTGCTGCAGGTGATGTCGGGGAAGCTGAGGCCGCACGTGGCGCAATAGTCGATGTCGGGGACGCCGAGGCCGCGCTTGGCGCAACAGGCGTCGTCGGAGACACCGGGGCCGCGCGTGGTGCAGTGGGTGACGTCGGGGACGTCGAGGTCGCGCGTGGCGCAGCTGGTGGCATCGGGGACGCCGGTGTCGCGCGTGGCGTAGCAAGTGGCGTCAGGGACGTCGGGGCCACGTAAGGCACAACAGGTGGCGTGGAAGACGCTGAAGTCGTGCGTGGTGCAGCGGGTGGGTAACCTGTAAGAGGTAACTGACAAGGTCGCTGTACAGGAGCGGCCTCGGGGTCAGTAGAGAAGAGGGAATCCAACTCAGCGACGGAGTCAAAGGACGGGGTGGAAAAGGGAAAGGAAGACTCGTCGAAGATGACATGTCGGGAGATCAAGATACGACGGGTGGTAGGGTCACCCCTTATGGTCAGGGGAATACCCAAGGAAAACACACTGAGTCGAGCGAGGCGCAAGCTTATGGGGAGCTGTGGCAGAGAGGTTCGGGTAGCAAGCACACCCGAAGACTCGAAGATGGTCGTAAAGAGGATGGGTGCCGAGCAAAGCGAAGTGAGGGGTGGGAGCACTAATCGCCTTAGTAGGAAGGCGATTAATTAGGTAGGTGGCAGTGTGAAGCGTCTCCGCCCAGTAGCGAGCAGGGGTAGAAGACTGAAACATCAGAGAGCGCATGACATCGTTGGTGGTCCGAATCATGCGCTCAGCCTTGTCGTTCTGGGGGGAAGTGTACGGGCATGACATGCGCAACTGAACACCGTGAGAAAGCAGAAAGTCACGGAACGTAGAGTTGTCAAACTCGCGCCCGTTGTCGCACTGGACCGCACGAATCGTGCGCCCAAACTGGGTTGACACCCAAGCGAAGAAGTGAGAAAGAGTACCGAAAGTATTAGACTTCTGTCGCAAAGAAAAAGTGCACGAATAGTGCGAAAAATCATCCACGACCACCAAGTAATACTTGCATCCAGAGACACTAAGAACAGGTGAAGTCCAAAGATCACAGTGAATCAAATCAATGTGTGCTCGACACGAGTGAAAGACTGCGGAAAAGGAAGTCGAACATGGCGACCCAACTAGCAAGCATGGCAAAGAGACTCATGAGTACCCCGAGTACACGAAATCGCTGAACTACCAGACAACTTCGACATAGCATCAACACCGGGGTGGCCAAGCCGACGATGCCAAATGGTCGAAGAGGCTGTCGTAGTCAGGGCAAGAGGCGGAGCGGAAGCAGGAAGACACATCGTGTACAGGGGACCCGTACTATCACAGCGAAAGAGAAAGCGTCGAGTAGTAAGATCCGTCACAGTTACACCATAAGGATCAAACTCAAGGGAAGTTTCTGGTTGTCAGTAGTAAAACGACGAACGGAAAGAAGATGCTGAATGATGTCAGGAGCAAGAAGAACATCACGTAGCTGAAACGAATTCAGTGAACCCGAGTCACCTACTGAGGTGACTGGAAGAGTCGACCCATTCCCAACAACGATAGATGAAGGATCAGAGGGACGGGAAGGGCGGGTAGAGGAGAGGATACTGACGTCAGGGGTGGTGTGGTACGAGGCATCGGAGTCCACCACCCAGTCAGGGCCACACGGCGTGAGACCCTGCCGGTAGATCGATGGTGTAGAACGGGTCGCGACATGCCCCAATGGTGGCGGCGCCGGGAAGGAAGACAACACGCTCGGACCCTCGACGGTGGTGCCAACAGAGTAGGCAATAGTCGATCCAGGTACATCAGCCGATGGCGGCCGAGAAGCACCTCCTAGGGTGGCAGCAGGCCGGGCGGTGGCGTCGTGGGGGGCTGCAGGACCGGCGGCCCAAGGGGCGGCTGCAGCTGCTGCGGGCCAGGCAGCAGCAGCGGCTCGAGGGGTGGCAGCGCTGGGGGCTGCAAGGGCGCCGACGGCGCATGGTGGTAGCGGGGTGGCCCATGAGGCGGCCTAGGGTAGCGACGCGGCGCCTATGGCGGCCTAGGGTGGCGGTGCGGCTGTGGCCCAGGGTGGCGGCACGGCTGCGGCGGTGTGGCTGGGGTGCACACCAGGGTCGCGAGAGGGCAGGGTGGCGGGCCGGCACCGTGGCAGGTCGGCAGGTCTCGAGGCTACGGCTACTTCGGGCTTCGGCGCCTCATGGCGCGCGTACGGGAGATGGGGCTCCGGCTCGGCCGCTCGAGGATTCGGGCGGTGGGACGACACCGCGGCAGACCAGCAGGGCTCGGGGCGGCGAGGCGGCGAGCTGGGGTGGTGTGGGGGTCGCTCGGGTGCAGGCGGCGCGGCAGCGCAGGCGCGCGGCGCCTCAGCAGCGGCACCTCTTAAAATCTCACTGTTAACTAGTGCTTCTGGAGGTCTCCGCTGGATGTCCAAACCACGTTAGTCGTTGTTGGACTAACTTTTCTTTAATCGGTGCCACCCCCACCCTATCACGAATCGTCTCTGTTAGACACTGTAATTAGGGGTGTGACACAGGGGTATATTAGTTATTAGAGAGGGATTAGGGTTAGGGGTAGTTTAGTCTTTTCTCCCCTCCTAATCCCTCTATATAATCACACCTGTACTCCAGCTTTTCCATCATCTCAATACAATCATCATTAGCCCTCTTTCATGGTATCAGAGCTAGAGGTCTCGAATTCGAATCCTGGCGGGCGCGATTTATTAAAATAAATTGCAGCCGACTCCTATTCCACATTTGCGGTCCAAGAGAGCCTGCACGTGAGGGGAGTGTTGAAATATAAGTGAATTGCCCACCCTTCCCTCTTAGCTTAAGCTTTTGGGGTCAACTGGTCGGTGCATAGTAGCTTAACAGTCTCTGTTAGACACTGTGATTATGTGTGTGTCACAGGGGCATATTAGTCATTAGTGAGGGATTAGGGTTAGGGGTAGTTTAGTCCTTTTTCCCCTCCTAATCCCTCTATATAATCAGACCTGTACCTCAACATTATGATGCGCAATGTTGACTTGGAAGTAGGCGGTAAAAGGAGACTTGTGATATTAGAATGTATCTAGAGACTTAGCTCATGATAGGACTGCATGGAAAGTAGAAATTCATGTGCCAGAATATTAGTTTTTTTGTTACTCTTTGCTGAGAAACAGGGAGGGGGGAGACCCCTTGGCTGCGCTTAGGGCTGCGCAGGGGAGAAACCAGCAGCGAGGAGGCGTGGGGGCAGCTGCGCAGTACGTAACGTGGGGGACAAAGTAGCTGGTCACGGCGGCTAGGGTTAGGGTTCGAAGCCACCGTGATCCAAGGAGAAGAACAACCCTCAACGGGGATTCTTATTTTTTCCTGGATGATCAAAACATGAGGGAGGGGGGCTGCTTATAAAGGGGGGACTAGGATTCTTTTCTTCCCTTTTTAGTCTATTTCTTTCTATCTAAACTGACTCAATCTATAACTCCCTTTTATTCCTAAACATTATCTAATTAATTCTTCTAAATATCCTCCTGGTGCGGCTGCAGGGCCTGGCCGGCCTAGTTGTGGGCTTTGTGGGCCCCACGCCGACCATATTGGTGGCCCACAAACGCATCCACAACATTTCCCCCCTTCCCGACAAAGAGCTCGTCCTCGAGCTTAAAGGAAAGGTGCTTCATCCTGAAATCTTCTAGTTGCTCCCATGATGAATCAGCTTCAGAATGTCCTGCCCATTTGACGAGTAGCTCCCAGACACCTCTGTTCAAACGCGCCCTTTGTACTTTTTCAGGCGTAGGTACAACACGTCCATGGAGAAGTGGTGGTAAAGGCACCACCTGTATGGGAGTAGGACCTTCAAATTTCTTTAACAGGGACACATGGAAGACATCATGTATCCTTGCTTGAGGAGGCAGCTGAAGTTTATATGATACAGTCCCAATGCGTTGAATGATCTGATATGGTCCAAAATATTTTGGTCCAATCTTTGAAGAAGGCGTCGTCATTACTCCCACAGCTGTCCTCTGATGAAGCCGCAGCCAAACCCAATCACCGATCTGAAATTCCACCTCTCGGCGGAACTTATCTTCATAGCTTTTCATGGTGACTTGTGCTTGTACCAGCCTGTTCTTGATTTCAGCTAAGAATTCATCTCTATCCTTTAGCTGTTTATCCACTGCTGCTACTCTAGATATGCCCGGTTGGTAACCAACAAGAGCCGGAGGGTCCCTGCCATAGACCACTATGAAGGACGAGCATTGAGGACCGTCTGGTAGGAAGTGTTGTAGCAATACTCAGCCCAAGGAAGCCACTGCAACCAAGTCTTTGGTCGGTCACCAGCCAAGCAGCGGAGGTACACAGTGATGATCTTGTTGACGACCTCAGATTGGCCGTCAATCTGCGGGTGGAAGGCCGAGCTGAGCTGAAGTTGGACACCGGCTAGCCGGAACAAATCTGACCAGAAGAGGCTGGTGAAGACGGTATCACGATCACTGACGATGGAGCAGGGAAAGCCGTGTAGTCGTACAATGTCGTCGAAGAATGCCCGTGCCACTGATGCAGCACTGTAAGGGTGGCTTAGGGGAATGAAGTGTGCATACTTGGAGAAGCGATCTACCAGTGTCAAGATCACTGATTTCCCACCAACTTTTGGAAAACCTTCAATGAAGTCCATGGAGATATCACTCTAGACTTCCGACGGTATAGGCAGCGGTTGTAGCAGGCCGGCTGGATGAAGATGATCAGTCTTGTTGTGTTGGCACGTAGCACACCCGCGGACATACTCACGCACCCGCCGTAGCAAGGACGAGTTGTAGGAGAGGCGTAGCCGATGCACTGTCTTCTGGATGCCTTCGTGGCCCCCATCATGCGCCTCAGCTAGGAGAGAGGGCCACAAGGAGGACTTGTCGGGAACGAAGAGCTTCCCCTTGTGAAGTAGAAGGCCGTCGCGTTCGGCCCAGTCAGCAGGTGCGACTCCCTCCCGGAGTTGGGCACATAGCTACTGCGCCTGCTGGTCTGTAGCGATCTCCGTGCGGAGCGAGTCGAAGAGTGAAAAGACTGGCGCGGATATGGCGTGAATAGCTATGTCTTCCTCGTCGCGGCGGGACAGGGCGTCAGCTGCCCCATTCAAGCGCCCCGGTCGGTACTCAACCTGCAGATCATAACCAAAATGTTTGCTCACCCAAGCATGTTGGGGAATCGTCGTGAGTCGCTGATCCAGGATATATTTCAGGCTGAAGTGATCAGTCCGAACAGTGAAGGGACGACCCCACAAGTAAGGCCGCCAATGATGTACGGCCTTCACAAGTCCGATTAGCTAACGCTCGTATGCCGGTAGCTTATGATGGTGTGTCGCTACAGCGCGGCTGAAGAATGCTATGGCGCCGTCGCCCTGGTGTAGAACCGCCCCAAAGCCGGCGCCGGATGCGTCACAGTCGACGATGAAGCGCTTGTCGAAGTCCGGCATTTGGAGTAGAGGCGCTGTCATCAGTGTTGGAAATCCGGAGATTAATTTCCTCTAAACTCTTCTCTTATCTTATTTTCAACCGGGGGGGGGGGGCTGTATATATAGCCCCAAATTACAGAGTCCTAATCTAATACTACCTAGACTCCTACTCTTATTGGACTAGGACTCAATCTCTAACACCAATTATTCTAGAAAAACGGGATTATATCCAACAATCACCCCCTAATCTCGTTTTTCTAGATCACACTCACACTAATTAGGATGGAGACACACTTCCACCCTAAACACACTTTCGGGATGGACACAACTGCACCCCCAGGATGGTCACATCTACACGCTGCACAACTCAATTTTGGGATGGGCACGTCTTCATCCCCAGGATGGCCGCATCTTCATCCTGCACACAAATTCGGGTTGGTCACATCTTCAACCCCAGGATGGACTCATCTTCATCCTGCACACGCATTTAGGTTGGTCACATCTTCAACCCCAGGATGGACTCATCTTCATCCTGCATTTGATCTCGGAATGGACACATCTTCATTCCGACCACATACCCACACACTCGAGATGGTCACATCTTCATCTCGAGCACATACTCGAGATGGTCACATCTTCATCTCGAGCACACCTCGCATTGGCCTGCTTTTCCGCACGCGACAGAGCATCCAATATTCTTCTTCGTCACCTTCATCGTCGTGGCGATAGCACCTCGGGTCGGTGATCTCGTACTCCTCCAAGATCCATCCCGTGCTACGACGCTTCCCGAGTTCTCCGCGGATGTAGAAGCAAAACTTGACCATACGCCATTGCACCACAACTCCCATGTTGGAAATTGACTGTGCACACTTGGTCGCGCTATGCTTCCAGATGCCACCGCCACCGGACCGCTGTACTCGAGGCTTGCTCCGCCTGCGTAACGTGAAGAAGTATCCCAAGTCGCGTAGGCCGTAGTTCGCCAAGAGGTCCCACGGCGTCACATCATAGAAGTCTGCTTCTATCACAATGTCCGCCTCACGCGGTGGAAAACCACGCAGCTGTGGTCGGAGAAAGTGAAGCATCAGCTCGTCCTCCGTTGGCCTGAACTTCGAACCATGTGCCATGTTCTGCAGACACCTCCTTGATCGTGGGCTAGCACTTGACTTCCTCTGGCCCACCTCAGCCCAGTCAGCTACCAGGCCCGGATGGCCCAACTGAACTTTTCTGTCTTGTCCACCTGACCAACACAAGAACACAAAATCCAGCCCAGCCCAGATCCTCTTGACCTCCTCTACACCTCAGCCCAGCCGGACCAGCTGAGCACACTTGGCCCGACAGGCCTCAGCCTTGGTCTGTGTCACAAGCGCAAGCTCAAGCCCACGAGGCCCAGCTAGCCCAGGGCGCTTATCCTCTTCACTGAAACCCTAGCAGCAGAAGCTTTCTCCCTGGAGCCGCCTCCACCGCTACCTGCGCCGCTCTCGGCACCTCCGCCCCCCGGCGTCTTACACCGGTGTCCCCCTGCTCAGCGCACGTCGCCCGCCTGCCTGTGCCCGCGTCCAGTGCGATCCACCTGCCACGCCCGCAGGTGCTTTGCAAGCACGCGATTTTCGCGTCACTCAAGCGTGCCGCCTTGAAGCCGCCTGACAAGCGCACCCGTCAACACCGCCAAAGCTCGTGCTCCCAGCGGTTCGCCATGCGCGCGCTCAGCTCTTCTCGGATCTGCGTCGACTTTAATCGAGACCCGCCTCCTTTGCTCGTCGCGCCCTGGCCGCCCTCCTCGCGCCCGGGCGCTAGCCGCACGCCGTGCGCTGCACGCAACCTGCCGCCCCTGCACAGAAGCTCGCGAGCGCCCACGGCCCCCCGTCCTCTTGAAGCTGCGGCCTTAGTCCCTGGACTTCTTCGACGTCGCGGCCGCCTGGAGATTCACCACGCGCCCTGAGTCGGCAGCGCCCTCACCCGCGTTGTTCGCTGCTGGATCCAAGCCACCTCGACGTCGATTCCACCCAAACCACCCGGGGGTTGGCCGCCCCGGGAGCACGTCCTCCCGGGGCAACACAAGGTTAGATCCTAAACCCTAGCTCTGATACCAATTGTTGGAAATCCGAAGATTAATTTCCTCTAAACTCTTCTCTTATCTTATTTTCAACCGGGGGGGGGCTGTATATATAGCCCCAAATTACAGAGTCCTAATCTAATACTACCTAGACTCCTACTCTTATTGGACTAGGACTCAATCTCTAACACCAATTATTCTAGAAAAACGGGATTATATCCAACAATCAGCGCCTGCTTGAGTTGGGAGAATGCGTCCTGCGCATCATCAGTCCAGCGGAATGCTTCCCGCTTTAGGAGGGCGGTGAGGGGTGCGGCCACCGCACCATACCCCGCAATGAACTTGCGGTAGTAGCCGGTGAGCCCAAGGAAACCTCGCAAGGCTCGTAAGGACCGAGGTGTAGGCCAACGTTCCACGGCCTCCACCTTGGTCGGATCCATTGCCACGCCGTGAGCGGATATGATGTGTTGTAAGTAGGACACAGTCTCCTGGCCGAAGAAGCACTTAGATTTCTTCAGGAACAGCTTGTTTGTCCGTAGTGTCTGGAACACCTGCTTGACGTGCTGAAGGTGTTCGACCCAGGACCTGCTATACACCAATATGTCATCAAAGAAGACAAGCACAAATTTTCTGATGTAGGGGTCGAGGACGTCGTTCATCAACGACTGGAACGTGGACGGCGCATTGGTGAGGCCGAATGGCATCACCAAGAACTCATAGTGGCCTCGATGAGTTCGGAATGTTGTCTTTTCAATGTCGTCCGAGTGCATGCGCACTTGAAAGTAGCCGCTGCGGAGGTCAAGCTTGGTGAAGAACCTTGCGCCGCGAAGCTCGTCCAGTAGCTCGTCAACCACCGGGATCGGGAACTTGTCTTTCAAAGTTCTGGCGTTGAGCTCGCGGTAGTCGATGCAGAAGCGCCACGTGCCGTCGGCTTTTCGGACCAACAGTACTGGCGAGGAAAATGCAGATGTGCATTCTCGGATGATGCCTTGTGAAAGAGGGCTAATGATGATTGAAAAGCTGAGGTACATGTGTGATTATATAGAGGGATTAGGAGGGGAGAAAAGACTAAACTACCCCTAACCCTAATCCCTCTCTAATGACTAATATACCCCTGTGTCACACCCCTAATTACAGTGTCTAACACCCCCCCGCAGTCACAACATCTAGCCGCTGCAGATGTTGAGACTGGACCGAAACTCGGAGAACAACGATGACGGGAGGCCCTTCATGAAGATGTCGGCGAACTGCGTCGTCGTCGGGACATGGTGTACCCGAACCTCGCCCCGTGCTACCCGCTCACGAACAAAATGAAGGTCAATCTCCACATGCTTCGTGCGCTGATGCTGGACCGGGTTGGTGGAGAGGTACATGGCGTTGACGTTGTCGCAGTAGATGAGGGTGCTTTTGATGACGGGAGTGTGGAGCTCCTGAAGTAGCTGCTGAAGCCAGGAGGCCTCAGCTACGCCGTTAGCCATGGCGCGATACTCCGCCTCTGCACTCGAGCGCGACACTACAGGCTGTCGCTTCGAGGACCAGGAGACAAGGTTGCCGCCCAGGAAGACGGCGTACCCAGAAGTAGAGCGTCGTGTGTCCGGGCAGCCTGCCCAGTCAGCGTCTGTGTACACGACCAGCTCGGAGGCCGTGTCACGTCGAAGAAGGAGGCCGTAGTCGAGGGTGCCTCGTAGGTACCGAAGAATCCGCTTGACAGCGGTGAGATGCGGTTCCCTCGGGTCATGCATGTGGAGGCACACCTGCTGAACCGCATATGAGATATCCGGCCTGGTGAAGGTTAGGTACTGGAGAGCACCTGCAAGACTCCTGTAAGAAGTGGGGTCAGAAACGGGTGCCCCGTCGGTGGCGGAGAGCTTCGCCTGAGTATCCACTTGAGTGGAGCACGGCTTGCAATCAGCCATGCTTGCCCGCTGAAGGATATCTAGACAGTACTGTCGTTGGTGAAGGAATAGGCCGCCTGGTCGGTCCTCGACCGTAATACCCAGGAAGTGGTGGAGACGGCCCAGGTCCTTCATAGCGAACTCCTGCTGTAAGGCAGAAATGGTTCGCTGAAGCAGAGTCGGACTGAATGCTGTTAGTACAATGTCATCGACGTACAGTAAGAGGTAAGCTGTGTCACTGCCACGTCGATAAACAAACAGCGAAGTGTCCGACTTAGCTTCAACAAACCCCAGCGAGACCAAGAAAGAGGCGAACCGGCTGTACCAGGCTCGCGGTGCCTGCTTCAGTCCGTACAGGGATTTGTTCAGCTTACAGACCATGTCTGGGTGAGCTGAATCTATAAATCCTGCCGGCTGACTGCAGTACACCGTCTCGGTCAGTGTACCGTGGAGGAATGCGTTCTTGACGTCCAACTGGTGGACAGGCCAAGAACGTGAGAGAGCTAGCGACAGTACGGTACGAACTGTCGCCGGCTTCACCACCGGGCTGAAAGTCTCGTCGTAGTCAACTCCAGGGCGCTGAGTGAAGCCCCGGAGTACCCAACGAGCTTTGTATCTCTCCAAGGTGCCATCCGCCTTCTTCTTATGCGTGAATATCCACTTGCCTGTGACAACATTGCCACGACCCGGACGGGGAACCAGGTCCCAGGTCCGGTTGGCAAGCAAGGCCTCATACTCTTGCTCCATAGCGCGGCGCCAGTTAGGGCCGGCGAGGGCGCTACGCACGGAAGTAGGTATGGGCGAGATCGAAGAAGGCTCGGTCGGTGGAGTCGTCGTCGACGAGAAAGCGGTACTATCGAACCGCTCCACTGGTCGAAGACTCCCGGATGCACGTCGAGTCACCATCGGGTGGACGTGACCAGGATCCCTGTGAAGTAGAGGGGGTTGTACACCGGCCGGTCGGGTACAACCATCTTCTCTCGTCGTGGATAGACGAGAGTGGGTCTCGATGTCGCGCGTGGCGTCGTCGGAGCAGGAGCCTCTCCCCGCGCTCGTCGCTGGTAGACAAGTGCGGGGTCAGCAAAACGAGAAGACGTCGTTGGTGCCGCGCGTGGCGCGGCTGGTGGCGTCGTACTCGCTGTAGGTGACGTCGGGGAGGTAGCTAGTGGTGCCGCTGGTGCCGTACGTGGTACAGCTGGAGACGCCGAGGGCTCCTGGGGTACAGTAGATGGTGTCGGGGAAGCCGAGGCCGCGTGTGGCGCGGCACGTGACGTCGGAGGCGTCGATGCCACACGGGGTGCAGCGGGTGACGCCTGAGACATCGATGCCACACGAGGTGCAGCAATCGGTGTCGAGGGCGTCTGGGACGTAGCTCGTGTCGATCCTGCAGAAGAAATAGGCCAAGGCAACTGGGAGGCAGCCTCGGGGTCAGTAGGAAAAAGGGAGTCCAGCTCTGTGGTGGAATCAGAAGAGGTGGTGGAAAAAGGAAAAGATGACTCGTCGAAGACGACGTGCCGAGAGATCAAAAGACGGTGGGTAGTGAGATCTAAGCATCAGTAACCCTTATGATCAAGGGAATACCCGAGAAAAACACACCGTGTCGAGCGGGGCGCAAGCTTATGTGGGCCGGTGGCGGAAAGATTAGGGTAGCAAGCGCATCCGAAAACTCGAAGGTGATCATAAAGAGGATTGGTGCCATATAGAGCAAAGTAGGCGGCCGCCTCAGCATTGGGAGGGGCGGCCGCGGCGGCGCGGGGGAGAGTAGTGGCGCCTGCATTTGTGCGTCAGCGCAGCGAGTTTCGGCTCCTTGCGGCGCAGCGGCCATCGGCGGTATCACATCTTACGCAGCTCTGCGACGCTCTTCGCCGTGCCTCGCTGCTACGGCGGCGGGGCCGCCGGCGTCCGGTCCTTCTGACCCCACGCCTTTACCCGTGGAGGACGATGCCGAGCACGCCAAGCTTGCTCAGGTTAGGAAAAGACTAGAGAAAACGGCACAGTACTTTAAGAATTTGGGTTCCCTGGGATTTTAGTCTCAGTTGGTGTGCACGACTGTCTCCGCCGGAATTTTGTCGTTCTCGGCTGTTGCGACCGGGAAAGCAACAACTTCCTTTACATTATGTGCAACTGCAGTTGGTATTGTTGCGGCTTTTATCTCGGTGTTCTGGTCCTTTGGTTATATCCGCCTTTCTGAAAGACTCAGAAGAACAGCAAATGAACCTTCAAAGGCTCCTCGTGCTGATGTGGTTAAGAATCTGAGAAATAATATTTTGCTTAATGTTCTTGGAATGGGTGCTGCAGTTCTTGGCATGCAGGCAACTGTAGGTGCTTTGGTAGCAAAAGCTCTGATACCATGAAAGAGGGCTAATGATGATTGTATTGAGATGATTGAAAAGCTGAGGTACAGGTGTGATTATATAGAGGGATTAGGAGGGGAGAAAAGACTAAACTACCCCTAATCCTAATCCCTCTCTAATGACTAATATACCCCTACGTCACACCCCTAATTACAGTGTCTAACACCTTGGCGAAGCATCTCGGCGCATTGCTTCTCAATCTCGTCTTTAAGAAGCTGGTGGTAGCGGTACGGCCGGACATCTACTGGAGTTGTGCCCGGCAGGAGCCTGATTTGGTGGTCGTGGCGTCGTGCAGGAGGAAGCCCGCGTGGCTCGTCGAAGAGGTCCTGGAAGCCATCCAGGAGGGCGCCCATCATATCAGTAGATGGTGCTAGAGAGGCACATACCGGGGCTGAACTTCGCAGCCCCGTCCAGATCACCTCACGGTCCCCGCGCCACAATTTCATCGTGAGGTCCTCAAGGTTCCAGAGAATGGGTCCCAAAGATCGCAGCCACTCGACTCCTAGAACAAAGTCGAAGCCGTCCAGTGGGAGTGCGTAGCATGTGACGTCAAAGCGATCCCCTGCAATCATCAAGGGTACACGTGGACAGATGCTTGTACAGGAGATAGAGTCGCCGTTGGCGACTCGGACGCCGACGCCTGATCGTGGCAACATCATCAGGCCGAGCTCCTTGATGAGTGGTTCCCTGATGAAGGTGTGAGTGGACCCTGTGTCGACCAATGCTGTCAGTAGGTTGCCGTGGACGTAGACCTGGAGCTTCATTGTGTTGGCGAAGTCGATGCCGGTCAGGGCGTGTAAAGAGATGCCCATATCAGCTACGATCGCGTCAACGTCATCATCGTCGTCAAGCTCCAGAAGGAAGATTCGTTTGCCGACACACTTATGGTCCGGTGTGTACCGCTCAGGGCAGTGATAGCACTCGCCGCTTGCCCGCTTAGCAGCCATCTCATCGGGTGTAAGGCGTTTGAATCGCGGGCGAGAAGATGCCGTTGTTGACGATGTCGGGGCGGGTGCTGTAGAACTGCCACTTGAGGCCGTAGTAGAGGTGCGGGACACAATAGAAGAGCGCGTGGAGCGTTGAGAGGTGGCACCCTTCTGTATTCCGCTATCTGTTATTGCCGCAAGTCGACGTTCAAAGGCTCTGGCCAGACTCATGGCGGTTTGTAGATTAGTGGGAAACTGCAGCTCCACATCTGTTCTAAGTGGCTCGCCGAGGGCAGCTATGAAGAGGTTGATCTGCTGGCGCTGGCTGAGGTCCTCGCAACGATAAAGGACCAGGAATTGACGCTGATATTCCTCAATCGTGCCAGTACGACGGAGATCTTTAATTTCCGCCAGGTTGTTGGAGCGGAGCGGAGGCCCGAAGCGTATGTTGACGAAGTCTGCGAACCACTCCCAGGACACGATACCACAGTCACGTTCTAGAGCAGTGTACCACTCGGCCGCTACACCCTCCAGGTGGAGAGACGCGAGCCACACCTGTTCTTCTGGCATCGTACGTGTCCCTGGGAAGTATGTCTCACACTTGGTGAGCCAGGGCAGCGTATCTGTTTCCCCGTCAAACTTGGGGAAATTGACCTTGTGACGACGCAGCCCGCTGTCATCGAAGGTCGGGCGTCCCGGTGGGCGCCTGGTACTGTAGTGGTCGTTGTTGCTGCCATGACCGCCGCCGCCCTTGCCGCTGCCGCAGCTGCGAGGAGGGTTGCTGCCCTGCGGTGAGTTTTGTTGCAAGTCCTCGTCACCGGAGAGCTCCCGCTCCGGTGCCTTCTCAACGCGCGCAAGGCGCATATCGTGGCGGTCCAAGCGCTTGTTGATGGTGTCTATCTGCCCCATCATCTTGCTCATCATGTTGCCGAGATCTTGGAGGGTGAAAGTCCCAGAATCGTCCACGGGGCCGGACATGGTCGCTGCCCCGGAGTCTCTTGATACCAAATGCTGAGAAACAGGGAGGGGGGAGACCCCTTGGCTGCGCTTAGGGCTGCACAGGGGAGAAACCAGCAGCGAGGAGGCGTGGGGGCAGCTGCGCAGTACGTAACGTGGGGGACAAAGTAGCTGGTCATGGCGGCTAGGGTTAGGGTTCGAAGCCACCGTGATCCAAGGAGAAGAACAGCCCTCAACGGGGATTCTTATTTTTTCCTGGATGATCAAAACATGAGGGAGGGGGGCTGCTTATAAAGGGGGGACAGGACCCCCCCCCCCTTGGCCGCAGCCTACTCCTAGTCGGTTTCGGGATAATCCCCCAAACTGACTAGGATTCTTTTCTTCCCTTTTTTAGTCTATTTCTTTCTATCTAAACTGACTCAGTCTATAACTCCCTTTTATTCCTAAACATTATCTAATTAATTCTTCTAAATATCCTCCTGGTGCGGCTGCAGGGCCTGGCCGGCCTAGTTGTGGGCTTTGTGGGCCCTAGGCCGACCATATTGACGGCCCACAAACGCATCCACAACACTCTTATATCTCTCCTCTCTTTTACTTCATTTAAAAAATAAAAAAATAACAAAATTGTTGAGTTTCATGTCTAACCTACCCTAACATGGTTGGGGACAAAGGCTTTGTTATTGTTGTTTGCACCTTCTTCACCATCCACTCATTTTGTATGATTTCCAATTTCATCAGGTTTTTTCTGAGCTTGACAACTATGATGAATCATCTATACCTGGCGCGAAGAAAATCTCGTCAAAACCCTGGAGCAGCTCAGAGCCCCAGACTGAGCCAACACTGGCAATGCTTTGCAACATGGATTCAGTTTCGAGAGCTGCAACACTACGGAACTACATAGACATGATCCAGAGTTTGGATTCACTGTCAAGGAACAACTGCCTCTGGCTATTTGCATTATGTGTTGCTGTGGACACTCCATTGCACGCTGAGACATGTGCTTCTCTAAGATCGTTGCTGCGCAAGTGTGCAACGATCCTTTCCACTAAGTCGGAGATGGACGATGAAGCCGTAATGCTCAATATACTGATGGCAATATGTGGAAGGTACTTTGGGCAATATGAACATAGATATGAATAGGAGATCAAGAGTGATGAATTCTTTTTTAGTTGCTATAGTCTACTTTTTGTATTGTCTGAAAATGGTTTATGGCGGCTGAATATAATTAAAGTATTCTGACTGGACTTGAATAAAAAATGGGAACAAAAACCCTGAATCTACTGCCACAGTCTGAGATGGGGTGGGTGATCTGCCTCAGCACTGTTACCAAGCACTTCATCTTGCCTGTAGTTTGGGGAGGGAAAGCATTGTTTAAAAATGTGATGTGAATAGGGATAAAAATGCTCAAAAACAACGGTTGAAAAAACATATATATTGATTTTGTTTTTATTTTTTTTGAACGGTACAAAAATGAAAATAAAGGATGCAAAATCAAGATTGTCAGTTATTCAAAAACGAATAAGTCAAATAAAAATATATCGAAAACTATCGAAAAAATGAGAATTCACTTCAAGAGATTAAACCAACTAGTTTACTTAGACTTAATATAATCATATGTAGTTATACATGGTATTTTCATATGTAGTAATATATCATACATAGTCATACATTATATTATAAAATATAGTCACACATTAATACATAATGGCACTAACATAATATTGTCATCCAGCAAAATACGTTTGATGAAAATAGCATCCACTTTGCCCATTTTCTCTAGCTACATAGGTAATAAAGAAAAAGGGTAGCTCATGCATGTCGCTCCCGGTTGCACATGGTCCGTGGAAGGTCCGACCTATTTAGATCTTTTGTACGCAGTCTTTCCTTGCACTTCTCGAAGAAGAAAATTGTATTAAGAAAAAAACTGAGTTCGGAATTCAAAGCTGCTCAAATTAAAGCTTTGATATCATCAACAGTGGGCTTGGACAAAGTGGCAATGGCAAGGTAGATGCCTGAAAATTCACTTTAAAATAGACCATCACATACTAAAGAAGCATGATTATCATTCAAATCAGCAATTATGTCATGAACTGCCGCTTCATTTGCACTTGAATTGTCCAAAGTTAAGAAAAATGTTTTCTTCTCAACATAACATTTCACCATCAATTAGTAAAGGTTTGTGACAACCTTTTACATGCATGGCTGCCTTCTACATGAAAAAGCCTACAATCCTATTTTGCATATGCCATGGATCATCTATCCAGTAGAGGGTAACACACATGTAAGACTTGTTATGATATGAGGTCCACATATCCATGGTTGCACTAAAGTGACAATGAGCATTTTTTAAACAGTCATGTGATATATCCTTCTGTTTGTAGATATATGTCCATAATATCTTTTCTAGTGGTGATACGAGACTTTATAGAAAAGTTAGAGCGCAATGATTTGATAAAATCAACAAGATACTCATGTTCAACTATATTAAAAGGATATTCGTGCATCATTACTGCCAAATAAAACTTTATTAAACTACCAACTTGGTCATACTTGTAGGGCTCCACTACAACAATGTCCTTTTCATGATGCTTTACCAAATTGAGTTGTTACTACCCTTTAACAATGCTATGTGCTGATCTTAAATGGTTTTAAAATCCAGTAGTTTCATACCAGCCTTCACATCTGTACTTAGTATTCATTTAGGGAACTTGCAAAAACCCCATTGTTGCTTATAAATCTTCCCATCCACCTCAACCTCAATGGTCTTCTTATCAAAGTATTGCCATACCATAGATGTGCACTTCTTTTTCTTTTCTGGCTCATGGTTGTCATCAAGTTCAGTAACATCACCATCTTCAATGGCTGCAGTAGCATCATGATTGTTCTCCTCGAGTTTGTGTGCCACGGCCATCTATGCTAGTGCCAACAGATGTTGTGCTAGTGTCATCTGTGCCGATTGAAACAATAACACTCCTAGCTGCAGATGCTGAAGACGATGCACCCTTTCTTTTACTCTTAGAACCTAACAAGTGACAACTGCACAAACTTAGTGGAGTGCTACTGCAGTACTCCTACAACTATGAAAAGAACACACTAAAAGAACATATATGCAGCAGCTAGGGACCTAGATGTAGCAGGCCTGGTCACTTTGTTCTTCATCCTGCCACTACTGTTGTGGAGGTGATGATCCAAATAACAAGCGAGCAATGATGGATCTTTCTTCTTCAATGTGAGGTCTCATAAGAGGCCAGCAGCAACTACATGTAAATAGCAAAAAAATTGTACTAGTCCAACATTTAAGATTCAAGTGAGTACAAATTAAGAAATTACTGCGATAGCATTATACCTGCGGTTGCATTCTTGCAGGAGACAATTGAAATTTTACTACTCCCAACATTTGGCTTCGCCAAAATACCACTCTTAACATGCGACACTCTAAAATACCATTATAATTCTCCCCACTTTGCTCGTTTGCCACTGTGATAGTAATTTAGTACTAACTGACCTTTTTAACACAATCAATTCTAAGTGGACAAAAATGCCCTTATGTGTTTTAAAAATATAAAAATTAGCAGAAAATACAAAAATAGAAATAAACTAAAATATTACAAAAAATAAAAAAATTGGAAAAAAATACAGGAAATAAAAAACAAACATTTACACAGTAAAATCGAAATAAATTTAAATAAGTTTATAAATTATATGACATTAGAAAAAACTGAAAATTTATACAAAAAATACCCTTAAGTGTTTTAAAAATATAGAAAGTTAATAGAAAATACAAAAAATCTAAAAAGCTAAAATATTTCAAAAAATTAAAAAATTGGAAAATACAAGAAATAAAAAAACAGATAAAAAACAGTGGAAAAACAGGAATGAAAAAGTATTTTAGCTTATTTATATTTTTTGTATTTTCTGTTAATTTTTTATATTTTTAAAACACATAAGGGTATTTTTCTGTGTAAATTTTCTGTTTTCCTAATTTCATATAATTTACAAACTTATTTAAATTTATCTCTATTTTTCTGTGTAAATTTTCTGTTTTTTATTTTCTTATTTTTTTCATTTTTAAATTTTTTGAAATATTTTATCTTATTTATATTTTTCGTATTTTCTGTTATTTTTTATATTTTTAAAACACATAAGGGCATTTCTTTTCACTCAGAATTGTTTTAGTGTTAGAAAGGTCAGTTAGTACTAAAATTCTATCTCGGTGGCAAATGAGCAAAATGGGAAAAATTATAATGGTATTTTAGAGTGTTGCATGTTGAGAGTGGTATTTTAGCGAAGCCCAATGTTAAGGGTAATAAAATTTCAATTGCCTCTTGCAGAGATCCTTGTGACTTAAAAGTTTGGAGTCTGGTGGGAGGAAGGGCATGGGCGAGGGCAAACGGGAGCTATGTTCGTCGGGCAGCCGGGCAGGTGTCGTGGAGCGAGGGAGCGAACGAGTGAGGGCTGCAGGGCGCGAGAGCGCAGCAATGCGACCACGCGAGCCTGTGTGCACGGACGGGGGACGGCACGACAGCGATCCAGCGAGGCCGCTAGGCGGATGCGGCGTGCGCACGGGATCGGGAGGCAGGAGCGCTGCAGCGGCGGCAAACCGGGAGGCAGGAGCCAGGAGTGTGAATGGCGAGCGGGGATAGGGGATCTCCTGCACGCCGGCGAGCTGGCAAGCGGCGAGCGAAGGTTGGCGATCTCTGGGGTAGATTGGGAATAGGGTTCTGGTAGTTCAGCTAGGGTTTCTAAGACTTTCACTTCGTGGACATTCGGGCTTCAATGTTTCCTGTGGGCTGTCTAGTCACTGGTTGTGCCAAATACCGAATAGATATAAAAAAGGATATTCCGAATTAGAAACAGGAACCGTAATATGATCAGAAAGACCCCTAAACCGTTTTTGATCCCGTTTTCAATTGCTTCTGACTCATTTTTGTCCCGATTTTGAATATTTTTCGAAAATTTTAAAAGCGAACGGTAAAAACAGGTATATGCTACGGGACTGGACGTCTCCGTCCCATTTCCATCCCTAGTGAACAAATAATTGTGCGGGCTTGTAGCCTGGAGTTGCCGAGTATGATTTGTGTGAAGTGCGCTGTCTGGGGTTGCCGAAGTTGATGCATTCGAGTTTTTCCTTCTGGGTGATTCATGTAACTCTAGCCAATTCTTTAGCTGTTTTATAGCTCTATGGTCCAAGTTTGATACCATGCTTTGGAAGGACGAGATCAAGCCCCGATCTCCATCTATGCTGTGTCTACTAGCCAATCTAGCTGTGTCGATTCCTACATTCTCCGGTAGAAATGAAAACAATACCTTATGATTTTATTCTATATATGGAGCGTTGGCATGTGTCAACTAGTCCACAGAATCCAAACCAGGAAAGCACATCGCTTAACACATATACAATCTACTGTATTCACATGTTCTTAGGACCATCCTCTCCATCCTACATTTAATCATAGACCTTAGTTTGATCAGAAGGGGGAAAAGTGGAATTAAAATCTACGGTGCCAGCATATCAAGCTGAGGTCAGACGATCTGGATCTACGATGAGCTTTGAGAACGGACGACCCTGAAGCGTTGACAGGGATGTTGGGCTGATTTGTTTATTGGGACAGCCTTGGCCCACAAAGCATGTCTCTTAGCGTACAAGCCCATTGGGACCCACATTTGTTTTTATCCTTGTCTATTGCAGCTATTTTAGTTTTATACATTGTGTAGTAAAATCATCCCCAGAATGCGGCTGAGAGGACTCTGTTGAGTGGAACAAAATCACTCATTAAGCAGGAATTATAGGAAATTTGTGCCTATTATTTAATACTAACTCTGTTATTATGTAATATATGACATTTAAGACAGATAATTTCGTTTAAATCGAACTAGGTTAGTTGTCCTAAATATCATATATTTTTTAACAGAGAGTAATTTGTTAAAAGAATGCTACATGTGGGTGTCCATGCTGTCCTACAGTTTGCACCATTAAAATGCCTAAAGAGAAAATCCATGAATATTTTTTTAAAAATTGCGTAGTATTCTCCCACCTGTACCCGTTGAAGCAGTGAAGCACATATGCCTTAAGTTTTTTTTTGAGAATACGTGGTCTTTATGAGAGGGAAATAACTAAGGGGACGTTCTGATTTTTTTCCGTTTCTTTTTGAGATGATATTGTTTACCTCCATAGCTATTATCTGCTCAACCACGTTTGTCCTAATCCTCCACTGCCATTGTAATTTACATGAATTAAAAATGTTTTTTTCCATTGCAGTGACATGTGTGGGAGCTTTCGGCACTGGGTACGCCCTTTGCAGTGACCAAGTACGCATATGAGGTTATGTTTACAATAAACCAACTGTTGTAAGGAAGAATTGAGTTACCCTTTTTGTTTGCCACATCCGCATAGTAAAACATCCCTTATTCATGTTGATCAATGTGACTTCGGGGGATCTTATCCATAGATGGGGTTACGGTAAATCAATTCAGACTTTCCAATCCAGCCGTGAGCGGCGCATGCCGTATTAGTCATGTATTAGGACCTGGGGACCAACACAAAGTAAAGCGAAGAGCAGTAGGGCAAATGAACGGTTAACAATAAAACTTTAAAGTAATACTAGTATAATAAATAGCTAAGCCAATCATAAGGACGTTCCTAGGGGATACCTAAGGCTAGATATCCACGGCCGATATATTATGCATAACAAAACCGTGAAGACAGCCCTCCAATCCGCCTCTCCCTCATAAAACAAGATCCACGCTCGTACGGACAAAAGCTACGACTGTTTTTTCTTTTAGCCCTAAAGTGAGTTAGCTTTTGCATTCTATATTTAAGGTCTGAATCTGATTCATTTGTGCAATTTCTCCGCCATATCTTTAGGCACAAGCTACAACTTCGGAGTACATTCCCCCTAGGCTCATAAACAAAATAAAGGAAACATTGTAGCACATTAGTTAACTTCTGAAGAAGATAACGAAGGATTCGTATTGTGGAACGATCTAGGACCACGATACAAGACGTTAGAACGCATTGGAAACTGCTAAGCATATGGGAACAAAATAGAATGATTGGGCGTTCTAGCTCCTGCATTCAGTTTTGAAAGGTCACACTACCTTAGCTTTGTTACCTGTTCTGATAAGGTATGCATTTCCTATGCCTGCATATACGGTGAGCGTATCGATCTAGTCTTGTTTGTAGATATGGCTTTAATCTCTTCTTACACAGTGTGGAATCTACATGCGTCATCATCCGGTTAATAATAAGTACGACACTACAAGAATCCCAACGATTTGCGATGACCATGACCATCGTAAATAAGTGAAAAACCATCGCAAATAATTTAATTGTGACGATTTTACTTATTTGCGAGGGTTACCGGCCGTCGCTCGTATTTTGTCGCAATTAAGTTTATTTGCGACGGTCACCGTCGCAAATAAGGTGTTTGCGACGGCTTCGGCCGACCGTTGCAAATAAGAGCCCGGGCCCAGCAGATGGGCCTAACACGACAATTTGTGACGGCAGACGGTGGCCGTCGCAAATAAGAATCTATTTGCGACGGCCTTACCACGGCCGTCGCAAATAACATAGGTTAATTTGCGATGACCAGTAACCTTATTTGCGATGGTACTGTATAAAAAGCCGTCGCAATTAAGGTTTTTTAATTTAAAAAAACAAAACATTCTACCCGGCTCGATGGCCAGAAACACGACAGAGACAAAATATATAACAACACATAACAACAGCAACAATAGTCACAAATGCATATCCAAAAGACAATATATAACATCTCCATCGATTACAACACAAAAGTGTCTCGCATCTCATCACAAGAATAGAAAAAGAAGAGAGGCTATCCGCTAGCGTTCACTACCTCCAGAGCCACCAACGTCCTCGCCGCGCGTCATTCCAGGCGCCGGTATAGACGGTGACGGAGTTTAAGCCTCCGTCGCTGATCTCTGCAACACATAGAAGTTGTTTGACATATTGATTAGTTTCGAACTTTGTTTTTGACTAGAATTGATTAAATAAGCTAGAATTGATCATATTAAACTTACTTTAATTAATTTGAGTTAGATTTGCTATGTTTGATTATTTAAGACTAAGTAAGACTACAATAGCTAAGTTGAATTAGATTTATCTACATTTGATGAATTAAGACTAAGTAAGAACGTTTTTTATTACCTGAAAACCCGGAGAAATGTGCACCGGCGGCGGTAGCTACAGTTCAGGCAGTGGAATTGGTGGTGGCAGTAAAGGTAGCTCGAGGTGCAACCCCTGGACTTCGCAGCCTTGAAAGAAACTCTATCATTGCAAACGTTACAGGTTATTACATATTATTTAGAATGTAATAAATTTAAATTACTTTAACTTACCGTTATTGCCCGCCGTTGCATCTCCATCGTCTGCTGCATCTGCTCCATGCAGGCTCGCTAGTAGGAGATGGTGGCCTCCATCGCCGCCCTCTGCGCCTCTATCGCCGCCCTCTGCGCCTCCATGTCTGACTGGTACTGCTCGCGACTCTCCTAGACCTGACGGGCGAGAGTCTCCACCTGCGAGACACGGTGACTCGGGCCCTCCGATGAAGACTATGTGGAGCTACCTCTCGCAGGTCTCGCCGCCCTCGAGTTGACAACTCCGTCGAATATGGCGAGCCTATAAGAAAAGAATCAGTAATATGGAATTGAAATATCTTGAATATTTTGAATTGAAAATGATAAAATGACTTATGAACTCAATTTCCGTGGTCTTTTCCACCTCCGCTTGCATACGCGGCTTGAGGATCGATTGGTTCATGTTCCCAATCGAAATCTGCGCTGCGTATCCTCCTAGCCTCCTCCCCGTACCTAGTCTGAAAAACAAGAAAACCGTGTAAGTTCATCAATCCATATAGTAGTTATATTTACTATAAATGATTTCTACACTTACCAACCACTCGGCTGCGGCCTGACTGCACCCCTGGGGCTGAGAAGGGTCCCTGTGACCTCTCTTCTAGATCTCAGCAGGGGTCGGCGGCACCCCCGTCTCGCGCTCCTACTATCAATACGTGTTAGTACGAACAATATATTATAAATATATAAACATAAGTTAGATACACTTACCATGCATTTAGCTAAACACAAGTGGTTATCTTGGCCGTGTTTGTGCTTCCCCTCGACCCCTCTGCACCCTCGAGCCCTCTAGTACTTAGCCTTAAACTCATCGCTAGCCCAATACCGATAAAGGGCCCGGTATGCATCGGACCGACCCTGCAACCAGTTCACGTGGCCCGACACATAGTTGTAGGTCGTTAAAAATACCATTGACGCATGTGCTCCATGCTCAGAAAAAATATTTACTACACCCCACGTACCTGCGCGTACTCTTCCTCCGTCAGGTGCCTCTCGCTCTCCTGCCAGAAGTGTAGCACGTGGTGCTGGTTCGCCTTCAAGTGCTCATTGATAACTTGAATATGAGCATTCGATAAAGCTTGTCGAACCACCTTCGCAGCGTTGACGTGAAACACTTTTCTCGTATCCTCAAACATGCGAGGGTCATCCGGGTCATCTAAAATATACCTTTCCTGTGATAAAAAATATATTGAAGAGATACACATTAAAAGAGTTTAAGAGTTAAAACTTAGAAACTTTATTTAACATACTTACCATAAAATCGGCCCATACGGCCTCCTGAACGTTGCCGTGCTTCTGGTGATGGGCGCGTGCGTAATCCTCCCATGAAGGACCCGAGGACACCGTTCACCGGTCTGTGGTGTCTCTTACCGGTGAAAGACACGTCGTACCAAACGCTGCAAGACATTTATTAATTCATTACTTAAGTAAAAAAAGAAACCAGAATTAAACACTACGATTTTATTACCTGTCTCCGACTGGACGAATCACTATCCTCTGTGAAGGGACCGCAGGAGGACTAACAAACTGAGTCCTCGTCCTCCGCGTCTGCTGGGGCACCACGTCTGGTAACCCAGAAGGCTCGTCACAGTCGAGTTTAAGGGCTCAGGAACGGAAGGCTCGCCAGCCAAGGGCTCGCTAGCCGAGGGCTGGCTCACCGAAGGGTAGCCAAGCTCAACTGGCGCCGTAGCTATTGAGTCAGTCGGTGAGGACTACAACATTCAAATGATTCATAAGTTTAATTGGAAATTGAATTTGAAGAATTTGTCAAAGAATAGTGAAATTTACCTATGTGGACTGCTGTGGCGAAGCCCTAGAGCTGCTCTGAACGTACCTCAGCAGCTGAGAGCGTCTACTCCCGATCGACGAGGCACCAGCAAAAACATGTTGTAGGCCGGCAAATCATGGACGGACCATAAATAAGCAGCTCGAAGGTTGAATTTCTGCTTCTTGTAACCGTCGTACGCTTCGACTCCTGTCCACAACACTTTCAATTCTTCGATCAGCGGTTTCAACATCACGTTGAGACGTGACCCAGGATGATCAGGTCCATGTACAATGAGGCTGAGGAACATGAACTCGTTCTTCATACACAAAGCCGGTGGTAGGTTGTAGGGAATGACAAAGACGGGCCAACAGAAGTATGGCGTGGCATTTGTACTGAACGGTGAGAATCCGTCTGTCGCTAACCCGATGCGAACATTTCTTGCATCACGAGAAAAATCTGGATCGAAACAGTCTAGCGCCTTCCATGCATCACCGTCGGACGGATGCGTCAAGAATTCTTTGTTCTCACGTTTACCTTCTTTGTGCCATCTCATGTGTCTTGCGGTTCTTTTTGAAAGAAACAACCACTTCAACCGAGGTGTCATAGGAAAGTAACGAAGCTGCTTATGTGCGATATCTATCATCACATTATCACCATCGTCATTAACAACTTCGACATACCTCGGTTTACCACATTTCAAGTACATGTTCTCATTGGCGTGCTTTTTCCAGAATAGCATGCAGTTTTCTAGGCACATGTCGATTTTCTCATAGTTCATACCGAGACCAGATATCCAAATCTTTGATTGATACATATCTTTAGGCGCTTTGTGAGGTTGTGGAAGGATATCACATATCATTTTCATGATAGCATTGTAGCAGTTGATGGAAAAAAGTACTTAGACTTAATTACCATAAATCTGGTCAAGAAAGCAAGGACGGTCACATCCGTGTGTTCATGCAACGGCTGTTTTGATTTCTTGAGCTCCTCGAAGAAATCGTCTACCTCCTTTGTAAGAGGATCCTCCACTTCCAGAGCTTCTAGCATCTCATCCATCCTATCAACCCCTGTTATATCATCATCCTCATCCACTTCTACTATGTCTCGAGATTTAGTCTTGCCGTGGAAGGTCCACACCTCATAACTTGGCGTGAAACCGTTTCGACATAAGTGAAACGAAAGTTCCAATCTGCTCAAAAATTTGGTATTCCGGCATTTCATACATAGGCACCGCACCTTATCATCCGTTGACAATGAAAATGCTCGATCCAAGAATTTATCTAACTTGATGTACCACTCATTCGAGTGACCACTAGTTCTGCTCTTCCAGCCAGTATACATCTAACTGCGGTCTTTAACCATATTTGACTCTGTAGTTTAAAGTTGAAGAAATTATCGTTAATATATGCAGAATTTATCCTGCTTCTGACAAGACACAATACCTGAAGCCCGACAAATATTTGGCAGCATAACCTCGCTTGTTTTACACTGCACCCTCCAAAAATGGTGCAATTTTTCAAGCTTTGGGTCAACTGTCCAACAACAAGGGAGGAGGCGAGGAAATAACGAAAGAGGAGGAATGAACGGGAGAAAACCACCCGTCGGGGCCTGCCGTCCACGCGCGGGAGCTTGTCGTAAGTAACGACATCCCGGGGACGAACGACGGTTACCGTCGCCAATTATGGCTTGGAGACTTTATTTGCGACGGTTACCGTTGCGGCTCGCTTCCGTGCCATCTCGAAGCCGCCGCGTATGCCGCTCACCAGGGCCGCCGCTACGTAGTCGGGAGCGACCTCGGGGTGTGTGAGTCGAGGCTGGGTATATCTCGTTTAGGGTTGGCCGTCGCAATTTATTTTATTTGCGACAGCTTTTTCTTTGGCCGTCACAAATAGGACTTTATTTGCGACGATCATTTAATTTGTGACGGCCCTAGGTCTGGTCGTCAGAAATCGATCTAATTACCAAATTAAACTATAAACACCCTAATTACCTAACTAACTATAAAAACAATCTAATTACCAAATGCATGTACATGGAGGAGGTTACCGAGAGGTGGTGATGGCGGCGGGCGCGGCGGTGATGGGAGGCGGGCGCGGCAGCGGGAGGCGGGGGCGGCGGGGCGCGGCGGCGGTACGCGCGTGGCGGGGCAGTCATCGCAAATCAATCTAATTACCAAATTAAACTATAAACACCCTAATTACCTAACTAACTACAAAAAATAATTTAATTGCCTAATTAATTACAAATTACTCTAAAACAACATTCAATTAACTACACTCTAACCAAATCTAACTAATAACAACAAAAAATGCATGTACATGGAGGAGGTTACCGAGAGGCGGCGATGGCGGCGGGCGCGGTGGCGACAGGAGGCCGGCGCGGCGGGGCGCGGCGGCAAACGGCGGGAGTCGGGGGCGGCCAGGCGCAGGAGGCAGCGGGAGGCGGAAGGCGGGGCACGGCGGCATGAGGCGGCGGGCGCAGCGGGAGGCGGGCGCGGTGGCGGCGGTGAAAGGTCTGTGAGTCGGGACGACGCTCGGCTAGGTATATCCCGTCAATTTGCGTCTGCTTCGTTAATTGCGACGGCCCTAGAGTTAGCCGTCGTAATTTATTTCGCTTGCGACGGCTTTTTCTTTGGCCGTCGCAAATAGGCATTTATTTGCGATGGTTATTTAATTTGCGACGGCTCCAGGTCTGGTCGTCACAAATCAATGTCTATTTGCGACGGCTGAAGTCGTAGCCGTCGCAAATAGCTGGAGTTAGCCGTCGTAATTTATTTCACTTGCGACGGCTTTTTCTTTGGCCGTCGCAAATAGGCATTTATTTGCGACGGCCCCAGGTCTGGTCGTCGCAAATCAATGTCTATTTGCGAGGGCTGAAGTCGTAGCCGTCGCAAATATATGCCTATTTGCGACGGTGTGGGGTTAGCCGTTGTAATTTACTTTATTTGCGATGGCCGACCGTCGAAAATAATTTTAGCCATCGCAAATGATCGCGTTTCCGGTTGATTAGGTAAGAGTGATGACGTGACATCATTAGCCTATCATCTCGCATTGCTTTTTGTTACTTGCACTGGTTCCCTTATTAAATAAAGTAGTACGGGTCTATGGTATAAATAAATTAGATTTTGTTATATTCTATGATTGTTGATATCCGCAGAGCATCCCAATTTGCAAACTGCAAGTGCATGGGTCAATTATAGCTTTTTCCTCCACTACCACAAAAACAGTCATCTGTATCAGTTCATAATTGCCATCTCTACAGGTTTTAGTGAACCTGTACTTAAAACTCGTTACTGATAACAAGGGTTATCAATACCAGTTCTGAAACCGGTACATGTATGCATTATGAGAACCGGTTGTAGTTATTAACCAATACTGATATATATCCATTATCAGAACCGGGTCTAGAAAAGCATCGATACTCATAACTCGATTAACAGAACCGGTTCCATTTAAGAACCACTACTAATACGTCGAATATTAGTATTAGTTCTAATTACAAATCAATACCGATGAGTCGATTATCAGAAGCAGTTCCAGTTACGAACTCGTACTGATAAGTCGACTTTTGCAAAGTGGATTAGTTTAAGAATCAGTACTGATTAGTCGATTATCAGAAGAGGTTCCAGCTAGGAATCAGTACTGAAAAGTCAACATTTGCAAATCGGTTTAATTTATGAATCGGTACTGATTAGTCGATTATGAGAAGCGGTTCCATTTACGAACCGGTATTGTAAATCGACTTTTTCCGAACCGGTTCATTTTACAAAATGGTATTGATTAGTCGATTATGAAAATCGGTTCAAATTTGGAACCGGTACTGATAAGTCGACCTTTCCGATCCGATTCAAGTTACAAATTAGTACTGGTACTTTGTATCTTCCAAACCGGTTCCATATACGAACCATACTGATAAGTCGACCTTCCAAACTGGTTCACTTTACGAACTGATACTGACTAGTCGATTATCAAAAAACGATTCAAATTTCAGACCGGTACTGATAAGTCGACCTTTCTGTACCATTAAACGTTATGAACAGGTGATAATATGTTGACTCTTCTGAACTGGTTCATGCTAGGAACCCGTACTGATATATCAATTATCGGAATCAGTTCTAGTTACGATTGGTACTGATGAATTATCAGAATCAGTTCCAGTAACGTACAGGTACTGATAGGTACAATCCGAACCAGTTCCAGTTACATAAAAGGTACAAGTGTATTCACGTGAAAAATAAACTCAAATTACTAAATTTATTTTAATAAATTTAATTTAACATAAACATCACACAAGACATATAAATAAGAGTCATAGACAAGGCAATGAAATCAGAACATATAAAAACAGTCAAACAAAGCAATGAAATCAGAACATATAAATAACAGTAAAAGAAATGAGCTCAGAACATATAAACAACGGTCACATACAAAAGCAATGAGCTTAGAACTTATAAAGGACGGTCGCATACAAAGCAATTAGTCACAAACAATTGATGATCTTATACCGTATTTATGTACAGAACCAAACAATCAGTCAAGCAATAAGTCACAGACAACACCACACAGACAAAACATATAAATAACTCATGTTCTCTTAGCAATTGATGATCTTGAGCTATGTTTCTGTCTTGAAGAAGAGTCATGCATAGAGCTCCATAGTTTATGTGAAATAGTGTCATCTGTTGGATGCCATTGGGACACATGATACTTACCTGAACCTAGAAGTTGTCCTTGTATTTTGAGGATTATGTCTGGTGTGAGGCGACCTTTTTTAAGATTATATTGCTGCAATTTCAATAATCAAAGGTATCAAATAATTTAAATGCATGTACGAACTGAAATATAACATACACAAATTAATCAATTAGTGTCTTACCTCAACTTTTTGATCTAAGCCATTTATATTACACTAGTTAGTGAATCTAACTATGGCATCACGTACATAGAATCCACACAAGTTTGTTTCTTCTGGTTACCTCCGATAAAGGATGTCAATTCTGATCCTTAATTCCTTTATGAATAGTAGGTGATGCCCGCTGGCCTTTATATAGTGCTTATACGCACTGCACATGTGCAATTATAAATTGGGATAAATCATTTTAACGTGTAACTACAAAGCCATAATAAAAATCGTTACTTATTTTTGTATATTGTCTTATATATCTATTTATTGCTCCTTGGTCCTCTTTTTTAGTCTAGGATCGTGAAACCATGTCATGAATTCATTGAATAATCATGAGCTAAAATGTTATGGCATGATACCATAACTGATATGCCTTGGTGAACATGCTTGTGTGCAACATGCTCAGGTGAGGTGTTATCATAAGGTGTTTGGTTTATGCAAAACATGCTCATGCGAGGTGCTCAGTGAGGTGTTCTATGATTGTGTGCAACATGCTTACATGAGGTGCTTATGTGAAGTGTTTTGTGGTTTGAACTATCAAGAGTCAAGTCTTAGACTTATAGTCGCAAAGAATGGTTGTTTGCTCATGTGCATGTGTTTCTTGAGGTCAAGAAAAGGTTGGTAATGTTGATCTTGAACTAAGGTTAGGGAGAAGTCAAGGTTCAACAACTAAATTTAAAAGGAATTTTCATTGAGGTGATCGAAGGTGTCACGCAACATGTTTAGATCAAGAACAGTGCATACAAATGTGCATGAGACGTGTCAAGTGGTGTTGTAAATATGTGCGGAAGTCATGGGCACAAGTGTAGGGAGGGCAAAAGGTTGTGATGTGATTCTAACACATTTAGACGATAAAAAATGAAGGTTAAAAGTGTTTGGAAAGTGTCTGCACATGAGTAAGGAGTGCATGGGCGTGGCAACATGGTTCCAAGGCGTGGTGGAGGTGTTTAAATGTGTTTGGAGGTTGGCAGAAGTTTGTGGTATGGTTCCAATATTTAGGATGTGGGAAAGTTAATTTTAGTAGGCCCCGACTTGTGTTGAAGTTGATGTCTGAATCAGATGGATTTGGATGTGAGTTTTGGTGGGGAATCAGACCGTTTTGGCCACGAAACAGCTGATTCTGAGTTGGTTATGACTTTGGGCTAGAGAGTCAAGGTTAGGATTATATTTTGTGTTATTTGTATGTACAAATTTTGTGGCTGCGCCCAAAGAGTTTTGTAAGATTAGGATTCTGATCTATGTGCGAATAGATATAGTCCAAGTAGGATTTGGAGGCCTCTTAATTGGTTATGGTTCTCTGAGGGCTGTGTATATAAATAGAGAGGACTTTACTGCGTGGGAGGAGTAAAAGTTATCGTTTGTGCCAAGATGTTGCGTCGTGATCATCCGACTTGTTTTTCTTGCACATTGGTTTCGCTCATATCAGTTTGGTTTGAGGGGTTGAGTCTTCCGGTGTAAATTTTGTATTATGTATCATTCACTCCCCTTTGATAGCTGAACTCTTATACTTTGATCCTACAAGAACAAAGATGGTTTTACGCTCTAATTTAATAACAAATGAGGCCGAGTCAACACTACACAAATTTTACTGCATACAGTTTCTCATAAGTTATAAGAACATGTTACTCAAATGAAAAATAATTGATCTTAAAGGTAAACACATAACTAAAGTTGTAAGGTAAGAAGATATATTTTTGTTGTTTTGGAAAGTTATAAGAAATTCGAGTATGTGTTCTCTGTTTCTTTTGGTCGGGAGGCAACTAATATTTGGTTTACCATCTATGGGTCGAGATAAGCCATAGTAAGGATGTCTTTGTCCTCACATATTTTTATTTTTATTCTACATATGAAGATGAAACAAGGTTAGACATGTAATCAGTTAACACAATAACATATTATGGATCAAACAAACATAAGACTTATAGTGACCATAAAGATATGAGTTGGACCCCAAGTGCATCTGGTTTCAGTAGTTGAGAAAAACTTCATCATAAAAAATCCAGACCCCACCGTCATAGTGGAGAAAGTCATTGTGGTTGTACCAAAAGGCCATTGTATCTCTACAAGCCTTTCCTTGATTCATGTACCACAAATGGAATTTTCGTGTTTGTGAACTTTCGTGGAACCGCAACTCGTCAATCAACGGTTCGCCAAATATAAACTTCTTGCATGGAGTTGCCATTTCAATCTTTGATTCATCAAGTAAAGCTTCAATTGTTATCCTCGTAGCCTCAAGAAATTCTCCATGCATTTCCTATGGTTTTTTGCTGCACCACCCTTTCAATTGTCTTCTTCCTAACTGTCCTTTATGGGCATGATGTGCTCAAAATATAATGGTTGAGCCCATTTCGGCCTTTTACAGAGACCATAAAACCTAAAGTTCTCTTTTTTTCTCTCTCTTGACAACACTCGTCTTAGTAACAATAGGTTTTGCAAAAAAATTGTAACACTAGCATTGTTTACGGTCATTAAGTACCAATTTTGACCATCAATATAATTAAATTATATGAAAAAGATGAACATTTCATGCACGCATTATCCTTACAAATAACGTAGTTCCACTTGTACTTAGAAATAATTGTGCATGCAAGGAAAATATGCGGAATTGAGGAGGATTTAGGGGAGCAATCCTAAATACACTTCCAGACAATCACAGGACGACACGTGGCAGTACATGGATCCAATGACCTACCTACAGGAGTATCCGAGGGAATTCAATGGCGTATCACCTGGACAACACCTGAGGGCCCACCTGGCAGCCACCCAGAGGAAACACATCGAGTCTGGGGCCACCCCAGGGTAGAGCTGGGAGATGGGCTGGGCCAATTTCAGGCGGGCCGAAGCCCGGCGGGCCGACACGACCCAGGCACGAAAATGGCCCAAAATGGATTCGGGCCGGGCCGGCCCGACACGGTATTTCGGGCCGTGCCGTGCCCGAGTTTGGAGGCTTTGGGCGGCCCGGCACGAAATAGAGTTTTGGGCCATGCTCGGGCCAGCCCGGCCTGAAATTGGCCCATCGACCCGAAATTGGCCCATCGGCCCAAAAAGGCCCGAAATGCCCGAAAAAGCCCGAAATGGATGAAATTAGGGTTCTCCCGGTGTTTGCCTCGACCCGAAATTGCTCCACCCGCTCCCCCAGCCCGCCTGCGCCGCGCCGCCAGCCAGCCCCCGCCGCCAGGCTCCAGCAGCCAGCCCCCGCCGCCTCCAGCCAGGCCGCGCCGCCACCAGGCAGCCACGCGCGCCAGCCGGCCAAGCCCCACGCCACCACACGCCAGGGCGCCAGGGCCTGGCTGCCAGCCCCGCCCACGCCTACGGCCTGCCCAGTGCCGTGTGCGCTGCCCCCTGCGGCCCTGCCGCCGTGCCGCTTACGCGCTGCCCCGTGCCGCCGTGCGCCTGCCCCCTTGCCCCAACTCCCGAGGCTACCCGAGCCGCCCCGCGCCGCGCCGTGCTGCCCCGCGTCGTCTGCCCATCGTTTGTATTTTGATTTTTGAATATGCTCCCTAATCGAAGAAAAGTGTTGGTGTCTCGTCGTGCCCATGGCTCCGACTCCCAAAGCCGTGGTAATTATGATCCTAGCTTGACGTCCATGCCAGAGGATATAGATCCACGTCGCCTATCTCCAAGCATGGGAGATTTCGGAATGGATGATGTAAACATAGAGAATGAACCCTATGATTATGAGGTGGAGATCGAAGCTCAAGGTGGTGCACATGTAGACGCAGGTTTGGTCCGTTTGTATGATAACTTTGTGTTTGTGCGTATCTATTATATATGATAATTCTGTTTATTACTCCGTTGTTCAATTAATGCAGGTTTAGGAACGGGAAGCTTCTCTGTCGATGCGCCCCCTAGCAATGAAACTATACAAGCATCCTCCTCCACGCGGGGTCGTAAAAGTACAACGACATGTTGGCAACATTTTGAAAAGAATAAGGAATTTCGTGATTGTAAGTGGATTGTTATTTCTGCTACATGCAAGTATTGCAAGAAAACTCTCACTGCAGGTTCTAGTGATGGCACGGGCCATTTGAATCGACATTATACGAGATGTATAAAGCGGTTAGCTTTGCGAGAAGGTGCAGTGGTTCAAACTCAACTCAACTTTAATCCGGATGGTTCAGTAAGTACTTGGATTTATAATCCTAAAGTTGCTCGTTCTAAAATTGCTAGATATATTGCAGTTGATGATCAGCCTATTTGCATGGGTGATAGTGTTAATTTCGAAAGAATGGTTCAACATGCATTTTGTCCACAATATCATAATGTTTCTAGAAAAACTACTAGAGGTGACTTGCTTAAAAGATATCATGATAAAATGGATATATTAAAAGAAGCATTCAAGACTATGCCATTTTCTGTTGCATTGACATCTGATATTTGGTTATCATCACACCAAAGAATAAATTATTTGAGTGCTGTTGCTCATTACATAGATCATGAATATAAGCTTAATAAAAGGATATTAGGATTGCGTCTTATTGATGAGAACCACACTGGTGAGGCTATTGCATCTCATGTGCATGAGGTTATTAATGAATATGGCATTGGAGATAAGATTGCTTCTATTACTCTTGATAATGCATCGTCTGACACTAGGGCTATGGAAATATTGATGCCACACATAGAAAGCTACATTGGTGGGTATGTTCTCCATCAAAGATGTGTGTGGCACATCATCAATCTCATTGTGTAGGCGGGATTGTCAAAGGCAAGTTCATGTATTGATAATATTCGTAGTGCTATTCGTTATCTTTTGACTTCTCCATAGGTTTACAGGAGTTTCAGGGAGTATTGTCGTGTAAAGGGATTGAAACCTAAAAAGTTTTCACTTGATATGAAAGTGAGATGGAACTCGACATACACGATGTTGAAGCAATTAAAAGGGTATGAGGAAATTTTCACTACTTTTATGAATGCTCAAGGTGCAGGTATACTACTTAATGAATAGGATTGGGATACCGCGTGGCGCCTTCGTCATCTCTTGAAACCATTTTACAACTCAACAACATTGTTGTCTGGTATTTATTATCCCACATCTCCTCTCGTAATTGAATGGCTTATGACTTTTGCTGAAACGTTTAAGACATATGAGTATGATCCAGTACTATGTCCAATAATTGAAGAAATGAAAGCAAAATACCTAAAATATTTTGATGATATCCCACATTTGTATTGCTTTGCTCTCACCTTTGATCCACGAAAGAAGCTAGAGCAATTAGAAGTTGCTTTACAATTTATTGGTGATAATCTAGATCTTGATTACTCTAGGGCTTACTCACATGTTAAATCAGAGATATTTCGAGTTTTTGGTATGTATCAGCAGAAATATGGTCAAACTCGCTCTAGAGGTGAAGTGGCACCAACTGAAAAGAGGAAAAGTATGGCAGCTAACATGTGGAAGAAATTGAAGTCTAAAGAATCTTCAACAACAACGTCCTCTAGGTCCAATTGGAATCCAAACGCCGAGTTTTCCCACTCCCTTGACATAGATCATGCGGCGCATGATCCAATGGTTCAGGTACATATCTATATTGTAATGTTTGATTTATAATTTTTGAATTATTATGCTTATGTTTTCTGTTTGTTTTAGGATGATAGTGCTGAGCTAGACCTCTTAGGGTGGTGGAAAGACAATGAACGCCAATTTCCAGTGCTCTCACAATTTGCACGTGACGTCCTACTCGTTCCAGTTTCCAGTGTGTCATCTGATGCCATATTTAGCTCAGCAGGAAGAATTACTGAAGAGAGAAGGTGATTGTTTTAATATATCGACTTAACTTGTTATCTTGTTATGAATCAATATATATTTATCTTAGTATCTTGCAGGTCATCTCTTACACCGAAGATGGTTGAGTGTCTTACATGTCTTAAAGATTGGGAGATGACAGAATCTAGAGATCAACACCACCTTGAAGATCCAGAAATATTGAAAGCATTAGAAGATCTTGAGCTTGATGAATCAGAATGATGTGATTGATAATAAAACAAACTGTACTCTTTTCCTTACGGGGGGAGCTCACTATGAGTGTAAGGTTTTTAACGAGGCAATTTGTAACAAAACTTTAAACTTTAATGAAATATTTCCCCATACTTTGTGTGCTTTTGTACGCTTGAAAAATATGCCGTGAGATGGTATATGTTGTGACTTGTGAATTTGTGGCTCATATGTTTGAAAAACTACAAATACTTCATATCATTATATGCAAAAGTATATGTTTTTGAATGTGAAATTCAATTGACACATATAATTTATCCTATTCAAACTCCAATATTTTTTGGAATTTTCTCTAGATTCTTTTGGATTTTTTAGATTTATTTGGAATTTTCCTGATTTTTATGGATTTTTTGATTTTTTCGGTTTTACAGATTTTTTGGATTTTTATTTACAGATTTTTTTGGGATTTCTTTTTCGATTTTACATATTTTTTTGGATTTTTTGAATTATTTGGGTTTTTTCTGTTATCCGGGCCGTGCTTGGGCCGGGCCCGACCCGAAATAGGCCCACTGGGCCGCGTGCCGTGCTCGAACACGAAAATTCCGGGTTGTGCCGGCCCGGCCCGGCCCGACTCTCCCACCTCTACCCGAGGGTCAGCCGAACCAGATGTTCGGCCAACCTGATCCAGCCCCCAAACTCGGTCATCTTTCACGTGTCGACTCCCTGTGGCTCCATGAAGTCAGTTTTGGTTGATTCACACGCTTATTCTGGCAGGAACCGACCTCAACTCATGTATAAATAGGACCCCATACCCCTCACTTATCAACACACCACTTGAGTAATACTCTCTTGTATACACACTCTATCCAAGTCCTTAGTGGAGTATAGGCTGTAGGAAGGAGACTCTAGTTCCCAAGTCTATTTTGGTAAATATATAGCTCATGTATCTTGTCCTTTGTTTATGAAATTTATTCTTATTAATAATATTAGCCTTATTTTATTCATATGCTTGGATGAAACGTTTCTTGTTTGATTGTAGAATCCATGTATGTGGTAGGTTTAGTTGTTATTATGATAGTATAATAACATTATTATTAAGTTATCATAAACACCATAGGCCTCCACTATAGTCTAATTAGGTTTTATATGATTATGTTAGTATGAATAATATAGCACTTGGTCCAAGCATTGGTTCAGCGATGTTTAGGTTAGTCATTGCCTTAGGATGGTAATTGTACAACAACTCATAAAGTATTTACTAGCATGCAAGCGTGATGCTTAGATAGTTAAGTAGCGTTGGTTGTCTCATAGACCCACGGATTGAAGGGGTAGGCGGCAGGTGGTGACAGCCCTGTCCGTCCATCATAATCCCCCACGTTTGGCTATGCCACAGGCTCTTGGCGGGAGTTGCTCTAGTATTACCAGGGGTAAGCCCGTGCATGATATGTTGGACCACTAAGTCCTAGTATTCACTACTAGCATACTCATATGTACACTATTAGGCTATGCATATGTATAAAAGAAGCACATTAGGAACAACTCCTTATCTTAGCTTAACCCCCACTAGGACTGTCTTATCTTTAGAGTAGATTGCTTAGTGTGTGTCACACTACCCTTTGATACCCTTTTTATCCATCCTACTTGGCTTCCTATTAGAACACCCTAACCTATCCATCATCTTGCTACCCTTCACCTTCCTTTGGTAAAATACGATACCCTAGGAAATACTCTTGGGTGAAATGCTACAGCGGTATCTTCCATTCGCTTGTGGAACTCATCTTGCTTTGGCTCTTGGTTAACCTAGCTATCACAAGCATTGATGGCATCCATTGCAAGGATGAACTGTAGTCATAAGAAATACCAACAAGCATTTTTAGCGCCATTGTCAGGGAAGGCACAAAAGTATTGCAAGATTGCTTACGATAGATTAGGATTCTCGTAGAGACGTAGGATAACCCAACTTGTTTTCGCATTTCTTTGATATGAAAACTGGCTAGTGTATGAACGGTTTCTACTTGCTGACAAACCACGTTGAAAATCTCGAATCACTTCTGAGAAGAGTTCGACCTCGTGTCATTCCTCCTCAAGTGACCCTTTTGGTAAGTCAACCTGTCATTTCCTGTCACACCCGGTTTCTCCGAAGAACAACCGAGTGAATATCACATGTATGCCAGGATCATTTTCTCATACATGTGATGACAAATAGTGAAGCATCATCATATTACAAGCCAGGTGTCGAATATAAATAAGTCTTACATAGCGTACGTCTCGATGGACGATAATAAGTTCATAATAGGTAAATAAAACAACAGCGGAATATAAATCTTGTGAACTCCGTCACAGGCGTTGCCCGGGGGACTCCATGAACCTAGAATCCTTCTTCAGGTCCGAAGTCTTGGTCATTGAACACCACATCATCCCTTTGACCCGAGCAGCAATTTAAACTAACAGAAATGCAAGTTTGAGTACCGTTGGTACTCAGCAAGTGTGGGAAAGTTATGTCATGCATGGCTAGAGCAAGGAGAGGTTGAACTCATGGTTAAAGCACTACGCAATTAATACCTATCACCTTAGCTTATTAAGCACCTACATTACTACACAGGTGAAATGGTCCCAACCTCCCAACCCATCATCAGAATCAAGTAAACATAGTCTCATCTCAAATGTTAAGCTTCCCGCTTAACATCCACAACTTCCCAATCCATCATCCTCTAATCATGAATAAGTCCAAGCCGCTCTTGACCGTGAGTACGACTGTCATGACAGTTTTGACTCTGCAGAGTTTGCACCACTGTACCCACATGTAGTACGTCCAAAATTTTTTAAATTCCCCTCTTTAGCAGGTTTTGGGGTGTTACAACTCTACCCCCATTAAAAGAAATGTCGCCCTCAAGATTGGTGGTTCTAGGAAAACAATTCCGGAAACTGTGCCTTAAGCTCGTCTTCTCGCTCCCATGTGGCTTTCGCTTTCGAGTGATGCTTCCACTGCACCTTGCACATTCGAATTCTTTTATTTCTTGTGAGGTGTTCCATTGTCTCTAAAACCTTGACCGGTTGCTCGACATAAGACAGATCCTCTCGTACATCAAACTCATTCATCGGTAACATCTCTTCAGGCGTCCTTAGACATTTCTTGAGCTGTGACACATGGAATACATCGTGCACGTCCGATAAGCGAGCCGGTAGTTCTAGTTGATATGCCACTTCGCCTTTCCTCTCCAGAATCTGAAAGGGTCCGATGTATCGAGGTGATAACTTCCCTTTCACCTTGAACCGACAAAGTCCTCGGATAGGGGACACCTTGAGATAAACATAGTCCCCCACGTTGAAAACGAGCTCTCTTCTTCGTACATCGGCATAGCTCTTTTGTCGGGTCTGTGCTATCCTCAAGTTGTTGCGGATTTCCCACACTTTTGCCTCGGCTTCTTGTAGTACCTCGGGCCCAAACACTTTGCTTTCCCCTGTTTGGTTCCAAAATAGTGGAGTTCTGCACTTCCTCCCATACAAAGCCTCAAATGGTGACATCTTCATACTAGCCTTATAGCTGTTGTTATAGGAGAATTCCACATACGGTAAGTTCTTATCCCAACTCCTATTGTTCTTGAGCGCACACGCTCTCAGCATATCCTCAAGGATCTGATTGGTTCTTTCCATCTGCCCGTCAGTCTGGGGGTGATAGGCAGAACTAAAATTCAGATGAGTTCCCATGGTTTCATGTAACTTCTGCCAGAACCTTGAGGTGAACTGTGTCCCTCGATCTGACACTATCTTCTTTGGCACTCCGTGAAAACATATGATTCTTGACATGTGCAATTCTGCCAATTTGGATCCACTGTAGCTTTCATTCACGGGGATGAAATGAGCTACCTTAGTTAGCCTGTCGATGATGACCCATATCGAATCATATCCCGATTGGGTCCTGGGTAGTCCCACTATGAAGTCCATACCTATTTCTTCCCATTTCCATTCAGGAACTTTGAGTGGTTGCAATAGTCCCGCGGGTCGTTGATGTTCTGCTTTCACCAACTGACATGTGTCACATAGGGCAACATGTTCCGCGACATCTCGCTTCATGCCATACCACCAATATCTGCTCTTGAGGTCATGATATATCTTCGTACTCCCAGGATGAATGGAATAGTCAAAATCATGAGCCTCCTTCAAAATCAATTCACGGATCTCCTTCACTTCAGGCACACAGATTCTTTTTCCATGCCACACCGTACCTTGCTCATCTTCTCTGAACCCAGGGGCTTTATTTTCTTTGATGAGTTCTCTAATCTCTTGTATCTTCTCGTCATTCTTCTGACCGTTGCGTATGTCTTGCTCTAATGTGGAGTCTACTTCCATTGCGATGGTCTCACCACTATTCACTAGACATAGATTGAGCTTTGCAATCTCTTCCTTCAATTCTGTAGGCATGTCCTTCGAACTCAACATGTGGACCTGCACTTTCCGGGTTAAAGAATCCGCTACGACGTTCGCTTTCCCAGGATGATAGTTGATGCCCACATCAAAGTCGTTGATTAGCTCTAACCATCTCCTTTGTCTGAGGTTGAGATCTGGCTGTGTGAAAATGTACTTTAAGCTCTTATGATCCATATATATCTCTGTCCTCTTCCCCATCAAGTAATGCCGCCAAATCTTCAATGCGTGGACAACTGCGGTTAGCTCTAGGTCATGCGTAGGATAGTTCTTCTCGTGTTTTCGTAGCTGTCGGGACGCATACGCCACGACATGCCCCTCTTGCATTAGAACACATCCCAACCCGTGTCCAGAGGCATCGCAGTACACCAAAAAATTCTTCTGCATATCTGGCATAACTAGCACTGGGGCTGTTGTCAATCTTTTCTTCAGTTCTTGAAAACTCGTCTCACACTGCGGTGTCCATGTGAATGTGATTCCCTTCTCTAACAATTTGGTGAGGGGTCTCGAGATCTTGGAGAAACCCTCAATAAACCGTCGATAATACCCAGCCAATCCTAAGAAGCTTCGAACTTCCCCGACATTCTCAGGGGTCTTCCACTTCTGTACATCCTCGATCTTGGCGGGATCTACGGAGATTCCTCCCTTCGAGATTATATGTCCTAAGAAGGTAACTCTCTTCAGCCAAAACTCACACTTGCTCAACTTGGCATATAGTTGATGTTCCCTCAGCTTTTGCAACACCAATCTTAAATGTTCCTCGTTTTTCTTCATCTTTGGAGAAGCCGAGAATGTCATCAATGAAAACCACCACAAATTTGTCCAGATATTCCATGAATACCTTGTTCATGAGATACATGAAATATTTTGGGGCATTGGTTAGCCCGAACGGCATGACGGTGTATTCATACAGTCCGTATCGAGATACAAAAGCTGTCTTTGGAATGTCAGTTTGCCTTATCTTCAGTTGGTGGTATCCCGACCTGAGATCAATTTTTGAGAATACACAAGCTCCCCTCAACTGATCAAATAAGTCTTCAATGCGGGGTAATGGGTACTTGTTTTTGATGGTTACTTCGTTCAACGCACGGTAGTCTATGCATAACCTTTGGGTCCCGTCCTTCTTGGGCACAAATATCACTGGAGCTCCCCATAGTGAGGAACTAGGACGAATATACCCCTTCTCCGTCAATTCTCTTATATGCTCCTTGAGTTCTTCCAGCTGTTTGGAGTCCATCCAATAAGGCCTCTTGTATATTGGAGCTGTTCCAGGCACTAGCTCAATCGCGAATTCCACTTCACGATCGGGAGGCATACCTGGCAACTCCTCCGAAAAAAAAACGTCTGGATATTCCCTGATAATCCTGATCTCTTCCACTTCCACCTCAACTTGATTGAGTTTAAGGTCCCTCCTAGGGTTTTGTATAGTTATGAACTTCACTCTTGTGCCACTAGGGTGAGTTAGTTCCACCGTTCTTGTCGAACAATGGATGATTCCCTTACGTTTGGTCAACCAATCCATACCCAAAATAATATCTATCCCTTGTAAGTCTATAACTATGAGGTTTGCAGTAAATACTACCCCATTAATGTCTAGATTCACCTTGGGACACACTTGTCTTGTCCTTATTTCTCCCCCTGGAGAGTTTACTGCTAGCATATGGTTCATTTCTGCTGTTGGTAGATCATGCTTCTTAACAAACCCTTGAGCAATGAACGAGTGGGTGGCACCAGAATCGAACAACAGGGTTGCAATGTGTAAGTTGGCAGGAAACTTACCAATTACCACGTCAGGTGCCTCTTGCGCTTCCTCCATGGTCACGTGGTTCACCCGTCCTCGCATCACATTCTGCTGTTGTGGCTGCATGGGCTTCTTCTTTGGGCACTTATGGGCGTAGTGCCCTACTTCACCACAATTGAAGCATTGCACCCGAACCTTAGGTGCCTGGCCTTTGTTATCTTGGGGTTGGTTTGGTGGTCCTTGTCCTGCTGGTCGAGGTTGATATGTGGGGCGAGGCTGCTGTACAAACTGACGCTGCGGCTGTGCTGGTGCTGACGGAGACCTGAAATTTGGGTTGTACCCTCTGGGTGCTGAGTAGGGTAACGCAGCACGGCTCGTCTGCCCTGCGGGTTGCTGCATCAGACGCGGGCGTGTGTTGCTACCTGAGGCTTGGTGTGACCATCCCGCCTTCCTCTTGTTTTCATTCTCCAAGGACTTCAGCTTCCTCTCCACAACAAATGCTCTGTCTACCATCTTTTGGAAGCTTTCATACTCGTTGGAGGACATTGCACATTGCATTTCCATAGTAAGTCCTTCCACAAAACAGTCCTGTTTTTGCTCATCAGTTTCGATGTCCCGTGGTGCATATCGGGATAGTTGGGTGAACTTAGTGAGGTATTCCCTCACAGTCATGTTTCCCTGCTGCAGTCCCAAGAACTCCTTTCTCTTGTTTTTTTAGTCCACCCCTTGGTATGTAGTGGTTGCGGAAACTGCGCTTGAACTCTTCCCAAGTGATGTTCTCGGGGTCATGATAGGCTGCCACGTAAGCGGTCCACCAATCAGCAGCGGGTCCATGCAATGGGTGAGAGGCAAACAGCACCCTCTCATACCCTTGGCATTTTATGGTCCTCATCTTGCTCTCAATGGTCTTTAGCCAGTCATCTGCCTCCAGAGGTTCAGCAGGACTTGCAAACTTTGGAGGTTGAGTCCCCAGAAACTCACTCAACCTTGGTTGGCGTGGTGCAGCTTGTGGGGGTGGAGCTTGGTGCAAGTTGGCCACGACTTGAGTTAGGCTCTGGATGAGCTGATTCTGTTTTTCAAGCATTTGGTGGATAGGATCAGCTCCTTCACGGCGACCACCCCTGTCTTGTCCTCCAGAAAGATGAGGGTTGCCGGCCTCATCGTTGTTGTTGGTGGGGTTGGCACCACGACCCTTTCCTCTTCCAGCCATCTATCATGATCAACCAAATGTTAACTTAAAGCATTACGTATTAACTTCCCAAATCACTTGTTTAAACTTAAACTTTTGAGGCCTTAATATATTAAATATTTTCTAAGGGTTTCACGTAGATTTTTGGGAGTCACGTCTCACGCAAAAAAATGCATTCTTAATTCATAGGGGTTCACACATCAAAGCAAAGCAACCTAATGACGAGGTTGTGTACAAATGCCCATGGCTTCCACAACTCACGTCACACACCAAACATTAACACACAAATAACTAAGGTATTGACTCGACTACTCGATAACCTGCTGAAATAAGGGAAAGAACTCTAAACGACTCGTATCACTGAGCTGGCTCTTCAGGGTCTTCCTCATTATTGCGGCTGCCCTCTGATTCCGCTTTAGGTGGGGAAGCTGCTGGTGGAGAAGTGCGGCGACGCCTGCTTGCCCGGCGGTCTGGGGAGTCAGGAGTCCTTGTGTCATTCACGGTGACACACAGTTCATTTCCATCTCCTTTTTCTCTCGCCCTCAGGCTGGCGCGAAGCAATGCCTCAGTCTCCTTCAGGGTGTCACGAACATCCTAAAGCTCCTACTTGCACTCCTGCAGTCGAGTGCTGAGCATAGCAGCATCCTCCAAGCACAGGTCCATGTGCTCATGGGAAGTCCACTTCTGCACTGGCGGGTACTTGTACTCCGTGGTGCCACTCTCACGCTTAAGGACATACATGTACTCAGTCCTGTCCAGGTGGCGACGGTT